>CM066033.1:1412799208-1413399208 GCA_033557465.1 Ichthyophis bannanicus | reverse complement strand
CTCCTACGACCCCAGTAGGCTGGGGGAAGCGGTGACAAAGTGTACGCTGTCCATATGGGTGGCGAACTGTATTGCCCTCGCCTGAGCAGGCAAAGCTCCTGCTGCACGGTCGCATCACAGCACACCGTGTCCAGGCCATGGCGGCTTCGGTGGCACATCTGTGCTCCGTTCTGATGGCGGACTTCTGCTGGGCCGCCACCAGATCTTCGGTCCATACCTTCGCAGCCCATTACTGCCTGGAAAGAGAATCCTGATAGGATAGCGCTTTCGGCCAGGCTGTGCTCCATAATCTTTTCGGGGTCTAGGCGACTCCTACCCTTCTGTGTTCAGGCTACCAGAGTGCTGCTTTCCTCGGACACAGGGGTCCTACTGTAGTCTGTACACCAGACTGAATTGCTGCTGCTTGTGGCTCCCCTTGAGGGGGCACAATTTTTGCTACGGTTCTTCCAGTAGCCTGTAGCTGGGGAGTCCCATATGTGAGGACTGACTTCCTGCTTGTTCCCGGAGAAAGTGTAGTTACTCACTTGTAACATGTGTTCTCTGGGGACAGCAGGAATCAGTCCTCACAACCCTCCGTCCTCCCCTTGGAGTTGCTTCTTTACCTTCTTTATTTTGCTGTCTTCAGTTATGTCATTTGACTGAGCAAGATGGAACCCTTGGGCGGGAAGAGGACCACGCATGCGTAGTGGCATCTCCCAAAAAGGCTTTCTTTGAAAGCTGGGGAGATGCTCCCACGAGGACTTCGTTGGTGCCGACATCACCCATATGTTAGGACTGATTCCTGCTGTCCCCGGAGAACACCTGTTACAGGTGAGTAACATAGTAACATAGTAGTTGACGGCAGATAAAGACCAGCATGGTCCATCCAGTCTGCCCAGCAAGATGGCAAGAGTAGGTGCACCTGTCGCTCCGCGCAGGCCACCCCTCCCCATATCCTTGTTCAGGGGTAAACCCACCACTCCATGTAGGACACCCCTATTTGTTGAGACGTTATATGGTTCAGAAGTCAGATGGTACCGTTTTTATTTTGGTTTTTTTCCTATTTCTGTAAAGGGATCCTCTGTGTTTGTCCCATGCCTTTTTGAATTCCGTCACCGTGTTCGCCCCTACCACTTCCATCGGGAGGGCATTCCAAGCATCCACCACCCTTTCAGTGAAAAAATATTTCCTGACATTGCCTTTCAATTTACCCCCTTGCAGTTTCATGTTATGCCCTCTAGTTTTACAGGTTCCCCGTCTTTGGAAGAGGTTTGTTTGTTCATCATTTCTCTTTAAGTATTTAAAGGTCTGAATCATATCTCCCCTGTGCCTCCTTTCCTCCAAAGTATACATATTTAGGTCTTCAAGTCTCTTCTCATAAGGCTTCTGACGCAGGCTCCAAATCATTTTGGTCGCCTTCCTCTGAACAGTCTCCAGTCTTTTTACATCCTTTGCAAGATATGGTCTCCAAAACTGAACACAGTATTCCAAGTGAGGCCTCACCAGTGACCTATACAGTGGCATAAGTACCTCTTCTTTTCTGCTGGTAATCCCTCTTTATATGCAGCCCAACATCCTCCTGGCTTTTGCCACTGCCTTGTCGCACTGTTTTGCCACCTTGAGATCAGCAGAGATAATCACACCAAGGTCTTTTTCCTGAACTGTGCATACCAACCTTTCAGTCCTTCAGCAATATCACTCACAAATACATTGAACAGTGCTGGGCCCAGGACTGAACCCTGGGGCACCCCGCTAATCACCTAAACTACGCTTTATTGGGTGGGTGTGCACAGAAATAGTTACCTAATAGCTGTGTTTCGGTGAAGCTTTCATTAAGGGTAATACTTTAAACATAGAAACATAGAAACATGACGACAGAAAAAGACCACAAGGCCCATCTAGTCTGTCCTTCCATAACAACAACTACAACAGTCCACTTTTTACCTTTAGAGATCCTCTGTGTTGGTCCCATGCTTTTTTGAATTCAGTTACTGTCCTCATCTCTACCACCTCCACTGGGAGACTATTCCACGGATCCACTACTCTTTCCGTAAAGAAATATTTCCGCATATCACTCCTGAATCTATCTCCCTTCACCCTCATCCCATGTCCCCTCGTCGCAGAACTTGCTTTCAATTGAAAGAGGCTCTCTCCCTGAACATTTATGCCACGGAGGTATTTAAACATCTCAATCATATCACCTCTATCCCGCCTTTCCTCTAAGGTGTACATATTAAGATCCTTAAGTCTGTCCTCATATGCTTTATTATGAAGACCACTAATCATCTTAGTAGCAACCCTCTGCACCGACTCCATCCTGTTCACATCCTTTTGAAGGTGCGGTCTCCAGAATTGCACACCATACTCCAAATGAGGTCGCACCAAAGACTTATACAGAGGCATTATCACCTCCTTTTTTCTGCTAGCCATTCCTCTCCGTATGCACCCAAGCATCCTTCTAGCTTTTGCCGTCACCTTTTCTACCTGTTTAGCTACTTTAAGATCATCGGACACAACGACGCCTAGGTCCCGCTCTTCTTTAGTGGACAAAAGTACTTCACCTCCTATGCTGTATTGCTCCCTTGGATTGCTGCAGCCCAAATGCATGACCTTACATTTTTTAACATTAAATCCCAGCTGCCAAATTCTAGACCATTCTTCAAGCTTAGCTAGATCCCTCCTCATGTTATCTACACCTTCCTGGGTGTCTACTTTATTGCAGATTTTGGTATCATCTGCAAAGAGGCAAACCTTACCCGACAGCCCTTCCGCTATATCACTAACAAAGATGTTAAAAAGAATCGGACCAAGGACAGATCCCTGGGGCACACCACTGGTAACATCCTTCTCCTCAGAGTGAGCTCCATTTACTTGTACTCTTTGTCGCCTCCCACCCAACCAATTTCTAACCCAAGCAGTAACTTTAAACAAACTACAAATAAAACACATGCATCTGAACATAGATAAAATCAAAGCAGCAATAAATAATTTAAAAAAATGATAAACAATTTGATAAACCAAACAATATAAAAAAACAAAGAATATTAAAAAATATCAGGAAATAAAAAATCTTAACTAAAAGCAGAGAATAGTCATATTGCATAATAAGATGGAATGATAGGATGATACTAAGAAAAAAACAAGATGAAACACTATAAAGTGATATAAAAAGGAGGGGCACAAAGGAGATAAAAAGCTTAAAATAGATAATCGTAAATGTTAAAGTCTGAACAAGAGCAGGAAATGATATGTAAACAATATACATGTATGGAGATACAGAACCCTAATTTATGTCATAATGGTCAAGATACATCACCCAACTATTTGGACAGATTGAGGGAGGGAAATACAGTGTGCATAACTATGTAACTCTCAAAGTTATGTTGTGGTAATAGGAATCATGTCAGTTTGTGGTACATATTCAAAGGACAGGAGTGAGTTATTAAAACCCATGTATATAACCACCCATTAAGATTGCTAACTGGATCCATATGTTTTTACGCAGTCAGTGTCATACAGATCCATCATTTAGCTAGTATTGAGAATGCTATTCAATAGCAATTTTTAACACTGTGAACCATCTGGTGCCCCATCCAGTTGTGGATGGACCTGAAGCAGGGTTCTATAACACTTTTGATGAAGAACCCGAAACGTGAGCCGCGTCGTCATTGTTGAACTACTGGCATATTTCAGCTGCGTTGGATGGCACTCTTTAAAAGCTAAGTTTTGGATTTCTATTTTTTATCCACAAAAAAGTCTTAATAAAAGGAGCTGCCACAGTGGTGCCTGGATTGGTTTCCCGGCACTGTGCTGGTGTACTCCGACAAAAAGAATTGTGTATTAGGGGGTATTGAACATTGGAATCTTTTGGTTTTGGGACATTTAGGTTGATTCCATTAGGTTTATTTATTTTTGGATTCCATAAAATGGACAAGCTTAATGAGCGAATACATTGGTGTTTTAATAAAAATTGCTAAAGGAAATGCAGGTAATGGTGACATAAGCTGCAAAATATGAACATAAATACCTGGCACAACAAAGCTGTAAGGTGTAGCTGTACGCTCAAAGTAAAAAGCCAGCAGCTATCAACGTTGTAGCTTTCCCCTGGAACAATGGCTCCATTCATGAGCCTGCATTTTTCAAACTCACTTTGGTGCCAAAACTGCAAGGGATAGGTTACTCTAGTAATGCCAGTAAATTAAATGTGTGTATATTTTAAAAAAACAAACGTAAATTTAAGAGGGAAATTGTGAAAAAAAAATGATTCAAGGAGGGGAAGAAAATAATAGAAGAAAACAGAGGGGTATCATGATACAGCCGAGGATTGACCATCTAAAACGCAAAAAAAGCCTGTATGTGTGGAACCACTATAATCAAGGTATAACAGCCATACCAAAAGGAACCTAAGGGGAATTAAAACATCAGGGTCATAAATAAAAATCATAAAAAGTAAAAGCAGATAAAAAAATAATACCTTAAAATTAAGATCTGAATTAGGTAAATCAAAACAAAAGACTAAAAATTAAAAGAAAAAAACACCGGAGGGCAACCATCTAAAAACCAATAGCAGTAATCCACATATATGCAGAATTGTGACAAGACTGCTTATCCCAATGAAATTGGAAGTACTTTTAAAAAGTTAAAACCTTACCAAACGTTATGAGAAAAAAAATGTTTAAAAAAATATAAACATTTAAATATCAAAACGTATGTATAAACCAAATGGGGTAAACTGTGTAAAACCAAATAAATAAGGAATAAATAAAGGGGGATAAGTACTGTATTGTGAAAAAAGATTACCCGAAGGATCATAAAAACAATGATAAAAACAAGAAATACCGGTATATGCAGAACAGCAGCATATAAAAGACACTTAAAAGAAAAAAGTCATATATAAACAGGTGGGGGGGGGGGGGGGAGGATAAAAACTAAGGACATATAAGCAAATAGGATTCTTAAAGGCTAAAACCTATAGAGGACCAGGAGGGGGCAGGGGCGCAGTGTAAAAACAATTTAAAACAATTAGTAAAAACAGTATAGGGACATGTAAAAGTAAATGGGAGTCTTAAAAACTAGGAAACCAAAGGGGACCAAGCTAGGTAGTGGCGTTATAGTCTAAAAATTAATAACCATATTCACAGACATAATAAAAGCAAATAGTCTAAAAAAACCTAGAAAACCTATAGGGAACCAATGGGGGGGGGGGGGGGAAGATGAGGGGAAGGAAAGGAGGAAAGAAAGGAAGAGGAGGGAAGAAGGAAGATCAGGTAACACAGGGGAGCTTGCTTTGATACCCAGTAATGGCTACTTGATGTGAAATTCCAGCCCACTGGAATAAGGAGGTGCTTCTGGGTCTGGGTAGTTAGGAGGGTAGGATGGGTGATTTATACCAAATGCATAGGTTGACAGCACTGCGTAGAAGAAGGTCGGAGTAAATGGAAAGACAATGGGATGTTTTATAGGAGTGGTTGGAAAGGAGGAGAGGGTAAGTCCTAGGAGGATGGGAGGGCTGACTGGGGGGGGGGGGTAAATTTTGGGGTATATGTGCTGAAGCACATTAATTGTAGATGGATGTTCACATGCTTTAAAAATTCAATAAAAATGTAAAAAGAATTCATCTGGTGGCCCTGGTGTGTTACAAGGGTTACATCCAAGGTATGTCATTGGCAGTGCATCCATATGTCTCCCATTTTCTCAGAGGAAAGAATCCGATCCGATCATTAGAATATAAGAAATGCCATACTGGGTCAGACCAAGATACATCAATCCCAGTATCCTGTTTCCTACAGTGTCCAAACCAGGTCATAAGGTACTCTAAGTCCACAGCTTCCACAATGCTCGTCCTGGGGTAAGCAGTGGATTTCCTGGATCCTCTAATAATGGCTTATGGACCTTTTCTTCAGGAACTTGTCCAAACCTTCTTTAAACCCAGCTACACTAACAGAAATTGGTTGACTGACAGATGACAGAAGGTGATGGGAAACGGAACTCACTCGGATGAAAGGAAGGTGATTAGTGGTGTGCCCCAGGGTTCGGTCCTGGAACCGGTACTGTTCAGTGTATTTGTGAGTGATATTGCTGAAGGACTGAATGGAAAAGTCTGTCTTTTTGCAGATAACATGAACATTTGCAACAGAGTGGACTCCCCTGAGGGAGTGGATAACATGAGGAAAGATCTACAAAAGCTGGAAGAATGGTCTAATGCTTGGCAGTTAAGATTTAATGTGAATTGCAGCATCATGCACTTGGGATGCAGAAATCCAAGGGAATTGTACGTGATAGGGGGCGAGAGGTTGGTGTGCACAGACCAGGAGGACGACCTCTGAGTGATTGTTTGAGGATCTCAAGGTGGCGAAACAGTGTGACAAAGCGGTGGCAAAAACCAGAAGGATGCTGGGTTGCATACAGAGAGGAATTACCAGCAGAAAGGAAGAGGTACCAATGTCACTGTACAAATCACTGATGAGGTCTTACTTGGAATAGTGTGTTCAGTTTTGGAGACGAGAGGAAGGCGACCAAAATGATTTGGAACCTGTGTCAGAAGACTTATGAGAAGAAACTTGAAGACCTAAATATGTATACTTTGGAGGAGAGGAAAGACAGGGGAGATATGATTCAGACCTTCAAGTATTTAAAGAGTATTAATGAACAAGCAAACCTCTTCCAAAGATGGGGAAGCTGTAAAACTAGAAAGCATAACATGAAGCTGCAAGGAGGTAAACTGAAAGGCAATGTCAGGAAATACTTTTTCACTGAAAGAGTGGTGGATGCTTGGAATGCCCTCCCGATGGAAGTGGTGGGGGCAAATATGGTGACAGAATTCAAAATGGCATGGGCCAGACACAGAGGATCCCTTTATAGCAACAGGATAAAATCATAAACATAATTCTCTTATATCCCAACAAATAGGGGTGACCTACACGGAGTGGTGGGTATACGCCTATACAAAGGCATGGGGAGGGGTGACCTGCACAGAGCGGCAGATGCACCTACTCTTACCGTCTTGCTGGGCAGACTGGATGGACCATACTGATCTTTGTCTGCTGTCATTTACTATGTTACTACATCCTCCGGTAATGAATTCCAGAGTTTGATTACGCATTGAGTGAAAAAATATTTTCTCTTATTAGTCTTAAATGGGTTACATTGTAGCTTCATTGCATGTCCTCTAGTTTTTCTATATTTTGATGGAGTAAACAACTGATCTACATTAACCCATTCCACTCCATTCCTTAATTTATTGACTTCAATCATTTCTCTCCTCAGCCTTCTCTTTTCCAAGTTGAAGAGCCCTAATCTTTTAAGCCTTTCCTTATAGGTGGATCCGTCCATCCCCTTTACCATTTTGGTGGCTCTTCTCTGTACCTTTTCTAATTCCACTATATCCTTTTTAAGATACTGCGATCAGAATTATGCAGTCAAACCATGGAACAATAGAGGCATTATAATATCCTTGGTTTTATTCTCCATTCTTTTCCTTATGATGCCTAGCATTCTATTTGCTTTCTTGGCTGCCGCTGCACACTGGGCAGAGGGTTTCAACATATTATCCACGGTGACACCTAAATATCTTTCCTGTTTGGTGGTTTCTAAGATGGTACCTTGCATCATGTAACCAAAGTTGGGGGGGGGGGGTCTTTCCTAGGTGCATTGTCTTCCTTCTCAGAAGAGGATATTTGGAAGGATGCCTCACTGCTTCTGGTCGCTATATAGAGGGTGCTGATTAGATACTTTGAGGTTACCAATTCTTTCCACCATTTGGATCATCTTTTTGTTCTCTTAGGCTTCCTCAGGTAGTATGAGCTTTAGAGGTTTCCAGGTCATGCTGCATCATAGTAAGATATGGCATACAAATCTGTCTCATGCATATTAATTGTGGATATCCTGAAAATCTGATTGGATAGGTGTTCAGAGGACTAGGTTGAGAACCACTGATCTAGAAAACTGCAAACATCAGGATAATTTTGTCATCCTCTGGTGGTCCAAGGATAGGACTAGCAGCGGCCAAGTTCTCTATGACCCAGTGGCCTTCTTAATCCAGTGGGCAAGCTTACCTTCTGACCTGTAAGAGTGTGCCAGAGGGACTCTGAGCTCACACCACTAGGGCACATGCTTCCTCCTGGGCAGAATCCACCTTAGTGTCCCTAGAGGACATCTGGTCTTTCTTGAACACCTTTGTGAAGCACTATAGGTTGGCATTTGGGAGCTGGAACAGAGGGTGCGCCTTTGGCAGGGGAACTATGTCTAGAGAGTTATCTTCTTTTCACTCTGGATCTCGACTGCTTTATATCCCACACATCTAGACTGGTCTATAGCATAAGGAAAAAGAAATTTTACATACCTGAAAATTTTCTTTCCTTGAATCCTGCTAGACTAGCCTAGGACCCACCCTGGAAGACATTTTCTATAGGTAAACTCAAAAGCAATGTCAGGACATATTTTTCATGGAAAGGATAGTGGATACCTGGAATACCTTCCCAATGGAGATGGTAAGGGTAAAAATAGTGATGGAATTCAAAAAAGGCATGGTATAGACAGAGAATCCCTATACAGGAAGAGGATGGAATCAAAGCAAATTTAGATAACTTCCATACTTCAAAAAATAGAAGGGGGTAACCTGAATGGAGTGGTGTGTACATCTCTAGCCATCTCACTGGGCAGACTAGATAGACCATGCTGGTCTTTTTCTGCTCTCATTTAAGGTAGTTAGTTACTCACCTGTAGCAGGTGTTCTCTGTAGACAGCAGTAATAAATCCTTAAATATGGGTGATATCATCCAATGAGGCCCACATGGGAATGCTCTCCAGCTACTACTGGAAGCTTCTGGGAGGTTTCATCGCACTTGTGCACCTTCTTCCTGCCTGCCACCATGGCACTATCATGAGTTAGTCTGTTACTATAACTATAGTAGAATACAACTCCTAGGGGAGGTGGGAGATTGTGATGACTTATTCCTGCTGTCCACAGAGAACACCTGCTACAGGTGAGTAATCATCTTTTCTCCATGGACAAGTAGGAATGAAGTCCTCATGTATGGGACTCCCTAGCTACAGGCTACTGAAAGACTATGAGAATACAGACAAATCTAACTATATCATTAACCTAAAGGTCACTCACTGTCCCATAAATATCATCAACACTTGTGCTTAACAGGAAAATTTAACCAAAAATTATTATTAAACACAACGGTTTGTGTCGCAACATAACCCAACCATTGTTTGATTGTTATGGAAGATTAGTTGGCGAGCATTAGGTGGAGTTCTTTGAAACCGTTCGAGGACATGGACCCAGTCTAAGATACCCCGTCCCGGGGAATACATGCTGTTTTATCGGGCTGTGAGCCTACAGGGTCCCTCGGAAGTGACGGGGTCCTTTGACTTTCTGGATCACTTAATTGCTCAGCTAAGTGTTACCGCTTCCATGTTTAAACAGTCTGCTGGTCACAGAGTTTTTCTGAATGGAATTGACGATGCATGTTAGCATTTATTTTATGCATGGGCTGGTCCTTTTGGGCTAGTTATAGCCCTGAGCATATTTAGGTTATACTGACCTTTTAAAAATACAGTTGAATAAAAGGAGGGTCTGTTATTTGAGAGTGTTTGTACACCCTCGCGACAGGCGATCCGACAAAAAAACGACAAAAAAAAAAAATAATAATAATTTTTGGTTAAATTTCCCTGTTAAGCACAAGTGTTGATGATATTTATGGGATAGCGAGTGACCTTTAGGTTAATGATATAGTTTGGGGTTCACTTCACAGAGGTTTAGTTCTTGGGGACAAATCTAACTAGGCAACAGTTTGTTTAATGGCAAGAGGCCTTAACAACGTCAAATGCAGAACTATGTACAACAGAAATGGCTCTCAGTTACCTTTTTTTGGTAGTCTGAAAGGAATAAAATGGGCCGGGGGGAGGGGGTTGTATTCTAATCTCCAAACAGATTTTGAAGTACAGATTGGCCAAAGTTGCTTTAGCTTCAGGAATCTCTGTCCAGACAATAGTGATGTGAATGTGTGGACAGAAGACCACGTCGCAGCCCTGTAGATCTCTTTCATGGAGACTTGAGTGTAAGTTGGCCACAGATACAGCCATAGTTCTGACATTGTAAGCTGTGACATGACCATCACGGCTCAGGCCTACCTGGGTGTAGGCAAAAGAGATGCCGTCTGTTAGCCAAATTGAAAGAGTGCTTGGAAACTGCAGCCCCTAACTTGCTCGGGTTAAAAAAAAAAAGAAAAAAAGTTGGATGGACTTTATGGACTTTTGTCTGCTCCAAGTAAGCGACTAAAGCTCATTTGCAGTCCAACATGTGCAACACAGCTTCCCCTTTGAGACAGACATAAGGACCTTAATATGTATACTTTAGAGGAAAGGCAGGACAGAGGTGATATGACTGGGATGTTTAAATACCTCCATAGTATAAATGCACAGGAGGAGAACCTCTTTTTATTGAAAGCAAGCTCTGCTACAAGGGGATATAGGATGAGGGTGAAAGGGGATAGACTCAGGAGTAATATGCAGGAATATTTCTTTATGGAAAGAGTGATAGATGTGTGGAATAGTCTCCCAGCGGAGGTGGTAGAGAGGATAGTATCTAAATTCAAAAAAGCATGGAACACAGAGGCTCTCTAAAGGAAAAAAAGGGGACTGTTGTCGTGGTTGATTTGGAAAGGCAGACTAGAGAGAAACATAACAGCAGAAAAAGACCACATGGCCTATGTTTCTTTGTGGGCATCAGGCCTTGGGAAAAATGTTGGTAGAACAACTGACCGATTAAGATGGAAATCTGATACCAACTTTATAAGGAATTTAGGATAAGTATGGAGGACCACTCGATTATGATGGAATTTGGTGTAAGTTGGATGAACTACGAGAGCCTGAAGCTCGCTGACTCTGCATGCTGAACTACCTACACCACCACCACCACCACTTCCCAGGTCAAATACTTTAGAGGACAGGAATTGAGTGGTTCAAAGGGAGCTTTCATGAGCTGCGCAAGAACCACATTGAGGTCCCAAGAGACTGTGGGAGATTTGTAGGGAGGCTTCAAGAAAAGCAATCTCTTTGTGAAGCAAATAACTAAAGGCTTTAGCTAGATGGTTTTCCCCTCCACACCTCGATCATAACATCCAGTTGTACCGAGGTGGACCCCGACGGAGTTGGACTTAAATCCAGAATCAGAGAAGTGTAGAAGATACTCCAGCAGTTTTGGTGTGGGACAGATGAAAGGGTCTAGGGCTGTGGTTCTCAACTTGTGGGTCGTGACCCCCGCGGGGGTCGCCACAGGATTTAGCAAGGGTTACCTCACTCTGCCGGAAAAAAAAAAAAAAAATTAGCGCACAAGTTGCTGCCGCTGCTGAGTCCGCTTCTCGGCAGCGGCAAACTCACATCCCTTGCTCTGCAGCATTGTCCCGTCTCCAAAGGAAGTTGTTTACCACTTCCTTTGGAGGCGGGACAATGCTGCACGGAGCCCGTCGAGAGGCAGGAAGGCTCCACAACGGTTTTACAGGCATAGCCACGGTTCCCTAACAGACAGGGAGCTGCGGCTGTAGAACAGCAGGGCAGTAGCAGGCAGACAGGGAGAGGGGAGGAGGGGGCAGGGAACCTGCAACAGGGTTGACATGAGGGAGGGAGGGAGGGAAGGGGCTGACATGGAGGGATGGATGGAGAGAGGGGGCTGACATGGAGGGAGGGAAGGGGCTGACATGGAGGGATGGATGGAGAGAGGGGGGCTGACATGGAGGGATGGAGGGCTGATATGGATGGCGGGAGGGGGGCTGACTTGGAGGGAGGGAGGGCTGATATGGATGGCGGGAGGGGGGCTGACTTGGAGGGAGGGAGGGCTGATATGGATGGCGGGAGGGGGGCTGACTTGGAGGGAGGGAGGGCTGATATGGATGGAGGGAGGGGGGCTGACATGGAGGGAGGGATGGATGGAGGGAGGGGGCTGACATGGAGGGAGGGATGGATGGAGGGAGGGGAGGGCTGACATGGAGGGAGGGGGGCTGACATGGACAAAGGGAAGAGACAGGGGGACATACTGGACAAATGCTGGACAGAGGGGAGATACAGTGCGGGTTAGGATTATAATGGGCAGATGAGGGGTGGGCTAGGACTGGTAATGGGTTGATTAGTGAAGGCTAGGACTGGGAATGAACTGATCAAGGGGGGGTTGGAACTGGTAATGTGTTGATAGGGGGTAGGACTGGTAATGGACTGATGGGGCTAGCCTTGGAAATGAGCTGATCAGGGAGGTTAGGACTGGAAATGGGCTGATGGGGGGTAGGACTGGTAATGGGCTGATTAGGGGAGCCTAGCACTGGTAATGGGGTTGAGGAGGGACTAGCACTGGAAATGAGCTGATTAGGGGAGGCTAGCACTGGTAATGGGGTTGAGGGGGGACTAGCACTGGAAGCGAGCTGATTGGGGGGCTTCGACTGGGAATGGGCTGATTGTGGGGTGGGGAGGGGAGGATAGAACTGCTGGCCCTGGAAGAAAACTGGGGGCTAAGGCTACAAATGGGCTGATACAAGGGGATGGGAGAATGGAACTGGAAGGGAGTGGATCTGACAGGGGCTGCCATGGTATTTGTACTAAAAGGGACTGGTCAGTGGGGAAGGAGGGGGACTGGAAGGGAATGGACACCAGTGGCAGTCATGGGAATGCAAGCTGACACTGGAAGGTATTGAGAGTGAGGACTGGAAAGGGGCTGATACTGGGGAGGGTTACTGGGACTGGAAATAGGCTGATGGAAAGAAGTGAAGAAAACGATAGAAGAGATAAGAAATGGCAGATGGACCATAGACCACAGACCACAGAAAGAGAGCTAAGAGAAGACAGGAAAGCAGAATCCTCAGATCAGGACCAGCATGATCAGAGAATAAATTGGTCAGACAACAAAGGTAGAAAAAATAATTTTATTTCATATTAGTGATTTGACTACAAAATCATCATAATTTTGAAATCAAATATTGTTACTTGTTATTGTGATTAATTATTGTGGTTTAAATAAGTAAATTTTATAAATAAAAACATATTGCAAAGGCCTATAATATATTAATAACACTGGTCAACATTGAAATCGTTACTAACTTTAAAAGGCCCTAATCTGTAGTATCTTGGTGAGCTGAACACGAATATAACATTAAAAAAAATTATTGGCTCTCGTTTTGAAGATATTGCATGTAGTTCATTTTTGACGTTTCACCATGTAAATTTATCCAGTAGGACATCAACATCCCAAATAAGCCTTGAATGATGTAATATTGCATCATATTGCATAATACCAGCATGCACACATCATCCAGAGTTGATTGCATCATTTTCTGATGCAATGCAATACTACTGCCAGACGGCTGCTGAAGCCATCTGACGTCAGCAGTGTACTATACGCAGTCGGAAAGGAAAGTAATCTGGTATTCTGTTCTGATATTGAAAGCCTCATGAATGCCTTAAAAATCACTCATGACCCACAAGACTGGAGACTATTTATAGACTCTTCGAAACTGAGTCTGAAGGCTGTGCTTTTGAACAATGGAAACAGTCTTCCATCTATTCCAGTAGCGCATGCCGTCCACATGAAAGAGACATACGATAACTTAAAGCATCTACTGACTTCCATTAACTATAAGAAGTACAGCTGGCACCTCTGTGGTGACTTGAAGGTAGTTGCCCTTTTAATGGGACTGCAGCAGGGATATATAAAATACACGTGTTTCTTATGTGAGTGGGATAGCTGAGCAAGGGATTGGCACTACTTGCGGAAGGAATGGAATTGCAGACAAAATGTAACAGTTGGAGAGAATAATATCCAGCACCCAGCTCTGGTTGAGGCTCACAAAATCCTGCTACCACCCCTTCATATCAAACTAGGTTTGATGAAAAACGTCGTGAAAGCCATGGACCGCACTTCGCCAGCTTTCCGATAGCTGCATGAAAAATTCCCTCGACTCAGCGAAGCAAAGATTAAAGAGGGAATTTTTGTGGGTCCTCAGATTTGAGAGCTCTTCAAAGATGACCGGTTCAACAACTTGCTGCAGGGTGATGCGAAACAAGCATGGAATGCTTTTCGCCTAGTGTCAAACTTTCTCGGGAATGTTAGGGCAGAAAACTACAAGGAACTAGTAGAAGACATGCTGATGCAGTATCTGAAACTTGGCTGCAATATGTCTCTAAAGATCCATTTCCTTGATTCCCATCTTGATTTCTTTCCTGACAACTGTGGTATGGTTAGTGATGAACAGGGCGAACGTTTTCACCAGGATATCGCAATGATGGAGCAAAGATACCAGGGAAAATGATCCACTACAATGCTGGCTGACTACTGCTGGACACTCCCCAGAGAAGCTCCCGAACAAGCTGTACAAGAGACAGGCGAAAAAATCTAAGTAGTCATCTATGACTTGATTTTTTACAGGTATTAACCGAAGGCCTATTATATATTTACTATTAACATGCATTTCGTGATGTAAACATTAATTCTTGTAGATTACAAAAAAACTAGAGCCAACTTTGCAATTTCACTGTCATATTCGTGTTCAGCATATAAAAATTGATAAGAAATGACTATTTTTATTTCAGTAACATGACTTTTGTAAAAATTTGTTGACCAGTGTAATTCAACAAATGATTACAGCGACAATGCGTTAACGGTAAAGGAAGAGAGACGCATTTGATTTTATCATTGGGGGTCACCACAAGTTGACCAATGGTAAAAGGGGTCACGGTACAAAAAAGGTTGAGAACCACTGGTCTAGGGCCTAACCCTCACACTAAGCAGCAAACCTCTTCCATTTACAGGAATAAGTCTCATTGAGGCCCAAAGGACATCCTTCACACTGGCCAGCAGGCTGAGCTCAGACAACATTAACATCTCAACATCCATGCCTTGAAGCCCAAGGACTGGATGTTTGGGTGCAACATCATCCCATCTTCCTATGAAATATGATCTGGCGCATGGCCCAGTTGGAGCAGCTCCTGACAGGAGAGCTGCAGGAGAGGAAACCAAGACTCCCTGGGCCAGTAAGGAGCGATAAAAATCGTGCCGCCATCTGTTTTCAGCTTCAGGAGGGTTTTTGCAATGAGAGGTATTGGAGGATACGCATACAGAAGACACCCTTCCCCATTGTAGAAGGAAAGCAACTGAAGTTAGTCTGCTGTGTAATCTTACCCTGGAAGATAACTTTTCTGTCATCATGTTTCTATGTTTCTAAACTGGGCATTCTGTGAAGTGATGAAAAGATCTATCGAGGGGGGCGCCCCACTCCCAAAAGATGCGGGCCACCACCTTCCTGTCCAATGTCCATTTGTGTAGTTTGAGGACTTGACTCAGTCTGCCAGGTTGTTTTGATCGCCTGGCAGGTATATGGCTCGCAAGGCCATCCCATGTGCGATGGCAAACTTCCACAATCTGACCGCTTTCCAACACAGGAGATACAAGTTGGTTCCTCCCTGCTTGTTGATCTAAAATATTGCAACTTGATTGTCGGTCTGACTCAGAACAATTTGATTGGACAGCCGATCTCAGAAAGCCTTTAGAGCATTTGCATGGCTCTTAATTTCAGGAAGTTGATATGGTGGAGACTTTCTTGGATGGACCAGTTGCCCTGAGTGTGATACCCAGCTTGGATATGTGCAGTTTGGAACAGTAGATCTCTGAGCAAATTGTTGTGGACGGTCCATCATTGCAGTGACTGAACAAGAGGACTGGTGATGATACCCGAGTCAACCTATGGCCTGCATCCACAGAGTCCTCAAAGTCTATTGTGCCTGCCTCATGCCAAAGGTGTGACATGCACAGTGGAGGGCATGTGACCTTGTACAGTTAACATCCTGTGAGCTGCTACCTGTTAACTCACTTGAGTCTCCTGCACTAGTGCTGTCAATCTGTGAAATCTGTCATGCAGGAGGAAGGCTCTCGCCCGATTCGTGTCCCGTAAGTCTCCTATGAATTCCAACTGCTTGGTGGGTTGCAGGTGGGACTTGGGGTAATTTATAAAAAACCCTAGTAGTTCCAACACCCAAATGGTCAACAGTGTTGATTCTTGACCCTCTTCCTGAATGGTACTCTTGATGAGGCAATCATCCAAGTAGGGAAAAACACTCACAGCAATCAGAGGTAAGCTGCTACTACCGCGAGGCATTTTGTGAAAATGTGGGGTGCTGAGGCTAGGCCAAAAGGCAACAATTGGTACTGGAAGTTCCATCCCCTGAGGATAAATCGGAAATACTTCCTATGAGTAGGATGTATCTATGTGGGCATACATATCCTTCAGAGCATAACCAATCTCCTTTTTGGAGGCAAAGAAGCAAGGTACCTAGAGAAATCATTCTGAACATTTCTCTTGCCAAGTAGGTGATCAGATCTCTTAGGTCTAAGTTAGGATGGTATCCCCCTATTTTCTTGGGGATCAGGAAGTACTTGGAGTAAAATCCTCATCCACTCTGCTCCAGTGGCACAAGCTTGATCACAAGATCCCTCAAGAGCAGTTGCCCCCAAACTTGGTGTCAGGACCCCAAATGGGGGTCACATCATTGGTGGATGGGGTCACAGAAACATGGCCATTTCCCTTTCTCTTTGGACTTTCACTGTGACCTATTCCAAGTCACCAATCAGCATGTGGCCTGTGAGCCGGTGAACATTTATAGTCCCTTGCCTTCTCCTGGGTAAGCTTTCTGTTAAGCTGGAAACCCATGCTGAGAACTGGGGTCTGTAAGCACACACTGACCACAAAGGACCCTATGCTGACTGCTGTTGCCACTACTATTGCTGCTGCCTCTCTCTTTAGATGAAGGTAAGGAGGCTGGAGATCTGATAGTTTGATTTTATCATCTGGGGTCGCATGAATTTTCAGCCATTAAAATGGGGTCAATATGGGATAAAAGTTTGAAAAGCACTGCTCAAGAGGGTGGGTGATGTCTCTCTGAAGCAGTTCATGATGGAGAGGGTTGATGTGATGCACCCTCAGGGGGCAATTGGAGATAGGTTGAACAGATGTAATTTCTAACCTCTTTGGACAATATGCAGAATTCATGTGTCTGAAGTTCTGAGGGGCCACCTTTGGGGGGAAAAAGTGTGAGCCTTCCCCCGACCGGAGGGTTGACCATTGCCATTATTGGTAGAGTGGCTGTGCTCTGAAGGAACCAGTCAAAGCCCTGCCCTTAGTTTTGGCTGAGGAGCAGGCTGTGCTTTCTGAGGCTTCTCATGTCTCTGTTGGGGGTGAGGAGCCTGTTTGGGTTGGGAGGTTTGGGACCCAGGAAAATGCCTACAAACGTAATAGGTCTTTTTCTGGCTCCCCTTGGTATCAACTGTGATAGGCCAGCTCAGATGTGCGCCTTTGTCACGAAGGGTGACATGCTGATTTTTGATGAAGCCAGCCTTCTCTTCGACCTGTTCTCTTAAGAGATTTTCTCCACAGTACAGCACTTCAGCAAGTTTGTACTGCACTGATTGTTCCAGGTCTGGGGACCAGAGCCAGGTGAATCTCCAGGTGCCAATACCCAAGGCAGAAGCTCTCGCTGCAGTTTCGAAAATAGCATAGGTCGTCTGGAGCCTGAACTTTGAGCAGTCCTTACCGTGAGTCACTAGGGAACGATACTGTTCCAAGTTCTCTGGAGGGAGAAATAGCAGATCAGCAAGGTCCCACAATGTTCTTCAAAAACATGCCCTTGTAGAGCTGGTAAGAGGCCATGCAGGCTATGAGCATAGAACTCTGGAATCCAGGGAGAAGGTATTTTCAATGTCTCAGCCTCTCTCCCAGGGGCTCCAAGGAATGAGTCTTGGAACTCATGGATCTCTTGAGAGCGGATTCGACCACCAAGGAATGGTGAGGAAGCTGCGGCTTCTCGAATCCAGGAGCCTTCTGAACTCTATACATGGAGTTGAGCCTTCTACTGACTGTAGGTACAGTGAGAGAGTTGATTTTATAAAAGCAAACAAACAAACTAATAACAGAGCCTTTTCACATGCAGCCCCCCTTATTTGGAACTCCATCCCGGAGGACCTACGCTCATCAACAGAAATTATAGAATTCCGCAAAAAACTGAAAACCTCTCTCTTCACCTCGCACTACAACACCATAGTTAATCCACTGATCACCCCAGAAAAAGGCTAAAATATGATCACCCCAGAAAAAGGCTAAAACACGATCAACTGCGTAAAGCTAAACATCATAACTTAATAGATATTACAACCACTTGTAAATAACGATGATTCAAATCAAAAGACCCTTCAAACCTGTAATTGTACATAGTTTCTTTACCTTGTTCTTGTTTTGTTATGTATTTTAACCATTACATTGTTCTGTTATGTATTTAAGCATTACACTGTTTACTGCCTAATATTGTTCCATGTAAAACAAGCTCATGCTTTGTTGACTGTTGTTCAATTGTGAACCGCATCTGAACTCTGGAAGATGCGGGATATAAATGATTGTTAAATAAATAAATAAGAAGGTGCAGTGGCAGCAGGTGGGAATAGGGCACACAGGCACAATGGAACCTCCTAAAAGTAGTAGCTGGGGAGTGTTTCCGTGTGGGCTGCATCGGATGACGTCACGCATATGCGAGGGCTTCATTCCTGCTTATCCACAGAGAAGTTGTTACTATGATCTATATATACATGCTTTAAGAATGTAGTAGATGAGTTCTTGGAAGATAATGGTGATCAAGTATTCAGATTTAGTAATATTTCAAGCGGGACACGCTGATTCAGAGAGCATTAGGTAGTGTGGATGTTGTCACTGCCACCCATTCTTTTGAATGGCCTAGGTCGCTTCTGCTGATTAGTTAGGCATTAGTCCACCTATGGCTAGGCCCCTGGATGACTTTTCAGAGCAACTGAAAAAACAAGCAGAATATGAGGAATTGCAGAAGGCTCTTGACAGATAGAAGTGAGAATCAACATGCCAGATGAAATATAATCTAGACAAGTGCAAAGTGATACACACTGGAAAAAACAATTCTAAACTATATATCTATATCTATCTATATCTATCTATATATATATAATGCTGAGTTCTATATAAAAGAAAAAGGATTTTGAAATAGAGAATATGTTGAAATTCTCAGCACAATGTGCAGCAGTGCTAAAAAAGGCAACTAGAATATTAGGAATACAGAAAAGAATGAATAAAACATTTTATATGCCTTTGTGTAGAACCATGTTTACACCTGGAGGAATTCTGCAAAACTCTGCATGTTTTATTAGTAAATGTTTGCACAGAATTCCCCATTCATAAAGCTTAACTCTTCCTCTAGACCTGAAATTTCCCCTGCTTTTTTTCTCCTGTGCTCTCTTGCTCTAATCACAGCTCTATCCCAAACCCATCCTTGTCTTCCCTGTTTTCTCTCCCTCTAACATCTAGCCCCAGCCACCCCTGACTCTCCTGCAGCCCTTCTCCTGCCCCCTCCCCCCAAGCCATCCCCACATCCAATTCATTAGCAGCCCGCTGTTGCCCGATCACAGCAACACAACCGTGGAAACATTTCCGTTTGTTCCTGCCAGTCCTTACAATTTCTTAATACTAATCAAGTAGTAATTCCCCCTCCTCCTTGAGCTCATTTAGAATCCACTTATATCTTTGTTTACTAATTCTTGGCCCCTTCATTGTGGAGCTCCTTATCACAGTATCTCCATTTGAAGTTCTCTTAAAAAATTTTTAAGGAGGGATTGAAAGCTTAGCTGCACTAATGCACTTTTAACACCACTGAGGGGGAGGGGGATGTGTGAAGCATTATATTAGACAACTGCCTGCGCTGTGCTCTCTTATCTCCCATTGTTCGTGACTTATCACTTAAGCTGTATAAATCCTCTTCCCTATTTCTGTTCCATAAATTACATTAAAATTTGAATAAAAAAAGTTTGTACCTTTTTAATTTTTTCATAGTAACATAACATAGTAAATGACAAAAGAAAAAGACCAGTATGGTCCATCTAGCCTGCCCAGTAAGATGGCAAGAGTAGGTGCACCTGCTGCTCCTTGCAGGCCACCCCTCCCCATATCTGTTTTAGGGGTGAATCCACCGCTCCGTGTAGGACACCCCTGTTTGTTGAGAAATTAGATAGTTAAGTTTATTTTGATTTTATCCTGTTGCTGTAAAGGGATTCACTGTGTCTGTCCCATGCCATTTTGAATTCTGTCACTATTTGCCTCCACGACTTCCATCAGGAGGGCATTCCAAGCATCCACCACTCTTTCAGTGAAAACGTATTTCCCGACATTGCCTTTCAATTTACCCACTTGCAGCTTCATGTTATGCCCTCTAGTTTTACAGCTTCCCCATCTTTGGAAGAAGTAAGTTTGTTCATTATTTCTCTTTAAGTATTTAAAGGTCTGAATCATATCTCCCCTATCCCTCCTCTCCTCCAGAGGTTACATATTTAGGTCTTCAAGTCTTCTCATAAGGCTTCTGACACAGGCTTCAAATCATTTTGGTCACTTCCTCTGAACAGTTCCCAGTATTCTTACATCCTTTGCAAGATATGGTCTCCAAAACTGAACACGGTATTCCAAGTGAGGCCTCACCAGTGACTTATACAGTGGCATTAGTACCTCTTCCTTTCTGCTGGTAATTCCTCTTTGTATGCAACCCAACATCCTCCTGGCTTTTGCCACTGCCTTGTCGCACTGTTTTGCCACCTTGAGATCCTCAGAAATAAATCACACCAAGGTCCTTTTCCTGGTCTGTGCACACCAACCTCTCGCCCCACTATCGCGTACATTTCCCTTGGATTTCTGCTTCCCAAGTGCATGACATTGCACTTCTTTACATTAAATCTTAACTGCCAAGCATTAGACTATTCTTCCAGCTTTTGTAGATCTTTCCTCATGTTATCCAGTCCTCACATATGGAACTCCCTAGCTAAAGGCTACCAAGAACTTGTAGAAAAAAAACATGGTCAAGCCATGAGTAGCAGCCAGTGAGTCCGAAGGACAGACTCTGAAAAGGACTCCAGTGTCCAGGGAGAACCATCACTTTGGTAGCCTGAACATAGAAGGGTCGGAGGGTTGGCATTGCTAAACCCTGAAAAGATTAAGTAGTACAGCCTGGCCAAAGGCACTGTCCTGTTGGAACTCCCTCTCCAGGCAGTAATGAGCTGCGAAGGTGTGGACTGAAGACCAGGTGGCAGCCTGGCAGATGTCTGTCATTGGGACAGAGAGCAAGTTCGCAACTGAGGTCGCCATAGCCCTGACATTGTTAGCCGTGACACTGTGATGCAGTGGGAGCTCAGCCTGTTTGTAAGCGAGGGCAATGCAGTCTGCGACCCAGGTGGACAGGGTCTGCTTGGTCATCACCTCTCCCCCAGCCGGCTGGGGTCATAGGAGACAAAAAGCTGGGAGGCTTTGCAGTGGCCCTGGGTATGCTGCAGGTAGAAGGACAGGGCCATCTTACAGTCCAGAGTATGAGGTTTAGCCTCCATGTTGCTGGTGTGAGGCTGTGGGAAGGAGGGGAGCACCACCTCCTGATTGAGGTGAAAGGAAGAGACCACCTTCTGCAGAAATTTGGGGTGCATGAGAAGCACGACCCTGTTCTTATAGAACCTTGTATATGGTGGCTCCACCAACAGAACCTGGAGCTCGCTGACCCTTCAAGTGGAGGTAAGCACCACCAGGAAGGTGACCTTCCAGGAGAGGTACCACAGAGGTGGCTAGGGGCTCAAACGGCAGCCGGGTGCACTGTGTCAGCACTACCTTAAGGTCCCATTCCACCAGGGGCAGGCGGATTTGGGGCTTGAAGAGGTACACAGATTGTGAGCCCTTTAGGTATGAGTGACTGTATCCAGTACCTGCTTATAGTGATTGTAAACCGCTCTGATGCCCTTCAGCCTGGGCGGTATATCAAGAAATTGCATAAACAAAGAGCAGTAGGCCCTGCAGGAAGCAGGTGACAAGGGGCTGAGCTGAGAGGTTTGCCCTCAATAGGGTGGTGATGTGCCGAAAGAGCAAACAGGTGCACCCTGACTGAGTTGGACTTGAATCCGGCATGGGAGAGGTGCAGCAGGTATTGCAAGACTAGCTACACCATGCAGAAGGGGTCTGCCCATTTCTCTGAGCACCACACAGAGAATCTCTGCCACTTGAAAGTGTAAGCACGTCTAGTGGAAGGCTTGCGGTGGGCCAGCAGGACCTCCTCCACATCCACCAAGAGGTAAAAGGGAGACAGGGCTACCCATTCAACAGCCATACTGTTAACACTAGAGACCCCAGGTTGGGGTGAAGGAGGAAGCCCTCCTTCTGAATCAGCAACCCCAGGGAGTTGCTAGGCGGAGCAGCCATGGGAACCATGGCTGCCTTGGTAACCAGGGAGCTACCAGGATTAGCGATGCCCTGTTCCAAAGGGCCTCGAATAGGGTCTTGGCGAACAGCAGCATGGGTGGGAAAGCATATAGACCTTCCAACCACGAGATGAGAAAAGCGTTCGCGGCTACCTGGGATGGGTGAGGTTGGCAGGAGCAGAAGCAGGTCAGCTGGGCATTGGTTGGGCTGGTGAAGAGGTCCATCTGGGGGATCCGCCATTCGTGTAGTTGCAGGACTCTTAGTCTGTATGCGAGGATATTGTCTTAACCTGGCAGGTAGACTGCTCTCAGGAGTGTTCCCTGTCTGATTGCATATGAGCAGAGGGCATAGGAGCCCATGCCTCCCTGTTTGTTCACGTAGAACATCGCCACTTGGTTGTCTGGGTGAGCACCGACCAGTGCTGGAGATGGTGGCGGAAGGCCTTGAGCACCAGGAATATGGCCCTGAGCTCCAAGTTGTTGATCTGTTGGTGGGCTTCAGCCCTGGACCAGGTGCCCTGTGTGTGGAGTTCCCACAGTGGGCTTCCCAACCCAGCAAAGAGGCGTCCATGGCGAGGACCTGCTAGAGGGAGGGTCACATAGACCTTGTCCCAGAGGCGGCCGGTGGCCTGTATCCACTGTGACCTGAGGCACCACTGAGCTGTCCTCTTGTGAAGGCAGGCGTTCAGTGCAATGTATACTATTGAGGCCATGTGGCGGAGCAGGCGAAGCATAATGCATGCTGGCATGGAGCATCTGCCCTTGACCTTTGCAGCCAGGGCCATGAACTGCCCAGCCCTGTCGCTGGGCAGGATGGCCTTCACCTGGAGGGTATCCAGGTGCACCCCAATGAATTCCAAGCTCTGAGGTGGGACTTGGGGTGGTTTATCACAACCCCAGGTATTACAGGACACAGATGATGCAGCTTGTTGCACTTCGGTGTCTGTCCCCTCTGATGAGCCAGTCATCTAGGTAGGGGAAGATGAAGGCTCCTTGGAGGCATAGGTAGGCCGCTACGACTGCCAGGCACTTTGTGAAGACTCTGGATGCGGAGGCGAGGCCAAAGTGTAGTACCCTATATTGGTAATGGTCACCCCCGACTATGAACCTGAGGTACCTCCTCTGCCTGGGGTGGATGAGGATGTGGATATAAATATCCTCTTGGTCCAAGGTTTTCCTAACCAGGGCTCTACAGATCAACAAACAGTAAGGATTTGAGGGTTTGTTTGTTTGTTTTTATTATATTACATTGCTAGCTCTGACTGGGAGCTCTAAAAGGGTTTTTTGTATTTTTTTAAAGCAAGGTTACTTTCTTTTTTGGTGCTTTAGGGGGCCTTTTGCTGAACTCTAGTAACCTACTCAGGTTTAGAAACTGCTAACATATACATGCAGCCTATCTGTAACATATAAACTGCTAACATATACATGCAGCCTATCTGTAATATCATCAGATCATTCAATGTGCAATGTATGATATATGCAGATGATATCCTACTTTACATGCCATTTTCCACAATGCAAATGGACTTCTTGCCCATAATAAATTGATTCGACGCAGTCTCAGAGTGGCTCCTCTCACAGAACCTCCGCATCCAGCACAAGAAAACTGAGGTTCTCTGTGTCACGAGACCCCAACTTCACTCCACCATCACATATAAGTGTTAAGGGAGCTGATCTATGCACTAAAGAAACAATAAGATACCTCGGAGTCACCCTGGACCACCATCTCGATATGAAATCACACGTAAATATTGTAAAAGCTGTATACTTCAAGATCCGCACACTCAGGCACTTACGTTCCTTACTGGACCCAGAGGACTTCAGAACCATCTACCAAGCACTCATATTACCGCATTTCGATTTCGCCAATTCTTTTCTGCAAGGACTCTCACAATCCACCCTAAGTTCTTTACAGCTTGCTATGAACACTGCTGCAAGGGTTCTACAAGGAGCGCCCAGGAGTGAACATGTTACACCTATCCTCAAGCAACTCCATTGGCTCCCTATACAAGGCAGGCTCATGTTCAAAACCTTGATTCTCACTTACAAGGCCATCCATGGTCTATCAGCCAACTCACTCACTGAGCTCATACAAACTATACCACCAAACAGATCGAGAAGACAAGTAGCACTACAAGTAGTTATTAAACACCAAAAGCCATAACATGCAGCCGATCAACTGCGAACAGAGCTTTCATGTTTAGCGCTCCAAAATGCTGGAACTCCCTACCACCTGACATCCGTACAATAACCGACCTAGCCCAGTTCAGAAAGGTCCTTAAATTTAACCTATTTATCAGGTACTACCCTATATGAAGTGCAAGATAATAGTCCCACCACAAATTTAACCACAGTTTTCTCCTGATCCTAGCACTCCTGCTAACTTATGTAAACAGCTCTATCATGTAATTGATTTAACAGATTATATATTCTATGTATATAGTTCCCCCATGTTTTCCAAGTTGATACTCCTGTTATATGTAATACCGAACAGTCTGTTGTTCTGGTCTTTTATGTTCTCTGTGAACCGCGCTGATGCTAAATAGTGCGGTATATAAGAAAGTTAAATAAATAAATAAAATAAATAAACATCTAATCAGGAGTTAGTGGGCTTGATTTCCTGAGTGCAGCTGAGGCCTGCATAAAAGGCTCCAGTGCCTTGCCCTGTTGAGGCTTTCCTAACCAGGGCTCTACAGATCAACGAACAGTAAGGATTTGAGGGTTTGTTTGTTTTTATTATATTACATTGCTAGCTCTCTGACTGGGAGCTCTTAAAAGGGTTTTTTGTATTTTTTAAAGCAAGGTTACTTTCTTTTTGGTGCTTTAGGGGACCTTTTGCTGAACTCTAACCTCCTCAGGTTTAGAAACTGCTAACACCTAATCAGGTGTTAGTTCCCTCCCTACCCACCCCGACTCCCACCCACCCCTAGTGAGCAGTCTTGCTTTATAGGGCACCTCCCCCTTTAACAAATCACAGAGAATTGGAACAGCACATTTTGAATATAATTAAAGAGATTTAACTGCTTTTTCTCTGAAAGGGCAGCTGCGAAACCGGCTGGTACTTGGTAGATCTCTCTTTTGCTTTAACAGATACCTAAGCTCCACGAACAGAACAATGGCTGGGAAAAATCGTATTGCTAAAGCTGTTGCCCCCGTTACAGCTTCTGCCTCGGTCCAGACAGAAGTCCTAATGCCAGTTGAAGGACCAGTTCCATGTGCAGGGTGCCTGCATGCTGAAACTCTGAGGAAACAAGGAGGAACTCAGAGGAGGTGGCGAGGCTGAGGAGCATTCAAGACAGTGAGAAGTACATTGATGAGATGCTTCTTGCAGCAACCAAGCTCTCCAGCACAGGAGAAGATGGGTGCCAACAGAATGTCGATGGTTGGACACAAGTCACCAGGGCCTGCAAAATCACCAATCCAACTTCTCCAGCCCTTGAATTGAAGAACCGTTATGCAGCCCTGGAAGTGGAGGAGGTGAAAGCATCCCTGGAAAAGGAAGAACCAGAGTTAAAGTACCCCAAAGTTGCAGAATCAGTGACCAGAAGGAAACGAAGGGTAGTGGTGGTTGGAGACTCTCTTCTGAGGAGTACTGAGGCGTCCATCTGCCGACCAGACTTGATGTCCAGAGAGGTATGCTGTCTGCCTGGTGCCAAAATCCAAGATGTAACAGAGAGTTTGCCGAGACTCATCAAGCCCACTGACTATTACCCAATGTTGCTAATCCATGTTGGAACAAATGATACTGCCAGGTATACCTCGGAACGTATCAAAAGTGACTTCATGGCTCTGGGACAGAGGGTGAAGCAGTTAGGTGCACAGGTGGTGTTCTCTTCAATCCTCCCTGTTGAGGGTAAAGGCCAAGGCAGAGAGGCTTGCATCCTGGAGATGAATGCATGGCTGTGTGGATGGTGTCATCGAGAGCGTTTTGGTTTCCTAGACCATGGGATGCTGTTCCAAGGGTTGCAGAGCAGAGATGGCATCCATCTGTCCAAGAAAGGTCAACGCATCTTCGGTAGTAGACTGGCTAATCTACTGAAGAGGGCTTTAAACTAGATTCGTTGGGGATAGGAGAAGAAAGCCCCCAGGTAAGTGAAAGCCCCCAGGTAGGTGATACCCATTTCCATAAAGGTATTTAATGTAACAGGGGTAACATATGGAAAGCAGTGTGTATAAATGCCCATAGCATGGAAAATAAGATCCCTGATGTTGAAGCTTTGGTGGAAGTGGCTGACTTGGATTTAGTGGCAGTTACAGAAACATGGTTCACAGAAAACCATGACTGGGATGTAACTATACCTGGCTATACTTTATTCAGAAAGGACAGGGGAGGAAGAAGGGGAGGAGGAGTGGCACTATATGTAAAAACTACTATTAAAGCTTTGGAATTACAGAGCTTAAAAGGGAGAGAGGAGGCATTGTGGGATAAACTAGAAAGAGGGAAAGAGAAATCTATTTGTATTGGTGTGATATACAGACCTCCCTCACAAGAGGAAGAGGTGGACAGAGTTAATTGAAGACATACACAGCATTGCTAGGAAAGGGGAAGTGCTACTGATAGGAGATTTCAATATGCCAGATGTTGATTGGCACATTCCTGCTGCAGTATCATCTAGAAGTAAGGAGATCCTGGATTCTCTACAGTGAGAACTATTCAGGCAATTGGTAACAGACCCCACACATGAAGGGACCATACTGGACTTGGTGCTTACCAATGGTGAAAGTGTTTCTGATGTTGTAGTGGGAGATCATTTTGCATCCAGTGATCACCAGATGGTGTGGTTCAGTATTAGGACTAGGGCTGTTAGAATCCATTCCAAGGTGAGAATCTTAGACTTTAGGAAGACTAACTTCGCGAAGATGGGCCAATACCTCAGGGAGTCCTTAGTGGGATGGGAACAGCTGGGGGATGTAGAAAAACAGTGGGCAAAACTGAAAGGGGATATTTTAAGGGCAACCAACCTTTTTGTTAAAATGGTAAATAAAGGCAAAAGGAAAAGGAGACCGCTATGGTTTTCTAAGGAAGTAGCTGAAAAAGTGAAGAAAAAGAGGGAGGCCTTCATGAAATACAAGAGATCACAGAGAGAGGAAGACAGGCATCTGTATTTGGAAAAACTTAGAGAAGCTAGCAAAGTAGTCAAGAAGGCAAAGATTCAAAAGGAGGAGGAAATAGCCAATGCAATAAAATGGGGGGATAAGACATTTTTCAGATATATTAGTGAGAAGAGGAAGGGCAAAAGTGGTATTGTCAGACTCAAGGGTGTAGGGGGGGAAAGCAGTTACTTACCTGTAACAGGTGATCTCTGGGAACAGCAGGAATAAGTCTTCACATATGGGTACGTCGATACCGACGGAGTCTGCGCGGGAACGCTTCCCAGCGTCCAATCAAAGAGCTTTTGGAAGCATCCCACCACGCCTGCATGCTGCCTTCCCGCCTTTCCCAACTGCCTCTCCTCAGTTAAGTTTTAAAGCTGAAACAAAGAAAGAGAGAGAGGAAAGGAAAGATAGATAGAGATACAACTCCTGGGGAGGTGGGTGGGTTGTGAAGACTCATTCCTGCTGTTCCCAGAGATCACCTGTTACAGGTAAGTAACTGTGCTATCTCCAGGAACAAGCAGGAATGAGTCTTCACATATGGGGACTCCCAAGCTGAGATGCCTGGAGTCCCAGCATGTCATAGGTTGGAACATGCTATCTTTCCAGAACACCAGGCATCTTGAGGATGGAGGGTAGGAGTTGAAGAAAGGTGCTGTGGAACAGCTAACCTAGCATAGGCCTGCAGACAAGGAGTCCATGTGTGGATGATAATTGTCAATGATATTGCAAAGAAAAAATATTGCAATAGGGACCTCCCCTAACAGGACTTTAGAGAAGTATGGAGGTTCATGGGATCTACTGGGGAACCCAGTAGAGGAACCTCAAGAAGGACCTCACTGTAAGTGGAGGTAGTAAACCTGTAGGAAAAGCAATGGAGGTCAGAATCCTGAAAGGTAACAGGGAACCCCAGTAGGAAAAAACTGGCGTAGTACAAAAACGGTGGGCCTTCAGCGGAAGGCTTTATGATAAAAGCCCAACTCTTTTGGCAGCAGAGGTGGCCCACTCTTAGGAACAAAAAGAGAAAGGCTAACCGATTTGGACAGACAGGCCCAGTCCTTGTGGGGAGAAAGGGTATGGAAACCCCTTGTATCCCAAAAGAAAGAACAACGCCGGAGGCGTTAGAGCCTGTAAGTAGCTGATCTGCAATGTCTCTCCTAACTGAAGGCAGCTGGGAGAGATATTGGAACATGGAGAGCTTCAGAGGTACCTAACCTTAGGGTTATGGTAGGTGTTAACTACCAAAGTGGTTGTGGGTGTAGGACCCCAAAACATGCTGGATAGCATAAGTATGGGTAAAGCCCATCTGTCAGAATCATATGGCTATATGAGCTTCGACAGTCAGGTAGATAAAGCAGAAACATATCTACCGATAGTAAAAAATCTCGACAGATACATATATACAAATATCATATAGATATATGAGAATATATCTATAGGGAGATATGAAGGGCATAAAATACTCACATGATAGACAGACATCTGTAAGATGTGTGCTATAGGTGTGTATATATATATATATATACTTTTATATGGAAGTCTGCAAAGAAGCAGACAGATATGCCTACAAAAGGTATTCACATAGGAAAATGTGGAGAGGAAAGATTCATCTAACAAGAAGGTGGAACCTACTTGAGAAGACATATAGAGAATCAATTCCCACTGTTTACAGCTACAGGAATGCTAGGTAGTAGAATAACCAGGATGGTTACGTGAAAAGCAGAGGATGATATCAGTCTGCAGCCCGCAAGTCCCGAGTATTCTAGAATTCTAGCATGGTAAGTGAATAGAAGACGCATAGGAATGAGATACCATGCTGACCTGCTTAAGGGCAAAAAGATATCATGCGTTCTTACCATGAGGACGAGCTGGAAGGAGAAAAATATTCCCTATTGGAAATACTATGGACCAAAGCAGGGAATTAGCAACTCCTTAAGCTTGCACGTAAGAGGAGGCCTATGTCCTTTATATTAAAAAGGAGAACTTTTCTAGTCATGGGAGACATGACTGAAAAAGCCTTTTTCAACCATCTAGTATGGCTGTTGGAGAAAAAGCCCCCCCCCCCCCATGCTCTCTAGCAAGGGCCCATAGTGGAGAGCTTCTCTGTAGAATTGCAGAGAGCATGATGCAGGAGAATGGGGAGATAGAACTGGCTGCAGAAGAGCCAGCAGCTATGTCAACTATGCTGCCCAACCCAGGGGAATGGAGATGGCAGAAAGAGAAGACAATCCAGCAAGCTTGTAGTGAAAATATTTCCAAGACAGATGACAGCACTGACTTGGAGCCACTACTAAGACCAGACAGAATGTTAGTGGAGGACAAATCTGGTTGCTGGTGGACAAGAACCAGTGGTTGAAACATTAAGGCTCCTGCATTGGCAGCTGCTTGCCAGACAGCATAAGAATGGTACTGTTTAAAAACAGTAAGAACAGACAAAACAAGAGTAAAAAAACTCTGGACGTGTCTGATGAACTGCTTCAAAGCAAGATTGAAAAAGAGGAGTCAACTCGGAGAAGAGAACTCCGCACTGGAAAAGTAAGAAAACTAGAGAGGCTGAAGAAAAGCCCTCCAGTGAAGCAATACCGCTCTTACAGAGGAAAAACCCTGGTAAGAGGGTAAAGAGAATGGAGCTGAAGAAAACTTACAAAGTAGTAAGTTTATAGGAGGGAAAAAAGACATGCTGGCACAGCAAACTATCATTTGATAGTGGATAGACCTGTTTCCCTAGAAGGAAAAAGAGGAAAAATCCTGTGACCTAGAAGCATGAACATCCTAACAGCTCATAGAACATAGAAAGAATGGATGTCTTTCGGGAAGAGATCCATGTTTAGGATTTAGAATGACAGCAGTGGATTGTCTCTAATGAGAAGAAGCAACTGCAGATTGTAATCCCCAGAGTCACAAGCATCTGATGAATTGATCAGAAACCCTGTGGTTGCTGGGTTTGCTGAGCCTGGTGAGAGGTTGAACTCTGCAGACCAGGACGATGCTTCCCCTGTTTGGGAACATCTGTATGATGGGCAGATGATGCATAAAACCTTCTCCTATGGGAAGAAAGTTTGGCAGGAGATTTCCTACCTACTGGGACAGAAGGTGCCAAACAGCTCCTAGGAACAGGTAAGTCAGTGGAGAACTGAGTAACCTGACGTAAAGACTCCTTGTTGAAAAGATTGTCTCCAGTGCAAGGAGTATGTCCCAGTCTGTGCTGTGCCCATTTGTCCAAGCCTGAAGCTTGGAGCCAGGCTCTACGTCGTGCCCCTATGGTTATAGCAGAAGTCCTGCTAACAGACTCAAAAGAGTCTAGGGAAGCACGAGTAAGAAACCAAAAGATATTCTGGAGATGCTTGAGCAGTGAAGAATAGTCTGCACTCCTGGACTCTGGAAGAGAAAGAGTCAAAAGATGTAATTGCTTTGTGACCTCCTCAAGAAATAGACTCATATAGAAAATATATGAGAGAATTCTTGCAGAAAGCATAGATGTCTGGAAGGTTTGACGTCCAAAGGCATCAAGTATCTTAGACTCACGACCTGGCGGATAAGAAGAGTGCTTTTTCTTGCTCTTTACCCGCCTCATTGCTGATTCCACAACTATGGAATGATGAGGAGGTTGAGTCTTGAAACCCTGGAGAGGGGGGCACCTGATATAAGAGATCAGTTGCTCTGGAAGGTGGGGGTACCCTTAAAGGTGTTTCCCACATTCCTAGAAGGAGATTCTGCAAGGAATGATGCAAAGGAAGCATTATGTTCTCCTCTGCTTTGGTAGAAAGAGAGTCCTGTGCAGGATCATGTCCTGGGATAGGAATAGCAAGAGATCTTGCTATATCCAGGAGGAAACTCTGAAAAGAGGGTTCCCCAACAGTATTTTCTCTTGGACAGGTTAGATCTGAAGAACTAGCCTGAGCACCGACAGAGCTATCCAGATATATAGGAATAGAAGATCCTGCACAGAGCAGTGTGGAATGCTTAAAGGATGGTCGCCGGTACTGGCTGTCAGGAGCAGCGACCGTCATTACCACATTGTCCATGCCAGGTATCGACTCCAAGCTTAGCATAGAAGGGAGCGATCCTGTTGAAGAAAGCATGGTAGAAGTTGGCCACGATGCTACTGTGGATACCAGTACCGATGCCAATACCGGTACCGATGTCAGAGTCGAGCCCGACAAAGACATCGGAGCAGTCATCGGTGACCGTTCAATCGGTACCGAGGGTAACCGAAAACCTCCAGGTGCTATCCTCGGTACCGAGCCACTGGTATCAATCGGTGTCGGTACCAAAGTGTACTGGTACCGAGTCTTCCAGACTAGAGAGCGATTCTAAACTCGGCATCGATAAGCGAAGCATGGAATGCACCGACTGTAAGGGTAATGAGGACTTCGGTACTGTGTCTGATACCGGTGAGTGAAGGTCAGCTAGTGACAACTCAATCGGCCTCGAGGGAACCGAGAGTTGCGGATCCGAATCATCGGAACCGAGCCTTCGGTACCGCCCAGAGCCGGTACCAAGGTGAGTCAGTACCCAGTCCTCCAGACTGGAGATCGATTCCAGACTCGGCATCGAAGGAAGCGAGGCTTTCGATGCACGTCTGGAGGGTACCGACGTTGGTGGTAGTATCGGTGCTGGTACTGATAATGGAAGGTCAGTCTGGAGAGAATCCACCGGTCCCGAAGGCACCGAGGACGCCAGATGACCATCCCTGGTGAGGAGTATTTCATCCAACACCAACGCCGATGTCGGGGTATCGGTACCGCTCGAAGCGGATGCCACCACCGGACACGGCTCAGGTATGTTCTGTGAGGGGTGAACCCCAGGAACAACCTGAAACCCCTTATACACTTTGGAGACCGAAGACTCCCGCCGGGGTTTTGAAGCCAGTGGGCCCTCGAGGGCAAGGCCGGAGCAGTCTACATGCTGTGCATGAGACCTACCACTCGAGGGCTGGCTAGTCTTAACAGACTGTTTGTGGGTTACCTGATCCTGTGTGGAAGAAGGGGACGGTGCCCCGAAGCTGGAGGGAAACCGTATATCAAGGGAACCTCGATATTGAAGACGACTTCTCACCAAACTGTTGTCAGGACCCAAGCAGGATAGACACCGATGTCGAGGGTCTAAAAATAAAGTTGTACCGCCATAGTGTGAACATTTCTTGGAGAAAGTGACTGGCGGTTCCATGACGGAAAAAGAAGAGGCCTAAAAGGCCTAAGATACCGAGAGACACTATGAAGAAAAAATATTCCCTGAAAAAGGAAAATTTTACAAGAAAAGAAAGAACATACCGGCGGTACCGGTGGCGTCGGGAAGACAGCCGCGACCACAAGAAAACTAAAGAAATAAAAGAAGAATTTTCTGCGGTGACAGGAGGACATCCTGCCGGCTCCGCGGAAAAACGAAAACTGAGGAGAGGGAGTTGGGAAAGGCGGGAAGGCAGCACGCAGGCGTGGTGGGATGCTTCCAAAAGTTCTTTGATTGGACGCTGGGAAGTGTTCCCGCGCAGACTCCGTCGGTACCGACGTACCCATATGTGAAGACTCATTCCTGCTTGTTCCTGGATATTCCTGGAGCGGAGGAGTAGCCTAGTGGTTGGGGCAAGGTACTTCAGGCCGGAAGGTCGGGGGGTTCAAATCCCACTAGACGACAGCAACCTTGGTCCGGAAGGACTGTGGTTTCTAGTCCCACAGGTGCTCCTTGTGGTCTTGGGCAAGCCACTTAACCCTCCATAGCCCATGTTCCCTGTAAAATAGTTATCTCCAAGTTATAATGCCCTGTTCAATGTAATTTCAGTTTGTTCAATGTGAACTGCACTGATGCAGAATAGCACGATATATAAGAGAATGTAAATAAATAAAATAAATAATGTAGAAGCTGATAAGGATAAAGCGGAATTGCTTAACAAATATTTTTGTTCTGTGTTCACAGATGAAGAACCAGGAGCAGGACCTCAGAAAACACCCACAAATAGGAACAGAAGTGAGGGACATCTTGAACAATTTTCAGAAGACTGTGTTCGTGAGAAACTAGCTCAACTTAAAGTAGACAAAGCGATGGGACCAGATGGGATACACCCTAGAATACTGAGGGAACTTGGGGACGTTCTAGCAACTCCACTGACTGACCTTTTCAATGCCTCGGAGTCGGGAGTGGTGCCAAAGGACTGGAGAGAGGCTCATGTGGTGCCTTTACACAAAAGCGGAAGTAAGGATGTGGTTGACAACTACAGGCTGGTTAGTTTAACTTCGGTGGTGAGTAAATTATTGGAAACGCTGCTGAAAGAGAAAATAGTGAGGTTTCTGGTGTCCAGCGGATTACAGGATCCGAGGCAGCATGGATTCACCAGAGGCAGGTCTTGTCAGACAAATCTGATTGATTTCTTTGACTGGGTGACCAGGGAGTTGGACCGAGGGAGAGCTCTAGATGTGGTGTATTTAGATTTCAGTAAAGCCTTTGACACTGTTCCTCACAGGCGACTTATAAACAAACTGAGCACCCTAGGGATGGACACTAAAGTTACTGCTTGGGTTAGAAATTGGTTGGGTGGGAGGCGACAAAGAGTACAAATAAATGGAGCTCACTCTGAGGAGAAGGATGTTACCAGTGGTGTGCCCCAGGGATCTGTCCTTGGTCTGATTCTTTTTAACATCTTTGTTAGTGATATAGCGGAAGGGCTGTCGGGTAAGGTTTGCCTCTTTGCAGATGATACCAAAATCTGCAATAGAGTAGACACCCAGGAAGGTGTAGATAACATGAGGAGGGATCTAGCCAAGCTTGAAGAATGGTCTACAATTTGGCTGCTGGGATTTAATGTTAAAAAATGTAAGGTCATGCATTTGGGCTGCAGCAATCCAAGGGAGCAATATAGTATAGGGGGTGAAGTACTTTTGTCCACTAAAGAAGAGCGGGACCTAGGCGTGGTTGTGTCTGATGATCTTAAAGTAGCTAAACAGGTAGAAAAGGCGACGGCAACAGCTAGAAGGATGCTTGGGTGCATACGGAGAGGAATGGCTAGCAGAAAAAAGGAGGTGATAATGCCTCTGTATAAGTCTTTGGTGCGACCTCATTTGGAGTATAGTGTGCAATTCTGGAGACCACACCTTCAAAAGGATGTGAACAGGATGGAGTCGGTGCAGAGGGTGGCTACTAAAATGATTAGCGGGCTTCATTATAAAGCATATGAGGACAGACTGAAGGATCTTAATATGTACACCTTAGAGGAAAGGTGGGATAGAGGTGATATGATTGAGATGTTTAAATACCTCCGTGGCATAAATGTTCAGGGAGAGAGCCTCTTTCAATTGAAAGCAAGTTCTGCTACGAGGGGACATGGGATGAGGGTGAAGGGAGATAGATTCAGGAGTGATATGCAGAAATATTTCTTTACGGAAAGAGTAGTGGATCCGTGGAATAGTCTCCCAGTGGAGGTGGTAGAGATGAGGACAGTAACTGAATTCAAAAAAGCATGGGACCAACACAGAGGATCTCTAAAAGGTAAAAAGTGGACTGTTGTAGTTGTTGATATGGAAGGACAGACTAGATAGGCCATGTGGTCTTTTTCTGTCATCATGTTTCTATGTTTATGGATACCTCAAGCATAGCCAGTCTCCCTGCTGGAGGTATGGCAGCAAGGTTCCAAGGAAGAGCATCGAACTTATCCCACACCAGGAATTTGTTTAGGTCTCTCAGGTATAAAATGGGCCTTAGGCTTCCTGTCTTTTTGGGGACAAGGAAGTACCTTGAGTAGAAACCCCTGCCCTGTTGTTGATGGGGCACTGGTTCCACAGCCATGTCTTTGAGAAGACCTGCAAGTTCCTGCAGCAGCAGGGCCTTGTGCAGGGGAATCCTGGAGGGCTCTCCCAGGAAGAAAGGAGGGGGCATCTGGTCCAGGTGGAGGAGGTAACTCTGACAACCTGGAGTGCCCAGGTGTCAGTGGTGATGGTTGACCACGGGTGGGCAAAGTGGGCCAGACATCCCCCCCGTGGGCTGCTGATCTCCTGGAGGGGGAGAGCAAGTCAAAGGTTGGGGGGCCTTGGCTGGAGCCGGAGCCGGAGCCTTTTTTGCTTGCAAGGTCATTGCCTAAGCCCTCGGGGACTCTGCTGAGGGGTCTGTGGGACTGGCTATGGTTGGTAGCTCCGGGATCCCAGGCCCTTCCTGAAGAAAGGCGTTTTCTTCCCAGGGGCCTTGCGCTTGGGGCCTGAGGAAGTTTTCTTCAAGAACCAGGTCCTTGTCACATATTTGGCCTCGAGGTCCTCAGCTCTGTCTGCCATGGCCTTGCCAAAGAGGTTCTCTCCCAGGCAGGGGATGTCCAGGAGCTTTCTTGGACCCATTGCTTGAGGTTGGAGGATTGGAGAGAAATCTGTCTCCTGGCACCGATAGAGGCACCAGTGACCTGGGCCATAGTCTCGAAGCCATTGTAGGTGACCCGGGTGATGAACTTTGAGCAATCGGTGCTAGTTTTGGCCAGTGTCTGGAACCTCTGGAGGGGTTCCCCAGAGAGGCCAGTTGAGTAGCCCCTTTGACTTCTTCATGGTGTCCCGGAGGAACATTCCCATGTAGAGGAGGTATGCCTGGACCCGGCAGTCCAGCATGGAGCTCTGGTAGCATTTTCTGCCGAGGATATCCACCTCTAGTGGCTGAGACGAAGAGAGGCATGGGTGTGATGTCATTGAAACCTGAGCTTTTCATTGGTTCTGTCTCCACCAATATGCTGGCTGGTAGGGGAACACAACCCACTTGTCTGAACTGGTCTAGCAGGACAATATGGAATATTCTCTTTGAGCTGTGCACTACAAGCGGATACCACCAGGAACCACTAACATTTGCTGGGATGAGCGAAGACTCAGCCCTAGGACATAATATTGTATTATCTTCAAATAAGCCAGCCCATCCCCATATAAAGACTGAAAAAACAAAGGAGCATAAACTGATTTGCGACTCCACTGGCAACCAGTGCAAAGTAGTCACAATGGGAAATATGATCAAAATGTTTTTGTTCATCATCAGCCTTGCTGCCATATTCTGAACAAGCTGTAACTGTTTTAACTGACATTTTGCGTGAGAGATTCAATTTACACTGGAACTCCTTGTGGCCTTAGGCAAATCACTTTACCCTCCATTCCCTTGGAAGAAAGGCCTCGCAATGTACTTCTGGTCGCACTTTGCCAAGAAACCCAGGAGCTGCTGGGTTACCAAGAAGTCAGCACTGACTCAACAGTACACATACACATTAGCTATTTCCATGCGGAAATGCAAGGGGACACGTTGGCAGCATGGTTAAGGCGTGGCCTGGATGGGTCAAAAAAGTGCATCTGCATGACCAATATTGTCTGCACTGGGATTTACAGCTGCATCCTGGCATGTACAGGCAGGGCCACTTACCTTTGGGCTGAAGGGGCAGCTGGCCTAGGCCCTGCATAACAGGGGGCCCATAGGCAAAAATGTATTTTTAGGTGCATTTTATACAAAGCATGAATGCTTATTATGGAAGATCAGTCTGTCATTGTATATGCATCTGTTTTTTCCATGTGTACAAAGAGATATACAAAGAGAGTATGGGGACATTATTTTATTTTAGTTTAGAGAAGGGGAGCCAAAGAGAGTGGCACAAAAAATAAGGGGATGGCCAGATCTTTAAAATGCAGCACAGGGTGAGAGGTGGCAATGAGCAGGAGAGGTCTCTGTCAGAGTGAGGCCACAGAGCCTGAATGGGGCCAGACCCCAGGAACAACAGAGGCGCCACTTTCTACCACCCCATGCCTTCTTCCCATCTAACCCAGCACAGCTGCCCAGGATGCCCACAAAGCTCTGGTACCAAATCAATGCCATTTCTCTCCCTTTCCCTTGGTAACAGGGGTAACACTTTTTTTTTGTCAGTGGGGTGGGGAGTGGGGCATGCACAAACACACCCCTTCTAGCTGTGAGTTGGGAGTAAAGAGCAAGGAGATAGCGAGTAACAGAAGCAGCAGTGGTAGCTGCTCACTTGCTCCCAGGCAGGACAGGTAACTGCAGGGCCTAGTAGAAGAAAAACTGCTCAGTCCTGGCCAAGCTTTCCTTGCTGGAGAGAAGGAAGATACTGATGTGGCTGAACCACTTTTCCTCAATGTTTATGCATAGAGATACACCTTCTTATCCCCTCCCCCATAACCCCCTTACCGCTGCCCACACATGCATCCACCTGCCTCCTCATTCCTCAATCATCTCCTATCCCCTTTCTCACAATCTCTCTCAATGACTACATAACTTATCTTCCCAGACACCCTCTCTCACCATATTCCCATGTATACATATTACATACCTCCTTCCCCAGTACAGCTGCTACCAGCCTACTGATACACACTCTTTATGTATCCCTACCTTGCCTGACACACAGATATAGAGAAAGTGTGAAACAATGGCACATGCCCCCTATGAGTGTGCACTTTTCAACTTATTTTGCATTCCACCTACTCTTTGCCTACCAGTCATGACTCCAAACTATCCAGTCAAAACTCAGGTTGCACAAGCAGCACTTAGAAAGTGATGTCAAGGGGTGAGGTTATCATGGCCGCACAGGCTAATTCTTCTCCCAGATCAACACTGCTCTGCCTGTTGATGGTACTGTTTGGATCAGTAAGAGCAACATGGGCCACTAGGCTTCTAACCACTGTTCAGCAGTACATTTCCTGTTACCACAGCAGCATAGTCATCTCTTCCCTTGATTCCAGTGAGGCCTATAAGTCAAAGGTGGACTGTAGAGAAAGGCAGCACTGTGCATGGTAGAAATGGAAGGGAACCCATCCAGAAACGTTTTCCCAGGGTCCAATGTGGTAGTTTAATGCAGTCCTGCATGTATTTTTTTAAGACATGCTCTTTTTGAACAGTCCTTTACAGGAGGGATAAAGGGGGCTATTCTCAATCCCTTGTTTATTTCCCCTCCATACTGAAATAAGTTAAAGATAGAGCGCTCTGTAGTTAATTAGCATAATTTAGTTGAATAAATTTGCAGAATACCAATTTACATGTGCAAGTTGCAAAAGAGTAAAATAGACTTACCTGCTAATTGTTGTTAATGAAGGAACTCCAGGCTAGTCCCGGACCACTGGGTTGTCACCGTCCTCCAGCAGCTTGGAGACTAAGAAAAAATAATTTATTTTTGTGATATCACTGGTATATCCTCACTGGATCCGCCTCCTGACACCAGTAACCTATTGACAAAGCAGACTCAGAGCAACAATTAAGTAGAACACAATTCTGACAACAAAATTAAACTAACTTTCCAAACCAAAGTTCTAGTGAACACGAGAGACACAACTGAGCGAACAGTTGCAGCCCCTCCCATGGAATTCTATGCCCCCCAACAGGAGGTCTCTCTTCCTCCCCTTTAGGTGCATGGGAGACACGTCCGAATACCAGCGAGAGCGCCACCGCCCCCCAGCCCTCTCTTACCTGTAACTGCTTGTGCTTCAGGCTGCAGCCTTTAATCTACTGACTGGAAGGGTTACGGGACTAGCCTGGAGTTCCTTCAGGAACAACAATTAGCAGGTAAGTCTAATTTACTCTTCCTTATCGTCCCTCCAGGCTAGCCCCAGACCACTGGGTAAGTACCCGAGCAGTGAAAATCAACAAAACCTTATCGGGAGGGACCTGCGAAGCCAGCCTGAAGAACCGCTGATCCAAAACAAGTATCCCTCTCCACCTGCACATCCAGACGGTAATGCTTGACAAAGGAGTCCAGCGAGGACCAGGTAGCTGCCTTGCAAATTTCCACCACCGGTACCAACTGGCACTCCGCCCAAGAAGCAGCCTGAGCTCTAGTCGAATGCGCCCTGAGCCCTACAGGCACCTCTCTGCCCTTCAAAATATATGCAGACTCTATAGCCGACTTTAACCAATGAGCTATGGTTGCCTTAGCAGCCGCCTGCCCCTTCCGAGGGCCCCCGAACAGAATGAAGAGCCTATCTGATTTGCAAAAACTCGTGGTCCTCCGCAAGTAAGCCCTCAACGCACGACGAACGTCTAAGCGATGCAATCTATTGGCGGAAGAATCTGCGGACTGCTGCCGAAAAACCGGTAAAGTAACAGTGATTTACATGAAACCCTGAAACGACCTTCGGCAGGAAAGACGGAACTGGTCTTAAAAACACTTTGCTTTCATAGAAGGAAAGGAAAGGCTTCCTACAAGACCAGGCTTGCAACTCCGATATTCTGCGAGCCGAACATATCGCCACCAACACCACCACTTTAAGGGTAAGATCCTTTAAGGACACTTCCCCCAAAGGCTCAAACGGCTCTCTTCCCAGGGCGTCCAGTACGAACAGAAGACTCCATCGGGGCACCTCTTGTCGACAAGGCGGACGAAGCAGAGAAACGGCTCGCAAGAACCTCTTGACATCCGCATGTGATGCTATCGCCTGCCCCCGAATCTTCCCTCTATAGCACGCAACCGCTGCGACATGCACTCGCAAGGACGCGGCCGCTAAGCCCTCTTCGAGACCGCCTTGCAAAAAGGCTAAAACCTGAGAAACAGACGCCTGCAACGGCTCCACTTTCGCCTCCGCACACCAGGCTTCAAACACTCTCCAAACACACACATACGCTAATAAAGTAGAACACTTCCTAGACTTCAACAAGGTGGCAATGACCGGTGCCGAATACCCCTTGGCTCTCAGCCTATCCCTCTCAAGAGCCAGGCCCGTAAGTGAGAATCGACTTACCTGAGGCATTTGCAGCGGTCCCTGAGTCAGCAGATCATCCTGCAGCGGCAGACGCCACGGCGTGCCCACCACAAGCCTCAACAGGTCCGCATACCAAGGTCGCCTCAGCCAGTCCGGTGCTAACACCACTGTGCTCCTGTGTCACTCTATTTGCTGTACCACCCTGCCTATCAACACCCAAGGTGGAAATACGTACAGGAGTTGTTCTTCCAGCCACTTCTGTATGAGAGCATCCAGACCCTCTGACATTCACTCTCTTCTTCTGCTGTAAAACCGCTCTACCCTGGCGGACTGGAACGTTGCCATGAAGTCCATCACCGGAGTCCCCCAACGTTGCACCAACAGCTCAAATACCTCCTGATGGAGGACCCACTCTCTTGGATCCACCTTTACGCGACTCAGGAAATCTGCTTCCACATTGTCCACTCTGGCTACATGCGCCGCTGACAGCGCCTGCAAATTCTGTTCCGTCCACTCGAACAAGATCCCGGCTGCTTCCTCCATGGCCACACTGCCGGTGCCGCCTTGCCGATTGATATATGCTACCGCCGAGGCATTGTCGGACAATACCCAAACTGTCCCGTTTCGTAGCGGAACCTGAAACGCCTGTAGCGCTAGGCGAACCGCTCTCAACTCCAACCAGTTGATAGACCAGGTATTTTCCTCCTCGGACCACCAAACTTGGGCGAATCTTCCCTGCATGTGAGCACCCCAAACCTGATAAACTGGCGTCCGTCGTCAAGGGAACCCAAGTAGGCGCCTCCAACGGCATGCCCCTGCTCAACACCTTTGCCCTGGTCCACCAGTGCAACGCCCACCTTGTCTCTGGAAGCCAAGGGAGGCGGTGCGACAAGGGATTGCGCTGATAAGACCATCTCCGGAGCAATGCTCTCTGTACCGGCCTCATGTGCGCTCTTGCCCACGGGACCAGCTCTATAGTTGCTGCCATCGTCCCAAGGACCTGCATGTAGTGCCACGCTACGGGCACACCCCTGTGCAGAAACTGCCGGACGAGCGACCTGAGCTTTTGTGCCCGGTGCCGCGGCAGATAAACCTTTCCTGTCTGCGTATCGAACAGTGCCCCTAAATACTCTAGCCTTTGAGATGGCAGCAAACTGCTCTTGGACATATCACCCAACCTAGGCTCTGCAGAAACTCCACCACTCTTACGATAGCCTTCCTGCTCTCGACCTGGGACTTTGCATGGATCAACCAGTCGTCTAGATACGGGTGTACCAGAACGCCCTCTTTTCTCAATGCGGCCGCCATGACTACCATCACCTTGGTAAATGTTCTTGGGGCAGTAGTCAATCCGAAGGGCAATGCCCGGAACTGAAAATGCCCCATGGGTACCGCAAACCTGAGGAATCTGTGATGCTCTCGCTGTATGGGGATATGCAGATACACTTCCGAGAGGTCCAGGGACATCAAACTCCCCCTTCTGAACCACCACTATCACCGACTGGAGCATCTCCATATGAAAATGCTGTACTCGCAGACAGCGGTTTACGCCCTTGAGATCTAAGATTGGCCGAAAGGTACCCTCCTTTTTTCGGAACCACGAAATATATGGAGTATCGACTGCATCCGTGTTGCTCCCGAGGCACCGGCTCTATTGCCTTGAGAGCTAGTAACTTCAAAACCGTCTCCCGAACGGCAGGGCATTTGACTTGCGATTTGTAAGGGGACTGAACAAAAAACTCGGACCGGTCGGTGGAACTCCAACGCATATCCTTCGTGAATGAGCTCCAACACCCACCGGTCGGATGTTATTGCGGCCCAGGCAGGGTAAAATTCCTTAGACGACCTCCGACTGGGATCACAGCCGCATGGGCCTTCCTGATCTCATTGCGACTTTCGGAAATTCGAAGACAAGGCCGAGGCCCCAAAACCTCTACCTGCTCCCCAAAAACCTCAAAACCCCTGGGTTCTGACCGGGAACCTTCCTCTGCTAGCCTGACTAAACCTTGGATACCGAAAACGCCGAAAGTCCCACTGCTGCGGCCCCTTGCCCGCGGCAGCAGGACAGCCCTTTTTGACGATCTTCTGGGAGTCTGCCTCCCTTCGATTCTCCCAGCTCTTTCACCAGCTTGTCCAAATCTTCTCCAAAAAGCAACTTCCCCCTGCACGGAAGCTTGCTTAACCTAGATTTTGAGGAAGCATCCGCCGACCAATTGCGCAGCCAAAGATAACGACGCGCCGCCACCACCGATGCCATGCTCTTTGACAAACCGCGGATAAGATCATAAATTTAGCCACTCTCCTTAATTGCTCCTCTGCTGTGCCTGGACCATCAGGCACACCAATCCTCCAGCTGCTTGGAGACTAAGAGAACTGGGGTCAGGAGGCGGATCCAGTGAGGATATACCAGTGACATCACAAAAAGAAATTATTTTTTCTTAGTCTCCAAGCTGCTGGAGGATGGTGACAACCCAGTGGTCTGGGGCTAGCCTGGAAGGATGATAAGGAATATGAACTTACACATGCACTTGCATATGTAAGTTGCCAAATTGCTCTACATTGATTGTACCCACATATACATTTGTAAAAGGACTTCTACAGCTCTGTGTCAGCAAATGCACATGCACACCTGCACATCCTTAAAATATTTTTTTAAGAGACTCCACATTTGGCAGTATCTTTTCTAAAATACTGCCAGAATTGTATACGTCCAAACCTCAGCACCTCAATTCTGATCTCTATGTGCTATCTAAAATTTGCCTTAAAAAGCTATGTGATCTGACTCACAAGAACAATGCAAATCTCTATGACCCTAAGCCAAGGAGAAATAAGACCAATGCCTTACAGTTTTGTCAAGTCCCAGCAAATGGCACAACTCCAGGAATGTGCAAAAACAAACAATAAAAGTCCTCTGTCTCTCCAGTACAATCATTTAAAATTCTAATTCTTGTTAGTCCTTCGTTGGAAAGCAATTCTTTTTTAGAAAGAACTTTTTTGGAAGGAAAAACATATCAGTCTAAACTGGCTTTATCCAAGGCTCTCAAGACTTACATCGGTCAAAAACCTTCCACCAGCCAAATTATCTCCAGTGGTCTCATCTGTTTTCTTTAATCCATCCTGTTTCTTTCATCTGCTCTCACTTAAGCGAGAAACATTTTACAAGAGCTGCAATAGGGGGCATTCCTTCAAAGATAAATGCAAGAACATTAGAATCAATCTTCTACTCAAATAGGACAAACAAACTTTGTTCTCATCCATCTGCTCCCAAAGAGAAACCCATAAAACTGAATTCCATATTGTGACTTTCATAACATGTTATAAACATTTCAAAACAATTAAAACCCATGCAGTGACAGCAGCCATGTAACAATAACCTTATCAGGTTCAAAATAGTTGCAAAACACCCCTGACTCAACCATTTCCATATTTCTTCATCAACCCAATCCAATCATTCAATCTTGCCTAACAACCAAATACGTTATTCTTTAAATTAGCCAAGTGCCATTTCAAATTCTCATCACTCACCCAGAAAAAGTGTTTAGGAATTTTCAATCAGCATTATACATCATATACAGAGACTCTTCGAATCACTGTCTTCTCATCGGTGCTGGTACTTATCCTTTAACCCATGCTTTTACTACATGCCATCTGCCATCAAAGATCCTCAGCTTCCAACCCAGACTACACCCTTCATTCACAACACTAGCCAATCATCCTACCATGGCCCCTTGCCACCATTTTGATGTACTAATGTCAACTGCATTTCTTCATTTACTCAAACACTCGCTGAAATGGATCAGCTGCGGCATAAGAATATAAGATATGCCATACTGGGTCAGACCAAGGTCCATCAAGCCCAGTATCCTGTTTCCAACAGTGGCCAATCTAGGTCATACGTACCTAGCAGTTTCCCCAAAAGACACAGGTTCCGCAATGCTTGTACTAGGGTCAAGCATTGATATCCTGGGTCCCTTCTTAATGGTTTATGGACCTTTCCTCCAGGAATTTGTCCAAACCTTTTTTAAACCCAGCTACACTAACAGCTTTTACTACATCCTCCGGTAACAAATTCCAGAGTTTGATTACATGTTGAGTGAAAAAATATTTTATTTTATTAGTCTTAAATAGTTTACCCTGTAGCTTCATTGCATGTCCCCTAGTCTTTCTATATTCTGATAACGTAAACAATCGATCTACGTTTACCCGTTCCACTCCGTTCATTAATTTATAGACTTCTATCATATCTCCCCTCAGCTGTCTCTTTTCCAGGTTAAAGAGCCCTAACCTTTTTAGCCTTTCTTCATAGGAGTATCCTTCCATCCCCTTTACCATTTTGGTGGCTCTTCTCTGAACCTTTTCTAATAACGCTATATCCTTTTTAAGAAACGGCGACCAGAATTGCACACAATATTCAAGGTGCGGTCTCACCATGGAACGGTATAGAGGCATTATAATATCTTTTGTTTTAATTTCCATTCCTTTCCTTATGATACCTAGCATTCTATTTGCTCTCTTGGCTGCCGCTGCACACTGCGCTGAGGGTTTTAACATGTTATCCACAATGACACCTAAATCTTTTTCCTGGGTAGTGGTTCCTAATGTGGAACCTTGCATCGTGTAACCAGTTTGGGTTGTTCTTCCCTAGGTGCATAACTTTGCACTTGTCCACATTAAATTTCATCTGCCATTTTGATGCCCAGTCTTCCAATTTATCAAGATCCTCTTGCAATTTTCCACAATCCTCTTGGGTTTTAACAACTTTAAATAGTTGTGTGTCATCTGCAAATTTGATAACCTCACTCGTTATTCCTCTTTCCAGGTCATTTATGAATATATCAAAAAGCAGCGGACCCAGCACAGATCCCTGGGGTACACCACTATTCACCTTTCTCCATTGGGAAAATTGGCCATTTAGCCCAACCCTCTGCTTTCTATCTTTTAACCAGTTCCTGATCCACAGTAGTACACTGCCTCCTATCCCATGACTTTAGTTTTGCCAAAAGTCTCTGATGAGGGACCTTGTCAAAGGCTTTCTGAAAGTCTAGATACACTATATCAACTGACACACCTTTGTCCACCTGTTTATTCACACTTTCAAAAAAACATAACAGATTAGTAAGACAAGATCTTCCTTGTCTAAAGCCATGTTGGCTGTCTCCCATTAGGCCATGACTATCTACATGCTGAGTAATTTTATTCTTTATGATGGTTTCTACCATTTTTCCCGGTACTGACGTGAGGCTCACCGGTCTGTAGTTCCCAGATCACCCCTCGAACCCTTTTTAAAAATTGGTGTTACATTGGCGATCCTCCAATCTTCAGGTATTAGCGATGATTTTAATGATAGTTCACAGATTACTAATAGCAGGTCTGCAATCTCATATTTCAGTTCTTTCAACACCCTTGGATGTATACCATCCGGCCCAGGTGATTTGCTACTCTTCAGTTTATCTAATAGTTGTAATACATCTTCCCGATGTATCAATATTTCCTTCAATTCTTCAGCACCTTTAAATACCACTTCAGTCATGGGTAACACATCCCTACATCTTCCTCAGTAAAGACCGAAGCAAAGAATTCATTCAGTCTCTCCGCTATCGCCTTGTCACCTACCTCTTAGTGCCCCTTTAACTCCTCTATCATCTAATGGACCAACTGACTCTCACACACGTTTTTTTGCTACAAATGTACTTGAAAAAAAATCTTTATTACGCGTTATTGCTTCCGCAGCAAGCTTCTTCTCAAATTCTCCCTTTGCCTACTTTATCAATGCCGTGCATTTGACCTGCCAGTGCTTGTGCTGTTTCCAGGTTTCGTCGTTTGGCTCTTTTTTCCATTTCCTGAAAGATGCTTTTTTGGCAACAGCCTCTCTGACCTCACCTTTAAACCATGCTGGCAGTTTTTTGGACTTCCTTCCACTTTTCTTAAAGCATGGAATACAGCTGGTCTGGGCTTCCAAGATAGTATTTTTCAACAACACCCAAGCTTGATGTAAGTCTTTAAGCTTTGCAACTGCTCCTTTTAGTTTTTTTCTTAACTATTTTCCTCATTTTATCATAGTCTCCCTTTCGAAAGTTAAAAGGTAGTACTGTGGATTTCCTTACTATCCCTCCTCCACTAATTAAATCAAAGGCGATCATGCTATGATCACTATTGCCAAGTGGTCCCAACACCCTTATCTCTTGCACTAGATCTGGTGTTCCACTAAGGACTAGGTCTAATATGGCTTCCCCTCTGGTCGGTTCATGAACCAGCTGCTCCAAGAAGCAGTCATTTATTTCATCTAGGAACTTTATCTCCCTAGCATATCCTGCCGTGACACTGACCCAGTCGATACCGGGGTAATTGAAATCACCCATTATTATTACCACGCTGTAACTTTTGTTAGCTTCCTTGATTTCTTTGAACATTTCATCCTCCATTTGTTCATTCTGTCCAGACGGTCGATAGTACACACCCACTGCCATCGCCTTCCCCTTTTTACATGGAATTTCAATCCATAGAGATTCTACAGCAAATTTTGTTTCCTGCAAAACTTTAATCCTTTCTGACTCAATGCCCTCTAACAGAGCGCAACCCCTCCACCAATTTGATCAGCTCTATCAATACGATATAGTTTGTACCCAGGTATCACAGTGTCCCACCATGTCTCTGATATTCCAATCATATCTAACCTCTCATTTAGTGCTATATATTCTAACTCTCACATCTTTTTTTTTAGACTTCTAGCATTTGTATACAAGCATTTTAGAGACTGTATTTTATTCATATTAATTTGGCTATTGGTAGACATGGGTAATTTGGGATCTTTAAGCTCTGTCTGCTCCATACTCAAGGGCATTTGGGCTACTTTACTCTTTTTTGGAACCTCTCTGCTTTTGGTAGTATCTTTCAAGGATACATTCTTCCGAACCATCCCCTCTTGGGCGACTGTTGGCTTTCCCCTATTATCTAGTTTAAAAGATGCTCTATCTCCTTTTTAAAGGTTAATGCCAGCAGCCTGGTTCCATCCCGGTTAAGGTGAAGCCCATCCCTTTGGAAGAGCCCCTCCTTTCCCCAGAATGTACCCCCAGTTCCTAACAAATCCAAACCCCTCATCTCTGCACCATTGTCTCATCCACGCATTGAGACTCCGGAGCTCTGCCTGCCTTTTGGGCCCTGCACGTGGAACAGGAAGCATTTCGGAGAACGCTACCCTGGAAGTTCTGGATTTCAACTTCCTACCTAAAAGCCTAAATTTAGCCTCCAGAACCTCCCTACCACATTTTCCTGTCATTGGTACCGACATGTACCAAGACAGCAGACTCCTCCCCAGCACTATCTAAGATCTTATCTAGGTGGTGCGTGAGGTCCGCTACCTTCGCACCAGGCAGGCATGTTACCAGGCGATCCTCACGTCCACCAGCCACCCAGCTATCTACATGCCTAATGATCGAATCACCAACTATAACAGCTGTCCTAACCTTTCCCTCATGGGCACATGGCCCTGGAGAAATTTTCAACAAGCAGTTTCCAAACTACATGAATTCTCCCAACAAGCTCATCCAAAACTTACTGGGTCAGACCAAGTTCCATCAAACCCAGTATCCTATTTCCAACAGTGGCCAATCTAGGTCATACTTATGGACACTGGTTTTAATGAAATAATTTATACCACTGGTACATACTATTCCCGTGGAAGTTGCCAGTTTTGCAATCTGTTATAAAGAAAACCTCACCAACCCACCCCATCTCACTCATCCAATCACACCCATTTAAATAATCCAAATCCAACAATTCCACCACCATCGCATCATTCCTTCTAAACTCAAAACAGCCATCACACTATCTTGCTCATGAGCTCCCCATCTGTAAAGCAATACTGTCAAATCTTCTCTTTTCTTGTCACTGACTATTCCCTAAACACCGACCCTCCCTGTGTCCCTAGACACCCAGCCTGGAGATAATGCCCTCCGAATTAAACACATAGACCACTCTAATACTTGCATGTAGCCCATCCAGTTCAACAGTATTTGATTGAAAAATCTATTGCTGTTCCCTATCAAAAGCCACTTCCCTCACTCTACCTCCGTCATTAGGGGGTATGTAATCAGTGCACAAATATCTCAGTTCAAACATATAATTGGCCTCAATATGATGTTTTTCAGTAGGTATTTCCATAATCCTTTTGTTCAATTTGCTTTTGTGTTTGGTCATTTTCACACAAAATGACCAAATTGTCTTCCCCTGCATAAAACTGTTGGCAGGGACAGATTATCGTATACACCACAAAGAATGATTCATGTAGTCTCCGCCATGGCAGGTGGTATTGCTGTCCTCCATGTTTCATAGTGTCTGTGATTAGTGTGATCTTACATATCTGACATCAGCCACAACTCCTATTTGCCATCTCCCACATCATTCAGCGATAGCATGGCAGGACTCACCAGCTCTTTTAAATCACGCTCCCTCTTATATACTAACCAGATCTTACTATGTTCAAAACTAGGCAATAAATGTAGAAAATAATTTTTAGCAAAATTCTTCAAAAAATGAGATGTACACTTAAATGGTGTAGCAACATACTGTCATCTGTTGCCTATGTATAGGCATCACAAATTTAGCCTCTTTGTTACCCATAGATCCAGATGTGTTATCTTAGTATCATGCTGTATTAAAAAACAAACAGATATTGATCTCACAGGAGTTCAACTAATTGTAAAACTCCAACAGACATCGCCCTGATCCTTGCCATATAGCATGAACACATAAAACAGAGAACCAGAAGAATGGAACGAGACATTCTCTCTCTGGACTAAAAAACAGACAGAATATGCTCAAGATAGGGACAGACTGTCAGGTAAGACCAAAATATTTCTTCATCTCTACCAGTTTAGAACAGAATGTAAAAAAGCACCCCTCAATGTGTAGGATTCCCAAATCCCTGCTGTAAGCACCAGAGCACCAAGCACTGCTTCTTCCTTGGTGTAAACAAGCAGGTGACAATGCTTCAAGAAAAATGTGTGAAACAGCCCATATCGCAGCCTAAAAAATATATGCTGGAATGACTATGCAACTCAATGGAAGAAGTTGCTTAGTTTCTGGTTGCGTGTGCTTTGAGACCTTTATGAGAATACAGGTTGAGGAAATGACCTCTAAGCAAGCATGCAATGGCAGCTTTGGATGCCACCTCACCCTTCTTGTTTCTATTAAAAGGTAAGAAGAAATCAGACTTCCTAATGTCATTGGTCATTTCCAAGTAACACACAAGGGTTGCCAAACAGCTAGGAGACAGAGATGAGACTCCTCGCCACACTCTTCATTCCTAACAAATTCAGCATCTGATTGACATGAAAAGCCAAAACTACATTCAGCAAAAAAAACCCAAAACTAACCAAACACATTTTGGAAACACCTGACCTGAAAGCACAAGAAAGACTCATCAAGAAAAGCACCCACAATTTTAAAATCAATAGAAAAGAAATTGTGAGAGGCACAGTTGGACCATTAGATAACAGTGGGGTAAAAGGTGCACTAAGGGAGCACAATGTCACGGTGGAGAGATTGAATAAATGTTTTGCTTCAAGCTTTACTGAAGATGATGTAGGGAAATTAAATAGTTAATACTACGTATTTCCACCAGCTCTCACTTGGTTTGCAGCTTGTCATGCTGTGAGGGCTAGTGTGCATCAGTGATGCTGAGGGCTAAGCTATCGGTAATTTAACTACTGGGTCTCCCAAGATGGGCAGGTCACAGCTAAGGTGCCACAGCAAGACAAACCACCCATCTGAGCAGCAGCAGAATGGGACAGTGTTGGCGACGGAGGATCACATTTCTGTGACAATGGCACCACCACTAAACTTAAACTGCACGAAAGAAAGGCCCGGCAATCTGCTTCCGTATCTTGCCATGAAAACCCAATGGATAGTCACAACAAAACAAATTGCACTATAGTGCTGGAAGAGGAGACCCCCAGGTCAGAAGGCACTCAACTAGCTACTGGGGAGGAGCTGAAGACTTTTCAGAGTAAAGCCAGCATTTATGATGTGGTTGGATCAAAGCCCTCGGGACGTCTGACTGCTCATGTAGCTGCGCATGAGAAGTCAAAAGCTGCAAAGATGTCTTACATATTGGGACATGGAACGTAAGCAGCATGAATCAAGGGAAGTTGGAGGTGGTCAAGAATGAAATGGAACATGTACAAAAACTGAAATGGACTGGCATCAGGCAATTTGCATCAGATGATCACATGGTCTACTATGCTGGAAATGAAAGACAAAGAAAAAGCGTCGTTACTCACCTGTAACAAGTGTTCTCCAGGGACAGCAGGAATCAGTCCTCATTTATGGGTGATGTCAGCACCGATAGAGCCCGCATGGAGCAATTACCCAGCTTTCAAAGAAAGCCTTTATTTATTTATTTATTTTGCTGTATTTATATCCCGCTTTTTCACCGGGTCAAAGCGGTCAATTGGGGGATACATTTAACACGAGGGGATATGAGACACATACACTAATACTTACAGGGAACATGGGCAGTGGAGGGTTAAGTGGCTTGCCCAAGACCACAAGGAGTGCCTATAGGACTAGAAATCCCAGTCCCTCCGGCCTGAGATTGCTGTCCCCAGGTAGGACTTGAACCCCCGGCCCTCCGGCCTGAAGTACCTTGTCCTAACCACTAGACCACTCCTCCCTCAAGCCTTTGGGATTGATGCCACACATGCGTGGTACTCTTCCTGCCCAAGGGTGCCATCTTGCTCAATCAGGTTGCATAACTAGAGCCCTACTAAGCAGATGACAAGAGAAGCAAAATAAATGGCAACTCTACAGGGGAAGTGGGAGAGTAGTGAGGACTGATCCCTGCTGTCCCTGGAGAACACCTGATAAATGTGAGTAACTATGCTTTCTCCAGGAACAAGCAGGAAGTCAGTCCTCACTTATGGGACTCCCCAGCTACAGGCTACCGAACCTGCAACCCACAAACGCCTCTGCGAGGCCGTGAGCAGAAGCCAATGACTGAAAGAGCCTGAGACCTTGGGTCCCTGGGGCTCTCGGTAGCTGCAGGAGGAGGATCAGAGGGCAGGAGTTGCTTATACCCTGAACAGATTACGGAGTACAGCCTGGCTGAAGGTGCTGTCCCGGCGGGACTCCCTCTCCAGGCAGTAGTGTGAGGCAAAGGTATTCGCCGAAGACCAGGTTGCAGCCTGTCAGATGTCCCTCAGAGGCACTGAGCGCAGTGAAGCCACCGAGGCCACCATGGTGTGGATGCTGTGCACGGTGACCTGCCAATCCAGCAGGGCCCCAGTCTTTGCTTGGGCAAAGGTGATGCAGTCCACCACCCAGATGGAGAGGGTGCGCTTGGTGACTGCTAACCCAAGACGAGCAGGATTGTAGGGAACGAAGAGCTGGTCTGACTTCGATGACCCTGGGTACGCTGCAGGTAGAAGGTGAGAGCCCTCTTGCAGTCAAGTGTGTGCAGGACTGCCGATGCCTGGTTGGCGTGAGGTCTCGGAAAGAAAGTCAGCAAGACTCTCTCTTTATTGAGGTGGAAGTCCGAGACAACCTTCGGTAGGAACTTGGGGTGGGTAGAGAACCACCCTGTTCCCGTAGAACCTGTAGCAGGCTTCAGGGTCAGGGCCACCTGGAAGACTACCTTCCAGGAGAGGCGTCAAAGCGAACACATTGCCATCGGCTCAAAGGGGGCCGCATAAGCTGCATGAGCATGACGTTCAAGTCCCACTCTACCGGTGGAGGTCGGATGGGGGGTTTTGAGAGTAAGAGGCCTCGCATGAAGTGGGAGACCAAGGGTTAGCCCGAGAGGGACTTGCCCTCGACTGGGAAGTGGTTGGCCGAAATGGCACTTAGGTGAACTCTGACAGAGCTAGATTTCAGTCCCACCAGTGAGAGGTGGAGGTGGTACTGGAAAATCCACCTGGGAGAGCAGGAAAATGGGTCGATCAGAGCACCAGACCGAAAACTGCCACCACTTAAAAGGTGTAAGCCTGCCTCGTCAAGTCCTTCCTCAACACAAGAATGATCTCCTCTACCTCCGCCAGGAGGTGCAGCAGGGCTAAGGGGACCCGTTCAGCCGCCAGGCTGTGAGAGATAGTGAGGTGGGGTTCAGGTGAAGCACCCGGCCCTCTTCCTGTGTTAGGAGGTCTGGGGCACAGCCCAGAGGGATCAGAGGCTCCGAGGAGAGCTGTAGAAAAAGTGGGAACTAGGGCTGTCAAGGCCATAAGGGAGCCACGAGGATCACCGAGGCTCGGTCCTGCCGGATTTTGTGGCAGGTCCTTGCGATGAGCAGAGTGGGAGGGAAGGCATACAGCAGCTCGGGGGGGGGGGGGGGGATCCAGTCCAAGAGAAATGCATCCGGAACCATCCTGTAGGGGTGCAGGACCGGCCTGCAGAAGCGGGGAAGCTGTGTGTTTTCCGGGCTGGCAAACAAGTCCAGGGACGGGGGTCCCCCACTGCTGGAACAGGAGGAGAGCCACCTCCGGGTTCAGGCACCACTAGTGGGGTTAAAGGAGCCTGCTGCATCTGTCTGTGAGGATGTTGTCCTGGCCCAGGAGGTAGATCGCTCTGAGGGTCATACTTCAGCGCACAGCGAAGGAGCAGAGGAGACCGCCTCCCGGCAGAGGCGGCAAGAGCTCATTTCTCCCTCCTTGTTTATATAAAACATCGCGACCTTGATGTCGGTCTGTACCAGTATAGACTTTCCCTTCAGGTGGGGCTCAAAAGCTTTTAGGGCCCACCTGATTGCGCAGAGCTCGAGCAGGTTGATCTGCTGTTCCAACTCCTCAAGGGACCATTGCCCCTGAGTGCATAGGTTGGCACAGTGGGCTCCCCAGCCCAACAGTGAAGTGTCCATTGTGAGGACGAGCTCGTGCCACACAGCCTGGAAGAGCATGCCTCAGAGAGGACACGGGGGGCTCTGCCACCAATCCAGGGAGCTGTGTAGCTCGCGAGAGACCTGGACAAGGTCCTGAAGGCGACCTGAGGCCTGTGTCCATTGCGCCTTTAGGCAACACTGTGTTGTCCGCATGTGGAACTACATGGACCATCGATGCCATGTGCCCCAAGAGGCGCTGCATGGTCCGTGCTGGCACCTTCACCCTGCCTTGAACCACAGATAGGCACTTTGTGAAGATCCACAGAGCGGATGCAAGCCTGAAGGGGAGGACTCTGTACTGGTAGTGCTCCCTTTGCACCCTGAAGTGCAGGTACTGCCTGTGTATGGGGTGAATCAGTATGTGAGAATAAGCATCCTTGAGGTCCAAGGAGCATCGCCAATCGCCCTGCTGGAGGAAGGGCAGTAGGACGCCAAGAGATAGCATTCGGAATTTCTCCCGCACCAGGAACTTGAGGTTCCGGATGTCAAGGATGGGGCACAGGCCCCCCCGTCCTCTTCGGAATGAGGAAGTATCAGGAGTAGAATCCCCATCCCCGGAGGTGGTGTGGAACCTTTTTGACCGCCCGCTGGGTGAGGAGATTGTCCAATTCTTGCTGCAGGACAACCTGGTGCGCAGGAAGCCAAGAAGGCTCGGCTGGGAAGAAAGTGGGAGGGAGCCTGGTTAGGCGAAGACAGTAACTGTTCCGGATCACCTAGAGGATCCAGGTATCTGATGTGATCTTTTCCCATTCTGGTGCGAAGAGGGACAGGCCTCCTCCCACAGATGGCATTACCGTCGGGGGGGGGGGGGGGAGGGAGAGACAAGAGGCTATGCGCTTGGCATCAAAACCCCTGGGCTGGCTGGGGTGGCGCCAGTGGTTGGGTTTTCAGCCCTTTTGGCTTTCGGTGACCCTGGGTCCCTCCCTTGTCCTGCACAGTAGGTGCCGATGCAGGGGTGGGTGGGTATGGCAGGTAGACTCAGTAGGGAAGCCCCTTCCATTGGTAGAAGGGCTTTTTAGTCTGCTGTTTCTTCCATGGAAGGGAAGAAGTCTTCCAAGAGAGGCGCGTGCGAGTGACTAACTCCGTCTCTATTTTGGCTGCTTTGTCTTCCACTTGCCGAACTGTTCACAGAGGCAGGGGCACATCCAGGAGCTTCTCCTGGACCCACTGCTCCAGGTCCGAGGACTGAAGCCATGCTTGGTGCTGGGCCCCAGTGCCGATTACTGCCACCAGGGCCAAAGATTTAAACCCGTCATATGCGGCACGGGATAGGTTCTTCCAGCAGTCCGTGACTGACCTTAGGAGTGTTTGGAACCTGAAAAGGTGACTGCCCCTGAGGCACACTGAAAACCCGTCGAGCTCTCTGGTGAAGTCACGCAGGAACATGCCCATGTAAAGTTAGTAGGACTGAATGTGGCATGCAAGCATGGACCCTTTGACAGGCCTTGCATTCAAGGGCATGGGACTCCCTGCCAGATGGGACCGAAGAATGTAACTTCAGACTCTTGTTTCCACCTAGCGGACTCGACTACCATCGAGGTGTGAAGAAGCTGGGTCTTCCTGAACCCCAGATCTCGAACCCTATACATAGTGTCGAGCTTTTTACTGACAATGGGAACCGAGGCAGGTGTCTCCCACATGTGTAGGAGCAACCGGGCCAGAATGGGCGGCACTGGGACGGCGAGGGACTCCCGAGGTAGGGACTTGTACTGTAAGATGTCTAATTTCTCAGCTCTGTTCCTCCTCGGTCTACGTCTGCAGGTTGAGGACCCAGGCCATGTCCCATATAAACACCAAAAATGAGGTGTCCTCAGGAGGCAAAAGCCTCTGCGAGGTAGGGGGGGATGGATCAGAAGGCAGATCCCTAAGTACTTCGGGAGAAGCATCCCTGTCCGATTCCAAGTCTGAAAGGTCTGAGTAAGACTCAGAGTCGGACTGGTCACCCAAGAACGGGATGGCGAGTGAGAATGATGCCAAGGACCTGCACAAGGCCCACAGGGGTTTCCAGGGCAGTTATGGATCCCTGCTTAGAGGGTCCAGTGGTCTCGGGGTGCAGGCCAGCTGTGCTGGGTGGAAGTGCCTGCTGGGCAGCTAAGGCGGCAGAAACGCTGCGCTCCAGTGCCAGCATTCGGAACTCCCACTTGGGGGTAGGTCCCTGCGATGCCAATGCCGGGGTTACCGGGTCTGGCATGGAGGAAGAGAGAGAGGGGGTCCTCGCCATGATGACCCTCAGGAGACTGGGCGCCTTTGTCGAAGGCCTCCGTATCAGTGCGAGGAACCTTTCGGGGCTGCTCCTTGTCTGACACTCAGGAACACCGGGGGAGGGCTAAGAGATTGAGCACGAGAATGCTCTCACTTGTCTGGTGCCCCCGACAGCGACTTCAAAGGTAGTCATCTTCTTATGCCACTCCACTTCGGGGGACCGCTGGTCAGAGTGCCGTCTTGGGTGCGGAGTCTCAACAGGGGAACAGACGAGCAGTGGAAGGGCTTGGAGCGCCACCAGGGATTCCGGGGCCGCCTGACAGAAAAAGGCATCAGACTTCTACTTACGACTTAGCAGGGCCTTCGCGGACATTTTCTTACACAATGAGCAGAGCTCCGAGTTATGGTCAGCCCCCAGGCACCGCAGACAGCAGTCATGGATGTCCGTGAGCAACATGTTTTTGGAGTATCTGTCACATTTCTTGAAACCTGTGGTCATTGGGGCAAAAAGGGCCCCTGCAAGGTCAAAGACCCTCGAGGCCAGCAGTTAGGAGAAAAACGGATGCGAAAAGGGTCTGAAGTGAAAACTTGGTTAAATGGTAGAAAAAAAAAAAAAAAAAGACGTCTCCTCGCCCACAGGAGAACAGGGGCGATGAGAGGATGGGTAGAGGACCGGTGCAACCAGAAAATAACAGGGCTGGAGGCTGAGAAAGAAACACTTTTTCCGAGGGATGAGGACGTGGTGCCGAAGGGCTCTGCGGAAAAAGGGAGACTGAGCAAGATGGTACCCTTGGGAGGGAAGAGGACCACGCATGCATGGCAGCAATCCCAAATGCTTTCTTTGATAGCTGGGGAATTGCTCTGTGCGGGCTCCATCGGTGATGTCACCCATAGGTGAGGACTGACTTCTTGCTTGTTCCTGGAGAAAATGGTGTTACATTTATAATTATAATAATTGAAGGACTAGAAAAAGGGACTGTTACTTCTGGAGAGAGATCTGCAATTGTGAGTATATACGTCTGGGAATTTTCTGAAAGGAATTCTTTCTATTAAAGCTATTTAATCTGTGAACCCACTATTTTTTGTTAAATCAGTCAGGGCCTAGTAGCAGCAGTTTAAGTTTAAATTTAACACACAGAAGAGAACTTTCTGGTTACATTTCATACCCAGCAGAGAGCTAGAGTGGTTACTCACCTGTAACAGGTGTTCTCCAGGAGCAGCAGGAATCAGTCCTCACTTATGGGTGACGTCGGTGCCGACGGAGCCCTCGTGCAGAGCATTTCCCCAGCTTTCACAGAAAGCCTTTGGGAATTGCAACGCGCATGCGCGGTCCCCTTCCCGCCCAAGGGTGCCATCTTGCTCAGTCTGATGACATAGCTAAAAGACAGCAAAAAATTAGCAAAAACAAATGACTGCAACTCCAAGGGGAGGAGGGAGGGTTGTGAGGACTGATTCCTGCTGCTTCTGGAGAACACCTGTTACAGGTGAGTAACCACTCTTTCTCCAGGACCAAGCAGGAAGTCAGTCCTCACTTATGGGGACTCCCCAGCTTAAGGCTACCGGAGACCCCAAGCGGAAAAATGAGCTCCCTCTAGCTCGTCAGCACAGAAGGAAGGAATCTTCTCTGAGAACGCCCCCGACCGGTAGCCCAACACCAGGGCTGGAGGGTAGGAGTTGCCTAAACCCCAAAGAGATTATGGAGTACTGCCTGTCCAAAAGCACTGTCCCTGCGGGACTCCCTCTCAAGGCAGTAATGGGCCGCAAAAGTCTGGCTTGAAGACCAAGTAGCGGCCTGGCAGATGTCTGCCAACGGAACAGAGCGGAGATGAGCCACTGACGCAGCCTTCGCCCTGACACGATGAGCCGTGACTCGACCCTCCAACGAGAGGCCGGCTGCCCCATAAGCCCAGGCGATACAGTCAGCATCCCATATGGACAACGTACACTTGGAGACAGGGAGCCCCAACTTATTGGGGTCAAAAGAAACGAAAAGCTGAACAGCCTTCCGATGCTCCCGCGTACGGTCAAGGTAGAAGGATAACGCCCTCCTACAGTCCAGGGTATGCAAGACTAGCTCAGCCCGGTTGGCATGCGGTCTGGGAAAGAAGGTCGGAAGAACCACCTCCTGATTGAGGTGAAAAGGTGAGACAACTTTAGGAAGAAACTTAGGGTGAGTCCGTAGGACTACCCTATTCCTGTAGAACCTAGTGTAAGGAGGATCAGACACTAGTGCCTGCAGTTCACTCACTCACCTAGCAGAGGTGAGAGCTACCAGAAATAAAGTTTTCCAAGAGAGAAAACGGAGAGGGCAGGTAGCCATAGGTTCAAAAGGTGGACAAGTAAGCCGCTGTAAGACCACATTCATATCCCACTCAGGGGCTGGTGGACGCAAAGGAGGCTTAAGCAGAAGGCGGCCTCTGAGGAAACGAGCCACCAAAGGGTGGTTGGAAAGAGGCCTGCCGTCCACCGGCAAGTGGTGTGCTGAGAGAGCACTAAGGTGAACTCAGACAGAGTTAGACTTAAGGCCCAGATTGGAGAGGTAGAGCAAATATTGCAACACTACCGCTACCAAGCACGAGAAGGGATTCTCACTGTGCTGAGCACACCATGCGGAGAATCTATGCCACTTAAAAGCGTAGGACTTCCTGGTGGATTGACGCCGAGAGGCCAAGACTACATCTTCCACCTCTCGAGGTAGAAGGGGAGCGAGGACTATCCTTTCAGCAGCCAGGCCATCAGATGAAGGGACTGGAGGTTGGGGTGCAAGAGAGTCCCCTGATCCTGAGACAGGAGATCGTGTTGAAACCCCAGAGGAAGAGGAGTGTCCACCGCTAGCTGTAGCAGAAGCGGGAACCACGGTTGCCTCGGCCACCGGGGGGCTATGAGAATCAATGAAGCCCCGTCCTGGAGGACTTTGAACAGCATTCTGGACACTAGTGGTGTGGGAGGAAACGCATACAGTAGGCCTGTGGACCACGAGATCAGAAACGCATCTGCTGCTACTCAGAGGATGCGGTTGTCTGGAGCAAAATCTCAGTAGTTGCCAGTTCAGAGGACTGGCAAAAAGATCTATGGTGGGGAGTCCCCACTTGAGAAAGACCTGCTGAACCACCGACAGGTTCATTCTCCATTCATGTGGTTGCAGGATCCTGCTCAATTTGTCTGCCAGGTAATTTTCCTGACCTGGGTGGTAGACAAGCTTTGAGAAGGATTCTGTGATTGACAGCCCAAGAGCACAGCCGTTGTGCCTCCTGACAGAGAAGGAAGGAGCCTGTGCCTCCTTGTTTGTTCACATAGTAGAACATGGCAACTTGATTGTCCGTCTGGACCAGTACAGACTGGTGAGAGGCGAGGTGGGAGAAGGCTCTCAGAGCTAGGCGTATCGCCCGTAGCTCCAGGAAGTTTATCTGTTGAGCAGCCTCCCAAGGGGTCCAGAGACCCTGAGTACATGTCCCTTGGCAATGTGCTCCCCAACCGAGGAGAGGGGCATCGGTTGTCAGCACCTGAGTATGCGGAGGGGATTGGAAAACCACTCCGAGCACCAGATTTGGAAGATGAAGCCACCATTTCAGAGAGGAGACCAGGAGGTCGGAGATCTGCACTGAGTCCGCTAGGCCCCCTGAGGCTTGATGCCACTGAGCGCGAAGGCTCCACTGAGCAGGTCGCATGTGCAGGCAGGCATTGGGGGTGACATGAACTGTGGAAGCCATATGGCCGAGTAGTCTCAAGAATTGCCTGGCAGAGACCAGGGAATAGCTGCGAAACTGGCTGGCCAGATCCATTAACCTGTGGGCCCTGTCCAGAGGCAGAAAAGCCTTTGCTTGAAGAGTGCCTAGTCTGGCCCCTATGAACTCTAAGTTCTGGGACGGGAGCAAAGTGGACTTTGCGAAGTTTATGACAAACCCCAAGTGCTGAAGCAGAGCCACAGTGCGAAGGGTGGCCTGGTTGGCCTCCTGGGAAGATTGGCCCCTTATGAGCCAGTCGTCCAGGTACAGAAACACAGAGACCCTGAAGCCTCAGGTAGGCCGCCACCACTGCCAGGCACTTGGTGAATACCCTGGGAGCGGATGAGAGGCCAAAGGGAAGCACTCTGTACTGATAGTGGTTTCCTCCCACAACAAACCTGAGATATTGTCTGTGGTCTGGATGGATAAGGATGTGAGTATACGCATCCTTTAGATCCAAGGAGCATAGCCAGTCTCCCTGCTGGAGGTAGGGCAGCAGGATTCCAAGGGTAAGCATCTAACTTTTCCCTCTGCAGGAACTTGAGGTTTCGCAAGTCTAGGATGGGTCTGAGGCCTCCTGTTCTTTTTGGTACCAGAAAGTACCTGGAATAAAAGCCTTGACCTCTCAGGTGGTGGGGCACCGGTTCCACAGCCTGATCCTTTAGTAGACCTGTCAACTCCTGAAGGAGTAGGTCCCTGTGCAGAGGGAGTCTTGGAGGCTCCCCTGGAAAATAGGAGGGAGGTACCTGGTGAAAATGGAGAAGATAGCCCCTTTGGACTATATGAAGAACCCAGGTATCTGATGTGACGGCTGACCACCTGTGGGCAAAGTGGGCCAGCCGGCCTCCTGTGCTGAGAGAAGCCAGCTGAGGAGAAGAGGCTATGCTGTTTGAGTCAAAAACCCCCACCCTGCTGAGCAGGGGCCGGTGTTGGTGGCTTGGGGGTCTTCGGCCTACGGGGCCCTTGACCCTGCCCCTTGGCCTGCTGACCCTGTTGGGGCGCTGCAGAGGCCTGATAATGAGGGTACTGTTTGTAGGCCGATGACTTCCGCGGGTAAAAGGTCTTTTTTCCCGAGCCCTTCTTTTTCTGAGAAGGGGCAGAGGTTTTCCTGGAAAGCCTAGTCCGGGTCAGAGTCTCGGTCTCGAGTTCTGCAGCCTTTTCAGCCATGGGCTTGCCAAAGAGGTTTTCACCCCGGCAGGGGACATCGACCAACTCGTCCTGGACCCATGGCTCGAGGTCGGATGACTGTAGCCAAGCCTGTCGGCGGGCACCGATGCCGGCCCCAGCTACTCGGGCCGAAGCCATCGTAGGCTGCTCGAGAGATAAACTTCTAGCACTCTCTAATACCGGTGGACAAGGCCTGGAACCTCTGCAAAGGTTCCTCAGAGAGACCAGCAGAGAACCCGGCAATCTCCTTTGCCAGGTCTCGGAGGTACATGCCCATGTAGAGCTGGTATGTCTGGACACGGCAAGCAAGCATAGAGCCCTGGAAGCACTTCCTACCGAGGGCATCCAGGTTCCGGGCCTCCCGGCCGGGAGGCACCAAGGAGTGCATCTTCTGACTTTTCAGTCGATGCATGGCCGATTCCACAACCATGGAGTGGTGTGGTAATTGTGCCTTTTGGTACCCGGGGCTCTTGCGGACTCGATAAATGGAATCAACCCGCTTGCTTAACACCGGCGTCGAGGCCGGGGTCTTCCTCATGCGGAAGAGTAGCCGCTCAAGCATCGGAGGAACCGGAACAGTAAAGGCCTCCTTCGGGGGAGAGTCATACTGGAGGGCCTCGAGCTCCTCGGCTCGAGGCTCCTCCTTGGGATCCGTTGGGAAGGCCAAGGCCTTGGCCATATCCCGCACGAAGTCCGAGAACCGGGTATCCTCCGGTGGGGACCGTCTCCGAGGTTTGGACTTGGGTGAGTCCGAGGGGACACACCGAGTCCGATGGGTGTCGGGTGACTCTTCGTCCTCCGTCTCCCAGCCCGACTCCTCAGAGGAGGAATCGAGCGGCTCCGGTCGGGCGGGCACCGATGCCCTCCGCCCCGATGCTCTCCGCCCCGATGCTGAGGGTGTTGGCGTCAACGACCTCGGCCCCGAACGGGAGGTCGAGGGAGACCGTGGTCGAGGATCGACTCGAGCCAGCATGGACTCGAGGATCGGCTCGGCCTCCGGGGTCAACTTGGACGTCGAGGTCCCGGTGGTCAGGGCAGATGCACCGGTGAGACCGGCGATCAATGCCCGCTGCTGTTCCATGAAGGCAGCGAAGCTGCTCTCCAAGGCCGTCAACTTGAGTCCGAGCTCAGGAGACCCAGCAGCCTCCGACTCGTGCCCCGACGGCGTCGGGCCCGACGCCGGCTCCCTCGGAGGAGAGTCAATGAGGACAACACTTACGTGTCCAGGAGACCATCTCGACACGAGGATGCTTCGCAGGCCTCTCCGACTCCAAAGACCCGAGACGGCTATCGGGCTATGCGACCTGGCCCTCGAGGAACCAGGAGCGTCCGACGCCGCCCTCGCGGGTTTCTTCTTCCTGCGATGTTCCCACGAAGGAGACCCCTGCTCAGAGGAACCCCGAAGCTGCTCGGGGCTGGAGTCCCGAGAAGTTGAGGCCTCTGACGTGGTCCGGGCCCGGCCGGACGCGGAGTCAGAATAAATTCTATCCCTCTGGTGCTGCCGACTCCTCCTCAAGGCCTTTGAGAACATTTTGCCACACGGACCACAGATCGGGTCATGATCGGGTCCGAGGCAACGGAGGCAGCAGTCATGTGTGTCGGTAAGAGACATAAGTTTCTTACACCGATCACATTTCTTAAACCCGCTGGCAGCCATCGGGGGAAAAAGGGCCCCTGCTAGGTCAAAAGACCGGTCTGCCAGGGAAAAAGAAAAAAGGCACGAACGCCAGTCACAAAGGACAAAAACCGAAAAAAGAGAGAAAGGACTCGATACCGGTGTATCGGTCCGAGCGGGAAAAGATCCGGCGTCAAACCGGAGGAAAAATAGAAAAAATCAACTTTTTTCTCGGGGAAAAACGAACTACATCCGGGCTCCGCGGAAAAAAGAAGACTGAGCAAGATGGCACCCTTGGGCGGGAAGGGGACCGCGCATGCGCGCTGCAATTCCCAAAGGCTTTCTGTGAAAGCTGGGGAAATGCTCCGCACGAGGGCTCCGTCGGCGCCGACGTCACCCATAAGTGAGGACTGACTTCCTGCTTGGTCCTGGAGAATATAGTTTTAATTTAATAGTTACTCAGGGCCTAGTATCAGCAAAGTATTTTTAGTTTAAATTTAAAACACAGAAGAGAGCTTTCTGGTTAAATCTGGAACCCAGCAGAGAGCTTGTAGTTTAAATTTCATAATAAGTTAGTGCCTAGCAGCAGCAAAGAGCTATAATTTAAATCAAATAAGAATATAGCTTACCTCAGCAGCACAGGACAGGGTACTGTGTAGCAGCCCTCTTTTAATGTGTTATTTCCCTCCCTCCCTCCCCACACCCACCCATGGGATAATCGTAGCTTTATAGGTACTTACATATCTTAAAAGACAGGAGGTGCTCTCAGGTGAAGCTTGTTACTCAAATCAGACATACACTAAGGACCTGAGATTAATTAAGCTTCAGATGAACAAGGTGTATTAAACGTATTAGGTACAGTTTTATTGGTATAAATATCCATAGCAACCCTTAGTAAGTAACGAACTTAAAGATCTAAACAAAAACTTAAAACTAAGATGCAGACAGCAGTCCAGCAGCGGGATAGGGGCTTTCCAGTCTTTTGCATTGAGTGTCACATTTATGATTTCCTCCCAGTTGGTGAAAGGTCTTACATGTGCACTAGGTGCAAGGAGCTCTTTGCTCTCAGGGAACGAGTCCGTTCTCTAGAGGCTAGAGTAGCAGACTTGGAAAACATAAGAAAGACAGAGGTACATAGACGAGACCTACAGGGATATAGGCCTGAAGTCCCACTTCCAGTCTGGCAGCATCCCTGTTGCCATGGAGGAGAGAGGTCACATGACAGGAGAGCATCACCCTGGTGTGGCAGGAAGTGATCCTGTAACTAGGACCTGTCCTCCAGGTGATGTAAAACCCTCTCGCACCGAGGAAGTTTCTCCAGGGTCCATGTGCCCATGAGGGAAGGGTTAGGACAGCCGTTATAGTTGGTGATTCGATCATTAGGCATGTAGATAGCTGGGTGGCTGGTGGACGTGAGGATCGCCTGGTAACATGCCTGCCTGGTGTGAAGGTAGCGGACGTCACACGCCACCTAGATAAGGTCTTAGATAGTGCTGGGGAGGAGTCTGCTGTCTTGGTACATGTCAGTACCAATGACATAGGAAAATGTGGTAGAGAGGTTCTGGAGGCTAAATTTAGGCTTTTAGGTAGGAAGTTGAAATCCAGAACTTCCAGGGTAGCATTCTCCGAAATGCTTCCCGTTCCACGTGCAGGACCCAAAAGGTAGGCAGAGCTCCGGAGTCTCAATGCGTGGATGAGACAATGGTGCAGAGATGAGGGGTTTGGATTTGTTAGGAACTGGGGTACATTCTGGAGAAAGGAGGGGCTCTTCCGAAGGGATGGACTTCACCTTAACCGGGATGGAACTAGGCTGCTGGTATTAACCTTTAAAAAGGAGATAAAGCAGCTTTTAAATTAGATAATAGGGGGAAAGCCGACAGTCGCCAAAGAGCAGATGGTTCGGAAGAATGTATCTTTGAAGTATACTACCAAAAGCAGAGAGGTTCCAAAAAAGAGTAAAGTAGCCCAAATACCCTTGAGTATGGAGCAGACAGAGCTTAAAGAGCCCAAATTATCCATGTCTACCAATAACCAAATTAATATGAATAAAATACAATCTCTAAAATGCTTGTATGCAAATGCTAGAAGTCTAAAAAATAAGATGGGAGAGTTAGAATATATAGCACTAAATGAGAGGTTAGATGTGATAGGAATATCAGAGACATGGTGGAAGGAGGACAACCAGAGGGACACTGATACCTGGGTACAAACTATATCGTAATGATAGAGCTGATCAAATTGGTGGAGGGGTTGCGCTCTATGTTAGAGAGGGCACTGAGTCAGAAAGGATTAAAGTTTTGCAGGAAAGAAAATTTGCTGTAGAATCTCTATGGATTGAAATTCCATGTAAAAAGGGGAAGGCGATGGCGGTGGAGGTGTACTATCGACTGCCTGGCCAGAATGAACAAATGGATGATGAAAGGCTCAAAGAAATCAAGGAAGCTAACAAAAGTTACAGTGCAGTAATAATAATGGGCGATTTCAATTACCCCGGTATCGACTGGGTCAGTGTCACGGCAGTACATGCTAGGGAGATAAAGTTCCTAGATGACGTAAATGACTGCTTCTTGGAGCAGCTGGTCCATGAACCGACGAGAGGGGAAGCCATATTAGACCTAGTCCTTAGTGGAACACCAGATCTAGTGCAAGAGATAAGGGTGTTGGGGCCACTTGGCAATAGTGATCATAGCATGATCGCCTTTGATTTACTTAGTGGAGGAGGGATAGTAAGGAAATCCACAGTACTACCTTTTAACTTTCGAAAGGGAGACTATGATAAAATGCGGAAAATAGTTAAGAAAAAACTAAAAGGAGCCGTTGCAAAGGTTAAAGACTTACATCAAGCTTGGGTGCAGTTGAAAAATACTATCTTGGAAGCCCAAACCAGCTGTATTCCACGCTTTAAGAAAAGTGGAAGGAAGTCCAAAAAACTGCCAGCATGGTTTAAAGGTGAGGTCAGAGAGGCTGTTGCCAAGAAAGCATCTTTCAGGAAATGGAAAAAAGTGCCAAACGATGAAACCTGGAAACAGCACAAGCACTGGCAGGTCAAATGCAAGGCATTGATAAAGAAGGCAAAGAGAGAATTTGAGAAGCTTGCTGCGTAAGTAAAAACGTGAAATAAAGATTTTTTCAAGTACATTCGTAGCAAAAAACCTGTGAGAGAGTCAGTTGGACCATTAGATGACAGAGGAGTTAAAGGGGCACTAAGAGGTGACAAGGCGATAGCGGAGAGACTGAATGAATTCTTTGCTTCAGTCTTTACTGAGCAAGATGTAGGGATGCTACCCATGACTGAAGTGGTATTTAAAGGTGTGGGAGAATTGAAGGAAATATCGATACATCGGGAAGATGTATTACAACTATTAGATAAACTGAAGTGTAGCAAATCACCTGGGCCGGATGGTATACATCCAAGGGTGTTGAAAGAACTGAAATATGAGATTGCAGACCTGCTATTAGTAATCTGTGAACTATCATTAAAATCATCTCTAATACCTGAAGATTGGCGGATCGCCAATGTAACTCCAATTTTTAAAAAGGGTTCGAGGGGTGATCTGGGAAACTACAGACCGGTGAGCCTCACATCAGTACCGGGAAAAATGGTAGAAACCATCATAAAAAACAAAATTACTCAACATGTAGATAGTCATGGCCTAATGGGAGACAGCCAACATGGCTTTAGACAAAGAAGATCTTGTCTTACTAATCTGTTATGTTTTTTTGAAAGTGTGAACAAACAGGTGGACAAAGGCGAGTCGGTTGATATAGTGTATCTGGACTTTCAGAAAGCCTTTGACAAGGTCCCTCATCAGAGACTTTTGGCAAAACTAAAGAGTTATGGGATAGGAGGCAGTGTACTACTGTGGATCAAGAACTAGTCAAAAGATAGAAAGCAGAGGGTTGGGCTAAATGGCCAATTTTCCCCAATGGAGAAAGGTGAATAGTGGTGTACCCCAAGGATCTGTGCTGGGTCCGCTGCTTTTTGACATATTCATAAATGACCTGGAAAGTGGAACGAGTGAGATTATCAAATTTGCAGATGACACAAAACTATTTAAAGTTGTTAAAACCCAAGAGGATTGTGGAAAATTGCAAGAGGATCTTGATAAATTGGAAGACTGGGCATCAAAATGGCAGATGAAATTTAATGTGGACAAGTGCAAAGTTATGCACCTAGGGAACAACCACCCAAACTATGGTTACACGATGCAAGGTTCCACATTAGGAACCACCACCCAGGAAAAAGATTTAGGCGTCATTGTGGATAACATGTTAAAACCCTCAGCCCAGTGTGCAGCGGCAGCCAAGAGAGGAAACAGAATGCTAGGTATCATAAGGAAAGGAATGGAAAATAAAACAAAAGATATTATAATGCCTCTATACCGTTCCATGGTGAGACCGCACCTTGAATAGTGTGTGCAATTCTGGTCGCCGTATCTTAAAAAGGATATGGCGTTATTAGAAAAGGTTCAGAGAAGAGCCACCAAAATGGTAAAGGGGATGGAAGGATACTCCTATGAAGAAAGGCTAAAAAGGTTAGGGCTCTTTAACCTGGAAAAGAGATGGCTGAGGGGAGATATGATAGAAGTCTATAAATTAATGAACGGAGTGGAACGGGTAAACGTAGATCGATTGTTTACGTTATCAGAATATAGAAAGACTAGGGGACATGCAATGAAGCTACAGGGTAAACTATTTAAGACTAATAAAATAAAATATTTTTTCCACTCAACGTGTAATCAAACTCTGGAATTTGTTACCGGAGGATGTGGTGGAGGCTGTTGGTGTAGCTGGGTTTAAGGGAGGTTTGGACAGGTTCCTGGAGGAAAGGTCCATAAACCATTATTAAGAAGGGACCCAGGATATCAATGCTTGACCTAGAACAAGCATTGCAGAACCTGTGTCTTTTGGGGAAACTGCTAGGTGCGTATGACCTAGATTGGCCACTGTTGGAAAGAGGATACTGGGCTTGATGGACCTTGATCTGACCGAGTATGTCATATCTTATGTTCTTATGTTAGAAGACACGTGCAAGAACTGTAATGAAATACAATGCAGTCAGCGAACGCTTAATCTCTGTATATGGGGAATGCTTATCAACAATTATAACTCAAGTATATGCTCCAACAACAGCTACAGAAGAGGATGAAATTGATGAGTTCTATGAACAAGTACAAGCTGAAACTGACAGAACATGCAAACAAGATATCCTGATAGTCATGGGTGACGAACGCAAAAGTTGGCAACAAAGGCGGCGGCAAGATGGTTGGAAAATATGGACTTGGCAACAGAAATGAAGCTGGAGAAAGACTGATAGAATTCTGAAAGACCAATGATCTATTCATCTCAAACACCTTCTTCCAGCAACACAAGCGGCAACTATACACAGACTTCACCCAATGGATTGTACAAAAATCTAATTTACTACATATGTGGAAGTCAAAGATGAAAACGCTCTATAATAAAAAAGAGAAAACCTGGAACCGACTGTGGTACAGATCACCAAATACTAGTATGCAAACTCAAGCTAAAATTGAAAAAGAGCAAGCCACTCATGAATGTAGCAAAATATAACCTTGAGAATATATCACTGGACTTTAAAGACTGCCTGCAAAATCAATTTGCTGCTTTAGATACAAATGACAGAGTTCCAGAAGAGTTATGTATGGAATGACATCAATAAGGTTGTGTTGGAAAAAGTGAGAAGTCTCTACAAAAGGTGAAAAAGCAAAAATGGCCAAAATAAATTATAGAAGAAACTCTGAAAATTGCCCAGAAACAGAGAAACTAAAGCCAGATGAGAAAGAGAGGCAATCTCAGAACTCAGATTTCGAACGTGCAGCAAGACAGGACAAGGAAAAGTACTACAATGAAGCATGCAAGGAAATAGAAGCAGAAACTATTAGAGGAAGAACAAGATTGGCTTTCCTAAAGTTACGAGTATTAAAGAAAAAAATTCCAGTCTTAAATTGGAATGTTACAAGATGCTCAAGGATCTATGTTGAATGATGCTGAGAAGATCAAGTAAAGGTGGAAAGAATATACAGAGTTTTTATATGATAAAGATCAAGTGGACCAGCCGCCATTTCAACCTGTACATTATGATCCGGAACCATTGGTGATGAAGTCAAAGCAGCACTGAAAGCTTTATCAAAGAATAAAGCATCAGGCATTGATAGCATTCTCATAGAAGTATTACAGCAATCTGATGCAGCTGTTTCCATACTTACAAGGCTCTGCCAGGAAATTTGGAAGACATGGCCAACTGACTGGAAAAGATCTATAGCAATACTAAAGAAAGGTGATACAACTGTGGAAATCATCACACAATTGCTCTGATCCCACATGCCAGCAACATTCTACTGAAGGTTATTCAACAAAGGCTACAACCATACCTGGAACAAGAACTACCTGAAGTTCAAGCAAGTTTCAGGAAAGGGCGAGGAACGAGAGACATCGTGGATGTGAAATGGATCCTTAAAAAGACTAAAGAATACCAAAAGGATATCTTTTGTGCTTTGACTACAGCAAGGCTTTTGACTGTGTAAACAATGAGAAACTCTGAGCCACATTAAGAAGCATGGGTGTACCACAACACCTGATCACTTTCTTGCACAATCTGTACATTGATCAAGAAGAAACAGCTCAAATGGAAGGAGAAACAGAATGGTTTAAAATCAAAGGTGTACGACAAGACTGCATAATTCCCCCCTACCTGTTTAATTTATATGCAGAACAAAATCAGAGAAGCAGGATTGTATGAAGACAACGGAAGTGTGAAGATTGGTGGAAGACAACAACTTTCACTATGCTGATACCACCACATTACTGACTAAAAGTGAAGATGATCTGAAACATTTGCTTCTCAAGATCAAGGAACAGTCTTAAAATGGGCCTGCACCTTAATGTAAAGACAAAGATCATGACAACTGGCAAAATCAGTAAGTTCATCGTTGATGGAGAAGAAATTGAAATCATGGGCAATTTTAACCTATTTGGATCAACTATCAATAAAGAAGCAACAAGCAGTCAAGAAATCTGATGACGCATTGCTCTAGGTAGAATGGCTATGAAGGACCTAGACAAGATTCTCAAGAGCAGAGATGTCTCTCTCCACACAAAGATTTGACTCGTTCAAGCCATGGTATTTTCAATACCACATGGATGTGAAAGTTAGTGAAAAAGATACAGGAAGAAAATGGATGCCTTTGAATTATGGCGCTGGTGGTGAATACTGCGTATACCATGGACTGCCTGAACAAACCAGTCAGTACTAGAGGAGATCAAATCTAGCTTTTTTAGTAGCTCAGATGGCAAGACTTCGACTTTCATACTTTGGACACATCATGCGAAGAAAGAGATCATTAGAGAAAGACATCATGCTTGGCAAGGTAGAAGGTCAACACAAAAGAGGAAGGCCAGTAATGAGATGGCTTGATATAACAGCAGCTATGGGTGCCAGTCTGTCAACAATGAGCCACCTGACTGAAGACCGAACACAATTTAGGACAACTATCCAGAGGGTTGCCATGAGTCGACACAGACTCAACAGCACTTAACATTTCCACAGTTATACACAGTATTGCCATGAAATAAGAAGTGCTACTGATAGGCGATTTCAATATGCAGGTTGTTGATTGGCACATATTTGCTGCGGTGTCATCTAGAAGTAAGGAGATCCTAGACTATCTAAAGGAAGAACTATTCCGACAACTGGTAACAGAATCCACATGTGAAGGGGCCATACTGGACTTGGTGCTTACCAATGGGGAAAATATTTCTGAAGCTATAATAGGAGATTCATCTCACATCCAGCAATCAGATGGTGTAGTTCAGTATTAGGACTAGGGTTGATAAAATCAATTTAAAAGTGATGCTTTGGCCTGAGCGGTATATCAAATGTAACAAACTTTGCCAAGATGGGATGGGAACAGCTGGAGGATGTAGAAAAGCAATGGGCAAAACTGAAAGATATATATATTTTTAATCAAGAATTTTATCAAATTGTTATATTAAGCAAACAATAAGAAAGTAAATTTTCTGACACACTGTCAAAAGCAAATCCCAAGGGAAAGAAAAATAGAAGAATTACAAAAGTCCACATTAAGGGAAGGCATGAGAATGGAAGGCGGACACCAAATTGCTCTCTCTAAACCTCAAACATCCTCAACCAGCTTAAAGAAAATAAAGGTCCACCAAAATCCTCTCCAGATGTGAAACCTCCATAAAAATAAATCTATTGTCCTAATAGTTCACAATACATTGGCAAGGAAAGTAAGTAAAAAACATACCACCAATCGCCAGAACCTTAGATTTTAACTGCAAAAATGCTTTTCGATGGAGTTGAGTAACTTTTGCATTAGGAAACACCATTAAGGACCACCCACAAAAAGGGGTGTCCTCTTTGGAAAAATAGAGCTTCATAATAGTACTCCTCTCTCTCTGATTGAAAGGTAACCCCCAAAAGGGTTGCCCTTTTTGAAACACTTTCAAGGGAAGACTCCAAAAAAATGAGTCAAACCCAATTCATCAACATTAACAAGTTTGTCTACCGCCCCCTCAGGAGACTTCACAATAACACTGAGGCGAATAATAAACAGAAGTAACAGAAGAATAATCTAACAGAATATAGCAGAATTTCATTCATGTACTTCTTGAATAGCTTGGGAGAGGTGTTGAATCACAGGAAAATTTAAAAATTGAATGTTCCACGCCCTGGCATCAATTTCTAACAGCTTATTGTTTCATAATAAAATAGAAATATCTTTAATGAAGGAGTTACCCACAACCTGGACACTCCCAACAGTGCCCTCTAACTTAACTACTACTACTGATCATTTGTATAGTGCTTCAAGATGTACACAGCACTAAACAAACACATGTAAAGACAGTCCTGCTCATCAGAGTTTACAATCGAGTTAGGACAGTCAACAAACAGCTGAGAACAAGGAAATGTCAAGGGGAATGGTAAGGAAACACATGAGTCAAAGCAGATCAGGATCGAAAAGCTGCCTCAAAGAGGTGTATTTTTAGCATGGATCTGAAAAGGGACAGAGATGAAGCCTGACACACAGACTTACGTAGTTTGTTCCAGGCATAAGGCACAACAAGGTGAAAGGCTCAAAGTCTGAAGTTGGTGGTAGTAGAGAAGGGCACAGATAGAAGGGATCTGCCAGAAAAGCAGGGGTCCCAAGGAGGGCTGTAGGGAGAAATAAGAGAAGAAAGGTAGTGAGGAGCAGCAGAATGAGTGCAGAACATCTGCTGAGGGGGGGGGGGGGGGGTTCTCTCTCGGATGTTTCTTTTGAGTTTGGCCATTTGTACCCCTCTCCCTCAGCTGAGTGTTATAAACAGTAAGTGCTTCTGACATAACCTCTTATAGGAGGTGGTGTTCTTCCATCTGCCTCTACCCCCTTACATGTTGATATGTGGGTATTTCTTCTTTAACAGACCCAAGGTACTCAGTCCCTCTGTCTTTGCCATCAGCTGCTACTGACTTGGCAGTACCGGGTTCCAGTTCAGGCGATTATTTCCTCGAAGGACATATGGCTGGTGATTAACAGGGTGGAGGGAGTTCTTAAGGGCACCTTGTCTCAGCTAAGTGATTTTTCTCATGATGGCTGCAAAGAAATTGCAGCAGCATCAGAATTTGCTCACAGATGTTGTAGAGAGTCCTTAAGTTCATATAACCCCTCTCTCCTCAAGTCACTTCACTGGCTCCCTATCCGTATTCAATTCAAACTTCTCCTACTGACCTATAAGTGCACTCAACTTTCCCTTTAGGATGGTTGGGGAGAGGGTTTATTTTATTTGCAATTGTCTGGGGTATCCTGTTCTTAGTTATGGACTTTTAGTGAGGCGTATGATATTGTGTTAATTTTTATATATAATTTCTTATGTTTCTTTACTTGAATATTATTTCCTTTATGCTCCTCCATTTCTACATTCAAGTGTGTATTTGCTTGATATACTGTTATTTATAATTTATAAATAAAAAAAGGAAAGCAAATATACAGAGGATGATTAGCAAATGCAATAAAATGGAGGGGGGAAGACATTTTTTCAGATATGCTAGTATTGTCAGATTCAAGGATGAAGGGGAGAGAGTATGTAGAAGCTGATGAGGATAAAATAGACAAAGCAATGGGACTTTTTCAATGCTTCTTTAGAGGCGGGAATGGTCCAAGCAGACTGGAGAAAGGCACATGTGGTTCCTTTACACAGAAGTGGAAAGTAAGGATGAGGTTTAGAACTACAGCCAGTTAGGTCTGATCTCTGTGGTGAGTAAATTATTGGAAACACTGCTAAAACAGAGGACAGTGAGGTTTCAGGAGTCCAATGGATTGCAGAATTTGAGGCAGCATGGGTTTAACAGAGGCAGGTCTTGTCAGACAAATCAGATTAATTTCTTTGACTGGGTGACCAGACAGTTGGACAGAGGGAGAGCCCTAGAAGGGCTATACTTAGATTTCAGTAAAACCTATGACACTGTTTCACACAGGCAACTTATAAATAAATTGAGCACCCAAGGGATGGACCATAAAGTGACTGAAAGGATTAGAAATTTGTTGAGTAGGCAGCAACAAAGTCTACAAGTAAATGGAGCCCACTCTGAGGAGAAAGCATAGTTACTCACCTGTAACAGGTGTTCTCCAGGGACAGCAGGTACCAGTCCTCATATGGGTGACATCGATGCATCTGGAGCTCTTGCAGAAGCATCTCCCCAGCTTTCAAAGAAAAGCCTTTGAGAGATGCCACCACACGTGTGGTCCCCTTCCCGGCCAAGGGTGCCATCTTGCTCAGTCAGGTGCCACAGCTAGAGCCCAACCAAGAAGATGGCCAAAAATGAACAGCAACTCCAAGGGGAGGAAGGAAGGTTGTGAGGACTGATTCCCGATGTCCCTGGACATCAGCTACAGGTGAGTAACTATGCTTTCTCCAGGAACAAGCAGGAAGTCAGTCCTCAAATATGGGACTCCCTAGCTCCAGGCTACCGAGGACTGGTATGAAAAAGGCACAGCAAAGTCATGAGCAGCCACAGGCAAATTCGCTGACAGACTGAGGACCACAGTGTCCAGGGAGAACCATGGCTCCGGTAGCCTGAACAAGAAGGGTTGGAGGGCAGGAGTTGTCTAAACCCCAAAGAGATTATGGAGTATGGCCTGGCTCAAGGCACTGTCTTGTCGGGACTACCTCTCCAGGCAATTGTGAGCTGAAAAAGTGTGAACGGAGGACTGGGTGGCAGTCAGGCAGATGTCTGCCATGGGCACCAAAGACTCGTGACAGAGGTCATCATTACCTGGATATTGTGCGCTGTGCTTGGCATTCCAGAGGAATGTCAGCTTGACTGTGGGCGAAGACAATGCAGTCCACCACCCAGATGGTTATGGTCCACTTGGTGACAGCCTGCCCCAGATGGCTGGGGTCAAAGATGACAAAAAGCTGTGAGGCTTTATGGTGGCCCTGGGTCCACTGCAGATAGGACAGGGCTCATATGCAGTCCAGGGTATGGAGTATGGCCAATGCCAAGTCGATATGAGGCTGCAGAAAGAAGGTAGGGAGTACTACCTCCTGATTGAGGTGGAAGTCAGAGACCACTTTCGGGAGAAACTTAGGGTGAGTGTGGAGCACAACCCTGTTCTTGTAGAATCTGGTGTAGGGTGGCTTGGCCACCAAGGCCTGGAGCTCACTGACTCTGCAGGCAGAGGTGAGTGCTGCTAAAAAGGCAACCTTCCAGGACAGGTAGCATAAGGAACAGATAGCCAAGGGTCAAAGGTCAGCTTGTTAAGTTGCACCAGAACCACATTGAGATCCCATATTGCTGGGGGCAGCCAAATGGGGGGTTTGGAGAGCAACAAGCCCTGCATGAACCTGGTGATGAGGGGTTGTACAGATAGAAGTTTGCCCTCCACAGGATAGTGGTTACCCGGACTGAGATGGACTTGAGTCCAGACTGCGAGAGGTGGAGGAGATATTGAAGGACAGAATGCACTGGGCAAGTAAATGGATTCATTTGGTGCTCCGGCACCTCACAGAGAACCGGCACCACTTGAAGGCATAGGCCCATCTAGTGGAGTCCTTACAAGAGGCCAGAAGGATATCCTCCACCTCCTTGGAGAGATTGAGGGGGGCTAGGGTGACTCATTCAGCCACCATACCATGAGAGACCAGAATCCCAGGTTGAGGTGTAGGATCGAGTCCTCCTCCTGTGTCCCATGAAACAGCAGGAAATGAGAGGTTTAGTTAGAAGCAAGTCCTGCATGAAGTAAACAGCTAAAGGCTGTGGAGAGATGGACTGTCCTCCTACATGAGGATAGGCACCAATTGCATCAAAATGAACCCTTATGGAGTTGCTTTTAGATCAGACTATGACAGATGTAGAAAGGTGAAATTAGACTTACCTGCTAATTGTTGTTCCATGAGGAACTTCAGTCCAGTCCCGAATCTCTGGGTTTATCACCTCCTCCAGCAGCTTGGAGACTGAGCATGTCATTGTTTCGATGACACTGGTATAAATAGCCCAGAGACCACCTCAGCGCTCCAGTAACCTGACAAAGCAGACTCACCGGAGCAACAAATTAGTAAGCATATGCAACCAAACATTCTAACTTTCTATATCTATATTAACTTTTAACAGAGAAAAAGCTAACCCCCCTTCCTGTGTTTCAAGAAAAAGGTACCATGGATTCTGTTGCTCAGGTGTGCCCTTGCCCCCCACTCAGGACACAGACCCCACCAGAATCCTCATTCTACAAAAATCTCAACTCCCCCCTTAAGAACCACATACTGAAGCTGAACCTCCATCTTAATCTTAGTGTAACCCCGCTTCAGGCAGCAGTCCAAAATTGACACGAGGGAGGGATCCAGGACTGGACTGGAGTTCCTCAAGTAACAACAATTAGCAGGTAAGTCTAATTTCACCTTCCTTATCGTCTCTCCAGTCCAGTCCCGAACCTCTGGGGATGTAACAAAGCAGTAAATATCAATGGGAAGGACCAGCCTGAAGCACTGCCGATCCAAACCAGGCATCCCTCACCTCCTGAACATTCAGATGGTAATGCTTGACAAAAGAATTCAAAGACGACCAAGTCGCCGCCTTGGGCAAAAAGGAGGGAACTGGCCTCAAGACTACATTCTGTTCTGAAAATGACAGAAACGGCTCCCGACAAGACAAAGCCTGCAATTCAGAGATCCGTCGAGTGGAACAGATGGCCACCAAAAACACCGCCTTGAGAGTAAGGTCCTTTATGGAAGCATTTCCCAAAGGTTCAAAGGGTTCTCGCACCAACGCCTCCAGAACCAAATTGAGATCCCACATCGGTATAGTTGCCCTACATGGCGGCTTGAGAGACACACCGCTCTTAAGAATCTTTTTATATCTAGGTGCACTCCTAGCGCCTCTCCTTGTACCTTTCCCTGATAACAGGAAAGCGCTGCCAACTGCACCCTCAAGGAGCTAGCCGCCAAACCCTTCTCGAAACCATCCTGCAAAGACAGAACTTGCGGGTCTGATGCCCTCGATGGCTGAACCTGCCTGTCTGCACACCATGCCTTGAAAATACACCAAACCTGCCATATGCCAGCAAGGTAGACCGACACCTGGCCTTCAACAAGGTGGAAATCACTGCCGCTGAGTATCCCCTGGATCTCAGCCGTGCCCTTTCAAGAGCCAGGCCATAAGCGAGAATCGATCCACTTGAGGAATGCTGAGCGGACCCTGTAGTAACAGGTCCTTCCGAACCAGCAGACGCCACAGACACACCAGAAGCCGAACCAGATCCACAAACCACAGTCTCCTTGGCCAATCCAGCGCAATCAAGATCACCAGACCTCGGTGAACCTCTGTTCACTGTACCACGTGACCTATAAAGACCCATGGTGGGATCACATACAGGAGTCCTACTTCGGGCCACCTTTGCATTAGAACATCGAGGCCCCCCGACTTTCTTTCCTGCCACCTGCTGAAGAAGCGACTGGCCTTTGCCGACTCAAAGGTCGCCATCAGATCCATAATTGGAGTCCCCCATCAGTGCACTATCAGGGAGAACGTCTCTGGATGGAGAACCCATTCTCCGGGTTCCACTCGGACCCGACTTTGAAAGTCGGCCCCCACATTGTCTACTCCTGCCACATGTGCTGCCAACAGAGCTAGGTGGTTTTCTTCGGTCCATGCCTACAGCTGATCGGCCTCTTCCTCCAAGGGTACACTGCTCATGCCCCCCTGGCGACTAATGTAGGCCACCGTGGTTGCATTGTCTGAAAGCACTCTAATTACCTTTCCCTGCAGCCAAAGTTGATAAAACCTGGAGTGCCAAGGTCACTGCCTGCATCTCCAGCCTGTTGATGGACCAATCTTTCTCCAGGGCACTCCACTGCCCCTGGGCAAAACACCCTTCGAAATGCGCTCCCCAGCCAGACTGGCGTCCGTTGTCAGCAGCCTCCAGGCCGGTGACTCCAAACGCATTCCCTTTTCCAAGCACCCTGGACTCAGCCACCACTGGAGAGCCAGACGAGTCTCCAGCGGACAGGGGAGCCTTTGAGTCAGAGTCCGACTGATGCGACCATCTCCGGAGAAGGCCCTCTAATGGCCTCATGTGGGCCCTCGCCCACGGTACTAGCTCGAGTGAGGCTGCCATGGTCCCTAGAAGTTGCAGATAATGCCATGCCATGGGATCCGTCTTGCCCAGGAAGCTGCACATGAGCCTTCGTAGCCCTTGCGCCCGCAGCTCTGGAAGAAAGACCTTCCACTTGCATGTATTGAACCAAGCACCCAGGTACTCCAGGCTCTGCGATGGAGTCAGCCTGCTTTTGGCCATATTGACCACCCAGCCTAGGCTTTGAAGAAACTGTACCACCCGGGCCATGGCCGACTCGCTCTTGCCCCTCGTCTTTGCTCGAATCAGCCAGTCGTCCAGGTAGGGATGAACTAGCACTCCTTCCTTGCGCAATGCTGCCGCTACCACCACCATCACTTTGGTGAAGGTACATGGAGCAGTAGCCAGCCCAAACGGTAACACCCAGAACTGAAAATACCCCATAGGCACCGCAAACCTGAGAAACCGAGGATGTTCCAGCCAAATCGGGATGTGCAGGTAAGCCTCCGACAGGTCTAGGGAAGTAAGAAACTCTTCCTTTCTGACCGCCACTATGACCAACCTCAGAGTTGGGAAAATGTGATACTCTGAGACATCTATTTACTCGCTTGAGATCTAAGATCGGACAAAAAGACCCTTCTTTCTTTGGGACCACAAAATATATGGAGTAGTGACTGCAGCTGTACTGGTCTGGCGGTACCGGCACCATTGCCTTGAGGCGCAGTAGCCTCTCTAAAATCTCCTGTACCGCCACCCACTTGGACTGCACCTTGCAGAGAGACTGAACGAAGGAACTGACCACGGGGCATTGGAATTCTAGGGCATAACCTTCTCGAATGACCTCCAGCACCCACTGGTCTGATGTGATTTGGACCCACGCAGGGTAAAACTCCCGTAGCTGCCCTCCTACAGATTCCATCCCTACCTGGGCCCCCCTCGCTTCATTGTGATTTTCTGAGGTCGGAGGAAGAGGAAACAAATCCCCTACAAGCCCCTTGAAATCCCCAAAACCCCTGGTTCCTGGCGGGAAACCTTCCCCTTTGATACTGACCGAAACGAGGAGAATGGAAACATCAAAACTCCCTTTGCTGACCCTGCTTCTGTTTATCCTCAGGCAGGCGCCCACCCTTGGAGTCACCCAGGTCCTTCACCAACTTGTCCAAGTCCTTCCCAAAGAGAAGCTTCCCCCTGAATGGAAGTTTACTTAGCCGGGCTTTCAAGGAACCATCTGCCACCCAGTTATCACTGAAGCCATACTCTGTGATAGACCACGTATAAGGTCATAATGAATATCCGTGAGATACATCGCCCCGGACTCTAACCGGGCCACTTCTCTGGCCGGCTTGCCAACGTGTTCTCCCTGAATCCGCTGCGACCAACGAAGACAGGCTTTAGCGACACACACTCCACAAATAGAAGCTTGCATTGATAGGGCACTGACGTCAAAAACCTGCTTCAACAAGGGGTCCAACTTCCTATCTTGGACATCCTTGAGCGCGGCACTACCTTCCACCAGAATAGCTTTCTTGGTAACTGCCGACACTGCTGCATCTACCTTTGAGACCGAAACAGATCAAGGTCCTGATCCGACAAGGGATAGAGATGAGCCATAGCTCTGGACCCCTTAAACCCCACCTCAGGCATATCCCATTCCTCTTGAATCATCTCTCGCACAAACCTGTGCACTGGAAAAACCCTTTGAGTCCTGAAAACGGCCTGCAACAACGAGTCCTCCAATGTGGCCTCCTCTGCCAGAAGATTGGAAGGCATATTTAGAGCTTTAAGCGTCTTTGCAATGAGTGCCGGCAATTCCTCCCGCCTGAACCTCAAACCACCCTAGCCTGCTCTTACGGCTCCATGAGCTCACCTTTCTCCATGTCCTCCTCTATATCCATCTCTGGATCGCGGTCCTCAACCTCCAACATATCTGAAGCTAGCGACCGCTCCGGTCTCACTTCCAAGCCCCTTGGCTTCTTAGAAGGGATGCCCCCTGAAACGAAACCTACAGGGGTTCCTGGCCGCTTCTCTCCCTGTTCCACCTCCATGGAACAGGTCCCCAGCCCTCGCTGACATAAACAGAAGGCCTGATGGAGCAACAAGTTGAAATCAGGAGAAAACATCGCCGGTATTTCCCCATCCTGAGGCCTGCGGAGGAGATAGGCCTGGAGCAGATGAAGACCCAGCCACCAGCTCCTGGGATAAGGAAGGGGATACAGGCTCCGGCAGGCCTAGAGCAGCCCCCTTCTGAACCTCCAATCCCTCCTCCAAGGCTTGTTCCATTGAGGCTGCCTCTTGAGTGCACCCTCTGCATGCTAGGGAGATAAAGTTCCTAGATGAAATAAATGACTGCTTCTTGGAGCAGCTGGTTCATGAACCGACCAGAGGGGAAGCCATATTAGACCTAGTCCTTAGTGGAACACCAGATCTAGTGCAAGAGATAAGGGTGTTGGGGGCCACTTGGCAATAGTGATCTTAGCATGATCGCCTTTGATTTAATTAGTGGAGGAGGGATAGTAAGGAAATCCACAGTACTACCTTTTAACTTTCGAAAGGGAGACTATGATATAATGAGGAAAACAGTTAAGAAAAAACTAAAAGGAGCAGTTGCAAAGGCTAAAGACGTACATCAAGCTTGGGTGTTGAAAAATACTATCTTGGAAGCCCAGACCAGCTGTATTCCACGCTTTAAGAAAAGTGGAAGGAAGTCCAAAAAAACTGCCAGCATGGTTTAAAGGTGAGGTCAGAGAGGCTGTTGCCAAAAAAGCATCTTTCAGGAAATGGAAAAAAGAGCCAAACGACGAAACCTGGAAACAGCACAAGCACTGGCAAGTCAAATGCAAGGCATTAATAAGGCAGGCAAAGAGAGAATTTGAGAAGAAGCTTGCTGCGGAAGCAAAAACGCAAAATAAAGACCTTTTCAAGTACATTTGTAGCAAAAAACCTGTGAGTGAGTCAGTTGGTCCATTAGATGATAAAGGGGTTAAAAGAGCACTAAGAGGCAACAAGGCGATAGCGGAGAGACTGAATGAATTCTCTGCTTCGGTTTTTACTGAGGAAGATGCAGGGATGTTACCCATGACTGAAGTGGTATTTAAAGGTGCGGAAGAATTGAAGGAAATATCGATACATCGGGAAGATGTCTTACAACTATTAGATAAACTGAAGAGTAGCAAATCACCTGGGCCAGATGGTATACATCCAAGGGTGTTGAAAGAACTGAAATATGAGATTGCAAACCTATCAGTAATCTGTGAACTATCATTAAAATCATCTCTAATACCTGAAGATTGGAGGATCGCCAATGTAACACCAATTTTTAAAAAGGGTTCCAGGGGTGATTCGGGAAACTACAGACCGGTGAGCCTGACGTCAGTACTGGGAAAAATGGTAGAAACCATCATAAAGAATAAAATTACTCAGCATGTAGATAGTCACAACCTAATGGGAGACAGCCAACATGGCTTTAGACAAGGAAGATCTTGTCTTACTAATCTGTTATGTTTTTTTTTTAAGGAGTGAATAAACAGGTGGACAAAGGTGAGTCGGTTGATATTGTGTATCTGGACTTTCAGAAAGCCTTTGACAAGGTCCCTCATCAGAGACTTTTGGCAAAACTAAAGAGTCATGGGATAGGAGGCAGTGTACTCTTGTGGATCAGGAACTGGTTAAAAGATAGAAAGCAGAGGGTAGGGCTAAATGGCCAATTTTCCCAATGGAGAAAGGTGAATAGTGGTGTACCCCAGGGATCTGTGCTGGGTCAGCTGCTTTTTGACATATTCATAAATGACCTGGAAAGTGGAATAACGAGTGAGGTTATCAAATTTGCAGATGACACAAAACTATTTGAAGTTGTTAAAACCCAAGAGGATTGTGGAAAATTGCAAGAGGATCTTGATAAATTGGAAGACTGGGCATCAAAATGGCAGATGAAATTAAATGTGGACAAGTGCAAGGTTATGCACCTAGGGAAGAACAACCCAAACTATGGTTACACGATGCAAGGTTCCACATTAGGAACCACCACCCAGGAAAAAGATTTAGGCGTCATTGTGGATACCATGTTAAAACCCTCGGCCCAGTGTGCAGCAGCAGCCAAGAGAGCAAATAGAATGCTAGGTATGATAAGGAAAGGAATGGAAAATAAAACAAAGATATTATAATGCCTCTATATCGTTCCATGGTGAGACCGCACCTTAAATATTGTGTGCAATTCTGGTCGCCGTATCTTAAAAAGGATATAGCGATTTTAGAAAAGGTTCAGAGAAGAGCCACCAAAGTGGTAAAGGGGATGGAAGGATACTCCTATGAAGAAAGGCTAAAAAGGTTGGGGCTCTTTAACCTGGAAAAGAGACGGCTAAGAGGAGCTATGATAGAAGTCTATAAATTAATGAATGGAGTGGAACAGGTAAACGTAGATCGATTGTTTACCTTGTCAGAATATAGAAAGACTAGGGGACATGCAATGAAGCTACAGGGTAAACTATTTAAGACTAATAAAAGAAAATATTTTTTCACTCAACATGTAATCAAACTCTGGAATTTGTTACCGGAGGATGTAGTAAAGGCTGTTAGTGTAGCTGGGTTTAAAAAAGGTTTGGACAAGTTCCTGGAGGAAAAGTCCATAAACCATTATTAAGAAGGGACCCAGGATATCAATGCTTGAACCAATACAAGCATTGTGGAACCTGTGTCCCTTGGGGAAACTGCTAGGTACGTATGACCTAGAGTGGCCACTGTTGGAAACAGAATACTGGGCTTGATGGACCTTGGTCTGACCCAGTATGGCATATCTTATGTTCTTAAACCCCCATCTGACACTGTGCCCCGTCGGGTACCACACACTAAACACTGAGGCCTGAATGGCATTCCGCCCAGCCAGCTAAGTCCTCCAGAAAAAAACCTCCAACCCCCTGACAGAGACTGTTCAGCAACTGAACACTGACTAGTCTCCCGGCCTGAGTTTGTCTCAACCAGCTACTTTTTTTTTTCTTTATGCTCCCTTAACACTGCCTGAGTACTTATGAGGAGCCCGCCCCCCTTACTGAGGACTCAAAAAAACCTCAGGGAGCAAGCCAAAAAGGCCCCAGAAAACAAAGCAGGAATCCTTACAGCACGACCTGCTACTTCCGTTTCCCTCACAGCTGCCACAGGGTCAGGCCTCTCACTCACGTGGCGATCCCCATGATCGCGAAGAAAACCTGCAAGATCAGGTCCCCTTACGTGCCGGCCTCTTACCATTCCTACCGCCAGCTTGCAATCGACCCTGCTCTCTTGCTGCGTCCCTCTACCCACGCTCAGCCAGAATCACAGCTTCGGCGCCAGGGCAGAGAGGAAGGAGAAGCCGCTGCTTCAATCGCCGGCAGCTCCCCTGCACCACGCTGTGCTTTCAACCAGCTCCTCACCCAAAAATGTGGGTTCGGGAGCCAGGAAGCTATCCCCTTTAAAAATTCTGCCATTCTCTCTGATGGCAGGAGGGGGTGGGGCAGGCACCCCTCTGCAGCCCTTTGAAAGCTTTTCTCACTGCCTTCCTCTTTTTTTTTTTTTTTTTTTTGCAGCTCTCCTCTCACAATCTCTAACTCTCCTTAGTTGTCTCTCGAGTGAGTCCTGAACCACCAGGCTCACCATCTCTCCAGCTGCTTGGAGACTGAAACTACTGAAGCGGAGAGGCGGTCCCTGGGCTATTTATACCAGCATCATCAAAATGATGATGTGCTCAGTCTCCAAGCTGCTGGAAGAGGTGCTAAACCCAGAGGTTCGGGACTGGACTGGAGGTACGATAAGGATTCAGTTTTGTGTGGGATACAAGGACCTTTCCCCTCATACCACATGACAAACCTCTTCCACGTTAAAGCTTATGACCCCTATGTGGAATCTCTTTTGGAAGTCAAGCAGGCATGGGAGACTCCATCTTTCTAGCAGATCTAGAGGGGAAAGGGTTAGCCTCTCAACTTCCAAGCTGTGAGAGCTAAGGGCCATAGGGTGGGATTCAAGTGTCCCCTGGGTCTGCAAAATCATGTTTGAAGAATCATCTAGAGCAGAGGCTCCCAACTCCAGTCCTGGAGGGCCAAACACCATTCAGGTTTTCAGGCTGTCCCCGATGAATATGTATGAGATACATTTGAATACAATGGGGCAGTGCATGCAAATGCATCTCATGCATATTTATTAGGGACAGCCTGAAAACCTGAATGGTATTTGGCCCTCCAGGACTGGAGTTGGGAACCTCTGATCTAAAGGAATTGGTTTTCTTATTGCTAGTTCTAGAAGAACAGGGAACCAAGGCTGTCTGCACCAATAAAGCACGAGGCTCATTTTCTCTTTGTCCTGCTTGAGTTTCATAAAGTTATAGTTTTAATATTTAGTTCACACCTTCCCAGAAGCTCAAGGCAAGTTACATTCAGGTACAATATGCATTTTCCTGTCCCCATTGGGCTCACAATCTAAGTTAGCAGCAGAGGAATGGGAGGATATGCACACAGAAGATACCCCCCCCCCCCATGAAGGAAGGTGGCATCCAAGGTACTTGTTTCTGAGGAGTGGAAAACAGGTCTACCAAAGGGGTGCTCTCTCTTGAAAGATGTTCCTCACAACCCCCTTGTCTAGGGTTCATTCTTGAATTGTAGGACATAGCTCAACATCTCCACAAGGATGCTGTCTTCACCTGCCAGATCAGTGGCTCTAAGAATTCCATGAGACCACAACATTCCACACTGTTTCCCCAACACAGAAAGTAGGATTCCATGCCTCCCTGCTTATTCTCCTGTCTACCCACATGTGTATTTTAATCATTTCCTTTAAGAATGTCCTAGTGCCCTGTTCTGCTTGTCTGAGCAGATTGTAAGTGCTGTAGCAGGGATGATTGTTGTTTTTTTTTTTTCATGTTTATGCACAGAGCACTGCATGTGCCCAGTAGCACTATATAAATGTTGATTAGTAGTAGTATTACTCTTTTATTAGCAAAGCACAAAGCAACCAAGCTCAAAATTGTTAATGTCATTTCTAAATGAATTCAGCCATCTCAGGACACCTCCATTAAAGCAGTTACTCACCTGTAACAGGTGTTCTCCAGGGACAGCAGAAATCAATCCTCACACAAGGGTGATGTCAGCACCAACAGAGCCCTCACAGAAGCAACTACCCAACTTTCAAAGAAAGCCTTTGGGAGATGGAGATGCTACCATGCATACAGGGTCCCCTTCCCACCCAAGGGTGCCATCTTGTTAATCAGATGACATAGCTAAGTCTATGCTTTCTCCAGGAACAAGCAGGAAGTCAGTCCTCACATATGGGACTCCCCATCTACAGTACATGCTACTGAAAACCCACAGAGAAAACTCACGGTCACCCTTAAAGGGGAGTTGTGAACAGCAGCAATTGAGTCTGCAAATATAAACTACAGTAGGACTAGTGTGTCCAGGGGAAACCATCACTTCAGTAGCATGAACACAGAAGGGGCAGAGGATAGGAGTTGCCTAGACCCCAAAAAAAGATTACAGAACACATCCTGGCCAGAGGCACTGTCCCATCAGGACTCCTTCTCCAAGCATTAATGGGCTGCAAAGGTGGGAACTGAAGACCAGGTGGTGGCCTGGCAAATGTCCAGCATCAGGATGGAGCACAGGTTTACCACAGAGGTCACCATGGTTCTGACATCGTGCACCGTGACTTGGCCTTCTAGCAGAAGCCCCTTCTGCTCATAGGTAAGGGCAATACAGTACACTACCCAGGTAGACAGTATGTTTGGTCACCACCTCCCCCAGCCTACTAGGATCATACAGGACAAAAAACTGGGAAGCTTTATGGTGGTCCTGGGTAGACTAAATGTAGAAGGACAAGGCCTTCTTACAATAGAGGGTGTGGAGGACAGACTCCACCCTAATGGTGTGACATCTTGGAAAGAAGGTGGGTAGCACCACCTCCTGACTTAGTTGGAAGGGCAACACCACCTTCGGAAGGAATTTAGGGCAGGCACAGAGCACCACCCTGTTCTTGTAGAACCTGGTATACAGCACCTCCGCCACCAGGGCTTGGAGCTCACTAACCTTCAGGCAGAGGTGAGCGTGACCAGGACCACCACCTTTCACGAGAGGAATCACAGGTGGCAGGTAGCCAAGGGCTCAAAAGGCAGACGAGTGACCTACTCCAATACAACTAAAGGTCCCACTTGTTTGCCAGAGGCCAAACTGGGGGGGTTCCATAAGAGAAGTCCCCTCAGGGAGCAGGTTACCAGCAGCTAAACAGAGGGGCTTACTATCCACTGGGTGGTGGCATGCCGCAAGGATAGTGATGTGCACTCTGACAGAGTTTGATTTGAGCAGGAACTGCAGTAGTAGCCACACCAGGCAGGAGGAGCAGGTCAGTGCCGTGCTCCATACACCAAATTGAGAATCTGCACCATTTGAAGGTATACTCTTTCCTAGTGGAAGCCTTATGAGAGGCCAACAGGATCTCCTTCACATCACCCAAAAGGTTGACAGGGGCCAGATGGTGGTGCAAGAGTGTGCCCCCATCCTGGGAAAGGAGCCCCAGAGAGTTCCCCAATGGGATGGGGGTCTCCACTTATAGCCAGAGGAGTAGCAGAAACCATGGCTGCCTGGGCCATTGAGGGGCTATCAGGATGAGGGAGGCCTGGTTGCAGAGGATCCCCTCCCCCAGCTGAAAGAGCCGGTTGGCCACTTTGGGGTGCGGCTGGAGGACCCTGCTCAATCTGTCAGCCAGTGAGTGGTCCTGGTCTGGCAGATATACTGCATACAAGAGCATGCCCTGCTGGATTGCATAGGAGCAGAGGGCAATTGCCTTGTGGCAGAGGGCATGGAACCCCATGCCCCCCCTGCTTGCTGACAGATCACCACCACCTGGTTGTCCGTTTGCATTAACACTGGTTTGCACCCTAGGTGGTGGCAAAAGGCTCAGAGGGCTAAGGATATCACTCAACTCCAGGAGGTTGATCTGCTAATTGCTCGTCCTGCACCTGGGTGCAGAGTTCCTTGCAGTGGGCTCCCTAGCCTAGCAGGGAGGCATCTGTAGTGAGAACACTTACTGGGCTCAGGGCTTGGAAAGGCATCCCTGCCTCAAGATATTGGGGAGTTTGCCACCAGGTCAGGGAGTCTGCCAACTGGCGGGTCACTGAGACACTGTCCCAGAGACGGCCTGTGGCCTGCCTTCACTGGTCCCATAGACACCACTGTGCAGCCCTAATGTGAAGGCAGATATCTGGGGTGGCCCAGACTGTGGCATCCATGTGCTCAAGTAGGCGCAGCTGGAGCCAAGCGGACACTGAAGGACAGTGTTGTATGGCTAGGGCCAGTGCCCTGAGACGGTCTGCTCAGCCCACAGGAAGAAAGCCTTTGCCTGGAGGGTGTCCAGTCTTGCCCCCTATGAACTCAACATTGTGATGGGAGGTGGTGAGACTTGGGGTTTGCAATAAACTACCCCAAGTGCTGTAGGACCTGGATGGTACATGTGGTTGCCTGCTGAAGCCAAGCCTCCTGTTATGCGCCAGTCGTCCAGGTAGGTTATGAGCCAGTCGTCCAGGTAGGGGTAGGTGGAGAAAGGAAGCCATGACTGCCAGGCACTTTGTGAAGACCCTCAGGGTGGAGGCCAAACCGAAAGGCAGCATCCTGTATTGGTAGTGACTACCCCCCACCATGAACTGCAGGTACTGTCTGTGGTTGGGGTGGATGAGGATGTGGGTATAAGTATCCTTCAGATCCAAGGAGCATAGCTAATCTCCCTGCTGGAGGTAAGGCAGCAATGTTCCAATGGAGAGCATCTTGAATTTCTTCCTCACCAGGAACTTGTTTAGGTTGCGCAGGTTGAGGATGGGCCTTAGGCCCCCTGTTCTTTTGGGCACGAGGAACTATCTAGAATAGAACCCCTTGCCAATGAGATAGAGGGGGACTGGTTCCACTGCTCTGTCCTCCAGAAGACCTGCAAGTTCCTTCAGTAGAAGGTCCCAGTGAAGGGGAGACCTGGGGGGCACTCCCAGGAAATAAGGGGGAGGTATCTGAGTCAGATGAAGAGAAAACCATCCCTGAACAGTGCCCAAGAATCGGTGGTGATGGCTGACTTCCTTAGGGCATAGTGTACAAGATGTTCCCCTGTGGGCTGCTGACCTCCTTGGGGTGGAAAGGCTATGCCCAAGGAGTCAAGGGGCTTGGGAACCTTATACTTACGAGTGCCATGCCCATGCCCCTTGACCTGCTGGGGAGTCATGGAGGCCTGAAATGGTGGGTAGTTTCTGTAAGCAGCCCTTTTCCTCGGGTAGAAGGGTTTTTTACCAGAGCCCTTCCGTCAGGGAGGGGCAGCAGTCTTTTTAGAGAGCCTGGTCCACGTCATGAACTGTCTCCAACTCGGCAGCCTTGTTGGTCATGGGTTTGCCAAGAGGTTGTCCCCTGCCAGGGGACATTGACCAATTTGTCCTGAACCCATTGCTCGAGCTTGGACAACTGTAGCAAAGCCTGGCGTCTGACACCGATGCCGGCCACCACTACTCGAGCTGCCGATCATAGGCTGCCTGAGATAAACTTGGAGCACTCAAGAACAGCCTTGGCCAGGTTCTTGAACCGCCGTAGGGGTTCCTCAGAAAGATCAGCCGAAAACCCGGCGATCTCCATCAGGTCTCAGGTTCATACCCATGTACAGCTGTGGTAGGCCTTGATGCAGCTGATGAGCATTGAGCCCTGGTAGCACTTTCTGCAGAGGGCATCCAAGGTGTGCGTCTCCCTACCAGGGGGTACCGAGGAGTGCGTCTTGACTCTTCAGCCGACACATGGCCGACTCCACCACCGTGCAGCAGCTGTAACTTCTGGAAACCTGGGCTCTGGCAGATTCAATACACCAAAGTCAAGCTGCTTGCTCATCACCGGCAGGATGGGTGGAAAGGGCACCGTGAGCGATTCCCTCAGGAGAGCCTGGTATTGGAGGATTTCTAACTCCTCCATCTGAGAATCCTCCTCCGATTCAGTCGGGAACTCTAGGGCCTTGGACATGTCCCTGACAAGGTTGAGGAATGCCATGTCCTCGGGTAGGGATCACCGCCGGGACTTGGAAGGAGGGGAGTCTGAAGGGACGCTGCAGTGGCAACGGGTGCCCGACAACTCCTCATCCTCCATCTCCCACTCAGACTAGTCTGTCGAGGACTCGAGGGAAGGCTGGCTCATAGGACCTGGGGTTGACCCCGGCCTGGAGTCCTCAAAGGCCCTGCAGCTGACTCAGCACACACTGGCTGGAGAAGATCGCTGTCCTGTCAAGCGGGAACCGGATCGAGACCTCAGCCGAGGATTGACTCGTGACCAAAGGGTCTCAAGGATTGGCTCGGCCTCCTGGGACAGCGAGGGCCCAGTGGTCTGGATGGAGGAACCGGAAGTACCGGACAACAGCTTCCACTGCTGATCCTGAAGGAAAACTGTGCTCCAGGGTCACCATCCTGGACGCCAGGACAGAAGACTCCACAGCCATCAGCGTGGGCACCGAGGGAATTGGGTCCGATGCCAGTTCCCCTGAGGGGGAATCCTCAATGAGGAAAGTGGCGATCGAGGCTGGTCCGAGGTAGAGTCCTTTTGGGGGGGACCTTTGCAGGCCACTCCCTCTCCGATCCCTCTGATGAGCTTCTAGGACTGTGGGATCTGGCTCAGGGCTTACCTGGCCTGTTGGAGCAATCCAGTAATGGCACCCTTAGAGGTCATCTTCTTCTTGGGTTCCCCCGAGGGAGAACCCCCTCTCTGAAGAACCACAATGCTGATCAGGGTCCGTAGGGTCACTCAGATGCCATGGCTTTAGATGAGACCCTGGCTTTCAGAGGTACTGGGGGACTCCAGGAAGAACTTGTGTTGCTGCCGGCAACTCCTGAGCACCTTGTCGGACATTTTTTTTTCTTTTTACAGAGGCCGCAGGCTGTGGGGTCATGATCAGGCCCCAGACTACAAAGACAGCAGTCATGTGTCAGTCAGGGACATTATTTCGGTACATCGATCACACTTTTTGAAACTACTGGTAGCCATGTGGGAAAAAAGTACCCCAGCAAGGTCAAAGGTCAGCAGTGCTGTCAGTTGGAAAAAGGCATGAAGACGCCAAAGAGGAAAAAATTGCAAAAAGCCCAAGACTCTATGCCGAGGCAGCAATCTGCAGTGGCTGGAAGAGTACCAGTGCACTACCAGAGAGGAGTATGAAACTCGGGTCAAAAAAAAAAAATCAACTTTTTCCAGAAATGACCAGACAGATGTCTGAAGGGCTCTGCGGAAAAATGGACACTGAACAAGATGGCACCCTTGGGCGGGAAGGGGACCACGCATGTATGGTAGCATCTCCCAAAGGCTTATGTGAGGATTGACTTCCTGCTTGTTCCCAGAGACTATTAAATTTGCCTTCAGTGTGGTGTTTCTCAACGTGCATTCTCTATCCTACCCTCTAATCCAGAGGTGGACAACTCTAGTCCTGGTGCACCACAAACCAGCCTGGTTTTCAGGATGTCCTTTTGAATATTCATGAGATATTTGCATACAATGGAAGGCAGTGTATGTAAATATATCTCATGAATATTGGATTGTGGTGTACCATGACTGGAGTTAGCCACCCCTGCTCTAATCTTTTCCTTAGGCTACCATTATTCAGTCCTGTGGAGAAAATAACTATGCAGAGGATAGTCAGCATTTTCTCCACCAATGACTCTCCTCTTAAGTGTTTAATTCCATAGACTACTAGCTAACTTTCCAAAAACATAAGCTTAATATCTCAAAATTGCAAGCCGTATGAGTCAAGAGCTGAGACAGCCATCCTGCTAATAACCCCAAATGAAGGGGAATGCTCTTAAAGTGTGAGGCTGACCCATCGCTATCCTTTGGGAAACAGGTTTCATCTGTGTTCAAACTGTGCGCTGTTGCTCTCCACCAGCTCAAAGTCATCACAGCCTCTTTAAAAGAGGATGCTCTTCAGACCACCTTACATGCTTTGGTCCTTACAGGATTAGACTTCAGTAATGCCTTGTACTGGATGCAATCTAACCTTCTCAACGATTTTTAGAATGTACAAAATGTTACAATCAAGCTTATCCATTCTGCAGTAAATATGATCACATTGCTCCCCTTATGGGATCCTGATCATTTATCCAAGTTAGTTTAAAATTCTTCTAGTTCATAGAACTTTCTATGCAAGCATACCTGATCTGCCCTATCCTTTTACCCCACTCCTATGAAATGTGCCCCAGCAACAGAAGCATTTCTTGAGCAGTCGGGAAAGTTTTCATAGCTGCTTGAGAAGCCAGTTGGAGTATCCAAGCAAAACGGAGTTGTGGCAAGAAAGTTCTTGACTGTTGTGTCTAGGAGAGCCCCTATGAACTCTAGCGATTGAGATGGGGCAAGCTGGGATTTTGGGAAGTTTATGACCAGTCCCAAGTATTGCAGGATTTGCATTGTGCAGGCTAGAGCAGAGCTGGTTTCTGGAGCTGTTGATGCTCGGATTAGCCAGTCGTCTAAGTAGGGGAAGACAAATATCCCTAGAGTCCTTAGAAATGCTGCTACTACTGCCATGCATTTTGTGAAGACTCTTGGGGCAGAAGCCAGGCCAAAGGGTAGAACTCTGTACTTGTAGACTAGGGGACATGCAATGAAGCTACAGGGTAAACTATTTAAGACTAATAAAAAAAAATATTTTTTCACTCAACGTGTAATCAAACTCTGGAATTTGTTATCGGAGGATGAAGTAAAGGCAGTGTAGCTGGGTTTAAAAAAGGTTTGGACAAGTTCCTGGAAGAAAGGTCCATAAACCATTATTAAAAAGGGATCCAGGATATCAATGCTTGACCCAACACAAGCATTGTGGAACCTGTGTCTTTTGGTGTAACTGCTAGGTACGTATGACCTAGATTGGCCACTGTTGGAAACAGGATACTGGGCTTGATGGAACTTGGTCTGACCCAGTATTGCATTTCTTATGTTCTTTCCTGAAAGAAGAATCGAAGAAACCTTCTGTGTTTTGCACGAATAAGGATATGTGTATATGCATCCTTTAGGTTTAGAGAACATAGCCAATCCTGACTCTGCAAAAGTAAGGGAGAAATGTTCCGAGAGAGATCATTTTGAATTTTTCACAGAACAGATACTTGTTCAATTCCCTGAGGTCCAGAATGGGCCTGTACCCTCCAGTCTTCTTTGGAATGAGGAAGTAGGGGGTTTAAAAGCCCAGGCTTTGTTGAGAAAGAGGTACCTCCTCTATTGCCCCCTGAGCAAGGAGAGGTGACCTCTTGACACGAGAGTACTGAGGGGGCAGGGGGCGAGAACTGAACTCTTGGAGTAGAGGGAGGGGCCATACTATGGAAGTGGTTTGTACCCCTCTGTCACTACAGAGTCCACTGCTCTGATGTTATCTGCTGCCTCCTCTTGGCAAAATAACAGTCTGCCTGGAATGCTGAGAGGCTCTGGACCTTTTAGAGGTAGGATGACTAGATTCCCTAGGAAGGAGTCAAAGACCTTATGGAGGCTGTGCCTGCTGAGCTGGTTGAGTTCTGGGGGCTTGAGCCTCTCTTTGCTGCTTGGGCTGCTGCTGCCCCTTTTGGAGAGCATGGACTGGGCAGTGGACAGTTTGGGTATAAGATGGATAGAATTTCTTTTTGTTGAAAAAGGGTTTAACTGCCTTTTTCTTAGCTAGGTTGGCAGTGGTCCTGGAGTCTATTCAAGGTAGTATTCTTGGACTCAAGCTGAGAAGTTTTATCCTGCCAATCCTTACCAAAGAGGTTTTCTCCAGTGCAAGGAATATTTCCCAGCTTGTCTTGCACCCACTGTTCCAAATCAGATGCTTGTAACCAAGCAATTCGACGTGCACCGATGGAAATAGCAGACGTTCTGCTAATGCATTCGTAACAATCAAAGGTTGCCCTGTTCATGAACTTTGAAACATTTTGGGCATGCTTTACACGGAAAATCAACCCTGTCGTCATCGGGAAGAAGAGGAGCCATGAGTTCCAAATCTTTTGCAACCTCGCAAAGAAACATACCCATGTAGGGTATGTATGAACTTATTCTGGCCGATAACAGGTCTGAAAACATCGACGACCAAAAGCAGAGAGTCCTCGCCTCACAGCCCGGAGGATTAGAAGAATGCGTCTTAGCACTTTTGATTCGGCACATTGCCGATTCCACCACCATAGAATGGTGTGGTAATTGTGTTTTTTGGAACTCAGGACACTGCAGTACCCGGTACATTGTATCGAGTCTCCGAGAATGTGGAGACACCATTGAAAGTGCTTCCCACATCCTAAGCATAAGGTCATGCAAAATCCGCTGTATGGGAAGGGTTGCGGGCTCTTTTAGGGCTGCCGGATACTGAAGAATTTCTAGTTCAGCCCCCGGTTCCTTCTCAGGGGTCATGGTGATCAAGAGGCCCTGAGCTATATCTCGTATAAAGTATTGAAAAGACATATCTTCCAGGGGAGACATCCAACGTTGTGGCGAAGGAGAGGGATCCTCAGGAAGAATCACTCCGGTACCGGCAGAGTCATCAGAATCATCTGAATCAAAGGACTCAAAGTATCTACAGGTCGGGTGCTCTCATACTGCCTGGCACTGGTACCAATCGAAGTCGGCATCGGAATGCCTCGACACCAGACCTTCCATGCTGGACACTGATTCAAGGGCTGCCATGGGTGGAAGCATGGACAATGGCACACTGGTGGCTACAGCTGCAGCCGATACCCTCATCGGTACCAATGGCTGCGGAACTGATAGCAGCCTCTGTACTGCTAAAGCCGCTGCAAACAAAGCCGCAAGACTGCCCTCAATGGCTAGGATACGTTGATCCATAGAGCCCACCGATGTCAGTATCGGTACCGGCAGAGCAGACCACGACCCCAGAACATGGCACCAAGAGTTCTCCAGAGGTGGCAGCCTCGGGAACATCCTGGGACCCCGTTAATGCTTTGGAGGCAAGGACCTCCCACTGGGGTTGTTTGGCCAGTGTATTCTCCTTGAGGGCAATGCTAACAGCATCTCAATATCTAGGAGATCTACCCTTCGAGGACCAGCCGGTCTTGAAAGACCTGGGTTTGGTTACCTGAGATCCATGGGAGGAAGATGAAGCCCTGGACATCGATGCAACAGACACTGCATCTGAGGCAAAGAGGGTGCCGAGTTTCACAGCTCTATTCTGCAGGCCCCTCTTAGTCATCTTTCTGCAAAGGAGACACTTCGACAACAAATGGTCAGGACCCAAACATTTTAGACACCACTCATGGGTGTCAGTAGCAGCAATGGTACTGCTACATTTTGAACATTTTTTGAAACCACTAGTTGGTTTCTCCATTTTAGAGAAAAAGATGGCCTAGTGTCCAAAATGGCACTGAAGCACCAAGAGGGGACAGACCCTCAAGAAAGAAAGAAAATAAAGATGACACTGGTGGTGCCGGTGAAGGCGTCGACAGGAAGGCAGACGCGACCACAAAAAAAGAGAATTTTTTGCAGTGACAGGGTTTGCTGCCTGTCGGCTCTGCAGAAAATGAAGAACTGAAGAGGGAGAGTGGGAAAGGCGGGAAGGCAGCAGCACAGTGGGATGCTCCCAAAAGCTTTCCTATTGGACGCTGGGGAGCGTTCCCGTACAGGCTCCGTCGGTGCCAACAATACCCATATGTGAAGACTACATTCCTGCTTGTTCCTGGAGATAATCAGTTCCACCCTGGCAATGTGCAGAGCCGACAAACTAGGATGTTCTTTGCCACCCATGCAAACAGGAGAGCTATCTCCAGGGCTACCCCAGCACTCCTTATACCACCTTGCTGATTGACATAGGTTGCCACCATGGCATTGCTTATATGCCATGGTGGCATATAAGCAATGCCATGGTGGCAACCTAAGCAATGCCATGGTGGCAACCTATGTCAATCAGCAAGGTGGTATTGGATTGACATAGGTTGCCACCATGGCATGGTGCTTATATGCCACCATGGCATATAAGCACATAATATGATATCATAAGGTGATTCTCATGTGATTCAATCCATAAGTAAAAAAAAAAAAAAAAAAAATTTTGTAAATTTGTATAAAGTTGATGCATTTGTATAAAGTTCTGATACATCCACCTAATCAAGATGGATGACATCACTGTTAGAATTCTTAATTATACTGTTAAATGTAAAAAGTTAACCTCTGTTCCATGTAAAACGTCTAGGACATGTACTTTCATGTACCTTAACAACTTTTCTGTTCAATGTAAACCGCACTTGATACCTGGGAAAGAGCGGTATATAAATGTGTTCTAAATAAAATAAAAATAAATTGTCAGAGAACACTCGAATCGCCTGGCCAGAAACGCTGAAGAGCCAACCTGATGGCCCTTGTCTCAAGGCAGTTGATGGACCACACTGCCTCCCTGCAGTTCCAATGGCCCTAGGTGGTTTAGCCTTGGCAATGGGCTCCCCAGCCTGAGAGACTGGCATCAGAAGGATCCATTCGTAATCATCCAGCAACATGCCTTTCTTCAGAAGACTGGGCTGCTGCCACCAGTACAGGCTGGCTATCATCATCATTGGGAGCTGGAGCCCCAGCTTTAACTGCTGAGAATATGGGGACTAGAGTCAGTATGGACCACTGGAGCAGCTGCTTATGAGCATGTGTCCAAGGCACCATCGCGATTGTCACCTCCATCAATCCAAAGAGCTGGAGATCAACCTGGACTCTGGGAACCTGCTGCAAACAGAACAGTGCTAGGCAATCCAACAGCCTTTGACTTTCTCCTCTGGCAGGAAGAGACTGCACACGAGTACTGAAATGCACTCCCAGGAACTCCAGGGACTTTGAATGCAACAACTTGCTCTTTCCCCAATTGATTACCCAGCCGAGGTTTATCAGAAAGGACACCACTTGGGGAGCTACACAAGACACCTTTGAAAGAATTGGCTCTGATAAGGCAGCAGTCCAAAAATGGGTGCACAGAAATCCCTTAGCAATGTAGCACTGCAGCCACAATTACCATGACCTTTGAGAATGTTCTTAGGGCAGTAGAGAGTCTAAATAGGAGAGCAGTGAACTGAAGGGGAGAGACAAGCATGGCAAAACAGATATTTTGCTGAGCCCCCGGATCGATATATGAAAATATGCTTCTGCCAAATCCAGAGATGCCAGGAATTCCCCTCAGTACACCGCTAGAATCATGGAATGCAAAGTTTCCATCCAAAAGTGCATGACACACAAACACTCATTGACACACTTAAGGTCCAGAATGGGCTGGAATGTTTCTTCTGTGTTGGCACCATGAAACAAATGGAATACCTGCTATTGCCTTGATCACCTGAGGGGAACGGGTACTAATGGCTTCAAGAGAATCAACTTGTCCAAGGTGATACGCAGTGGCCCTGTTGTTCGCAGACCCATAAAAGGAGAAGATTAAAGTGACCGGGATTGGCTCTTTGCATTCCAGGACATAGCCTTAATGAATGGGGACTAGCACTCAATCTTTAGTGACCCAGGTCCATTCCTGAAAGAAGAGGCAAAGTCTACCCTCAACTGGAAGAACCAGGGAATGGAACACCAAACCTTCATTACACAGCCTAGGAGGATCTTCCTCTAGATGGATTGGGCCCCTGGGCCCAAGTGCTCTACGAAGGGACTGAGAACGAGCTCAAAGTCCATAAGCAGAGGGGAAAGAAAGGCTTTCCAGGCTGGTAATGACAGGCAGGAGTCCTGAAAACCCTGGGAGAACAGGCAGAGGCTGATGGAAAAAGGGGCTCCTGCCTGCTTCACTGGCCCCTTGGACCTATCCTCCGGAAGGCGGTAAGATGTAGTCTCATCCAGGTCCTTTAGGAGCTTCTCCAAATCAGACCCAACAGAAGCATCCCTCTAAGGCCAGATTGACACAGGGCAGGGAACGCATCTTCCAAAGCCTGGTTGCCTGAGCCATAACTTGGAGTGGAGGAGTGGCCTAGTGGTTGGGGCAAGGTACTTCAGGCCGGAAGGTCGGGGGTTCAAATCCCACTAGAGGACAGCAACCTTGGGCCGGAAGGACTGGGGTTTCTAGTCCCACAGGTGCTCCTTGTGGTCTTGGGCAAGCCACTTAACCCTCCATAGCCCATGTTCCCTGTAAAATAGTTATCTCCAAGTTATAATACCCTGTTCAATGTAATTTCAGTTTGTTCAATGTAAACCGCACTGATGTGGAATAGCACGGTATATAAGAGAATGTAAATAAAAGCCAATGCCATGTCACTGCTGACAGGGCACAATCCCTGGCTGCTAGACGTACCAGGTCGAATATGGCATCAGAAAGGAAGGCAATCACAGACTCCAAAAGAGGGGTAGAATCATCTGGTGGAAGAGACTGAATCCGCTGGAGCAGGGCTCAAGATGTCAAGCCTGCACATACTGCCAACTGAAGAATAGCAGCCATCACAGCAAACTGGTTCAACACAAATCCATCTTTCGGTCCAGAGTAAGGCCGATCCACCTGCCACAGGAATGGTGGTCTGTCTGGTAACTGCTGTCACCTGCACATCTCCCTTGAAAATATCAAACCATACAATGCACTCCTCCGGGACAGCATGCATCTTATACATTTAGCCCCTTAGGCAGGGGGACTCAGGGGAATCCCACTCAGACTGGAACAGGCCCTTGAGCACCTCTGGAAATGGGAAGACAATAGTGGATTACCGCATCCCTTGCAGGAGTGGATGCACCTTTGGTTCCTGTTCCATGCCTGGAGGATTCACCATACTCAAGGTGGATAAGACCCTGGGAATCAATCCCTCCAGTTCCTCCTGAAACAGGTGGATAACATTTGCCTCCTCACAATCCTCTGAAAGCAAGAGTAGCTCTTCATCCACCAACATCTGAACCCAAGCCACAGTCCATATCTCAGAGATACCAGTTGATCCTCATCTCCAGGGGGATGCCATTTGCCAGGGCCACTTAGCTATAGGTAACCAAACAGGACTTCCATTCTCAGCCTGCCCCTCATGAAACTGTGCTTGGGGGAACCCAGAAGTCATAGGTTCTGAATTTCCACACCAGAATTACCAGGCCTGTTGTAAAAAGGAAAAGAATTCCATGGAGGGCAATCCAGACTCTGGAAGCTCTCCTTGCGGAAATGACCCCCCTACACCAGGGGACACAGTTGCCATCAATCCCCTAGAGGTTGGGAAGCGGCACATAGCATGGTTGCCTGATTATCCTTACTTACAGCACCATCTGCAACTCTTGCCCTCAGGCAGGCAAGGCCAGACTAACTGCATCCCCTGGCATAGAGAAGGGGAACAATCCCTTCAGGAATGACTTAGAAGCTACCATACAAGAAAAGCAGAGTCCAGAAGCCAGAGATGAGGCACCTTGCTTGTCACAGGCCAAACAATGTTTCCTGGAAGACAGAGCATTAAGGCAAATATCACAACAGTATATGCTAAGGCCACGGCAGCCAGAAAGCTTGTGTTAACAGCACTTACACAGCAACATGTTACAGGTGCTTGGGTAGAACACGTGCAAGGACCACGTAATTGCCAGGTGCACAATAGTAAAAATTCTACAAACGCATGCAGGAAAGGGTGGGAAACCCCCACACTGCACCAATGGTCACCAGAGGTCCACACTGAATTGCACCCTAGATGGAAAGAATAGGGAGCCTCCAACAAGGTCAATGATGAGGTCAAGCCTTGGTACTCATCCCTCTGGGAGCCCTAGGCAAATATCCATGCCAGGCTCAACTCTACTCCCCTGAAACCATTTTTCTGGCTTTGCAGACACTGCCTTTAAGGTGGCTGGCAGGCAGATTCCTCCGAGAGCCTTCTGCAACCTTCGGCGTGAGCAGGGGGATAGAGGAGGTGGGGGGGGGGAGGGGTATTGAGGTTGTGCGAGGCTGCTGAATATGTCCAAATCCTTTCAATTTTCTGGCTGCTCAACAGGTTATAAGAGCGTAGAGTCGAATCAATTTTCCTCCTCCTATGGTTGCCAAAAAGACAGCAGTCTTGTGAGTATGTCGTGCTCAAGTGAGAAAGTCACCCTCAAGGTGGTCGTTCATGAGTGCTTAAAATCAATCTTTTCCTCTTAATTAGTCAGATTTCCTTTAGAGTGGAGAAAATACATCCACTATCTGCTGGAGACAAAGAAATACTGAAGAGACCTCTGGTGGCTGAAGCAGAAGTGAAGTCATTGAAACCTGGGCTTTTCATTGGTTCTTTGTCTCCACCAATCTGCTGGTAGGGGAACACAATGCACTTGTCTGGACTGGTCTAACAGGACAATATGGAATGTGTATTATGTTTTAGGCTTAAAAGGTTAGGGATCTTCAGCATGGAGAAGAGACAGCTGAAGGGAGATATAATAGAGGTCTATAAAATAATGAACAGAATAGAATGAGTAAATGTGAATTGATTACTTACTCCTTTCAAAAAGTATAAAACTAGGAAGTAGTACATTTAAGACTAATCAGAGAAAATATTAGTTCACTCGACATATATTTAAGTTCTAGAATTTGTTGCCAGAGGATGTAGTAATACCCATTAAAGTATTTAACTAGGCTTATATACTGCTTTTTTACAAGTCAAAGTGGTGGACATTCAGGTACTGTCTCTTTATTTTCCCTTGTCCCAGAAGGGCTCAATCTGTTTTTGTACCTGAGGCAACAGAAGGTTAAGTGGCTTGCCCAAGGCCACAAGGAACACCTGTGCCACAAGGAACACCTGTGGGACTAGGAACCCCAGTCCTTCCGGGCTAAGGTTGCTGTCCTCTAGCAGATTTGAACCCCTGGTTCTCTGGCCTGAGGTAACTTGCCCCCAACCACTAGGCCACTCCTCCCTCCCAGAAGCTGGGTTTAAGAAAAGATTTGGAAAAATCCCTGAAAGAAAAATCCATAAACCATTATTAAAGTGACTAGCGGAAATAGCGTAGTTACTCACCTGTAACAGGTGTTCTCCAGGAGCAGCAGGAATCAGTCCTCACATATGGGTGACGTCGGCGCCGACGGAGCCCTCGCGGAGCAATTTTCCCCAGCTTTCACAGAAAGCCTTTGGGAATTGCAGCGCGCATGCACGGTCGCCTTCCCGCCCAAGGGTGCCATCTTAGCCAGTCTGATGACATAGCTAAAAGACACCATAAAAATTTGCAAAAAAACTTAAGCAGATGATTGCAACTCCACGGGGAGGAGGGAGGGTTGTGAGGACTGATTCCTGCTGCTCCTGGAGAACACCTGTTACAGGTGAGTAACTACGCTTTCTCCAGGACCAAGCAGGAAGTCAGTCCTCACATATGGGACTCCCAAGCTTAAGGCTACCGGAGACCCTAAGCACAAAAAATGAGCTCCCTCTAGCTCGGCAGTACAGAAGGAAGGAATCTTCGCTGAATTATTACCCACCGGTAGCCCCCATCCGGGATGGAGGGTAGGAGTTGCTCAAACCTCGAAGAGATTTCGGAGGACTGCCTGTCCGAAAGCACTGTCCCTGCGGGACTCCCTCTCGAGACAGTAATGGACCGCAAAAGTCTGGCTCGAAGACCAAGTAGTGGCCCGGCAGATGTCTGCCAGCGGAACAGAGCAGAGGTAAGCCACTGACGTAGCCTTCGCCCGAACACAATGAGCCGTGACTCGACTTTCTAAGGAGAGTCCGGCTGCCCCATAAGCCCAAGCGATACAGTCAGCAACCCAGATGGACAGGGTATGCTTGGAGACCGGGAGCCCCAATTTATTGGGGTCAAAAGACACAAAAAGCTGAGCAGCTTTACGGTGCTCCCGCGTACGGTCAAGGTAGAAGTTCAGTGCCCTTCTACAGTCCAGGGTATGCAGGACTCGTTCAGCTCGGCTGGAGTGAGGCCTGGGAAAGAAGGTTGGAAGTACCACCTCCTGATTGATGTGAAAAGGGGAGACAACTTTTGGAAGAAATTTTGGGTGAGTCCATAGGACTACCCTATTCTTGTAGAACCGAGTGAATGGAGGATCAGACACGAGGGCCTGCAATTCACTTACGCATCTAGCGGAAGTGAGGGCTATCAGGAATAAGGTTTTCCACGAAAGAAAACGCAGAGAACAGGTAGCCATCGGTTCAAAAGGCGGACAGGTGATCCGCTGTAAAACCACATTCAGATCCCAGTCAGGTGCTGGCGGGCACAGAGGTGGTTTTAGTAGAAGGAGACCTTGAAGGAACCGCGCTACAAGAGGGTCGCTGGAAAGAGGTCTGCCGTCCACCGGCACATGGTGTGCTGAAAGAGCACTGAGGTGGACCTTGACGGAGTTGGACTTAAGTCCCAGATTAGAGAGGCAGAGCAGGTACTGCAAGATCACCGACACCGGGCAGGAGAAGGGATCCTGAGACTGCTGTACACACCAAACGGAAAAGCGACGCCATTTAAGGGCGTAGCATTTGCGGGTAGAAGGTCGCCGAGAAGCGAGGACGACCTCTTCCACCTCTGCCGGCAGGAGAAGGGGAGCAAGGACTACCCTTTCAGCCGCCAGGCCATTAGATTGAGCGATCTGATGTTGGGGTGTAGCAGAGACCCTTGATCCTGTGTTAGGAGATCCGGTTGAGACCCCAGAGGGAACGGATCCTCTATCGCTAATTGCAACAGGAGCGGGAACCAAGGCTGTCTGGGCCAGCGAGGGGCCACCAGGATCATTGACGCTTTGTCCCGGAGAACCTTGAACAGAGTTCGGGAGACTAGAGGGATGGGAGGAAAAGCATAGAGAAGGCTTTTCGACCATGAGAGCAGAAATGCATCTGCCGCTACCCGAAGGGGATGTGGCTGACGCGAGCAGAAGCGAGGAAGTTGCCGGTTGAGAGGACTGGCAAAGAGATCCATCGTGGGGAGGCCCCACTTCAGAAAGAGTTTCTGGACTACCAAGGGATCCAGACGCCACTCGTGCGGCTGGAGTATCCTGCTGAGTTTGTCGGCCAGGCAATTCTCCTGGCCTGGGAGATAAACTGCTTTGAGAAGAATGCCATGACTGACTGCCCAAGAGCAGAGCTTCTGAGCTTCTCGGCAGAGAAGGAAGGAGCCCGTGCCGCCCTGCTTGTTCACGTAGAACATGGCAACTTGATTGTCCGTCTGGACAAGGACGGACTGGTGAGAAGTCAGGTGGGAGAAAGCCTTGAGCGCCAGACGAATAGCTCTGAGCTCCAGGAAGTTGATCTGTTGAGCAGATTCCCACGCGGTCCAGAGACCTTGAGTACACGCCCCCTGGCAATGAGCTCCCCAGCCCAGGAGGGAAGCATCAGTCGTCAGCACTTGAGTCGGCTGAAAAGGCATTCCGAGCACCAGGTTCGGCCGATGAAGCCACCACTGTAGGGAAGAGGTCAGCGGTCTGGAGAGGCGTACTAAGTCGGCTAGCCCGCCGGTGGCTTGTTGCCACTGCTTGCGAAGGCACCATTGAGCCAGCCGCATATTCAGACGAGCATTGGGGGTCACGTGGACGGTGGAAGCCATATGGCCGAGTAGTCTCAGGAAGCGCCTGGCGGAGACCAGGGACTGGCTGCGAAACCGGCCGGCTAGGTCCATGAGCCGTTGAGCCCTGTCGAGAGGCAGGAAAGCTCGAGCCTGAGGAGTGTGCAGTCGTGCGCCAATGAACTCGAGATCCTGTGAGGGGAGCAAAGTGGACTTTGCGAAGTTTATGACAAAGCCCAAGTACTGCAGCAGAGTCACCGTGCGGTGTGTGGCATTGGTGACTGCCGGAGGGGATGACGCTCTGATGAGCCAGTCGTCGAGGTACGGAAAGACATAGAGGCCGTGAAGCCTGAGATAGGCTGCCACCACCGCGAGACATTTTGTGAAGACTCGCGGTGCGGAGGACAGGCCAAAGGGCAGTACTCTGTACTGGTAGTGATTTCCGGCCACCACAAACCTTAGGTATTGGCGGTGGCTTGGGTGGATGAGGATGTGCGTGTAGGCATCCTTTAGATCCAAGGAGCATAGCCAATCTCCCTGCTGGAGGTAGGGCAGAAGGATTCCAAGGGTAAGCATCTTGAACTTTTCCCGCACAAGGAACTTGTTGAGATTGCGCAAGCCCAGGATGGGTCTTAGGCCTCCTGTCCTTTTTGGTATTAGGAAATACCTGGAATAAAAGCCTTGACCTCTCAGGTGGTGGGGCACCGGTTCCACAGCCTGGTCCTGAAGAAGACTTGCTAACTCCTGAAGGAGTAAGTCCCTGTGCAGAGGGAGTCGCGGAGGCTCTCCCGGAAAATAAGAGGGAGGGACCTGATGGAAGTGGAGAAGATATCCTTCTCGCACGACTTGAAGCACCCAGGCATCTGAAGTGATGTTGGACCACCTGTGGGCGAAGTGAACCAGCCGGCCTCCGGTGCTGGGAGGAACCAGCTGAGGGGGAGAGGCTATGCTGAGGAAGTCAAAAACCCCCACCCTGCTGAGCAGGGGCTGGTGGTGCAGGCTTGGGGGCTTGCTGCCTACGGGACCCGTTACCCCGTCCCTTGGCCTGCTGACCCTGTTGGGGAGCTGGAGGGGCCTGATATTGGGGGTAGTGTTTATAGGCAGTCGCCTTTCTCGGGTAAAAGGACTTTTTTCCCAAGCCCTTCTTTTTCTGGGAAGGGGCGGAGGTCTTCCTAGAAAGCCTGGTCCTGGTGAGAGTCTGTCTCGATTTGCGCCGCCTTTTCAGCCATGGGCTTGCCAAAGAGGTTCTCACCTCTGCAGGGGACATCGACCAACTTGTCCTGCACCCAAGGCTCAAGGTCAGACGACTGAAGCCAAGCCTGTCGGCGGGCGCCGATGCTTCAAAGCCATCATAGGCTGCTCGGGACATGAATTTGGAGCATTCCCGAATACCAGATGTTAAGGCTAGGAACCTCCGCAAGGGTTCCTCGGATAGTCCAGCAGAGAATCCGGCTAGCTCTTTAGCCAGGTCTCGGAGATACATGCCCATGTATAGCTGGTAGGTCTGGACACGACAAGCCAGCATAGAGCCCTGGAAACACTTCTTACCAAGGCCATCCAGGTTACGGGCCTCCCTGCCAGGGGGCACCGAGGAGTGCATTTTCTGGCTCTTAAGCCTATGCATGGCCGATTCCACTACCATGGAATGGTGTGGTAGCTGTGCTTTTTGGAAGCCAGGACTCTTGCGGACTCGATAGATGGAATCGACCCGCTTGCTCAATACCGGCGACGAGGCCGGACTCTCCCACATGCGGAAGAGTAGTCGTTCCAGCATGGGAGGCACCGGTACAGTAAAGTGCTCCCGGGCGGGAGAGTCGTACTGAAGGGCGTCGAGCTCTTCGGCTCGAGGCTCCTCCTCGGGATCCGCCGGGAAGGCCAAAGCCTTGGCCATATCCCTGACGAAGTCCGAGAACCGGGCATCCTCCGGAGGGGACTGTTTCCGAGGTTCGGACTTACCCGAGCAGGCAACTCCGACTCCAGGCGAGGTCGCTTCGGGAGGTGCTCCTTCTCCAAAGACCCGGGACGGCTGTCGGGGCTATGCGACCTGGCCCCCGCGGAGCCAGGAGCGTCCACCGACGCCGCCCTCGCGGGTTTTGTCTTCCGTCGATGGTCTCCGGAGGGAGAACCCCTGTCGGAGGAGCTTCGGCGATGTTCAGAGCTGGAGCCTCTGGATGCCGAGGCCTCCGACGAGGTCCGGGTACGGCTTGGGTCAGCGAAGATTCTATCCCGCTGATGCCGCCGACTCAACGCTTTGGAGGACATTTTGCCACAGGCTCCACAGATCATTTCTTCATGATCCGGGCCCAGGCAGCGGAGGCAATTATCGTGTGTGTCAGTGAGTGACATATTTCTGTCACACTGACCACACCGCTTGAAACCACTGGCAGCCATCGGGGGAAAAAGGGCCCCTGCAAGGTCAAAGGACCGGGCTGCCAGTGAAAAACCGAAAACGAAACTGACCAAAAATCAGAAAAACCGAAAAATAAGGGAAGGACTCGCAACGGCGTCGCGAGTCCGGGCAGGAAAACGACCGGCGTCGAACCGAATTGAAAAACGAGTAAAACTCACGAAAATCAACTTTTTAAGCGGGGACACGACGGGTACGTCTGTAGGGCTCCGCGGAAAAAAGAAAGACTGGCTAAGATGGCACCCTTGGGCGGGAAGGCGACCGCGCATGCGCGCTGCAATTCCCAAAGGCTTTCTGTGAAAGCTGGGGAAAATTGCTCCGCGAGGGCTCCGTCGGCGCCGACGTCACCCATATGTGAGGACTGACTTCCTGCTTGGTCCTGGAGAACTATACTTATCCCTGGGATAAGCTGTATGGAATGAATCTACCTTTTGAAATCCTGCAGGTACTTGTGACCTGAATTGGCCACAGTTGGAACTGGATATTGGCCTTGGACAATTTGTCTGACCCAATATGGAAAATCTTATGTTCTTATTGATTTTAATGTATGTCTTAGATTGTAAACCACTCTGATTGGTCCGCTCCTGATTAGCAGACTAGAAAATCTTTGCAATAATGTGTATTTTGGGGTTAACAGTTTTACTGAACCCCACTTAAGGTTAAATTAGACTTACCTGCTAATTGTAGTTCCTGGAGGAACTCTAGTCTAGTCCCGGAATCCTTGGTTGTCAACCTCATCCAGCAGCTTTGGAGACTGAGAAACTTCATTGTTGTGATGTCACTGGCATATAAGCGCTGGCACCACCTCTTCTCACCAGTTAACCTATTGACAAAGCAGACTCACCGGAGCAACAAGTAAGTAAAGAAATAGAAAACATCAAGGCAAGGGCGCCCAATAACTGTACACGAAACCCCCCCGCCTATTGACTACGCCATGAGGTCCTCCTTCCCCCCCAACAAGGACTACACCCCACGTCCAGAACAGAATTGACGTATTGTTAGGCAAACTGAACTCTCTAACAACTCAGCTTACCTATAAGTATGCTCCTGCTTCAGGTCCTGTAGAATCACCCTCTAGGGCGGGAACCGGGACTAGACTAGAGTTCCTCCAGGAACTACAATTAGCAGGTAAGTCTAATTTAACCTTCCTGATCGTCCCTCTAGTCTAGTCCCAGAATCCTTGGGATGTAACAGAGCAGTGAAAACAATCAACGGGAGAGGCCTGCTAACCCCGCCTGAAGCGCCGCTGAACCAAAACAGGTATCTCTTTCCGCCTGCACATCAAGACGGTAATGCTTCACAAAGGAATGCGTGGAAGACCATGTCGCCGCTCTACAGATGTCCTCCAATGGCACTAAGCTACACTCTGCCCAGGACGCGGCTTGTGCTCTAGTGGAATGAGCTCGCAATCCTTCTGGAACCAGACGGCCGCGTAAGAGATACGCTGACGATATCGCCTCCTTCAACCACCGTGCAATCGAACCCTTAGAGGCGGTCTCTCCCCGTCTAGGTCCCGCAAACAGCACAATCTGTCTGATTTCCGAAAACTAGCTGTCCTGGTCAAATACAATTGCAAAGCCCGCTTAACATCCAAGCGATGGCGCTGCCCCACATCTCGATCCTTCGTCTTAGCCACAAAAACTGGCAAAGACACCGCCTGATTCATATGAAATCCCGATAAGACCTTAGGCAAGAAGGATGGCACTGTCCGTAACACTACCTTGGAATCTGAGAAAGATAGAAAGGGCTTTCTACAGGACAGCGCCTGCAACTCCGACACCCGTCTAGCAGATGCAATGGCCACCAGAAACACCACCTTCAGTGAGAGATCTTTCAGCGTCGCCTTCGCCAAGGGCTCAAAAGGTGCCTTATCCAAGGCCTCCAAGACCAAGGGAAGGTCCCAGGACGGGACTACACGCCAACAGGGCGGTCTCAGCAAGGACACTGCCCTCAAAAACCACTTCACATCCATATGAGAACTCGGCAAACTGCCAAGGACCTTACCCCTGTAACAGGACAGCGCTGCTAACTGGACCTTCAACGACAAAGCCGCTAAGCCCTTCTGAAAGCCGTCCTGTAAGAAAGTGAGCACCTGCGGTACTGACACCCGAAACGGCCGAAACTGACGCTCCGCACACCAAGCCTCAAAGATACGCCACACCCTAACATATGCCAAGGACGTAGACCGCCGCCTCGCGTTCAGAAGGGTCGTTATCACTGCCCCTGAGTAACCCTTCGCCCTCAACCGAGCCCTTTCAATAGCCAGGCCGTAAGCGAGAACCGATCCACTTGGGGCATGCAAAGGGGTCCCTGGCTTAAGAGATCCTTTCGAACTGGAAGCCGCCAGGGCCCCTCCACCACGAGGCGCACCAGGTCTGCATACCACGGTCTTCGCGGCCAATCCGGAGCAACGAATATCACACTCCCCCTGTGAAGCTCGATGCGCTGAAGCACTCGACCGATCAACACCCACGGGGGAAACACATACAGAAGCTGGTCCTGCGGCCAAGCTTGAACAAGAGCGTCGAGACCCTCGGACATTCTTTCCCTTCTCCTGCTGAAGAACCGATTGACCTGAGCAGACTGAAATGTTGCCATGAGATCACCGGCATCCCCCAGCGATGCACCAACGCTCGAAACACTGCCGGATGAAGACCCCACTCCCCCGGGTCAACCTTCACACAATTCAAGAAATTGGCCTGCACATTGTCCACCCCGGCGTCGTGTGCTGCTGAGATGGCCACCAGATGCTGTTCCGCCCATTCGAACAAATCGTCCGCCTCGGCCTCGAGCGCCACACTGCTGGTGCCGCCCTGCCGGTTGATGTAAGCCACCGCTGTCACATTGTCCGAGAATACCCAACAGCCTGCCCTTGAAGGACCGGCCGAAACTCCTGCAACGCCAGCGCTACTGCTCTCAACTCCAACCTCCCCCAAATCGAAATGTATATTTCTTGATTTCTGACCTAATGTATATAATTCTATGTGTCATAATTATGTAACCACTATTTTTAGCTTGAATAACTTGTAACCGTTTGTGTGAAGTCACCGCAGCTGATCACTGGAAGCTGCGGTATACAAATGTTTCCCAAATAAATAAACCTGTTGATGGACCACTCCGTCTCCTGAGCAGTCCACACTCCCTGCGCTACGCGACCTTGACAATGGGCCCCCCAGCCTTGAAGACTGGCATCTGTGGTAAGCGCTATCCAAGCCGGCGGTTCCAATGACATGCCCTTTTCCAGACTTCCGGGATTTAACCACCATTGCAGGGCCTGGTGTGTCTGCGGAGGACAAACCAATCTCTGGGACAAGAAATCTCTGATGGGACCATCGTCTCAACAAAGCTCTCTGCAATGGCCGCAAGTGAGCCCGCACCCACGGAACCACATCCAGCGTCGCCGCCATGGTCCCCAACACCCGCAGGTACTCCCAGGAGGTAGGACTTTGCCTGCCGAGGAAACGAACTATCAACTGAGCGCTAATCCCCGATGCCAAGGAAGAAAGACTCAACCACTCCCCGTGTCGAATCGAGCTTCCAGATATTCGAGGTTCTGAGATGGCTGCAACTGGCTCTTTGTGACGTTGACCACCCAGCCGAGGCTCTGTAGCATCGCCACTACTTTGGCCGTGGCCGAGACACTCTCCGCTCGAGACTTTGCCCTTATCAACCAATCATCCAGGTACGGGTGAACCAACACCCCGTCCATTCGCAAGGCCGCTGCGACCACCACCATAACCTTGGTAAAAGTCCGCAGCGCAGATGCCAGGCCAAAGGGCAGCGCTTGAAACTGAAAATGACCCATCGGTACCGCAAACCTGAGGAATTTCTGATGCTCTTGCCGTATTGGAATGTGAAGATACGCCTCCGCCAGGTCCAAGGACGCCAAAAACTCCCCTTTTTGCACCGCCACAATAACCGATCTGAGGGTTTCCATACAGAAGTGGGACACCCGTAGACAGCGATTCACTCCCTTTAGATCCAGGATGGAACGCCACGTCCCCTCTTTTTTCGGTACGACAAAGTAAATGGAGTATCGACCGCCTCCTAATTGGTCTACAGGAACCGGTACAACCGCTTCGCGTGCCAGTAGACGCTGTAGCGTTTCCTGCACTGCCCTGAGCTTTCCCCTGGCCTTGCATGGGGACTGAACGAAAGAATCGGTTACTGGGCACTGCAATTCCAAGGCATAACCTTCCCTGATCACCTCTAAGACCCACTGATCGGACGTGAGTCGGACCCAGGCAGGGTAAAAGTCCTGCAACCGACCCCCCACGGGAACTAACCTCACCTGGGCCCGCCTGACTTCATTGTGACTTCCTGAAGGAGGAGGACGAGGATACCACAGGCGCAAAGCCTCTGCTCGCCCCACGAAATCCCCGAAACCCCTGGTTTCGGGTAGGGAAACGACCCCGCTGACCCTGTCCAAACCTTGGGGAACGAAAACGGCGAAAATCCCGCTGCTGACTCTGGAAGCTGAAGCCGGGATGACTCTGTTTGTTTGTCCTCCGGTAATCTACCTCCTTTGGACTCTCCTAAATCCTTTACCAACTTCTCTAAATATCCAAAAAGTAACCTGCCACGGAAAGGAAGCTTAATCAACCTAGCCTTAGACGAACCATCGGCCGCCCAATTACGCAGCCCAATTACGCACCTCCTAGCCACTACTACCGAAGCCATACTCTTCGCTAACCCTCGGATCAGATCATAATGAACATCTGTGAGATATGCCGCGCCGGACTCCAGTCCGGCCGCCTCCTCGCTCTCTTCCACCGAGCTTGCACCCTGAATGCGTTGCACCCAGCGCAGACAGGCCCGTGCCACAAATAGACGCCTGCAAAGATAACGCATTTGTCTCAAAGACTTGCTTAAGCAATGTTTCTAACTTACGGTCCTGCGCATCCTTGAGCGCCGCTGCCCCTTCCACCGGAATGGTGGTTTTCTTAGTGACAGCAGACACCGCTGCGTCCACCTTCGGCGCTTTAAACAAGTCCCGATCCTGATCCATCAACGTGTAAAGCCGTGACATCACCCTAGAACCCTTGAGCACGGCCTCCGGCATATCCCATTCCTCCTGAATCATCTCCTTAAACACCCTATGCACCGGGAAAACCCTCTGCGTCGTGCGGAAACCCTGAAGCAAAGGATCCTCCAGGGTAGAATCCTCCGCAGGTCCCACCGATGGCATATTCAAAGTTTTAAGGGACTCTGCAATGAGTGCCGGTAACTACTCCCTATGGAAAACCCGGACCACTCTTGCTTGATCCTCTTGATCTTTAATCTCACCTTCCTCTAGGTCCTCCTCCAGACCCTCATCAAGGTCTGCTTCCTCAGCATGAAAGTCATCTGACAGGACTGACTGGTCACCCCTATCCCTGTCCAGTCTGGCCTTCTTTACCATCCCATCCCCCAGGATAGGTGAACCTGATCTCTTTCCTCTAAGACTCTCCCCGGCAGACCCTGCCACCGGCGCCTCCGGAGAAGTCCCTAATGCTCTTTGAATTAAAGTCAGAAAATCTGAGGAAAAAATAGCTGCCAAACTCCCAGAAACCGGCAGTTGCGGCAGTGGAGGAACTTGAACTGACAAAGTAGAGGGCCCCGACTCAGGAACAGGCAGAGGAGCCATAGCCGGCTCAAGGCCCTCTATCAAATCCTCCTTTCCTACTGCCTCAACTCCAGCAGGGGTATCTGTAGCACTGGACTCCAGACTACAGCCCTTACAGACGCCCTCTGGCGTCACTGAACTCCTCCGGGCACCAAATAACAGGCAAAGCTGCTTGGCTGGCATATTGTGCCCCCCTAGCAGAAACCTTTCTGAAATCTATCTATGCCTCTGATTTTTTTTTTTTTTTTTTAAAGGAGGGCGGCAGGCCGCTGTCAAGAAAACTAGTGAAAAACGAAAACTGCAATCTACACGCTTTTTCCTAAGCTCTCTATGAGCCGCAGCAGCCCCAACCGTCCGCAGCGAATTTTCCTGCATGAAAACATGCGGCGCGGCCTGTCTCCCCGTGAAGCTGCCGCTAGCCGCAGAGCAGGTCCCTTACCTCTCCGGACGCTGCCTTCACATTCAAACAGCACCTAACAGCGATCTAAGCCCTCCTCCTTCACCAGAGCCTCAGACCGCTGCTGCAGAGGACTTCCACCGAGACTGCTGGCAACGGAGAGGTCGGCTCAAAGCGCTTGCAGGCAGAACTTCTGCACGCTGAGTCCAGACCCCCCCGACTGATTCCTGAGCCTGCTTGAAGGCCCTGGTAACCAGGCGCGGGTCTCCTGCCGAACTAAATCCCCCCACGGGCTTCAGAGCCTGCTGAGACAGTGAAGAAAACAAAGAAAATAAAGAAAACAAAGAAAATAACAAAGGGAACCGAGGATCTCAGGGCAATCAATGGACCAGACAAGCTCTCCTGAAATTACCCCCCCGGAATTAACCCTTAAATCAGCTAACAGCCCATTACTTGCTGTTCCTTCTGTATTTCAAGCTGATTTCAATGTCAATCTCAAACTAATTAGCTTAATTGTTCAAGTGAGCCCTGAAATCCCTGGGCTCACCACCTCTCAAGCTGCTTTGGAGACTGATAACTGGTGAGAAGAGGTGGTGCCAGCACTTATATGCCAGTGACATCACAACAATGAAGTTTCTCAGTCTCCAAAGCTGCTGGATGAGGTTGACAACCAAGGATGCCGGGACTAGACTAGAGGGGCGATCAGGAAGTAGGTTATAAATGAACAAGTCACATACAATAACTATTGTATTGGAATATTTGTGAAATGAACTAGCTTTATAATCTAAAGTACTTTACAAGAATACTGTAGTGGGATGTAGGACTATATTAGGGGGGAGGGGAGCACAGGGTTAAGTGTTATGTTGTTTTCTAAGGGGTATGAATGACTTCAAATTGACTGTTGAAAAAAGCATAGACTATAAATGCTGTATTAATTAAAGTTGTTACCAGTTAGTTTCATGGTGCCCCCTGCAGACTTAGCACAATCTGAAATGTTAATTGTCCCCCTATTAACTAGTTCCACACCACTCATTTTATAAACATCTACCATATCTCCTCTGTTTTCTCTCAGGTGAAGCACCATAACCCACTTAGGTATTATTCATAAAAGATCAATTCTATACCCGTCATTATCAGGTTTCATGTTTCAGGTCACTACAGAAAATTTTTTTAATGCAGGAAAGGAAACATGCAGGAAAGGATTCCTACCTAAATTCTCTTACCAGAATGCAGATGTTGATGGACCAACAGACAAAAGAGAAATAGCTTTAATGTGAATGTTTGTGGTCATACTGCAGAGAGAAGCCCAGCCCTCGGCTAAATATATATAAAACAACAAAAGTAAATGTTAATGCTAGAGCCTTCACTACTCTGGAAAGAGTAAAGATCATAGGAAGCACAACAGCAAAAAAAAAAAAAAATTTTAGACATAATGGCGATGCAGATGGGTGATGGGCATTTAAGATTTAATACATATGAAACAAGTGATATAGAAATTCAGCATTTTATTTACTGCCTCAGCTTGTTTTTATTTGTAAACACAATCTCTTCCATGTAAATAAAGTTCTATTATTTTATAGTCTAATTGCACATTAATTTCTGCCTATATAACAAGGCCATCTTTTTTTTTTCTTTCCTCATACTTTCGTTTCAGAACATTACTCCCCCCCCCCTTTTGCCTTCAAGAAAAGGAAATTAGACTTACCTGCTAATTGTTGTTCCTTGAGGAACTCCAGTCCAGTCCCAAACTTCTGGGGGTGAGCACCTCCTCTAGCAACTTAGAGACTGAGCATGTCATCTTTTGATGACTCCAGTATAAATACCTGAGGGACTGCCCACAAGCTCCAGTAACCTACTGACAAACCAGACTCATCGCAGCAACAAATAAGTAGTTAACATGAACTAAAGCACAGAAACCTGCCACACCTATGTGAACTTAGCCTATTGATATACCCTCATGGAGAAGGAACGCACCCTTCCTCCGACATGTGGGAACTTTGCAGAAACTCTTCTGGGCACCAGCCATCCTCCTTTAGGTAGCACGGAACAGACACCTCTCGTGTCCTCACCCCCAGGTCCCCCACCCCACAAACGTGATCCGCAGCCTATCTTCCCCTTATCAAAACTCTGAACCCTGCTTCAGGCCCCAGAACCAACTGACATGGGGGGGGGGGGGGGGGAGATCCAGGATTGGACTGGAGTTCCTTAAGGAACAATTAGCAGGTAAGTCTAAATTTCCTTTATCATCCCTCCAGTCCAGTCCTGAACCTCTGGGGGATGTAAGAGCAGTAAATTTCAATGGGAGGGACCTGCCAAAACGGCCAGAAGCATAGCCGATCCAAAACAGGCATTCCTGCCACCTGGATATCCAGACAGTAATGCTTGACAAAGGCATGTAGAGACAACCAGGTAGCCGCCTTACAAATCTCAACCGGAGAAACCAAGCTATATTCCGCCCACCTGAGCCCTCGTGGAAGACCTCGCAGAACCACCGGTACAGTCTTACTGCTCACCATGTACACTGGCGCGATAGCTTCTCTGATCCACTGGGAAATAGAAGCCTTCGCCGCCGCTTACCCCTTCTGCAGACCACCACGAATGGGTGATCTGACTTGCAGAAAGGCACTGTTCTTTTCAGGTATCTCCTCAGACCCATCATATGTCTAGGAGTTGTAACCAATTTTTGGCCGCATTCTTCTCACCACTGCCAAAAGCTGTCAGGGCGACAGCCTGGTTCACATAGAAAACAGAGACCACCTTGGGCAAAAAGGACGGAACTGGTCTCAACACTACCTTCTCACCCGAAAACAGAAACTGCTCCCGACAGGACAAAGCCTGCAGTTCCGAAATCCTGTGTGTGGAACAGATAGTCCCGAGGAAAACTGAGTGTAAGATCCTTGAGCGAGGCTCTTCCCAGTGGCTCAAAAGGTTCCGAATCAACACCTCCAGCACCAAATTGAGATCCCTTGTCGGTACCATTGTCCTTCTCGGCAGACAAAGGAGCTTCTCCGCCCTTAGGAACCTTCCCACATCAGGGTGCGCCCCCAAGGCTACCCCCCTGGACTTTCCCTCAACAACAGAAAATTGCTGCCAGCTGGACCCTCAAGTAGCTAGCTGCCAGTCCCTTATCAAACTCGCCCTGCAGGAAAGCCAAAACATTGGACACTGATGCCTTGGAAGGCCAAACCTGTCGGACCACACCAAGCTTTGAAGATGCGCCAGACACAAACATAAGCAAGAGAGGTAGATCTGCACCTGGCCTTCAAACAAGGTGGAGACCACCGTGGCCAAATATGCCTTCTTAGTCAGCCACTCCCTTTCAAGAACCAGTGCAAGAATCAAGAATCTATCCACTTGCGGCATGCACACCGGCTCTTGCATTAGCAGATCCTCCTGAACGGGAAGCCGCCACGGACGACTCTCCAGAAGTCAAATGAGATCCGGAGCAATAAGAATCACTAGACCCCAATGGGCCTCTATTCGCTGTACTATCCACCCTATTAGAGCCCAGGGTGGGAATACATATAGCAGCCCTTCCTCGGGCCACTGCTGAATTAGGGCATTGAGACCTTCCGACATCCTCTCCTGCCGTCTGCTGAAGAAGCGACTGGCCTTGGCCGACTGGTTGCCATCAGATCCATGACTAGAACGCTCCAGCATCTGGGAGAACATCTCTTGATTGAGCACCCACTCTCCAGGATCCACCCGTACTCGACTGAGATAGTCCTGTCACGTTGTCAATCCCCACCATGTGCGCCACTGACAGCCGGTCAGACTCCTCCTCCTCCAACGCTGCTTCTGCCCCCCTGACTACTGATGTAGGCTACTGTGGTTGCATTGTCCAACAGCACTCACACCGCCTTCTCCTGTGACCTCTGTTGGAACTTCTGGAGTGCCAGGAAAACGTCCCTCATTTCCAGCCGGTTGATCGACCAGCCTCTTTCCTGAGCGTTCCACTGTCCCTGGGCAAAGCACCCCTCGCAATGGACTCCCCAGCCGAACAGGCTGGCATCTGTCATTAATGCAACTGATGACGGTTCCAATGGCATTCCATTTTCCAGGTTCCCTGGGCAAAGCCACCACTGAAGGGCCCGCTTGGTCTCCTGCAGACAGGCGAGCCTCTGCAAGAGGGGATGGTCTGGTGCGACCATCTCCACATCAAGGTCCTCTGCAACGGCCTCATGTGCGCCCTTGCCCACGGTACCAACTTGAGCATGGCTGCCATGGCCCCCAGGAGCTGTAGAAAGTGCCAGGCTGTGGGATCGGGCCTGGTCAGAAGCCAGCATACTAGCCTGTTGAGTCCCTGCGCCTGCAGCACCGGGAGAAAAAAAACCCCTTTCCCCTCGTGCGTATCGAACCATGCTCCCAAGTATTCGAGGTTCTGAGAAGGGGTCAGCCGGCTCTTGGTCATATTGACCACCCAGCCTAAGCTTTGCAGAAACTGAACCACCCGGGCTGTGGCATGTTAGCTTTCTTCCTTCGACTCTGCCCAGATCAGCCAATCGTCGAGGTAGGGATGCATTAGTATCTCTTCCCTGCAAAGAGCTGCCGCCATTACCACCATCACCTTGGTGAAGGTGCATGATGCTGTGGCCAGCCCAAAAGGCAAAGCCTGGAACTGGAAATGCCCCATAGGCACTGCAAACCTGAGGAACTGCTGGGTGTTCCTGCCAAATCAGGATGTGCAGGTAAGCCTCCAACAGGATCCAGAGATGTAAGGAATTCTCCCTTTCAAACCGCCACTATGATGGACCCTTAAGACAACGGTTTACCTGCTTGAGATCTAGGATCGGGTAAAAGGACCCTTCCTTCTTTGGCATCACAAAATAAATGGAGTACCAACCAGTACCATGACCTTGAGCTCCAAGGTTTCCCGCATCGCTGCCAGCTTGGCCTGGGCCTTGCAAGGAGACTGAACAAAGAAATCAGCCAATGGGTGCTTCAGTTCCAGGACATACCCCTCTCAAATGACTTCTAGCACCCATTGGTTGGACACGATTTGGACCCAGGCAGGGTAAAAATCCTGCAGACAACACCCTACGGGCTGCACCGCCACCTGGGCCCTCATTTCATTGTGATTTCTTGAGCCCCAAGGACGAGGCGGCCGCAAAACCTCTGTCGGCTCCCCGAAACCCTCAAAATCCTTGGCCTTTGGAAGGAAACCTTCCCCTCTAGAACTGATTAAACCTTGTGGGATGGAAACGCCTAAAGTCCCGTTGCTGCTGCCCTTTGGTTGTGGATGAGGGATGGCTTTGCTTTTGCTTATCCTCCGGCAGGCAACCCTCTTTGGACTCACCCAAGTCCTCCTCGAAAGGCAACTTCCCCCTAAAGGGGAGCTCGCTCAACTGGGCCTTGGCGGAACTATCTGCCCCCCAGTTACGCAACCACAGATAGTGGTAAGCCGCTATCACCGAAGTCATACTCTTCGAGAGACCACTGATCAGGTCGTAGTGGACACATCCACTAAATACGCCACCCCTGATTTCAGCCTGGCTGCTCCACCTGCTGCAATTGCCGAGACCATCTGAGGCAGGCCCTAGCGACCTATGCCCCACAAAATGAAGGCCTGAAGTGAAAGGGCATTCATATCAAAGACTTGCTTCAACAAGATGTTCAACTTCCTCAAGATCAGCACTGCTTTCCACCGGAATTGTCATCTTCTTGGTGGCTGCAGATACCGCTGCATCCATCTTGGGCTGCTGAAAGAGCTTGTGGTCCTGATCTGACAAAGGATAGAGTCGAGCCATGACCCTAGACACCCTGAGGCCTGCTTCTGGCATATCCCATTCTTCCTGGATCATTCTATGCACCGGGAAGTCCCTCTGCGTCCTACATACAGCTTGTATCGTGTCGTCCTCTGCCGTAAGAGCAGCAGGCAGATTAAGAGCCTTGAGGGATTCTGTGATGAGTGCTGGTAATTCCTCCTGGTGGAACATCCGGACAACCCTTGCCTGCTTTTCCCGCGCCGGGATTTCATCATCCTCCAGGTCCTCCTCGATGTCCAGCTCTGTGTCGATGTCCAGACCTTCTGGTACTGGGGAGCAAGTCAGGGAACACTCCAAACCCTCCTCCGAGGGTCATAGTTTCTTCATGGGGACCACCCCCTACAGGTGCCGCCGCTCACTTCTCCCTGGCATTCCGCCCCTGCGGAACTAGCACCATGTCCCTGCTGATGCAAACAAAAAAAGGTGGTGAAGCAGAAGCACAAACTCTGGTGAGAAAATGGCCAATGCCCTATCTGACCTAGAGTCTGTGGGATGGGAGACTGGGATTGGCTGAGGCGGCACCGCTTCCTGGGCCGGCAAGAGCAAGGGCAGGGGATCCTGCTGTTCCCCAACCAGAGAAGACACCTTCTGCCACTCCAGACTATCCCTAGGGCTTACTACATAGAGGCTGCCCCCTGAGCACACCCCCTACAAATGCCTGCCTCTGATAGTCCCTCGCCGAGTATCACGCACCAGGCACTGGTGTCTGGAAAGCATACCTGCCAACAGACCGGGACTAACTTGCCACAAGCTCTGCAGAGCCTTGCCCTGAACCAGCCTTGTCAATGGTCCCGGCACTGCTCCCTCTCCATGTGTTCTTTTATTATTTGTGTTTTTTTTTTTTTTTTGAACGGAGCACCAATCTGTTTTTTTTCTTTTTTAAATGCCTTCCTGCTAACAAACCAAAACTTGCAGCCAGCTGACACCTAAGGTGACTGAGAAACAAGCTGAGAACAAGAGACGAAATGGAAAGGCCTGCTCTGTTGCACTTCCCATGCTGCTGCCATGTGGTAGGGCCTGCACGTTTTAACACAGCACTGACCAGCCACCCAACTGCCTGCAACGGCCTCCGCTGCTGCTTCCTGCTCAGCTAAAAGCCCCCCAAAGAATTCCCCGAATTTGATCCTTACCACCGCCGCTGCATCTGCAAACAAAGGCCCTGCTGTTTCTCCGCTACACTTTTTGTTGCCTGCTGTGTCCTCCTGTGCTCAGCCGGATTCGTGGCTTCGGCATCAGGAGAAGGGGGGGGGGGGGGCTCCAGACATGTCTGCTCCACACAGTGCTACTCTACGGAATTCCACCGGCTCCTCATCCAAACCATGGATTTGGGAGCAGGCCCGATAAACCCTGAACCATAAAGAGCCTCTGCACGACAATCCCGCTCCACCAGGAGGGGGAGCTTTCCAACACTAAAGTCCTCTTTGTATTTTCTCTCTTTTTTTTTTTTTTAAGGCACAGCACAAAATCAGAGTCCTAAAATCTATAGCACTAATCCACCTAAACACTAAGCTTCCTTATTTGTCCCTTGAGTGAGTTCAGCACCCTGGCTCACCACCTACTCCAGCTGCTTGGAGACCAAGTAACTGGAGCTTGTGGGTATTTATACTGGAGTCATCAAAAGATGACATGCTCAGTCTCCAAGCTGCTGAGGAGGTGCTCAATCCCAGAGGTTCGGGACTGGACTAGAGGGATAAGGAAATTTCAGCTCTCTGTTCAGATGACCATTTTGCCTCTTCATTACCAAATACAAATCTAGTCTCCATAAAAAAAACAACCTCTACTCATTCTGTAAAATCAATTTCCAGCTCTGATATTAATGTATCCTCAAAATATTTAGCATATAACTCATAAATTATACAGTAAATATATTTGCATATTGAAACCAAATTAAAATGAAAAGGCTTTATTTTTTCAATTCCAGTATTACAAGGGCAAACACTGAAAATATGCTGAAAAAAATGAAGCAATATAAACATTTGTTAAAGACTGATAGAATAAATAAAACCTACAAAAGAGGACTCATACTTAAAGGTAAAACAGTCCTGAATCAAACTGCCCTCTCTCTTTACAGGCAGTATTCTGGGCTATTAGCTTCAAATTGTCCTTGAGTTACATTCTAGTTTAAATGAAGTGGTTACAGATGCATTGTAGTGCAGTGTATAACAAACCACACTAAATTCAGTCAGAAATGCATTGTGTGCGATTCTACAGTTTTATTTACAGCAGTGAAGGGCAAGTTCTAGAATACCAACTTTAATCCTTTTCTTGTTTAGACATTAACAGAAGAAGCCAATTTTCAATGATACAGCAAAAATGAGGCCACTGGTATATTAATATAGATAGCAGTAGGTCCAAATCCAGATAGTAGAGACAGACAGCACTTCAAAACCAGTTGCTGCATAAAAGTGGTTGCCACTGACAAAAGCTTGAAAGAACCTGTGGTCACAGGGGGATATTATAGTATTTTTGCAAGTCTTAAGGGAGATCACCTTGCAACGACTGACTGGAAGAAAGGGCAGCCCACTAAAATAAAAAGGCATGATTCAAGATACATCTGAGGAGAAAAGAAAAAAAAAAGGATTAAACAGAAATTTGTTACACTAACTATAAAATGTTAAAGCTTAGACAAACAAATGATGACATTTATTTTACACAAATATTTACACAGTGGGGATTTTCAGAAACCAGAAGGGCTGTCTGGAAATGTAATGTGCGCGTAAGTTGGTTTTTGGCAGGAAGTACTTAAGTTATTACAGCGAGACATGGTAGTTGTGGTTATGGCACTAGACATGTTAGCTATAGTCTCCTCAGTCATCATGTTAAAGGGGTGCATGACTTAATTCAGCATTTTACACACCTCCTTTAAATCTTGGCCTGAATCTCCCAAAATTTCAATTCAACAATCACCCAAAATGCATAAAGAACCAATGAAAAGCCTAGGTTTCAATGACATCACTCCCATGCCTCTATTTGCCTCAACCAGAGATCCCTTCAGTATTCATCCCAAAGTATATGGGAGGAACATGGTAAGCCTCATACAATTTCAATCTTTGGCAACAAGGAGTAAGCAACAGTAGGAGAATTATGTATAGGAAAGCAAACAGAAAGCTGTCTGTAGAAAATGAACCTGCAGAGTTAAGTATAAAAATCATAGTGGACCCTAGGGAACTGCAGCAGAGAAGTAAATACAGTTTCAGGGGTGGACCCTGGACTGGTACAGCAGGACTCAAAAGGATATTAATTGTTAAGTAAATATTGTCCTGTTAGATCAGTCCAGACAAGTGGGATGTACCAAAGCTACGATTCCACTTGGCGGGAAGACAGCAGCTCACAAAACCCCAGAGCCAAGACAGTGTCTGCCTACGCATGCACATCCAAACGGTAATGCTTGATAAAAGTGGAAAGTGATGCCCACGCTGTTACCCAACAAATGTCTGCAGGGGCTACCAAGCTCTGCTCTGTCCAGGACAACGCTTGTGCTTGGGCAGAATGGGCACGCAAACCCTCTGGAATCGGCTAGTTCTGCAACAGATACACCAAGACAATGGCCTCCTTACTCTAGTGCCCTAAAGCCGACTTGGCCACCACGTCACCCTTGTATAGGCCAGCAGACAGCACAGAAAGATGGTTGGACTTAAGGGAATTCATAACCTTTACATACCAGAGAAGTACCCTCCCATACATCTACAAGGTGACAGCAACATAGTAAATGACGGCAGATAAAGACCAGTATGGTCCATCTAGTCTGCCCAGCAAGATGGCAAGAGTAGGTGCACCTGTCGCTCTGTGCAGGCCACCCCTCCCCATGTCTTTGTTTAGGGGTGAACCCACCCCCTCCATGTAGGACACCCCTATTTGTTGAGACGTTAGATGGTTCAGAAGTTAGATGTATTGTTTATTTTGTTTTTATTCTGTTGCTGTAAAGGGATCCACTGTGTTTGTCCCATGCCATTTTGAATTCGGTCACCGTGTTTGCCCCCACCACTTCCATCGGGAGGGCATTCTAAGCATCCACCACCCTTTCAGTGAAAAAATATTTCCTGACATTGCTTTTCAATTTACCACCTTGCAGCTTCATGTTATGCCCTCTAGTTTTACAGCTTCCCCGTCTTTGGAAGAGGTTTGTTTGTTCATCATTCCTATAAGTATTTAAAGGTCTGAATCATATCTCTCCTGTCCCTCCTCTCCTCCAAAGTGTACAAATTTAGGTCTTCAAGTCTCTTCTCATAAGGCTTCTGACGCAGGCTCCAAATTATTTTGGTCGCCTTCCTCTGAACAGTTTCCAGTCTTTTTACATCTTTTGCAAGATATGGTCTCCAAAACTGAACACAGTATTCCAAGTGAGGCCTCACCAGTGACTTGTACAGTGGCATAAGTACCTTTCTTTCTGCTGGTAATCCCTCTTTGTATGCAGCCCAACATCCTCCTGGCTTTTGCCACCACCTTGTCGCACTGTTTTGCCACCTTGAGATCATCAGAGATAATCACACGAAGGTTTTTCTCCTGAACCGTGCATACCAACCTCTCACCCCCTATCGTGTACATTTCCCTTGGATTTCTGCTACCCAAGGGCATGACACTGCACTTTTTCGCATTAAATCGTAGTTGCCAAGCATTAGACCATTCTTCCAGCTTTTGAGATCTTTCCTCATGTTAACCACTCCCTCGGGGGAGTCCACTGTCTTTTTGCAGATGACAAAAATTTGCAACAGACTTCCATTCAGTCCTTCAGCAATATCACTCACAAATACCTTGAACAGTGCCGGGCCCAGGACCGAACCCTGGGGCACCCTGCTAATCACCTTCCTTTCATCCGAGTGAGCTCCTTCTGTTGTCTGTCAGTCAACCAATTTCTAATCCAGTTTACCATCTTGGGACCCATCCCCAAGCTACTGAGTTTATTGACAAGCCTCCTATGAGGAACAGTATCAAAGGCTTTGCTGAAATCCAGGTAGATGACATCCACTGCATGCCCCTGATCTAGTTCCTTGGTCACCCAGTCAAAGAACTCAGATTTGTTTGGCAAGACGATCCTTCGGTAAAACCATGTTGCCTCGGATCTTGCAACCTGTTGGTTTTGAGAAAGTTCACTATTCACTCTTTCAGGAGAGCCTCCATTACTTTTCCTGCCACTGAGGTATGGCTCACGGGCCTGTAGTTTGACACTTCTTCCGTGTCACCACTTTTGTGTCGAGGTACGACATCAGTACCAAAAAGGAGCTAAGGATCCGCACAATATAGGAGAAAACAAAGTAGCGGAGCCTGGACTGATATAGTAAACCTTGTTTATTACGCCCCAACGCGTTTCGGCCACCGGCCTTCTTCAGGGGGTCTTAGAGAACACACCTCAAAAATAAACATAAACATATAAGTTAAACACATAATATAAAAAAATTGTATTACATCAATAAATAAATTAATAAATATTGATGAAATAATAAATAAAACAATAAATAAAACCATAAATTTCACTTAAAACATCTAAAGGACAAACTATTAATTCATAATAGTCAATTAGAAAACACACTAATAGATAAAAATATATTGTAAAATATATAAACATTAAGAAATAATAAATATATATTAAAATACCAAGAAAAGGAAGAGAGACGAGGAGAAGCAAACAGTAAATAAATACCTTAGTATGATCAAATTGAATGTTATCCCGGACTGAACCTATGGGATACTGACGGCTGACAATGAACAAATAAATAATGAATAAATAAATATATACTCATAAACCAAGTATATACAATTCTAAAACATCAACAATGCATATTAACAAATATATAACCAATTAATAATAAATAATTAATTACATAAATAAATATACATATATATAAAAACTCACATATATAGTATAAAAAACATTTATAAAAATACCACTTATAAAAGTAAAACTGTATACATGTGTAATATAAAAAAGTTACATATATGAATAATCAAGGTACTTCAGAGACACAAAAAAGGCATGTAAAAAAATATATAAAAAAGGAAAAAATTAGGAAACCATCATACAACGCATATAAAAAGGGGCTTATAGAAATTGTATGAAAAACTCATGTAAAAAACATGTAAAAATTGTATAAAAACCTAATATAAAAAGGTGGAGACACTCTTAAATTTGAAGATCATCATATACTTAAAAATTTCATCAGAAAATTATATTCTTAAAAATGCAGCTTATATAATGTGCTTATTGTATTGACAACTGATATCTAAAAAACAATGGCCAGTAATCGCAAAGTAATAAAAAACTCAAGCCAAAAACCGTGCATGAGCGACCGGTATAAACTGTTATGAATTATATTTAATCACGAAAGTTAAAATGATGATACAGAAAAAAGAAAAAGGAAACAAAATTCCTTAATATAAAAATGTACCATTGTATATTGCTTTAAAACCGGGTTACAGAAAGTCACCACGGCAGTTCTTAGAGGAATAGCAGCCATTGTGCACCAATTTCCATAGATGCAGAAACTCAACCACACATGGGAATAAACGGCCGAACGCTCAAAAATAATATAAAAAATGTTAAAATCGAAATCATACAAATATTTTATTTGTACATACTAAGCCGGCCTCTTTTTTAAAAAACACAACAGAAACAGGGGGACACTCACATGAATAAAAAGATTAAAACGCGGTAACGAGCAGTGCTCAACTGTTTAAAGGAGAAACAACTATCGCCAGATGTGTCCCAAAATTATAGACCCATCATAGGAACTTGTCGTTGTGTTTTTTGTAAAAAAGAAGAACTTGCCAGAACCAGCGTTCTACTCTACTGCAGTATTGAGTAACGCGATGGGATATGCTGAGAACGGACGCCCAGGGAATGACATTTTCCCGCCTGTGCAGGTTAAAGGGCAATGACTTAAACCGGCAAATAATCGCATAAATGAAAACTGAATAAAAATACTCTGTTGGCAAAATAACTATAAAGCAACCAGATGGCCATCATCAAAACATATGAACCTACATACAGAGTATATCATTAAATTGCGTTATGTTCAAAAGAAAAGTGTAAGATGAACTTACCAAGAGCCAGCGTTCTGTGCTATTGCACTATTAACTAATGAAGTAGGCACACTAAGAGCGGACGCTCAAATACTAACGTTTTCCCCGCCAGTGCGGGTTTACAAGGGCACTGAATAAAAAATGACAAATAAATATTAAATACTGTATATTAAATGTAAAAGAGAAGAACTTGCCAAAGACCAGCGTTCTACTCTACTGCAGTATTGAGTAGCGCGATGGAATGTGCTGAGAACGGACGCCCTCTAGAAGCACTTCGAGGAAGCGCAAATTTGATTTTAAAACAGATAAACAACGTAAGAGAGTGCCCTCTGCTGTAGGGAGTCCCGAACCCTTTCGAAAAAGGAGTAGGAGTATTCATATTGAATCTGTTAGCGCAGTAGCTCCACTTACTCCTCCTAGAGATGGTCCTTCTAAAGTATCCTTCCAATAAAAATCAGGGTTTTTCCATTGACGCTTTATGGGAAAGGAGGGGGTTCCAATCGCTTTCAGGAACAGCCCTCCACGTCCAAGGATCCTCTATACCATCAGTCCGGGCCTTACTCCAGAGGCAGGGGCAGAGGGAGGGGACAAGACACTCAACAATAACGCCCCTAGAGGGCATTTTTAATTTATCTAAATATGTCCTTAGTCCCCTTGAGATTTCTGTTTTACAAAAGGGGTTGTCTTTTGTCCCTTCAGTCCGTCATGATCGGTTTAACACCCAAGTAGAGTTTGTTTCAAATTTTTTAGAAAGCTTCACATTAACGAGTTTTTTAAGAATCAGTAAGCATGTAACAGAGATCTTTCTGTAATAAAAAATCCCTCTACTTGTATTCCTAAAGCTGACAATGCTATCATCAATACGATCCAACAAGTTGAACTTCATGATATACAAAAGATTTATGACAAAATAAAACAGCACACTTATTTTAATTTGAGTAAAGAAGAAAAGCAGGCACTTTCTAGTTTAAGAACGAATTTTGAAATCATCATTAAACCAGCAGATAAAGGTGGAGCGCAATCGTTTATTCAAGACAGAGATGATTATATTCGGGAAATTTTACGACAAATTAAAGATGTAAGTTATTATATAAGACTACGTGAAGATCCCACTCCGGCTCTTAAACAACAGGCTGACACGTTGATCTATATTGGTACACAAGCTGGGTATCTTACAGCTAAAGAAGCGCAGTTTCTCACAGTGGCCCATCCAGTGATGCCTACGATATATTTATTGCCAAAGATTCATAAATCTTTAGACCAATCCTCCGGGCAGACCCATTGTTTCCCGCTATTGGGTCTTTATTTGAACCCTATATCTAAATATCTAGATGTAGTCCTCGGCCCATTCGTGCAACTCACTCCATCGTTTGTGCTTGATTCCTCACACATGATTCAGTTACTTGGTGCTTATGATGGTGCCCATAATGATATTTTTCTTGTCACATTAGATATTAAGTCTCTTACACTAATATTCCTCAAGCAGGCCGCGATCGAAGTCCATAGCGATTATTTAATTACTAGGACTGTACCCGTCCGTACTCCTACTAGTTTTTTTTAATTCATTGGCCACTTTAATATTGTGCAACAATGTTTTTCTGCTTCCAAGACCTAGATTATCACCAAATACAATACAAGGAGTTGCAATGGCTCGTCAGTAGCCCCGGATGTGGCCTAACCTTTATGTTTCACATTTCGAATTAGTTTTTTAAATGCAACACCCTTACCATTGAATATAAAGATGTGGGAAACGTTACATTGATGACGTGTTTCTCATTTGGGAGGGCACAGAAAATTTGTTGCAGTGTTTTATTCAGTGGGCTTAACTCTTGCGACCCGCATTTACAGTTTGAGCACACATATAGTGCACATGAAATATCCTATTTAGATATATTAATTAAAAATACTCCAGAAGGTTTCACTACCACTTTTGTACCGAAAACCTACCGATAGAAATTCTCTTCTACATTTTAGCAGCTTTCACAACCGGTCGTTGAAAGAAAAATCTTCCTATGAGTCAATTCCTGCGAATTCGACGACTCTGTACCACAGATGAGGATTTACAGTCCAGGCTGGCATCTTAGGTCAAAGATTCATTGACCGTGGATATCCAGAAGCTTGTATCACTAAAGCCTGCCAACGTGCTTGGTCGGCTGATCGCATGTCCCTCTTACAGAAACGTACGCCAGATGCATCTAACAATATTGTTTGTACAATCACATTTTTCAGAACATTCAAAGAGATTGCGAACATATTGAGAAACGCATGGCATATTTTGGATCCTCTTTCTTCTTTAAGTGAGACAAAACTTTTGGTTGCGTATAGGAGAAACTCAAATATAAGAGACATTCTAGTACCATCTGCTCTAGGCAAACCAAAGTTCGTTCCAAGAGCGTGTGGACATTTTTAAATGTGGTACGTGCTGCGTCTGTGAAAATGTTCTAGTAACTAAAAAAAGAATTTTCTAAGCCAAATTCTACATATATAAAGTACTGCTAAAAGACTTTTTTTCTAATTGCAACACCCAGAATGTCATTATATTTGATTCTGTGCCCGTGTAACCTTTGTTACATTGGCAAGACTAAAACGATGCATCAAGACACGTATATAATCGAGCATAAGAGCAGTATTCGGAGACAGGCGGTGGACAAACCCTTAGTTTGACCATTGGATGTCTGCTCACCATACCCTTTCCGATTTGAAATTTTTGGTATTGAAAGTGGTAAGGCCCATCATTGGCGAGGGGCAATTTAGATAAACTCCTCTTACGTCTTGAACAGAGATTCATTTATGAATTACGCACATTACACCCTTTGGGGTTGAACCAAGAGGTTGATCTTTCTGTTTTTCTATAATTTTTAATTATTTTTTATAGTATTCCCCTTCCCCCCTTCCCCCCCTCCTCCCCCCTCCTCCCTTCCTCCCCCCCTTCCCCTATCTCTCTCTCTCTCTTTCTCTCTCTCTATCTCTCTCCCCCCCTTCCTCTCCTCCCCCCTCTCTCCCCTTCCCCCCCTTTCCCCTCCTCCCCCTCCCCCTCCCCCCTCCCCCCCCCTCCCCCCCCCTCCCCCCCCACCCCCCCCCTTCCCTCCCCCCCCCCCCTCCCCCCCCCCCCCCTCTTCCCTCTTCCCCTCCTTCCCTCCCTTCCTCCCTCCCCCCCCCTCCTCCCCTCCCCCCCCCCTCTTCCTCCCCCTCTCCCCCTTTCCCCCCTTCCCCCCTCTTCCTTCCCTCCCCCCTCCCTTCCTCCTCCCCCTCTTCCCCTCCCCTTCCCCTCCCCTCCCCCCCCCTCCCCCCTCCCCCCCCCCACCCCCTCCCCCCCCCCTTCCCCCCCCCCCCCCCTTCCCCCTTCCCCCCCCTCCCCCCCCCCTTCCCCTCCTCCCCCCTCCCCCCTCCTTCCCCCCCCCTCCCCCTTCCCCTTCCCCCTCCCCCCTTCCCCTTCCCCCTCCCCCTCCCCCCCCCCCCCTTCCCTCCCCCCCCCCCCTTTTACAATCATATGATTATACATCTATACAATCATTTGTCTTCAGTTTGTTTCTCCTTATTTGCATGGGTGTAATATGGTGACATCCATCTGATAAATTATGTTTCTTTGTGGTGGTTTATTATTCTGTTTAGTCCATTTTTGATGTGATGGTTATACATTTTAATAAAAAGAGTATATTTATTTTGTCGTTTTCTATTCAGTGCCCTTTAACCCGCATCGGCGGGAAAACGTCAGTATTTGAGCGTTCGCTCCTAGTATGCCCTACTCTGTTAGTTAACAGTGCAATAGCACAGAACGCTGGCTCTTGGTAAGCTCATCTTACACTTTCTTTTGAACATAATGTGATTTAATGAGATACTCTGATTGTGGGTCCATATGTGTTGACGATGGCCATCTGTTTGCTTTACAATTGTTTTGCCAACAGAGCATTTTTATTCAGTTTTTATCTATGCGATTATTTGCCGGTTTAAGTCATTGCCCTTTAACCTGCGCAGGCGGGGAAAACGTCATTCCTTGGGCGTCCCGTTTCTCAGCACATTCCATCGCGCTACTCAATACTGCAGTAGAGTAGAACGCTGGTCTTTGGCAAGTTCTTCTCTTTTACATTTAATACACAGTATTTAATATTTATTTGTCATTTTTTATTCAGTGCCCTTTAACCCGCACTGGCGGGAAAACTTGGGAATATGAGCGTCCGCTCTTAGTGTGCCCTACTTCATTAGTTAATAGTGCAATAGCACAGAACGCTGGCTCTTGGTAAGTTCATCTTACACTTTCTTTTGAACATAACGCAATTTAATGATATACTCTGTATGTAGGTTCATATGTTTTGATGATGGCCATCTGGTTGCTTTATAGTTATTTTGCCAACAGAGTATTTTTATTCAGTTTTCATTTATGCGATTATTTGCGGTTTAAGTCATTGCCCTTTAACCTGCACAGGCGGGAAAATGTCATTCCCTGGGCGTCCGTTCTCAGCATATCCCATCGCGTTACTCAATACTGCAGTAGAGTAGAACGCTGGTTCTGGCAAGTTCTTCTTTTTTTACAAAAAACACAACGACAAGTTCCTATGATGGGTCTATAAGTTTGGGACACATCTGGCGATAGTTGTTTCTCCTTTAAACAGTTGAGCACTGCTCGTTACCGCGTTTTAATCTTTTTATTCATGTGAGTGTCCCCCTGTTTCTGTTGTGTTTTTTAAAAAAGAGGCAGGCTTAGTATGTACAAATAAATATTTGTATGATTTCGATTTTAACATTTTTTATATATATATTTTGAGCGTTCGGCCGTTTATTCCCATGTGTGGTTGAGTTCTGCATCTATGGAAATTGGTGCACAATGGCTGCTATTCCTCTAAGAACTGCCGTGGTGACTTTCTGTAACCCGGTTTTAAAGCAATATACAATGGTACATTTTTATATTAAGGAATTTGTTCCTTTTTCTTTTTTCTGTATCATCATTTTAACTTTCGTGATTAAATATAATTCATAACAGTTTATACCGGTCGCTCATGCACGGTTTTTGCTTGAGTTTTTTATTACTTTGCGATTACTGGCCATTGTTTTTAGATATCAGTTGTCAATACAATAAGCACATTATATAAGCTGCATTTTTAAGAATATAATTTTCTGATGAAATTTTTAAGTATATGATGATTTCAAATTTAAGAGTGTCTCCACCTTTTTATATTAGGTTTTTATACAATTTTTACATGTTTTTTACATGAGTTTTTCATACAATTTCTATAAGCCCCTTTTTATATGCGTTTTATGATGGTTTCCTAATTTTTTCCTTTTTTTATATATTTTTTACATGCCTTTTTTGTGTCTCTTGAAGTACCTTGATTATTCATATATGTAACTTTTTTATATTACACATGTATACAGTTTTACTTTTATAAGTGGTATTTTTATAAATGTTTTTTATACTATATATGTGAGTTTTTATATATATGTATATTTATTTATGTAATTAATTATTTATTATTAATTGGTTATATATTTGTTAATATGCATTGTTGATGTTTTAGAATTGTATATACTTGGTTTATGAGTATATATTTATTTATTCATTATTTATTTGTTCATTGTCAGCCGTCAGTATCCCATAGGTTCAGTCCGGGATAACATTCAATTTGATCATACTAAGGTATTTATTTACTGTTTGCTTCTCCTCGTCTCTCTTCCTTTTCTTGGTATTTTAATATATATTTATTATTTCTTAATGTTTATATATTTTACAATATATTTTACCTATTAGTGTGTCTTCTAAATGACTATTATTAATTAATAGTTTGTCCTTTAGATGTTTTAAGTGAAATTTATGGTTTTATTTATTGTTTTATTTATTATTTCATCAATATTTATTAATTTATTTATTGATGTAATACATTTTTTTATATTATGTGTTTAACTTATATGTTTATGTTTATTTTTGAGGTGTGTTCTCTAAGACCCCCTGAAGAAGGCCGGTGGCCGAAACGCGTTGGGGCGTAATAAACAAGGTTTACTATATCAGTCGAGGTACGACATCAGCCATTCTCCAATCCTGAGGAACCTCTCCTGTTTCCAAGGATCTGTTGAAGACATCCTTTAAAGGTCCTGCAAGAACCTCTCTGAGCTCTTTCAGTATCCTGGGATGTATCCCACCTGGTCCCATGGCTTTGTCCACTTTCAGTTTAGCAAGTTGTTCTAACACATCTTCTGTGAATGGTGTGGTATCTACTTACATAAGAACATAAGATATGCCATACTGGGTCAGACCAAGGTCCATCAAGCCCAGCATCCTGTTTCCAAAAGTGGCCAATCTAGGTCACACGTACCTAACGGTTTCCCCAAAAGACAGGTTCCACAATGATCGTATTGGGGCAAGCAGTGCATAACCCGAGTCCCCTCTAATAATGGTTTATGGACCTTTCCTCCAGGAACTTGTCCAAACCTTTTTTAAACCCAGCTACACTAACAGCCTTTACTACATCCTCCAGTAAAATTCTAGAGTTTACATAGTAACATAGTAAATGACGGCAGATAAAGACCAGTATGGTACATCTAGTCTGCCCAGTACGATGTCAAGAGTAGGTACACCTGCCACTCTGTGCAGGCTCCCCTTCCCCATGTCTTTGTTTAGGGGTGATCCCACCATTCCATGTAGGACAGATGTTTGATTACACGTTGAGTGAAAAAATATTTTCTTTTACTAGTCTTAAATAGTTTACCCTGTAGCTTCATTGCATGTCCCCTAGTCTTTCTATATTCTGATAACGTAAACAGTCGATCTACGTTTACCCGTTCCACTCCGTTCATTAATTTATAGACTTCTATCATATCTCCCCTCGGGCGTCTCTTTTCCAGGTTAAAGAGCCCTAACCTTTTTAGCCTTTCTTCATAGGAGTATCCTTCCATCCCCTTTACCATTTTGGTGGCTCTTCTCTGAACCTTTTCTAATAATGCTATATCCTTTTTAAGATACGGTGACCAGAATTGCACACAATATTCAAGGTGCGGTCTCACCATGGAACGGTATAGAGGCATTATAATATCTTTTGTTTTATTTTCCATTCCTTTCCTTATGATACCTAGCATTCTACTTGCTCTCTTGGCTGCCGCTGCACACTGGGCTGAGGGTTTTAACATGTTATCCACAATGACGCCTAAATCTTTTTCCTGGGTGGTGGTTCCTAATGTGGAACCTTGCATCGTGTAACCAGTTTGGGTTGTTCTTCCCTAGGTGCATAACTTTGCACTTGTCCACATTAAATTTCATCTGCCATTTTGATGCCCAGTCTTCCAATTTATCAAGATCCTCTTGCAATTTTCCACAATCCTCTTGGGTTTTAACAACTTTAGTTTCGTGTCATCTGCAAATTTGATAACCTCACTCGTTATTACATTTTCCAGGTCATTTATGAATATGTCAAAAAGCAGCGGACCCAGCACAGATCCCTGGGGTACACCACTATTCACCTTTCTCCATTGGGAAAATTGGCCATTTATCCCAACCCTCTGCTTTCTATCTTTTAACCAGTTCCTGATCCACAGTAGTACACTGCCTCCTATCCCATGACTTTAGTTTTGCCAAAAGTCTCTGATGAGGGACCTTGTCAAAGGCTTTCTGAAAGTCCAGATACACTATAATCAACTGACTCACCGTTGTCCACCTGTTTATTTACACTTTCAAAAAAACATAACAGATTAGTAAGACAAGATCTTCCTTGTCTAAAGCCATGTTGGCTGTCTCCCATTAGGCCATGACTATCTAACATGCTGAGTAATTTTATTCTTTATGATGGTTTCTACCATTTTTCCAGGTACTGACGTGAGGCTCACCGGTCTGTAGTTACCCGGATCACCCCTGGAACCCTTTTTAAAAATTGGTGTTACATTGGCGATCCTCCAATCTTCAGGTATTAGATGATTTTAATGATAGTTCACAGATTACTAATAGCCATTTTTATATTTGGGAATCACAGGTGGTCCATCTCCAAGATTTTCTTTAGTAAAAACAGAGCAGAAGTATTTGTTTAGCAATTTCGCTTTTTCAATGTCACTTTCCACGAGTCCTTTCCCAGCACTTCTGAGTCCTGCAATTCCAACTCTGATGATCTTCCTTTTCTGAATATACCTGAAGAAAGTTTTGTCGCCACCCTTAACATCTTTAGCCATCTTTTCCTCTGCCTTTGATTTTGCTATCCTTATTTCTCTTTTAGACTCTTTGAGCTTGATCCTGGTATTCATTTCTGTGTTCTTCTCTTTGCAAGCTTTTGAATTTTGCGAAAGCTGTGTTTTCTGCCTTTATTTGAGCAGCCACTTCTTTGGAAAACCAAATAGGTTTCCTTCTCCTCTTGTTTTTATTTACTTTTCTTACATATTTATCTGTTGCCCCTTTTATTGCCACCTTTAGTTTGGCCCATTACAATTCCACTTCCCTTATCTCCTTCCACCCCGTCATCTCCTTTAAGTACTCGGCCATTTTATTGAAGTCAGTGTTTTTGAAGTTTAGGACTTTGAGCTTGCTATGATTGGCCTGTACCATGGCCTTTATCTCAAACCACACTGTGATGATCGCTGTTGCTCACAGGGACACTCACGCAGACATTCAACATGCTATCACCGTTGGTGAGCACTACATCCAGTGTTGAGCTTTCCCTGGTTGGTTCCATCACCATTTGTCTAAGTAATGCATCTTGGAGAGCATCCACAATTTTTTTGCTTCTTTCCAGATGTGCAGAAGGAGTTATCCAATCTACATCAGGTAGATTAAAGTCACCCAATATGATCGCTTCCCCCTTTGTTGCTATCTTGGCAATATCTATAATCAATTCATTATCTCTCTCTTCAATTTGAGTTGGAGGTCTGTAGACTACAGCAATATGGATGACAGTGCCATCTCCTCTTTCCAACACAATCCAGAGCGCTTCTTCTTTTCCCCATGTCCCCTGCATTTCAGTAGCTTTAATATTGCTTTTGACATACAAGGCTACTCCTCCTTTTCCATTTTCTCTGTCTCTTCTAAATAGATTATAGCCAGCTATGGCTATATCCCAATCATGTGATTCATTAAACCATGTTTCTGTAATGGCCACAATGTCCAAATCCATTTTCACCATTAGGGCTTTCAGGTCCGGAATTTTGTTGGCTAAGCTTTGAGCATTTATGCTCATTGCTTTCCAGCATTTACCTGGCTTGTGGGTATTTTGCATTGATTTTGTTCAGTGCATTGATTTTGTTCTGTGATTTTGTGATGATCCTTATCCCCCCCCCCCCCGACTCCTTGGATGAGGAGGGCAGGCAAACCACCTGGTTCTCCTCTTGTGCGAGGAGCGGCCTAATGGTTGGGACAAGTTACCTCAGATCGGAAGCAGGGGTGAGATTCACGTTGAGGGACAGCAACATCAGGCTAGAGGAACTGGGGTCTCTAGTTCTACAGGCACTCCTTGTGGCCTTGGGCAAGCCACTTAACCCTCCGTTGCGCCTCAGGTACACATACAGATTGAGTCATTCAGGGATGAGGGAATGTAAACTGCCTAGAATGCGTTCACAAATGGGAGGTATATAAATGCCTTAACAGAATAGAAGGGGAGAAATCACCTCAGGGAAGCAGGAAGGCACAGGCTGAATGGAAACAGCCTCCTTAAGCAATGTAGACACTAGGTACAATGCAACAGGCAATGCAACCTAGCCTGCAACATATTTGTCTAATTGGTACCTGTCTGCAAATGGTCTGAGCATCCTGCGTGCACGCTACATGCATTCGCTTCGTGCTCACTCCGATCCAAACTGTTTTTGACACTAACACAAAGGAGCACGCAGGGCCAGTTAGGATGCTGGTTGGAGCACTTTCCTGGTTAATATGTGCTCACAAAGTAGATCACACTGCGTGCAGCTGCTTTCCGAGAATACACACTTGATGTACACTCTGTGCCCCAATTAGCTAGAATTCTGTTGCAGGTTGCATTACATGTTTCGATCACCCAGTGTATATGCACCCTTAGAATAGACAAAGATCTCAGCGAGACAACCTGCAGCTCGGAAATTCGTGCTGCTGCTGATCATTTGCATAGCGCCATAAGGCATATAGAGCGCTGTACAGACATGTAAGACAGTTCCTGTTCAGAGCTTACAATCTAGTTAGGACAAAGCACAACAGTTGATGACAGGGATACATCTAGGGGAATAAGGAAACATGTAGGAGATTAAGTGGATCAGGATCCAAATGCTACCTCGAAGAGGTGAGTTTTCAGCCTAGATTTGAAAAGGGCCAGAGATGAAGCCTGCTGTACAGACTCAGGTAGTTTGTTCCAGGCATAAGGAGCAGCAAGATGAAAGGATCAAAGTCTAGAATTGGCAGTAGAAGAGAGAAGGGTACCAATAGAAGCGATTTGCTAGAAGAGCAGAGATCCCAAGGAGGGCTGTAGGGAGAGATAAGAAAGGAAAGGTAGTAAGGAGCAACAGAATGAGTGCATTTATAGGTCAACAGCAGCACAAATCACAACCAAGACAACTATCTTGAGCATTAAATCCTTGCAGGTAGTGTGCTTCAATGGCTCAAAAAGGCACAGCCATCAGGGCCCTGAGCACTAGACAGATCCCAGGAAAGGATCATAGACAGGGAGGATGCCATTGCCAAAATCTCTGGAGAAAGCATGAGACGTCTGGGTACAAGGCTAGAGATTTACTAGCCACCGGATCTCCGAAAAAGGGCAAAGCTGCCACTTGAATTTTCAGGGAGCTAAAGGAAGGGCCCTTCTCCAGGCCGTCCTGAAAAAAGGCTGTAGCAGTCTCATATGAGGGCACCATCTCTATGGTCGCCACCATCAATTCCAAGGAGCTGAAGATTATCCCAGACTCTGGGAGCCTGCTGCACACTGAACAGAGCTAGTCTGACTTTCCCTGATTGATCAGCCAGCCAAGGCTTTCCAAAAAAGGACACCACCTGAGGCGCCTCTGAAAGGGAATGGGCCTGGTTGCGCCAGTCGTCCAGATAGGATCTGTGCCCATCCCTTCAGCACCACAGCTGCCACCACCATAATCTTGGACAACGTCCTTGAGGTGGTGGAGAGCACGACAGGGAGGGCAGTGAACTTATAGTGAGAGTCAAGCATAGCAAAACCCAAGTACTTGCTGATCCACCCGGATCGGGATATGAAAATACGCCTCTGCCGAATCCAGAGAAGTCAAGAACTCCCCTCTACACACACTGCTTGAATCATTGAGCACAAGGTTTCCATTTGAAAGCATAGAATGCACAAGTGTTCATTGATCCACTTGAGGTCTAGAGTGGGCAGGAAGTTTTTTCGTATCTGCCCTTTGCCCTGTTCATCCAGCGGGACAGGCACCACTGCCATTAGGCACAGCCAACTTGTCCAAGGTGGTCCCGCACAGTGGCTCTTTCAATCGCAGACCCACATAGGATAAAGAAGGTATATTTGGAATCGGCTCCTTGCATCACAGGACACAGCCTAACTGAAAGCTGTCTAGCACCCAGTGATCCTTAGAAATCCAGGCTTTGGAAGACGTATCCACTGCCCAGTGCCGGAGCCAAATCCAATGCCATGTCGGTCACCAGGGCACCATCGCTGGCCGCTAAATGTAACAAGTCATACATGCATTAGAAAGGAAGGCAACAGCAGACTCCAAAAGAGGGGTAGAAACAGACGGAAGAGACTGAATCCACTGGAGCATGGGTCAAGACGTCAAGCCTGCACATACCACAACTAAAGAATAACAGCTGCTGCAGCAGCGAATTGGTTCAACACAAATCCGCCTTTTGGTCCAGAATATCCTTTAAGGCCAGTCTGCCTTCTACAGGCATGGTGGTCCGTCTGGTAATCACCGTGACCTGTGTATCCACCTTGGAAATATTAAGCACACAATGCATTCCCTTCTCCATAAGAGCATACATCTTCTTATACAATCTTAGCCCCATAGGCAGGGAGTTGTGGTAATCCCACTCCGACCAGAACAGGCCCTCGAGCACCTCCATGTAGACAGTAGTGGATTTCCAAACCCCTTGTATGAGCATATCCCTCTGATTTCTGCTCTGTGACAGCAGCCTCTGACAAGTTAGACATGGATAAGACCCTGGGATCAACACCTCCAGTTCCTACTTCTGGAACAAGGAAATAACCTCAGCCTCCTCACAATCCTCTGAAGGCAAGAGTACTTCACCCACAACAGACATCTCAATCCAAGAGACAGATGACATCATCCCTGGGAGGGGGCACCCCTGCCTGGAACGCTTTGCCATCAAATCGAAGGCTTCCACTCTCAGCCTGCCCCCACGAGACTACGTGCAGGGGAAACAAGATGCCACAAGGTCTGCATGTCCACACCTGCTGCAAAAGAAAATAATTCTGGGGAGGATAATATGGAGTCTGGAAGCTCTCCTCACGTAAACGACCCCCCTTACACTCAGGGACATAGTCATCGTCAATCCCCTAGAGGACAGGAGAGGCCCACAGCACGATGCCAGATCCTCTGGCCAGCTGAATATCTTTACCCACAGCGCCATCCACCACCTCCTGCCCCAAGGCAGGCAAGGTTGGGCTAACAGCACCCCTGGCTGAGAAAGGGGGAGTAGGCCCTCCAGGAATGACTCAGAAGCAGAATTCAGAAGCTGGAGATGAAGTATCACACTTGCCACAGGCCAAAGAATGTCACCTGGAAGACGACATAAGAGTTAAGGCAGGTATTACAACTGCATGCTCTGCTGCGGCGGCGGCCTGAAGGGTGTGCATTAACTACGCTTTTACTACAGCGTGAGCTACAAGCGCAAAGATAGGAGCATGTGTTGGTGCTGCTTGGACAGAACCCGCAAAAGGACCATGCAACTGCCAGGTGCATAATAGAAAAAAGAAAAAAAAAATCTATTAATGCATGCAGAAAATGGTGGGAAACCCCCACCCAGCATCAATGGTACCAGCAGTCTACCCCAAATTGCATTTCCAAGACTGAATCAGGAACCCCCAACAAGGACAATGAGTAGGTCAAACCTTGGTACTCAACCCCCCCCCAGCCCCCGAGAGCCCAGGGCAGAGAATCCATGCCTGGCTCAGCTCTACTCCCATAGAACAGTTTAGATGGCTTTGCAGCACTGCATGTAAGGTAGCTGGCAGGCAGATCCCTCTGAGAACCTTCTGCAATCTTTGGGAGAGAAAGCATAGTTACTCATCTATAACAGGTGATCTCCGGGAACAGCAGGAATTTAGTCCTCACAAATGGGTATTGTCGGTACCAACAGAGCTTGCGCAGGAACGCTCCCCAGCGTCCAATAAGAAAGCTTTCGGGAGCATCCCAGAGCGCCTGCGTGCTGCCTTCCGCCTTTCCCAACTGCCTCTCTCCAGTTGAATTTTAAAGCTGAGACAAAGAGATAGAGAGGGAAAGGGAAAGAGATAGAGAGATACAACTCCTAGGGGAGGTGGGTGGGTTGTGAGGACTAAATTCCTGCTGTTCCCGGAGATCACCTGTTACAGGTGAGTAACTATGCTATCTCCAGGAACAAGCAGGAATGTAGTCCTCACATATGGGGACTCCCTAGCTTCAGATGCCAGGGAGAGACCCCAGAAGTTGTGTGCCCCTGAACAGGGCTCCACTTCCCCCCATGGATCTCTGGCTTCCTACCAGGGATGGTGGGTAGGATTTGATTAGGTATGGAACAGGTGTTGGAGAAAAGCCTGACCAAACAAGGCATCCCGGCGGGAGTCCTTGTCCAAGTAGTAATGGGCTGTGAAGGTATGAACAGAGGCCCAGGTGGCTGCTCGACAGATGTCGTCGATAGACAGAGTGCAGATGAGCCATTGAGGCTGCCATGGCTCTCACATTGTGAGCTGTGACATGGCCCTCCAGAGGAAGGTTCTTACTCTGATAGGTGAAGGAAATACACTGAGCAATCCAGTTAGACAGTGTTCTCTTGGAGACTGGAAATACCAAATGAGAAGGATCAAAAGCAACAAAGAGCTGAGAGGCTTTTCTATGTTGCTGTGTTCTTTGTAAGTAAAAGGTTAAAGCTCTTTTACAGTCCAAGGTATGAAGATTCCTCTCTGCATTTGATGCATGAGGCCTTGGAAAAAACACAGGTAGGTAGACCGCTTGGTTTAGATGAAAAGGTGAGACCACCTTTGGCATAAAGTGTGGATGAGTCCTAAGGACTACCTTGTCATGATGGAACCTTGTATAAGGTGGATCAGCTACTAGCGCTTTTAACTCACTAATGCGACGTGCTGATGTGATTGCAATGAGAAAGATAACCTTCCAAGAAAGGAATTTCAAGGAGGTAGTAGCTAAGGGTTCAAAAGGTGGCTTCATGAGCTGCCCAAGAACCAGGTTTAAGTCCCATGGTCTAATGGGAGGCTTAGTTAGAAGGCCTCTCATAAATCTTGCTATAAAAGAGGATGAGAGGAAATAGGCTGTCCATTTAGAGGCTTAAAGGAAGCTGCAATAGCACTCAAATGGACTCTTACTGAGTTAGTCTTAAGTCCTGCATTGGATAAATGAAGGAGATACTCCAGCAATGATTACAGAGGTATCGCAAGGGGGTTAAGACCCTTCTGCGAACACCATATGGTAAACCTTTTCCACTTGAAAGCATAAGAGCGTCTTGTGGAAGGTTTCCTGGAAGCAAAAAGAATATCTTTTACTTGCTGAGGGAGATTAAGATCAGCAACCAAGCCCTGAGATGCAGACACTGGGGATTGGGATGCCATAACATTCCGTCATCCTGAGATAGGAGATCTGGAGCAGACCCTAACTCCAGGGAGGGAGCTTGAGAGAGATGTAGAAGCAGAGGGTACCACACTTGCCGTGGCCAATGTGGAGCTATGAGAATCATATGGCCTCTGTCTCTCTGAAGCTTGAACAGGGTTTTGGGAATTAGGGGAATGGGAGGAAAGGCATACAGGAAGTCTTGACCCCAGGAAAGGAGGAAAGCATCCCTGGCCTGAGCCCCTGAGCCAGAATTCTGCAACAGAACTGGGGAAGTTTGGCATTCCACGGACTTGCAAAGAGGTCTATGTCCGGGGTTCCCCAAATTTGAAAAATCTTGGCCACCTGGTCTGCACGCAGAGACCACTCGTGTTGAAGCAGAACTTGACTGAGTGTCTGCCCAAGAGTTTTGTATGCCTGGAAGATACACTGCCAGGAGATGAATCTGATGCTCTCTGGCAAGGGCCCATAGTCGCAAAGCTTCGTTGCAAAGCGACAGAGAGCCTGTTCCCCCCTGCTTGTTCACGTAGAACATGGCTACTTGATTGTCCGTATGAATGAGGACTGTCTTGTAGCCGAGCAGGGTGTGGAACACTCGAAGAGCAAAGAAGATTGCTCTGAGCTCCAGGAGATTGATATGTAGATGAGTCTCCTGTGGAGACCAGGTGCCTTGGGTGGAGGGGTCTTGCAGATGAGCTCCCCAACCCATAGGAGAAGCATCTGTTGTGAGTTGCTTGGGGTAAGGGTTGTTGAAACAGGGACCCCAGCAACAGGTTTTGAGTGGACTTCCACCACTGGAGGGACAAAGTAAGGCAACTTGTGTTTGCTATTTTGTCTGACAGGCATCCTGATGCCTGGGTCCATTGAGTGGATAAAGTCCACTGGGCTGCCCTCATATGGAGGCGAGCATAGGGAACCACATGCACAGTAGATGCCATGTGGCCTAGTAGCTGCAGCATTTCTCGGGCAGTGAGGTGAGGCTTTAGCACTGCTTGAGAAGCTAACTGCACCATGCGAAGGCAGCGGGCCTGGGGGAGATAGGCCCTTGCCTTTCTGGTATCCAGCAAAGCTCCTATGAACTCTAAAGACCGAGTGAGAGTTAGACTGGATTTTGGGATGTTTATTACCAGACCCAAATACTGACGGATACGCATTGTGAAGGATAGAGAGGTCCTGGCCTCTGACTCTGTTGGGGCTCGAATGAGCCAGTCGTCTAAGTAGGGGAAGACGAATATCCCTAGAGTGCAGAGAAATGCTGCTACCACAGCCATGCATTTCGTGAACACCCTTGGTGCTGAGGCCAGGCCAAAAGGAAGCACCCTGTATTGGTAGTGCTTTCCTTGAAACAGGAAGCGAAGGCACCTTCTGTGAGCTGGATGGATGAGAACATGGGTGTACGCATCCTTGAGATCTAGAGAACAAAAGCCAATCCTGACTCTGAAGGTATGGCAGCAGAGTTCCAAGAGAAAGCATCTTGAATTTCTCTTTGACAAGGAATTTGTTCAATTCTCTGAGGTCCAAGATAGGTCTGTATCCCTCTATTTTCTTTGGGATAAGGAAATAGGGGGGAGTAAAACCCTGTACCCTGCTGATGGATGGGTACTTCTATTGCCCCTTGGGCAAGAAGCATAGTGACCTCCTGACCTAACGGGTTGATGAGAGAGGTCGGAGAATTGAACTGCCTTATCATTGTGGGAGGGGGCATACTCGAAAAATGAAGCTTGTACCCCTCCTTTATGATGGAGAGTGTCCAATGCTCTGCTGTTATCTGCCCCCATCTGGGATGGTGGAAGGCTCTGGTCCAACGAGAGCCAGGAAGGCTAAGTTCTCTAGCTGAAAGTCAAAGGCCTTGTGGAGGCTGAGACTGCTGGGATGGCTGAGGCTTAGCAGTCTTTGCTTGGGTGGTTGCTGACCTTTCCTGACAAACTGACCTGCAGAACGTCCCTGCTGAGAAAGCACAGTTACTTACCTGTAACAGGTGATCTCTGGGAACAGCAGGAATTAGTCTTCACATATGGGTACGTCGAAACCGACGGAGCCTGCACGGGAATGCTGCCCAGTTTTCAATTAGAAAGCTTTTGGCAGCATCCCTCGCGCCTGTGCAGTGACTTCCCGCCTTCTCCACAGCCTCTCTTCAGTTGAGTGTCAGAGCTGAGACAAAGGCGAGGAGAGAAAAGGGAAAAAATAAAAAAGATGCAACTCCTAGGGGAGGTGGGAGGGTTGTGAAGACTAATTCCTGCTGTTCCCAGAGATCACCTGTTACAGGTAAGTAACTGTGCTATCTCCAGGAACAAGCAGGAATGAGTCTTCACATATGGGGACTCCCTAGCTGGAGATGCCAGGGGGAGATCCCATAAAAATGCAAGTGCCCGGGTCAGGGGCGCATTTTGTCTCCAGGAATCCCCGGCATCCAATGTGGGATGGAGGGTAGAAGTTGACAATAAAGGAGCTGTGAGGAAAGAAACAGCATAGCCAAGGACTAGATGTTCTACAGACTACAGGAGTCCTTGGTAGATATGATGCGTAGCATTAAAACACATTTAATGTACACTTAAAATATGCAGCTTACCTACTGTATGGTAGGAAGTAGAAAGCATGATGGAGTCTACTGGATAAGTAGTGGCGGAATCGTCAAGTTGACCTCTCAGTAGTGAGGATGAAGGTCCAGACTTGGAGGTAGTAGATGATCCAGGTGTCAACTGGGTAGGAGCAGACGTCTGGTCTTTAATGGAAAGCTTTATGGGAAAAGCTGAAAAGTCCTTTAGGCATCATGAACATTGAGGACTAAAGGAAGAAGACTGACGGAGTTGAAGAACTAGCCCAGTCCTGGCAGGAAAGGGGGGATGGAAAACCCCTATTCCTACGGAAAACAGTTGTGTACTCGAAGATAAAGATGTACACTGTTTTTCCTAGCTGGCGAGAGATAGGAAAAATATTGAAGCTGGATGCTTCAAGGACAAAGAAAAAAATAGACGATGTTAGCACCAAAGTGGTTGTTGGTGCTGAACAGGTCCTGTATCATAATTTGGTATGGGACGTGGGGCAACAATCTGTCTAAAACCTCTAAGAGGTAAATCATGTAGTATAGACAGTAAGGGTGATAGTGAATAAGATTGACCAACCCTTAAGAAGCCACCCATCAAACACATACATATAGGGAGATATATATATATGTGGCTGTAATAGATATGTATATATTCATAGATATATATAGATAGATAAATATACATATGTCCAGAGTTGTATATTAGGATATGGGTGGTGAAATTTATCAAATATATCTATATCTCTATATCTATATCTCTCTCTCTCTATATATATATATGATACACCTAGATATATGGAAATTTGTGGGGCATGGTTTAGCACCACCAGAGAAATGATATAAGTATGTAGACATATATGGAGATGCTACATACAAGACAACAGATTGAGATACATGTCTACCACCCAGCCCCATAATTGTACATGGGGAATGTAAATGAAAAAGAATCTGCGTTCTGCGAGAGGGTGAGCCCACTTGGGATATGCATAGAGAATCTATTTGGGGGTTGAGGGATGCAGGAAAGCAACCCAGTGAGATAACCGTGATGTTCGCGTGAGAACAGATGAAGATATGAATCTGTAGGGAACAAGGCAGGGAGTTCTACAGAACACTGACATGGTAGATGCCTTGGATTTTCACGCAGAAGAACTGCTATCTCGTGTGAACACCCCAGGTTAGAGGGGGTGTGGAGAACCCTCACAGGCATAGGAAGGGTTGAGAAGTTTCTCTCTAATAATAGAGGAACTTCAGAGACAAGGACAATGCTCTATAGCAAAGCCCTCATAGTAGAAAGCTTCTCTGAAGACTGCAGAGAGCATTGTGCAGGAGAGCTATGAGAGAAACGGACTGAAAATCAGTTATGTTGCCATATCCTAGAAAAGGAGATGGTTAGAATAATGTGAGAAAGCCTAACGAGTAGGAGGATCCAAGATAGTTTGGAATCACTACTGAGGCTAGACAAAAAATTTTTAACAAGGGACTGGAACTTGGAAAAGTCCCAGTAATACAATTACTACAACTCCTGCAGGCAGAGCTGTTGACAGAAACAGCAGAGAGAGTGTGCTGTGCTGAATAAAGAAAACAGACAAGAAAAGAGAGGGAATCTCTCTTCTCACTGTCTGGGGAACGACCAGAGAAGTAGTTCAGTATGGTAGCCCTCAAGTAGTTGGAGGGGACGTACCCATGGGGTAAGTCAACTGAAGGAAAAATGTTCAGTTGGGAAAGAAACTATCAGGTGATAGTTGCAACTGCTCTTCTGGAGTGTGTAGTACCTGAACAAAATATATATTTTTTTTTTGACAGGTTAGTACACTGAAAAAGAAAAGCACAGTGAATAATCTTTTAATATGTAAGTTACAATTCCAGGCACCTATGGTTGCTGGGGATGTTGAGACTGGCCAGAACTGGAGGACTTCAGACTAGGCTGAGGCGTCCCTTGTTTAGGTACAGCCGAATGATGGGCAGGAGAGGAATGAAACTTCCTTTTCTTAGGAAAAGAAGGTTTGGTAGGACATTTCCTACTATTTGAAGGAGGAGGTGGCTTAGAATGGTTTCTAGTGGAAGAAGAGTCAGGGGAGCATTGAGCAACCTGACGTAAAGCCTCTTTATTAAAAAGACCTTCTCCTGTACAAGGAGAATGAGCTAGTATAGTTTGTGCCCATTTGCTCAAGTCTGAATCCTCAAGCCAGGCTTTGCGACGTGCTGCAATGGCAATAGCAGAGGATCTGCTAATGGACTCAAAAGAATCTATAGAAGCACGAGACAGAAACCAGGATATATTCCGGCTGTGATTGATGAGCAAGGTATAATCAGTAGCCTTGGGCTCTGGTAAAAAAGGGGTCAAAAGAGACAATTTCTCTGTGACTTCCTGGAGTGTTAGACTCATGTGAAAAATATATGAGAGAACTCTGGAAGCCAGCATAGAGTTTTGGAAGGCTTGACGGCCAAAAGCATCAAGTGTTCTTGAAGAACGACCTGGTGGAAAAGAAGAATGCTTCTTCTTGCTCTTAACCTTCCTCAGTGCCGATTCCACTACCAGGGAACGATGAGAAAGTTGAGGTTTTTGGAACCCTGGAGAGGGTGGTACACGGTACCTAACCTCAACATCATTAGAAACTTGAGAAAGTCGTAAGGGCGATTTCCATACCCTAAGAAGGAGATCCTGCAGAGCAGGATGTAAAGGAAACTGTATTTGCTGCTTTTGTGCCGGTGAGCCATGTGTAGGATCACCAGGGATAGAAATATTAAGAAAGGTTGCCATATCCAGGAGAAAAGTCTGAAAAGACTGATCTCCTATGGGAAGTATTCCTGGTGAGGCTAAAGAAAGAGCCTGAGTATCAGAGGACGTACAAGGTACTGCAGCAATGCCAGGTATCAGTTCCAAACTAGGCAGCGGTGCAAGAACAGGCAACAACCTTGCTAGTGATAAAGGACTAGCAGGTGAAGTAGTCATCGGGAACTGCTGTCGTGGTACCGAGATCATGAGGGAGTTATGGCTAAGATCTTCGGAACTACCTATGGGGAAACGACCGGAGTCGGTTCCGGGACGCGTCGGGACGCAGTCCGAGACTCGATATCTACTCAAGACTCGGCATCGAAGAGAGCGAGACTAGCGATGCATGTCTCGACAGTTCCGACGCCAGTGGTAGTATCGGCAATGCCGATACCACTAAGGCAGCCTGGGTGACATCGATCGATATCGACGGTACTGAGGTCCATGTCGATGCCGATGCTAGGGTATCGGAACCGATCGACGTCGGTACCGTCCCGAAGCATGGCTGAGGGAAGTCAATGCGCTGCGTATCGATCGGTCCCGAAGGTACCGAGGACGCCCGATGACGATCCCTGGTGAAGAGTGGAGTGCTCGACACCGGTGCCGAAGGCTCGGTACCGCTCGAAACGGATACCACCTCCGCGCATGGCTCAGGTATGTTCTGTGAGGAGTGAGCCCCAGGAACATCCTGAAACCCCTTTTAACGCTTTGGAGCCCGAAGACTCCCGCAGGGGTAATGCCAATGGATTCTTGAGGGTAAGGCCGGAGCCGTCACCATGCTGGGCATGGGACATACCACTCAAGCATTGACTAATCTTAACAGACTGTTTTTGGGTTACCTGATCCTGTGAAGTAGAGAAACCGGGTACCCTCAATGCTGAAGAAAAAACGGTATCGAGGGAAACTCTAAATACTGAAGGTTGTCTCACAAAATTATCTCCTGACAAGTCAGGGGAAAAAGGGTCAGGACCCACACAGTTGAGACACCAACTATTGGTGTCTAAAAAGAAACAGGTGTTTCCACAGCGGAGGCACTTTTTAGAAAAAGAAGGCTCCATAATGAAAAAGGCCTAGTAGGCCTAAGAGTCAAGGCAAAAAAAACTGAAGAAAAGTTTTACAGGTTTTAGACTAAAAACCACCGGCGGTACCGGTGGTAGCGGGAGAAACAGCCGCGACCACAAGAAAACAAAAAATTAAAATTAAAGCAATTAAAGAGAAAAGTTTCTGCGGTGACAGGAGGACGTCCTGCCGGCTCCGCGGAAAAACCAAAACTGAAGAGAGGCTGTGGAGAAGGCAGGAAGTCACTGCGCAGGCGCGAGGGATGCTGCCAAAAGCTTTCTAATTGAAAGCTGGGCAGCATTCCCGTGCAGGCTCCGTCGGTACCGACGTACCCATATGTGAAGACTCATTCCTGCTTGTTCCTGGAGATTAAGCAGGATAATATCTTTTCTTTTTAGAAAAGAATGGTTTCTTGAAAGACTTCTTTCTAGCAGGATCAGCTGTGGACTTGGATAATCTATCCAAGGTGGAGTTGTCGGTATCCAACTCATTGGCCTTTTCCTACCAATCTTTACCAAACAGGTTCTCACCAGTACAAGGGATATTTCCCAGTTTGTCTTGTACCCAGAGCTCAAGATCAGATGCCTGGAGCCAAGCAATTCTATGTGCACCTGTGGCAATGGCAGAGGTTCTGCTTATGCACTCAAAACAGTCAAAAGCTGCACGGTTGACAAATTTAGAAACAGCTTGGGCATGTTTGACCAATGTGAGAAAATCCTGTCTTCTATCCTCAGGAAGAAGAGGACTTAAAGCCTCTAAATCACCTATGACCTCCTTCAGGAACATTCCCATATATAGACTATAGGAACTGATCCTGACAGAAAGCATGGAAGCTTGGAAGACACGATGTCCAAAAGCATCCAGAGTTCTGCACTCAGGTCCTGGAGGATTAGAGGCATGCCTCTTTGCACTCTTGATCCTTCTCATAGCTGATTCCACTACAACAGAGTGGTGAGGAAGCTGAGTTTTTTGGAAACCAGGACAAGAAGGGACTCGATACAGAGTATCCAGTCTACGAGAATGAGGAGAGGTGGTAAGATGTGTCTCCCACATTCTTAACATAAGATCATGCAAAATCTCATGGATGGGCAAGGTAGCTGCCTCCTTAGGAGTTTTGGGATATTGTAAAATTTCCAACTCCTTTGCTCTGGGCTCTGTTTCAGGGGCCACAGTAATGGACAGACCCCGAGCCACCTCCCTGATAAAATCCTAAAAGGAAATATCCTCTGGAGGAGACATCCTACGCTTAGGGGAGGAGGGCTCCTCTGGGAGAAGCATTCCTGCATCGACAGAACTGTCAGAATCCTCAGATTCTTCTGAGGACTCGAAGTACTGTCTGTCCAGATGCTCTTGAAGAGCCCGATACCCGTACTGACCAAAGTCGGTACCGGGAGTAATCGGTACTGGAAGGCATCGGATGACTGGGTACCGGCAATGCAGACATCGATGTCGATGTCATCGGTGCCGGTACCGGTTGGATTGTCTGTCGCAGTTCCGAGGGCGTCGATGTCACAAGGAGAGCCGCCAGACTGCGCTCAATAGCCAGGACTCTCTGGTCTATCGACGCTGCCGCTGCCTGGATGTCGGTACCGGAGAAGATTGCCAGTACCCCAGAGCATGGCACCAGTAGTTCTGCCGAGGTCTCGAGAACATCCTGGAGCCCCGATAATGCTTTGGAAGCCGAAGCCTCCCGCCAGGGCAATTTTGCCGATGCAGAATCCTCAAGGGCAACGCCAGAGGCATCTCGATGCTTAGGAGACCTACCCTTTGAGGACCGGCTAGACTTATGTTTAGTTACCTGAGATCCACGGGAGGAAGACAAAGCCCTGGAAGACGTCAATGCCACCGAAGCTGCATCAGAGGGAAACAGGGTACTGAGCTTGGCAGCTCGGTTCTGTCGACCTCTCTTGGATATCATGGCACAGGCCATACATTCCAAGATAGAATGGTCAGGACCTAAACATTTCAGACACCACTCATGGGTGTCGGTGACTGAGATGGTACCGCCACACTTGGTGCGCTTTTTAAACCCCGAGGAGGGTTTCTCCATTATGGAAAAAATCCTGGGCCTAAGGCCCAAGATGGCACGTGCACCTGGAAAAAATGGGAAAAGTACTAAGAACATTTTTTTTTTTTTTAAAAGAAAAGAAAGAAAAACCGGCGGTACCGGTAAAGCGTCGAGGAAGGCAGACGCGACCACAAAAAAGAAGTTTTCTACTGTGACAGGAACACAACCTGCTGGCTCCACGGAAAATGAAGAACTGGAGAGAAGCAGTTGGGAAAGGCGGGAAGGCTGTACGCAGGCACTGTGGGATGCTCCCAAAAGCTTTCTAATTGGACCCTGGGAGCGCTCCTGCGCAGGCTCCGTCGGTACCGACAATACGCATATGTGAGGACTACATTCCTGCTTGTTCATGGAGATCAGTGGGGACACAAGAGGAGGGAAGTGGCTTTGAGGTCGTGTAAGGCAGTCGTACTTGTCCAGATCTTTCCAAATCCTTCTAATTTCTGGCTGCTCAACAGGTCCTTATCTAGGATAAGAGTGTGGAGCTGAACAGATCCCCCCCCCCTCCTTTGGCTACCAAAAAGACCAGTGTCTAATGGAGCCTCCCATGTCACACTCTAGTAAGACATCCACCCACAGGTTATTGTTCACGAATGTTTTAAAATTATCTTTTCCTCTCAAATTTTCAGAATTTTCTTCAGAGGGAAAAATCCATCCACCATGTGCTGGAGACAAAGAAATACTGAAGGGACCTTTGGTGACTGAGGCAAATAGGGGCAAGGGAGTGATGTCATTGAAACCTGGGCTTTTCGTTGGTTCTTTGTCTCTACCAATCTACTGGTGAGGGAACACAACTCGCTTGTCTGGACTGGTCTAGCAGGACGATATGGAAGTATTAAATTACATCGGACAATATTCTTAAAATGAAAACACTGGAGAAAGTGGCTTCTAGAAAATTGTTACAGAAGCTATATTAAATAACCAATACAAACAAATCTTCTAAAGGATACAGGAAAAATAGAATGCTTCCTTGATTACATGAATTAATGGAACACTTTTTATAATGGGATACTGTACATCACAATAAGTAATAAGTTTTTTTTTTGGGGGGGGGGGGAGGTTGTTTAATAGGTTTGAAACACTGAAGGCCACATTGCAGATTTCTATATCATTTTTTCCACTACAAGAACTTCAAATTTAAAACCAGTAAACTTAATATTCTGTTTGTACCAGTATTTTTACTATAATGTTGTTGTTAAGTGCCGTCGAGTCGGAGTCGACTCATGGCGACCCTCTGGATAGCTATCCTAAATTGTGTTCGGTCTTCAGTCAGGCGGCTCATTGTTGACAGACTGGTACCCGTAGCTGCTGTTATTGTAGCAATCCATCTCATTGCTGGCCTTCCTCTTTTGCGTTGACCTTCTATCTTGCCAAGCATGATGTCTTTCTCTAATGATCTCTCTCTTCGCATGATGTGTCCGAAGTATGAAAGTCGAAGTCTTGTCATCTGAGCTTCTAAAGAAAGCTTAGGTTTGATCTCTTCTAGTACCGACTGGTTTGTTCTTCGGGCAGTCCATGGTATACACAGTATTCGCCGCCAGCACCATAATTCAAAGGCATCAATTTTCTTCCTGTCTGTCTTTTTCACTGTCCAGCTTTCACATCCATATGATGTTATTGAAAATACCATGGCTTGAACAAGTCGAATCTTTGTATGGAGAGAGACATCTCTGCTCTTGAGAATCTTATCTAGGTCTTTCATAGCCATTCTGCCAAGAGCAATGCGTCGTCTGATTTCTTGACTGCTTGTTGCTTCTTTATTGATAGTTGATCCAAGTAGGTTAAAGTTGTTCACGATTTCAATTTCTTCTCCTTCAACGATGAACCTGTTGATTATGCCAGTTGTCATGATCTTTGTCTTCTTTACATTAAGGTGCAGGCCCATTTTGAGACTATGTTCTTTGATTGTGAGAAGCAAATGTTTCAGATCATCTTCACTTTCAGCCAGTAATGTGGTATCATCAGCATAGCGAAGGTTGATGAGTCTTCCACCAATCTTCACACCTCTGTTGTCTTCATACAGTCCTGCTTCTCTGATGATTTGTTCTGCATATAAATTAAACAGGTAGGGGGAAAGTATGCAGCCTTGTCTTACACCTTTGCTTATTTTAAACCATTCTGTTTCTCCTTGTTCCGTTCGAACTGTTGCTTCTTGATCAATGTACAGATTACGCAAGAAAACGATCAGGTGTTCTGGTATACCCATGCTTCTTAATGTGGCCCAGAGTTTCTCATGGTTTACACAGTCAAAAGCCTTGCTATAGTCGATAAAGCACAAATAGATATCCTTTTGGTATTCTTTAGTCTTTTCAAGGATCCATCTCACATCCGCAATGTCTCTCGTTCCTCGCCCTTTCCTGAACCCTGCTTGCACTTCAGGTAGTTCTTGTTCTAGGTATGGCTGTAGTCTCTTTTGAATAATCTTCAGTAGAATCTTGCTGGCATGTGGGATCAGAGCGATTGTGCGATAATTTCCACAGTCAGTTGGATCACCTTTCTTTAGTATTGGTATAAACACAGATCTTTTCCAGTCAGTTGGCCATGATGTTGTCTTCCATATTTCTTGGCAGAGCCTTGTAAGTACGGTAACAGCTGCATCAGATTGCTGCAATACTTCTATGGGAATGCTATCAATGCCTGGTGCTTTGTTCTTTGATAAGGCTTTCAATGCTGCTTCAACTTCTTCTTTCATCACCAATGGTTCCTGATCATAAGGTATAGGTTGAAACGGCTGTTGGTCCACTTGATCTTTATCATATAAAAACTCTGTATATTCCTTCCACCTTTTCTTGATCTTCTCAGCATCATTCAACATAGAACCTTGAGCATCTTGTAACATTCCAATTCGAGGCTGGAACTTTTTCTTTAACTCTCGCAGCTTTAGGAAAGCCGATCTTGTTCTTCCTCTAATAGTTTCTGCTTCTATTTCCTTGCAAGTGTCATTGTAGTACTTTTCCTTGTCCTGTCTTGCTGCACGTTGGAAATCTCTGTTGAGGTCTGCGATTGTCTTTCTTTCTCCTTTGGCTTTAGCTTCTCTGCGTTTCTGGGCAATTTTCAGAGTTTCTTCCGTCATCCATTTTGGCCGTTTTTGCTTTTTCACCTTTTGTAGAGACTTCTCGCTTTCTTCCAGCACAACCTTCTTGATGTCATTCCATAACTCTTCCGGAGCTCTGTCATTTGTATCTAAGGCAGCAAATCGATTTTGCAGGCAGTCTTTAAATTCCAGTGGTATATTCTCAAGGTCATATTTTGGTGCATTCATGAGTGGTTTGCTCTTTTTCAACTTTAGCTTGAGTTTGCATACTAGTAGTTGATGATCTGTACCACAGTCAGCTCCAGGTTTTGTCTTTGTTGATGTTACAGAGCTTTTACATCGTTGACTTCCACAGATGTAGTCAATTTGATTTTTATACAATCCATTGGGTGAAGTCCATGTGTACAGTCGTCGCTTGTGTTGCTGAAAGAAGGTGTTTGAGATGAATAGATCATTGGTCTTGCAGAATTCTATCAATCTTTCTCCAGCTTCATTTCTGTTGCCAAGTCCATATTTTCCAACTACTTTGCCTTCTTCTTTGTTGCCAACTTTTGCGTTCCAGTCACCCATGACTATCAGGATATCCTGTTTGCATGTTCTGTCAATTTCAGCTTGTACTTGTTCATAGAACTCTTCAATTTCATTCTCTTCTGCAGCTGTTGTTGGGGCATATACTTGAATTATAGTTGTGTTGATAGGCAATCCTCGTAGACGAATAGAGATTAAGCGTTCGCTGACTGCATTGTATTTCATTACAGTTCTTGCAAGTTTCTTCTTTATTATAAATGCAACACCATTTCTTCTTTGTCTTTCATTTCCAGCATAGTAGACCATGTGATCATCTGATGCAAAGTGCCCGATGCCAGTCCATTTCAGTTCGCTGACACCCAACAGATCAAGTTGTACACGTTCCATTTCATTCTTGACCACTTCCAACTTCCCTTGGTTCATGCTTCGTACGTTCCATGTTCCAATGTGTAAGACATCTTTACAGCTTCTGACTCTCATTTCATGCGCATACCAGAACAAGGACACTTGCTCTCAAAAAAGATAGGTCACATGATGTAAATCTAGATGCTATATGGGACCCCTTATAACCTTTAATTCTACAGGGCGGAAAACCCCTCTTACAATTAACTCCTCTCCTCCCATTTATGTGTTCTGTATATATTTCTCAACTTATGATGTAATTTTTCATCAGTTGGTCACTCCTAGAAGCGGGCTATGTTGGGGAAGCTGCTTATTCTTAGCAGTTAATCACCCTTTGTAGTGGAGGCTTAACTGTCCCTGCAGTTAACATGTCAAGACCCCAGTAAAATGTCACTTTTAACACCAAATTTTTCAAGTATTCGGGGGTGGGGGGTAGGCCAGGAGAAGACTCCTCAAAATAGTATACACTCTGGTTCAGTATAGCTAAATTATGAAACAAGTCACTGGATTTTGGAGTGGAAATCTTACAAAAATTAAGAGACATCCAATGGACTGTATATGCTGAGCACGATATATTGTCCTACTCTCTAAGGCAGCAATTGCAAAATGCCCTGCATTGGAGTGGCGACACTGGCTCCATCAGGGTGCCCAATAGAGCTAAGTACCAGCCACTATTTGCAAGTTACATCAAAGTCTGTCTTGATCATAATTTGTAGCTATTTAATATTGATAACTGAAGGGTTTTTTGGCCCATGATGCTGAAGATGAGACAGGGATTTTGAGCTGATTTTGGCTCATATCAGTGAGCTGTTGCGTCCGTGGATTTTTTTTTTTTTTTTTTTTAAATACCGGGGTCTTTTTTCCTCCTGCTAGCATGATGATGTGTTCTTTATTTGTATCTCTACTGCTGATTTTTCTATACATAAAACTAGGGGGGTTTTGCTTGTGAAGTGGAATTCTGTCATAACTGACGGAGATATCCTCGCCAAAGAAAATTATATGATGTGATACCCACCAGCAAAAGCTTTCTCAGGAGCATCCCCACTTAGATGTGGCCCCCTGCCTGGCTCTTCTCCAGCCTTTAATAGGTGGTGACTAGCTAGTCATTCACATATCATAACTAATTTAAATGAGACCATGCCTTATTTGATTGTACATACATTTTTCCTTTAAGCTAGCCATGTAGTTTTATCCCAAAGCTTGTGCTTTACCTATCTTATCTGTGTCAACTATACATATCCCCCTCTATTGCCTACTAAAGCAGCTTCAAAGAGGTGGGTTTTATAGCCTATGTAAACTTACTCGTTCCACTCCATTATTTTATAGAATTCTATCATATCTCCCCTCAACCGTCTCCCCCCCCCAAGTTGAAGAGCCCTAAACTTTTAAGCCTTTCCTCAGAGGGGTATCCTTCCATCCCCTTTACCATTTTGGTAGCTTTTCTCTGTACCTTTTTTAAAATTGTGCTACATTCTTTTTAAGGAGTGAAGTACTTCTGTCCACGAAGGAGGGGGACCTGGGCATGATTAAGATCATCAAAAACAAAAGTGGCTAAACAGGTAGAAAATGCGGTAACAAAAGTCAGAAGGATGCTTCGGTACACAGGGAGAGAAATGGCCAGCAGGAAAAGAAGAAATTAGGCCTTACCTGCTAATTTTCTTTCCTTGAGTGCTCTCCAGGCCAGTCTAGGGAATGTAAGGTGTTCAATCCCTCTCAGCAGCTGAGGACTGAAAACCATAGAGCTTTGCTGACCGCCCATCTAGCGCCAGCAGCTCAGTCTACTGATGTCAAAGCAGCTCCCCACCAAGAACAGCATAAGCAATAAAAACAAACACTACACCTTCTAACCCACTAGTTGAAAACCACCACCCTAAACAGGAATAACTTGTGTATGTTTGACCGCCCTCTATATCTCCGTTCCTCTTTACGTTTTTTTTTTTTTTTTTAAATTTGATTTTTACTGCTGTCCCTCTGAAAACAGCAACAGTCAGAGCCTTTCTGTGGAAAACGACTGCTGCACCTAACTGCCAAACCCCTTGGCACTTCCGAGAGCACGAGCAGACAAATTCTGCCTCCTCAGCCATCATCTTCCCCCTCTGGAATACTCTTGCAACACTAACAGGGCGGGCCCTGGACTGGCCTGGAGAGCACTCAAGGAAAGAAAATTAGCAGGTAAGGCCTATTTCTTCTTCCTAATCGGCTCTCCAGGCCAGTCCAGGGAATGTAGGGATGTTCCAAAGCAGTACCTAACACTGGGGAGGGGGGGGGGGGGGACATGAAGCCATGACAAAATAGCAGAAGCTCCAACCTTAGCGTCCCCTCTAGCCTACACATCCAAGCGATAGAATTTCGCAAAAGTATGCAAAGACGACCACGCCGCCGCTCTGCAAATATCTACAGGCGGAACTAGCGTAGCCTCTGCCCAGGACGTTGCTTGCCCCTGAGTGGAATGAGCCCGAAGCCCCATCGGGGGACGCGTACCTCGAACAGTATAAGCAGCACTAATAGCCTGCTTCACCCATCTGGCTATCGACGCTTTGGAGGCAGTCTCTCCTTTCCGAAGACCCCCAAAAATCACAACCAACCGGCCAGTCTTACGAAAAGACTCAGTCCTCTGGAGGTACTTCTTAAGGATTCGGCCAATTTCCGAAGAGACCGATTGGACTCTGTCCTTGCAGCATTCGAAAAAGTCGGAAGCGAAATCGTTTGATTCATATGAAACCTAGACACCACCTTTGGCAAAAAGGACGGAACGGTCCGCAACACCACCTTCTCTGAAAACTGCAGAAAAGGCGCCCTGCACGAGAGTGCTTGCAGATCAGAAACTCTTCTTGCCGAACATAAAGCCATTAAAAACACTGTCTTCCATGTCAGCTCTCGCAGATCCACCCTTGCCGCCGGCTCAAAGGGCGGCTCGGTTAACGCCTCCAATACCAAATTCAAATCCCAGGGAGGAACCACCTGCCTCACAGGAGGCCGCAACAGTCTCACCGCTCTAAAAAAACCCCAAATCACATCAGGATGCGAAGTTAAGGAGGAGCCCTGAACCTTCTCCCTATAACAAGCTAGAGCCGCTAACTGCACCCTCAAGGAACTGCAAGCGAGACCTCTATCCAGGCCCCCTACAGAAACAGCAACAAGTCAGGTAATGTGGAGTCGAAAGGCTGCACGCCTCGTTCCGCACACCAAGCTTCAAAAATACGCCAGATCCTTACATATGACAAGGAAGTAGACCGCTTCTTAGACCGCAACATCGTTGCCACTACCGCTGAGGCGTAACCCCGGCATCGTAACCGCGCTCGCTCAAGAGCCAAGCCGTAAGCGGGAACCGATCCACTTGTGGCATCAAAACTGGCCCCTGTACTAGCAGGTTGACACGACAGGGCAGTCTCCACGGACGATCCACTAGAAGCCGCATGAGATCTGCGTACCATGACCTCCGCGGCCAATCCGGAGCAATGAGAATCACCCTGCCGGGGTGATCCTCTATCCTCTGAAGGCGACCGATCATTGGCCACGGCGGGAACACATACAGCAACCCGCCGCTCAGCCAGGGCTGCACTAGAGCATCGAGTCCTTCCGACATGTGCTCCCTGCGTCTGCTGAAGAACCGAGATGCCTTTGCATTGCGTAGAGTGGCCATCAAGTCCATGATCGGACGTCCCCAGCGTCTCGTGATGTCGTGAAACACCGCCGCATTCAGCTCCCACTCTCCGGGGTCCAATATATGACTGAGAAAATCGGCTTGAACGTTGTCTTTCCCCGCTACATGAACCGCCGACAAGGCCAGAAGACGACCCTCTGCCCATTGAAATAAAAGGAGGACTCTCCTCCGACAAGGACGCACTGCCAGTGCCTCCCTGCCGATAGATGTATGATACTGTCACCGTATTGTCGGAAAAAACACGCACCGCACTGCGGACCACTAGACTCTCGAACTCCAGTAAGGCCAACCTCACGGCCCGCAACTCTAGATGATTTATCGACCATTGGGTCTCTTCCAACGCCCAGGTTCCTTGTGCTACCTGCGTCCAGCAATGAGCCCCCCATCCGGTGATACTCGCATCCGTGGTGACGAGCCAGTCAGGCAGCATCAGCGGAACACCCGCTGAGAGATGATCCTCTAGTAGCCACCACTCCAAACTGTCTTTTATGTCCTCCGGACATACCAGCCTTTGCAACAATGGCTGCTCTTGCGGCGACCACCGGACAAGAGCGCTCGTAACGGCCTCATATGCGCCCTGGCCCACGGAACGAGTTCTGACGCCGCCACCATCAACCCCAACAGCTGCATGTAGCGCCACACTGTTTGCGCCTGCAAATGCAAAAATCTTTCGACTTGTGAAACCAGCTTTTGCACCCTGCCGCTGGGCAACACCACCAAACCGGCCCGTGTATTGAACAAGGTCCCGAGATATACCAACTGATGCGTTGGTTGCAAATGACTCTTTACCCGATTGACTACCCAGCCCAGGCGCTCCAGGAAGCCCACGACTTGTCCGGTCGCCCGAATCGACTCCTCTTCGGAATCCAAGTGAATCAGCCAATCGTCTAAGTAGGGGATGCACCCGAATACCCTCCTTCCGGAGAGCCGCCGCAACTACCCCCATCACCTTTGTGAAGGTAAGCGGCGCCGGCCCGAACGGCAAAGCTCAGAATTGAAAATGACCCACAGGCACCGCAAAGCTCAAGAATCTTTGATAATCTGGTCTGATGGGAATGTGCAGATAAGCCTCCGACAGATCTATGGACGATAGGACTTCTCCTGGCTTCACTGCTGCTATGACAGACCGGAGATTTTCCATACGGAAGTGAGACACCCACAAACAGCGGTTCATGGCCTTGAGATCCAGAATAGGTCAAAGAGAACCTCCTTTTTTGGGAACTACAAAATAAATCAAGTACCGACCTGACCCGTACTGGTCCAAAGGAACTGGAACTACTGCTTGCAACTGTAGCAACTGCTGCAGCGTCACCTGTACCGCTTCCCGTTTCAAGCGCGCCTTGCATGGAGACAGAATGAACGCATCCCTCAGAGGCGTATCGAATTCTAGAGCGTACCCTTCCCGGACTACCTCTAGAACCTACTGGTCGGTCGTAACTTTGGCCCAGACGGGAGTAAAACTTCTGCAACCTTCCTCCTATTGGAATCTCCGACTGGGCCTGCACAGCTTCATTGTGGTTTCTTGGCCGGAGTTGACTGGGACGAGAAATAGCCCCTTCCAAAACCGCACGCTCCATGAAAGGGCTGCCCCCTGGCCGCGAACCTACCTCGCGGATAGGGCACATACCGAGACAATCGAAACCTTCGGAAGTCCCTGCCTTGACCTCTCTGTGGCCCTCCGGGCCTCTGACCTCTTGGCCGATCCTCAGGCAAGCGCCTGCCTTTGGAATCCCCCAAATCCTTTACAATCTTTTCCAGTGCTTCTCTGAAGAGAAGCTTTCCTTTATAGGGGAGTTTACTTAGACGCACCTTTGAAGACACATCTGCCGCCCAATTTCTTAGCCAAAGAAACCTCCGGGCCGCAACCAAGGAAGCCATAGATTTAGCGGATATCCTAACAAGATCATAAAACCCATCAGCTAAGTAAGCAGCCGCCGATTCTAGTTTTGCTCCATCCGAGGAACCAGACTCCTCCCTCTCAGAAACCTTGTCTCCTTGAAGCCATCTGATGGAAGCACGAGAAACATAGGCCCCACAAATCGCCGTCTGCAGAGCCAGCGTGCTTGCTTCAAAGGCCTGCTTAAGAATCGCTTCAAGCTTTCGATCTTGCACATCTTTTAAGGCCGCGCCGCCTTCTACCGGAATAGTCGTCTTCTTTGTAACCGCTGAAACCAACGCATCCACCTTGGGCATGCGAAGAAGGTCCCTCTCATCCTGAGGAATGGGGTAGAACTGACCCATGGCTCTGCTACTTCTCAGTGTAGCCTCTGGACACTCCCATTCAGATTCCACCATTTGTTTCATTACCCTATGAACCGGAAAAACATCTGTGCTCCGTCTTAAAACCCTGGAGCAGAGGATCCTCCAGGGGCTCTTCCAGCACTACTGGCATAGCTATGTTGAGTGCGGCAAGCGTATGAGCTATGAGCGCCCCCAGTTCTTCCTTATGAAATACCCTAAACAAATTAGGATCCTCCCCTGGTAGAATCTCACCTTCTTCCAGCTCCCCTGTCCAGGGATCCAAACCGTAATCCGACAGGAGCTCCCTGTGTTCCGCTCCTAGAAGCTCAGACTCCTACTGACCAACCCAGTCTGAGCTCATGTCCCCAGCCAGAGCCATCTTAGAGGATCCTTCCCCTGGATCCTCTTCCACGCCTATGCCTCCCGCAGCAAGGTCTGACCAACTGAGAAGGCCTTCATTACTTAACGCCTGTTTCTGTCTAGCACAGGGGTCACCAACCTGCGGCCCGCAGAGGTCCCTCCGTGCGGCCCGCGAGACTCTACCCCGGTGCGGCCCGCCAAGGCAAACTCACCGACTCCTTCTTCTGCAGCCACGGCTCCCTGCCTCTTAGGGAACCGCGGCTGTGCTTGTAAAATCATCGCGGAGCCCTTCCTGTCTTGACGGGCTCCGTGCAGCATTGTCCCGCCTCCAAAGGAAGTGATAAACAACTTCCTTTAGAGGCGGGACAATGCTGCACGGAGCCCGTCAAGACAGGAAGGGCTCCACGATGATTTTACAAGCACAGCCGCGGTTCCCTAAGAGGCAGGGAGCCGCGGCTGCAGAAGAAGGGAGGGAGCTGACATGGATTATTCAAGGTCAGGTATGAGCAGTTTTTTTTCGCGCGGGGGGGGGGGGAGAGGGGTGCAGCCCGCGAGTCTGCCGGTAGTTGGCTGTGCGGCCCGCGGCCCTCTGGAGGTTGGTGACCCCTGGTCTAGCACAATAAGCTCTGTGCAAGGACAAAATAAAACCTGTCGAAAATACAGTCTCCACAGATTCTGACAGCCTAGCTAAGACTTTCTGTGGCTCTTAAACAGGCTGAACCGGCTTCTTTGCTTTAGCTTTGCCTTTTCCCAGTTTCTTTTGAGATTTCTGAGGCTTTCCCTGAGCGGGAGAAACAGCAGGATCCAACAAAATGGCCGCCTTTCCTATAGCAATTAAAGATTTTTCCCGACATGTCTGCCGACCCTAATTTAAGGTCCATGATGTCCTACGTGCCCCAAACTGAACCACACTGCCGAAACTTAAGACCCGCCGATGTCCGCTCCATGCATCTGCTCCCGCTCCCCTACTGATTAATACCACTGGATCCGGGAGCCTGCGTTACCACAAACTAACTAAACTGTCCAAAACAAACTCACCTCATGTTAAAACTTATCACTTACACACTTCCCCACCTCACTGCTAGCGAGGACCAGACAGGAAAAAGGCAGACGGCTGTGGAGACAGAACACAGGAGTGGAGGAGTGGCCTAGTGGTTGGGGCAAGGTACTTCAGGCCGGAAGGTCGGGGGTTCAAATCCCACTAGAAGACAGCAACCTTGGGCTGGAAGGACTGAGGTTTCTAGTCCCTCAGGTGCTCCTTGTGGTCTTGGGCAAGCCACTTAACCCTCCATAGCCCATGTTCCCTGTAAAATAGTTATCTCCAAGTTATAATGCCCTGTTCAATGTAATTTCAGTTTGTTCAATGTAAACCGCACTGATGCAGAATAGCGCGGTATATAAGAGAATGTAAATAAATAAATAAATAAATAAAAACACGTGCTCAGGGGCTCCCCAGCACCACTGCTCCTGGCAGATCTGGCCTGTCAGTTTCCACGAGGCAGGCTCTGCCTCCGCTGACTGATAATCAAGCTCCTCGCTGATCAATTAGCCGCCGGACTTACTGCCCTGCTAGGACAAGCCAGCTCTGCCACAGTACTTCACTCTGTAGGCGATTCTGCAAATTAGTCATTAATTTAAACCTCTATCATAATAGTGTTAACGGAGCTACTTAACCTACATCCTACCCAGCTGCTGAGGACTGAAGACTGAGCTGCTGGCGCTAGAGGGGGCTAGATGGGCGGTCAGCAAAGCTCTATGGTTTTCAGTCCTCAGCTGCTGAGAGGGATTGAACACCCTACACTCCCTGGACTGGCCTGGAGAGCTGATTAGGAATGGAAGTGATAGTGTCTCTGTATGAGTCTTTGGCAGGACCTCATTTGAAATAGTATGTGCAATTCTGGAGACCACACCTACAAAAGGATATAAACAGGATGGAGTCTGTGCAGAGGGTGCCTACCAAAATGGTCAGTGGTATATATAAGCCATCAGTGGCTTTGAAATAAGCCATATGGGGACAGAAGAAGATATCAATATGTACATTTGTGGTCAACATTGGCACCCTTGCATTTTAGGTATGCTGTGTACAATATCTTGAGAAATAAGTGATAATTACACTTACCTGGTAATTGTAGTTCCTCGAGTGATGACAGTTCAGTCCTCCACCTCTGGGTTGTGCACCCCCTCCTGCAGCCTGGAGACTGGACTTGTCAAAACTCCTGACGTCACTGGATGTAGTCTGGTGCACACCCCCATCTTCTCCAGTGAACTATTGACAAAGCAGACTCAAAGGAGCAACAAATAAGTAGCCAGACAAATGTAGCTTCAGTTACCTCAACTAAATATGTAAACCATTAAACCAAAGAACCAAACTTTGCTTAGTACCGCTCCCCCCTGATCCCCCCAAGCAAGAGAGACCAGAGAAGAAAGAATCAATGGCGAGAAAGGCCATCAGAGAGACCAGCAGAGCCTCTAAGGAGCGCACCTGTTACTTCATCGACTCTTCCAAGAAATCGCTCCTAGTCTTTCAGCACCGGGCGGGATTGAGGACTGAACTGTCATCACTCAAGGAACTACAATTACCAGGTAAGTGTAATCATTTCCTTATCGTTCCTACAGTTCAGTCCCTCCACCTCTGGGATGTAAGAGCAGTGTTCAATGGGCGGGACTCCCCAATCCGACTCGCAAAACCGCAGAACCGAAGGAAGCGTCTCTCGCCACCAGCACGTCCAGACGATAATGCCTGCTGAACATGTGCAGAGACGACCATGTTGCTGCCCTGCAGATATCCCCCGGCGGAACCAAGTCGTGCTCAGCCCAAGAGGCAGCCTGCGCTCTAGTAGAGTGCGCACGCAATCCCGGAGGCACCGTGCGACCCTGTAGCAGGTATGCTGACGCCATCGCTTCCCGAATCCACCTAGCGATGGAGGCCTTCGCGGCCGCTTCACCCTTGCGAGGCCCCCCGAACACCACGAAAAGCCGATCTGATTTCCGAAAGGCCTCAGAAACCTGTAAATAACGCCACAACGCCCCCTTAATATCCAACTGTCGAAGAGTGCCCTCCTCCGCCGAGTCCCTCCCCGAAGATAGCACCGGGAGAGAGACCGACTGGTTCAGATGAAATGGAGAGACGACCTTTGGCAAAAAGGACGGCACCGGGCGCAAAACCACCTTTTCCTTAGAAAAGACTAGGAACGGTTCTCTGCACGACAGCGCCTGCAACTCCGAGATCCTCCTCGCTGAACAAATAGCCACTAAAAATACCGTCAACGTCAAATCTTTTACCGTAGCCTTATGCAAGGGTTCAAAGGGCTCCCTAACCAATGCTCCCAAAACCAGGTTGAGATCCCACGGCGGGATGACCCCCCGACAGCAGGGCCTCAGCCTCGATACGGCCTTAAGAAAACGTACCACATCTGCGTGAGCACCAACACATTATTCACCTTGCCCCTATAGCAGGCAAGGGCTGCCAGTTGCACTCTCAATGAACTGGCTGCCAAACCCTTGTCGAAACTATCCTGAAGAAAACTCAACACCACTGGCACTGAAGCTGTAGCCGCTCGCGCCCGATATCGCGAGCACCAGTCCTCGAAAAGGCGCCAAACGCGAACATAGGCCAGAGAAGTGGACTGCTTCCTAGCTTGTAACAGTGTCGAAACCACTGAACCCGAATATCCTTTCTTCCTCAACCTAGCCCTTTCAATGGCCAGACCGTAAGCGAGAATCGATCCATCTGAGCCATTCGCAGCGGACCTTGGACGAGCAAATCTATCGAGTCCAGCAGCCTCCAAGGTTCCTCGTCGAGCAGACGAACCAGATCCGCGTACCACGGATGCCTCGGCCAGTCCGGAGCCACCAATAACACTCTGCCCTGATGACACTCTATCCTCTGCACCACGCGCCCAATCAACGCCCACGGCGGAAACACGTAAAGCAGACCGCCCCTCGGCCATGGTTGCATCAAGGCGTCGAGACCCTCCGACATCCTCTCTCGCCTTCTGCTGAAGAAACGAGCCGTCTTTGCGGACTGGAAGGTCGCCATGAGATCCATAATTATCGGTGACCCCCATCTGCGAACTATCTGAGCGAATACCTGTGGATTGAGATCCCACTCTCCTGCATCCACCTGTACCCTGCTGAGATAATCCGCCGTCACATTGTCCTTCCCTGCAATGTGTGCCGCCGAGAGCGCTGGCAGTCGCTTCTCCACCCAGGAGAACAGGAGCTCCGCCTCCTCTTCCATGGCTGCGCTGCCTGTGCCCCCCTGCCGGTTCATGTAGGCCACAGTCGCAGAGTTGTCCGACAGCACTCTGACCACCTGACCGGACAATGTCGTCTCAAAGGACTGGAGGGCCAGCCATACAGCTCTCAGCTCCAGCCGGTTGATGGACCAACTGCACTGCTGAGCGGACCACACGCCCTGTGCATACCGGTCCCCGCAGTGTGCCCCCCATCCTGCGAGACTCGCATCCGTCATCAGCGGGATCCAGGCCGGCTGTTCCAGGGGCATGCCCGCTTGCAGGGATCCGGGCAGCAGCCACCACCGTAACGCCTTCCGGACGCGCGGAGGGCAAGGGAGACGCTTGCTTAACGGGTCGGACTGGTGAGACCAGCGGCGGAGAAGCACACGCTGTAAGGGCCGCATATGAAACCTGGCCCAAGGCACCACCTCCAGAGTTGCTGCCACAGTCCCGAGCACGCGCATACTCTCCCATGCCGATGGCGCCGGCATCGCTCGGAACCTGTTGAGCAGGCGTCGCAAACCGAGAGCCCGATGATGCGGCAGAAACACCTCCCCCGACCGAGTGTCGAACCGCACCCCGAGATATTCGAGCTCCTGGGTCGGCACCAGCCGGCTTTTGGCTGGGTTGACCACCCAACCGAGATGCTGCAAGAACTGTACCACCCTGCTCGTCACATGCACGCTCTCCTCCTCGGACTTTGCCCGAATTAGCCAGTCGTCGAGATAGGGATGGACCAATATTCCTTCTTTGCATAACGCCGCCGCCACCACCACCATGATTTTGGTAAATGTACGCGGTGCTGTGGCCAGCCCGAAAGGTAAGGCTTGGAACTGAAAGTGCCCCCAGGGAAGGGCGAAGCGAAGAAACCTTTGGTGGGCCTCTGATTGGAATATGAATATAGGCCTCCGTGAGATCCAGAGAGGTCAAGTACTCTCCTTTGCACACCGCCACAATAATGTAGCGCAAGGTCTCTATCCTGAAGTGAGGTACCCGCAGGCACCGATTTACCCCCTTCAAATCCAAAATGGGGCGAAGAGAACCTTCCTTCTTGGGCACCACAAAATAGATTGAGTATCGACCCAACCCGCAATCCTTTAATGGTACCGGGCGAATAGCGCGCAAAAGCAATAGGCGCTCGAGGGTCTTGCGAATCGCCAGGGCCTTTGGTGGATTTCTGCAGGGCGACATCACAAAGGAATCTCGAACCGGGGTCGTGAATTCCAGGGCATACCCCTCACGAATGACCTGTAACACCCACTGATCCGTGGTTATCTGGGTTCAAGCAGAAAAACTCCCGCAGCCTCCCCCCTACCGGAGTGCCTTCCACCGGGACCCACAAACCTTCATTGTGGCTTTCTACCGGCCGAGGGAGTGACCCCTGAGAAACCTTTACCTGCTCCCCTGAAGCCACGAAACCCCTGGCCTTTGTAGGGAAACCTGCCTCTTGAGACCCACCCAACCGAGACGTACGGAATCTACGAAAGTCCCAGGACTGGCCCCGAAAGGCTGGTGCGGATTTCCCCTGTTTGGGCTTGTCTTCTAGAAACCTGCCTCCCTTAGACTCTCCCAAATCCTTGACCAACTTATCGAGATCCTCGCCAAACAGCAGCTTACCCTTAAAGGGTAGTTTGCTGAGGCGCGATTTCGACGATCCATCCGCCGCCCAATTCCGCAACCACAAGGAACAGCGAGCCGCCACCAAGGAAGCCATGCTGTTAGAAAGCGCTCTGATCAAATCATAATGGACGTCCGCCAAGTACGCGGTTCCGGACTCCAACCGATCCAGCTCTGCAGTCCCCTCTTGATCCAACTGTGCAGACTGTCGGAGACGCCGAGACCACCGAAGACACGCCCTTGCCACCCAAGCTCCACAAATAGAAGCCTGCAAGGACAAGGCGTCAGCCTCAAAGGACTGCTTCAAAAGACCATCCACTTTCCTATCCTGTGCATCCTTTAATGCGGTGCTACCTTCCACCGGGATAGTGGTCTTCTTGGTAACCGCCAAGACTGCCGCATCAATGCAGGGGGACTTAAAGCGTTCCTTGTCCTTATCCGCCAGAGGATAGAGCCTGTTCATTGCTCACTCCCCGGAGGCCAGCCTCTGGCTGGTCCCATTCATCCTGTATCATCTTATCCACCACCCGGTGGACTGGGACCACTTGCGGCTGCCTCTCCGCCTGGATGATGGGATCCTCAACCCCAACCTCCTCAGCCGGAGAGACCGCTGCCAGGTTCAACATTTGGAGGGATTCCGTGATGAGCACTGAGAGCTCCTCTCTCCGGAACACCCGGATGATCTTAGCCTGATCCTCCAGTTCCTGAATCTCCCCCTCCTCCAAATCTACTTCCAAATCTAGGTCAGCCTCCTCGGAGTCATTCCCCTCCCCGACGGAGGGCGAACACTCGCGAGGCCGGGCCCTCTTTGAAGGCCTAGGAGAAATAGCCCCGCCGCTGGCCACCCCGGCACGCGGAGAGGCCGTAGCCCTAGGCAAGGCCTCCGGTAATAATCCTTGGCGCTGCCTACAGAAAGCTTGATGAATAAGTAACACAAAATCGGGGCAGAAATCTCCAAACTGGGCAGCGACCTCCCTGCCCGGTGAGGATGCCAGTAGGGCAGCTACCGCCTCGTGGGAACCCCCTGGGGTGGGAGCCACAACTACCCCCTCTTCCGGGCCCGCTGCCCCCATCTGCGGGTCCTGACCGGGCTTCGCTTCCATCTGCCATTCCATGCTGGCAGAACTCGAAGCGCAAGCCCTGCAGACCCCTGATTCTGCTATCGTACCCCTGCGAGAACCGCAGAGGACACACTGGGGCCGGGACGCCATCTGGGACCGTCCACCCAACTAGGGAAACTCTGGTACCCCTTACTCAACCCCAATAAGAATTGAAACCTGCAGAATCCTTATGAATGGGACTTTTTTTTTTTTTTTTTAAACTAAACTACTGCCCCGGGGCTGAAACCTGAGAGAAAAAACCACTTCTGCACTGCACCCTAAAACGTGGCGCCCCAAGCCCCCTAATTCTGGCTTTACTCAAAACCGCCGTCTGAAGCTGTGCCGCACTATGCCCCGGACCTTAAAATGGCCGCCGTCGCTAGCGCGCGGCTAAAAAGCGTGCCAAAATCTGCCACGTGAGCTCCGAAATGTTGGAGGTTTCCCCCGCGGCTGTCGAGGCAAACGAAACTGCTCCCAGACCACACTTAGCGTGTCAAATGTCCCCCGACTTACGTGCCTTCGACGGGGCTCAAGCCCGCGGGACTGCTTTCTCAGCTGAGTCTACTGCCGGCGAGCCTCCCGCCCGACTGCTGCTACTGCTTAGGGCAACGCATTTCCTTGCCGCAGCAGAGGATAACGCCATGGTCCTGCACAAGGGCTCTCCCCCGTCCAGTCCAGGAGGAGAGACCAAACTATGAGCCCACAGCCCCGGAAATCAGAGGCAGGCAGGACCGGTACTATAGGCAAAGCTTGATCCCTGCTTTTAATGTATTTTATTTGTTAAAGAGACAGTACCCCCCAAAATAAATCAAATACAAATTTAGATGAAATGAAAGGGAAAAATGTTAACAGCTAACTACTCTAAGGCTCCTTATGAGTTCCTCAAGTGAGCCCAGCACCTAGGCTCACTAAGTCCTCCTACTGCATGGAGATTGGACACACTGGAGAAGATGGGGGTGTGCACCAGACTACATCCAGTGACGTCAGGAGTTTTGACAAGTCCAGTCTCCAGGCTGCAGGAGGTGCACAACCCAGAGGTGGAGGACTGAACTGTAGGAACGATAAGGAATTAGAAATATTTTAATATGTTCAAAGGTGTACAACAAAACAAGGAAGATGTCTGCAACTTAAGAAGCTGGAGGACCCATGACTTCAACCCAGACCTAGCTTTCTGACACTAGGTAGCACATTTTGCTTCAAAATACCTTGGTAGTTCTGATTCCTTTAATACGTTGCAGGCCTCCAATTCCTAAGGCAGCAAAACAGTCCCACAACATTATGGAACCTCCACCATAAACAAACATATTTAACTGTAGGAAGGGTATTTTTTCCTTATAAGCTTAATTTCTTTGCCTGTAAATATATTGCTAGCCTGCACTGCCAAAGAGCTCAAGTTTGGTTTCATCTGTTCACAGAACATTTTCCCAGGAGGATTATGGTTTCTCAAGGTGGGTTTGGGCAAAGATCAGGCATGCCTCTTTATATCCATCTTTGAGCTGTGGGGGTCCTCGTTGGCCTTCGTCCATGAAGTCCTTCTTTGTTTACTACATGGCGTTTAGTGCGGATTGAAACCATCTCTCCAGATTGCTCCGGGTCAGCCTTAAGCTCTTTGGATGTTGTATGGAGTGTTTTTCCAACAGTTCGCACTACCTTTGAAGACTTCTTGGATTAAATTTTCTCTTGCCACATGTCCTGAGAGGCTCTTGACAGTTCCATGAGCAGAGAACTTGGTAACATTGCGAATTGTAGACAAAGGAATCCCAAGGTCTGTGGAGATGGCCTTGTACCCCCCCCCCTTTGAAGTTTAATAATGGCTCTTCTGACAGTCTCAGGTAGCTCTCAGCCATTTGGATGCCAAGTCTTCCAATTTATCAAGGTCCTCTTGCATTTTTTCCACAAGCCTCTTGTGTTTGATTAACTTTGAATAATTTTTTGTCATTTACAAATTTGATCACCTCAATTGTTATTCCCATTTATAAATATGTAAAAAAGCAACGGGTCCATCTCAGTTCCCTATTCACTTTTCTCCATTGAGAAAATTGGCCATTTAGCTCCACTCTCTGCTTTCTATCTTTTAACGGGTTCCTGATCCATGAAATAAAGATAAAGATAATGGTACACTGCCTCCTATCCCATGACTTTTTAGATTTGCCAATAATCTCATGGGGGACCTTGTCAGAGATTTTATGAACATTCTGATAAACATGAGCTGGCTGCTATAGTGTATCTACCTGTTTATTCACACCTTCTAAACAAATGGAAGATGGATTAATACACACGACTGTCCTTGGCTAGCTCCATGTTGGCTTTCTGTCCTTAATAAATCAAGAAATCAATCATAATACCCATATTAAAGAACAAGTCGCTCAGCAAAAGTGACCCTGCATCATATGGAACAATCTACCGGACGATCTAAGGGCAACTCCAGACCTCAAAGACTTCAGAAAACAACTGAAAACCATGCTGTTCATAGAGCACTATGGTCACATCACATAACCTAAGAGAATGGATAACAGCACTCCAATCCTCCCAAACTGAATATATATAAAATATGATTCTAGCACCACTGTAAATAGCCCACCCTGTATATAGCTCAAACAAATCAAGCACCCAACACATCCCTCACACAACTAAGTTTTATCCTCACTACATGGACAACACACACACTTTACCTGATTGCTTGCTGTGATACCACCTTGATTATTAAGATAAGGCGGTTTAGAAATACTGTTAAATAAATAAATAAATATCGCCCAATCTCAAGCATAGCTTTCCTAGCAAAAACGATTGAAAAAGCGGTTCAGCACCAACTACAAGACCACATGGACGAGAGAGAAGCCCTAGATGAACATCAATACGGATTCCGTCAGAATCACGGAGTGGAAACACTACTGCTGGCACTCCTTGACAATCTACTTAGGGGCCTCGAGAACAAAAACTCCATGTTCATACTCATATTCATCGATATCTCAGTGGCATTCGATACAGTACATCACAACACCCTTTTGGACCGTCTGGCCTCACTAGGGATAACAGGGACCCCCTTGAAATGGTTCGCTTCATATATATCCAATAGGATGCAACAAGTACAATTCAACAACGACAAAGCTGATGCTTTCCCCCAAACCCAAGGGATCCCTCAAGGGTCTGCCCTCTCATCCCTACTGTTCAATTTGTATATAAAGCCGGTCTGCAGTATTTTCCAGAAATGCAACATCAATTACCACATATATGCTGACGATGTGATGCTATACACACAGCTTGACATAACACAGCCTAACTTCAGTCCACTAGAAGAATGCCTTGGCATGCTCCAATTATGGCTTCAACAAAACATGTCAATAAATCACAAAAAAACAGAGGTCATGTTCATGTCCAAGAAAGCCAATTTCATCCCGCCACCAGTCACACTAAACAAAAACATATACTATACGAAGCCTGTAATAAAGTATCTAGGTGTCCTACTAGACAGCAACCTCAAGATGGACAAACACCTCAGAACAGTTAACCGAGCTATCTTTTACAAATTCAAAATCCTACAACCACTTCGCAATATCCTCGAGAAATCCGACTTTAGGTCTGTTGCTCAAGCACTAATCATTCCCCACCTGGACTACAGCAATGCCATTCTACAAGGGCTTCCAAAGAACACACTAAGCATCCTGCAAATGGCTCAGAACGTGGCTGCAAGAGTCATCATGGAAAAGAAAGTCACCGACCACATAACCCCAGTTCTAATGGAACTGCACTGGCTCCCAGTAGCCGCCCGCATCCTCTACAAACTACTCATCACAACATTTAAGCTCATCAATGGCATCGCACCATCCTACCTCAATAACCTAATCACTATACAACCATGCAACAGGAGCAGGAGAACTATGAATCTCAACACCCTATGTATCCCGACCAGCATAAGATCTGTCAAGGCCGAAACAAGCAATAGGGCGTTCACATACTCAGCGCCAATCCAATGGAACCAACTACCGCATGAATTAAGGCGCGCAAACAACCTGAGTGAATTTAGACGAAAACTTAAAACCTGTTTCAAACCCACTACAACGTGATATAACTGCAATACCCTACCTCAACTAGATCCCCTCTGCCGCCCACGGCAGCATATAATCTAATAGCATATAGTCATATATAGCCTGTACTCCCTGGCAATTAACTTTGTACAAATTGTATATATAGGGCCCCTCCCAACCTATTGAAATCAAATGTATACCCTGATCTGTGTACTATAATCAAATGTGTATCGTATCCAAATGCTTATCCCGTGTTACATAATCATTGACTAATCAAAATGTAAACGGAAAATCTCAATGTACTATACAATACATTATGATTCTGTAAAGTAAACCGCTGCTGATCGTAGGAAGCAGCGGTATACAAGTGTTTACTAAATAAATAAATAAATACTGACTATCTACATGTTCATTAATTTTTCTCTTTATAATGCTTTCTACCCTATTGCACTGAATCGACATCAGGCTTACCTGTCTGTAGTTTCCCAGATCACCCCTGGAATCCATTTTAAAAATTGGCATTACTATGGCCATTCTCTATCTTCGGGCACTTTAGATTATTTTAATAATTCACAGATTGCAGACCTACTATTACTAAACTCATATTTGAGTTCTTTCAACACCCTGGGATGTATACCATCCAGTCCTGGTGATTTGCTACTCTTTAGTTTATCAAATAGTTGTACTACATCTTCCCGGTTATTGAGATTTGTTTCAATTCCTCTGATACATCACTTTTAAATACCATTTTATGCATGGGTAACTTCCCTACATCATCTTTAGTAAAGACTGAAGCAAAGAATTCAGTCTCTCCGCTATGGCCTTGTCTTCCTTTAGCACCCTTTTACCCTTGTATCATCTAATGGTCCAACTGACTCAGTTTTTTGCTACAAACATATTTATATTTGAAAGTTTATTATGTATTTTTGCTTCCATGGCAAGCTTATTTTCGAATGTTTTGTCTGCCTTATCAGTGCTTTGCATCTAACTTGCCAGTGCTTGTGTTTCCTGTTTGTCATTTCGCTCCTTTTCCCCTTTCCTGAGTTGCTTTGTTTTTTTTTGCATCAGTCCATGTACCGTACTCCCTCATGAGAGACTTTTGGCAAAACTAAAGAGTCATGGGATAGGAGGCAGTGTACTACTGTGGATCAGGAACTGGTTAAAAGATAGAAAGCAGAGGGTAGGGCTAAATGGCCAATTTTCCCAATGGAGAAAGGTGAATAGTGGTGTACCCCAGGGATCTGTGCTGGGTCCGCTGCTTTTTGACATATTCATAAATGACCTGGAAAGTGGAATAACGAGTGAGGTTATCAAATTTGCTGATGACACAAAACTATTTAAAGTTGTTAAAACCCAGGAGGATTGTGGAAAATTGCAAGAGGATCTTGATAAATTGGAAGACTGGGCATCAAAATGGCAGATGAAATTTAATGTGGAGAAGTGCAAGGTTATGCACCTAGGGAAGAACAACCCAAACTATGGTTACACGATGCAAGGTTCCACATTAGGAACCACCACCCAAGAAAAAGATTTAGGCGTCCTTGTGGATACCATGTTAAAACCCTCAGCCCAGTGTGTGCAGCGGCGGCCAAGAGAGCAAATAGAATGCTAGGTATGATAAGGAAAGGAATGGAAAATAAAACAAAAGATATTATAATGCCTCTATATCGTTCCATGGTGAGACCGCACCTTGAATATTGTGTGCAATTCTGGTCGCCATATCTTAAAAAGGATATAGCAATTTTAGAAAAGGTTCAGAGAAGAGCCACCAAAATGGTAAAGGGGATGGAAGGCTACTCCTATGAAGAAAGGCTAAAAAGGTTGGGGCTCTTTAACCTGGAAAAGAGACGGCTGAGGGGAGATATGATAGAAGTCTATAAATTAATGAACGGAGTGGAACGGGTAAACGTAGATCGATTGTTTACCTTATCAGAATATAGAAAGACTAGGGGACATGCAATGAAGCTACAGGGTAAACTATTTAAGACTAATAAAAGAAAATATTTTTTCACTCAACGTGTAATCAAACTCTGGAATTTGTTACCGGAGGATGTAGTAAAGGCTGTTAGTGTAGCTGGGTTTAAAAAAGGTTTGGACAAGTTCCTGGAGGAAAGGTCCATAAACCATTATTAAGAAGGGACCCAGGATATCAATGCTTGAACCAATACAAGCATTGTGGAACCTGTGTCCCTTGGGGAAACTGCTAGGTACGTATGACCTAGATTGGCCACTGTTGGAAACAGAATACTGGGCTTGATGGACCTTGGTCTGACCCAGTATGGCATATCTTATGTTCTTATGTTCTTATGTACTCTGCCAGAGGCAGACAATACTGACACTCACTACTGCACCAATATATATATATATATATATATATATATATAATATATATATATATATATATATATATATATATATATACATATATATACATATATACATATATACATATACACACACACACACACATATACAAGTGATGACATCACAAAGCTGCTCTGGCCTGCCTCCACTTGCTGGACTGGTCTAGCAGATTAATAAAGAAATGTTTTACTTTATGGAAGGGAAGGAACAGGATTTTGGATTTAGCTCATGCCTTTCTTCAGGCATTGCTTAAGGCAAGTTTTAGGTTCAATGGATATTTTCCTGACCCTAGAGGACCTATGATCTAAGTTTGTATGTACCATAGGTAATGGAGAGTTAAATGAATTGTCCAATATCACAAGTGGCAGTGGGATTCCAACCTGGCTTCCTTGAGTTGGAGCAGTTGACCGAGAACTGTTAGATTACGTGCCTCCAGTCCTGCTATTGCAATACTGCTGCTATATCTATGATTTACATAATCCAAGTTTATCTCACCGAAATTTGGTCTTTTCATTATACTAACAGAATTAGTACAATGTAAGCTATTTATTTCAAATTATACCTGCTGTACATTGCCTTGGGATAATCTCTTGATAAAGGCAGTTAGCAGATCTTAATATACAAAACATTGAATCCATTTTTAATTAGGTATCCTAACCTTAAAGCGTAGTTACTCACATGTAACAGGTGATCTCTGGGAACAGCAGACACTGAGTCTTCACATATGGGTGACGTTAGCACCGACAGAGCCCACATGGGAACGCTCCCCAGCAATCCTATAGGAAAGCTTTTGGGAGCATCCCACTGTGCCTGCGCTGCTGCCTTCCCACCTTTCCAACTCTCTCTCCTCAGTTGGGTTTGTAGCTGGGATAAAAGGAGAGAAGGAGAGAGAGAAGAGAGATACAACTCCTAGGGGAGGAGGGCGGGTTGTGAAGACAATTCCTGCTGTTCCTGGAGATCACCTGTTACAGGAAAGTAACTACGCCATCTCCAGGAACAAGCAGGAATGTAGTCTTCCCATATGGTACTCCCTAGCTGGGAGATGCCAGGGAAATGACCCCAGAGAGAGCAGTGAAACACAGGCTAACGTGGGCTATGTTTTCTCCCAAGGATCTCTGATATTGAAATCCAGGATGGGCCACCGAGTGTAGATTTGCCATAGAGGCAGCCATTGCTTGCACATTGTGTGCTGTGACATGACCTTCGAGAGACAGTCCTTTACTCTCATAGCTAAAAAAGATAGTATGCAATCCACTTGGAGAGTGTTCTCTTAGGAACTGGTAGGCCGAGGTGACTGGAATCGAAGGCAACAAAAAGCTGTGAAGCTTTTCTGTGCTGCCTAGTTCTCTGAAGATAAAAGGCCAAAGCACGCTTGCAATCCAGAGTATGTAGATTCCTTTCTGCACTAGAGGCATGAGGCCTAGGGAAGAAAACAGGCAGGAAAACCGACTGGTTCAAATGAAAAGATGAAACCACCTTCGGCATAAAGTGGGGTTGAGTCCTAAGAACTACCTTATGGTAGAACTGTGTACAGGGCACTGTTCCCTCTATGCTGTGCGCATGTGTGCGCGCGCACACACCTCGCCGAGCGAGCGCACATACTTTATAATAGAGCGCACAAAAATTACAGTTCTGATTCTGATAGAAAACAGATGTCTTAAAATTTAAAAGTTGTGTATTTACGGTTTTCACAAGTTCTACAATATTTTCTAGTGCAATCAATGTGGTGTACATCCTGTATTCTGATGTGTAGTCAAATTTTAAAGTATATAACTCCGAGTGCCGTTAGGTGGTGCACAAAAATTTAACCTTTCTTCAAAAGCTGCACAGCTGATATTTTATGCGCACACAGCCTACAGAAAATAAGAGGGAACATTGGTACAAGGCAGGTCAGCCACTAAAGCTTGGAGCTCACTGATGCGTCTTGCAGAAGTGAGGGCAACTAGGAAGATGACTTTCCAAGAAAAACCTCAGGGATGTATTGGCTAGGGGTTCGAAGGGCGACTTCATGAGCTGTCCAAAGGCAAGATTGAGATCCCATGCCACAGGTGGTGGCTTAGTTAAGAGTAGACCTCTCATAAAACACGCTACAAGCGGCTGAGAGGAGATAGGCTGTCCATCAAAGAGCATGTGAAAAGCCGCAATGGCACTGAGGTGAACTCTTACCGAATTAGTTTTAAGTCCAGAGGATGAAAGGTGGAGGAGATACTCAAGTAACATCTCTACTGGAACAGAAAAAGGATTAAGATCCTTTTTTGAACACCAAATTGAGAACCTTCTCCATTTAAAAGCATAAGCACGCCTTGTGGAGGGTTTCCTAGAGGCCAGAAGGATTTATCTTTAACCTACTGATGTTGAGAGAGGCTGACCATCCTGGAGTTCTAAGCTCTCAGCAGCCAAACCATCAGGTGCAAAGACTGAGGCTTCGGGTGCAGAAGTGTCCCGTTCTCCTGGGATAGAAGATCTGGAGCACATACCAACTCCAGAGGTTTGGCTTTTTGAGATACGTAGAAGCAGTGGATACCACATCTGTTGTGGGCAGCGAAGGGCTATGAGGATCATATAGCCCCTGTCTCTCTGAAGCTTGAACAGAGTCTTGGGAATGAGGGGAATGGGTGGGGAGGCATATAGGAAGTCCTGACCCCAGTGAAGGTAGAAAGCATCCATCGCCTGACTGTTCTGAGCAGGAATTCTGGAACAGAAGCGGGGAAGTTTGGCATTCTGAGGACTTGCAAACAGATCTATATTTGGGGTTCCCAGATTTGAAAGATTCAAGCAATTTGCTCCGAATGGAGAGACCATTCGTGTGGCAGTAGTACTCGGCTGAGTTTGTCCTGCCAGGAGATCCTGCTTGCCAGGGAGATACACCACTAGTAGGTGTATCTGAAGGCGTATGGCAAAAGACCATAGGTGTAAGGCTTTGTTGCACAATGCCTGAAAACCTGTTCCACCCTGTTTGTTCACACAGAACATGGCAACCTGATTGTCCATCTGAACAAGAACTGTTTTGGAGAGGAGGTAGTCCTGGAACACTCAGAGCATTGAAGATGGCTCCGAGTTCTAGCAGCTTAATTAGAAGCAGAGTTCAAAAAACCTGAGTGGAGAGATTGTCCAGATGAGCTCTCCAACCCAATTTGGACGCATCTGTCGTCAGGGTGGACTGGTATGGTGGCTTCTGAGTAGGTTTTCTGGTGATTGCCACCATTGGAGGGATGAAATGCAGCATGCAGAGTTCCTGATTTTGTCCCCCAGACGACCTGATGCCCGAGTCCACTGAGCAGCATGCATGTGTAGACGAGCATAGGGAACCACATGTACAGTGGAAGCCAGTTGAACTATTCAAGCGCAGCGCACCTGTGGCAGAAAAGCCCTTGACTGCTGCATGTCTAGAAGAGCCCCTATGAACTGGTTTGAGAAGGGGTGAGTTGGGATTTTGGAAGATTTATTACAAACCCCAAATGTTGAAGAACTTGCATTGTGCGGGAGAGAGCCGAGCTGGTCTCTGGAGCAGACAACGCTTGGAGCAGACAACGCTTGGATGAGCCAGTCGTCTAAGTAGGGGACAACAAATATCCCTAGAGTTCTTAGAAATGCTGCTACTACTGCCATGCATTTTGTGAAGACTCTTGGGGCAGAAACCAGGCCAAAGGGTAGAACCCTATACTGGTAATGTCTTCCCTGATAGAGGAACAGAAGAAATCTCCTGTGTTCTTTGTGGATAAGGATGTGTGTATATGCATCCTTTGGCTATGTTCTCTAGATCTAATCCTGACTCTGGATGTAAGGGAGAAGTGTCCTGAGAGAGATCATTTTGAATTTCTCTCAGAGCAGATACTTGTTTAATTCTCAGAGGTCCAGAATAGGTCTGTATCCTCCTGTTTTCTTTGGTATAAGGAAGTAGGAGGAGTAGAAGCCCAGGCCTTGGTGGGAAAGTGGCACTTCTGCTATCATAGTAACACAGTAAATGATGGCAGATAAAGACCAGTATGGTCCATCTAGTCTGCCCAGTAAGATGGCAAGAGTAGGTGTACCTGCCGCTCTGTGCAGGCCACCCCTCCCATATCTTTGTTAAGGGGTGAACCCACCGCTCCGTGTAGGACACCCCTGTTTGTTGAGAAATTAGATAAGTTTATTTTGATTTTATCCTGTTGCTGTAAAGGGATCCACTGTGTCTGTCCCATGCCATTTTGAATTCTGTCACTGTATTTGCCCCCCACCACTTCCATCGGGAGGGCATTCCAAGCATTAACCACAAAAGAATTTGAGCAATGGAGGGCTAAGTGACTTGCCCAAGGCCACAAGGAGTGCTAATGGGAACTGAATGCTGGTCTCTTGGTTCCCAAGCCAGTGCTATAACCATTAGGCTACTCCTCCCTGAGCGAGAAGGGTGGTGATCTCCTGGCACAAGAGAGTGGTAAGAGGGCGCCGGGAGCTGAACTCTTGGAGTGGAGGGAGGGGGCATACTTTGGAAGTGAAGTTTGTAGCCCTCTGTTACTATGGAGAGAGTCCAATGTTCTGACGTTATCTGGTGCATTCTTTTGGCCAAGTAGCACAGTCTGCCTGTGATGTTGACTGGCTCTGGAATTTCCAGGTGTAGGATAACTAAGTTCTCAAGCAGGAAGTCAAAGACCTTGTGGAGGCTGTGTCGGCTTCCTTTGTTGCTTCGGTTGTTGCTATTCCTTCTGGGACGCATGGACTGGACCGCATGGGTACAAGGAGGCTAAAACTACTTTTGTTGAAAAAGGGCTTAACTGTCTTTTTCTTAGCTGGGTTGGCAGTGGTCCTAGAGAGCCTGTTTAGGGTGGTATTCTCAGACTCAAGCTGAGCAGCTTTGGTCTTGCCAATCCTTGCCAAAGAGGTTCTCACATGCAAGGAATATTCCCCAGCTTATCTTGCACCCACTGTTCTAAATCAGATGCTTGTAACCAAGCAATCTGACGTGCACCGATGGAAATAGCAGAAGTCCTGCTAATATACTCAAAACAATCAAAAGTTGCCCTGTTCATGAACTTGGAAACAATTCTGGGAATGTTTAACAAGTGTCAAGAAATCAGCCCTCTTACCTTGAAGAGGAGCCATTACTTCCAAATCTTTAGTCACCTCCTGAAGAAACATACCCATGGAGAGTATGTATGAACTTATTCTGGCAGACAGCATGGAGGCCTGGAAGTATCGACTGCCAAAGGCATTGAGAGTTCTTGCCTCACGGCCCGGGGGATTAGATGAATGTGTCTTAGCACTTTTAAATTTGACGCATTGCCGATTCCACAACCATAGAATGGTGTGGTAACTGGACCATTAGATGAGAGAGGGGTAAAAGGGGCAGTAAGAGGAGACAAGGCTATAGCAGAGAGACTGAATGAATTCTTTGCTTCGGTCTTTACTGAGGAAGATGTAGGGATGTTACCCAAGACTGAAGTGGTATTTAAAGGTGATACTGCAGAGGAATTGAGAGAAATATCGCTACACCAGGAAGATGTATTACAACTATTTGATAAACTGAATAGTAGCAAATCACCTGGACCGGAAGGTATACATCCAAGAGTGTTGAAAGAACTGAAATATGAGATTGCAGACCTGCTATTAGTAATCTGTGAACTTTCATTAAAATCTGTAATACCTGAAGATTGGAGGATCGCCAATGTAACACCAATTTTTTAAAAGGATTCCAGGGGTGATCCGGGAAACTACAGACCGGTGAGCCTGACGTCAGTACTGGGGAAAATGGTAGAAACCATCATAAAGAAAGTGTACTCACTCACCTGTAACAGGTGATCTCCAGAAGCAGCAGGAATTTAGTCCTCACATATGGGTATCGTCGGTACAGATGGAGCCTGCACGGGAACACTCCCCAGCATCCAATAGGAACGCTTTTGGGAGCATCCCTCAGCACATGCGCGCTGCCTTCCCGCCTTTCCAACTGACCCTCTTCAGTTAAGTTTGTAACCGAGTGAAAGGATAGAGGGAGAGAGGAAAGAGACAAAGAGAGAGAGACAACTCCTAGGGGAGGTGGGTGGGTTGTGAGGACTAAATTCCTGCTGTTCCCGGAGATCACCTGTTACAGGTGAGTAACTACACTATCTCCAGGAACAAGCAGGAATGTAGTCCTCACATATGGGGACTCCCTAGCTGAAGATGCCAGGGAGATAGCCCCAGGAAGGTGCCACCGTCAAAAGGTGAGAATCCTTCCTCCCATGGATCTCTGGCATCCCACCAGGGTTGGTGGGTAGGAGTTGGTTTAGGTTTGAAAGAGATTTTGAAGAACAGCTTGGCCAAAGGCGGCATCCCGATGGGAGGCTTTATCTAGGCAGTAGTGGGCTGTGAAGGTGTGTACCGAAGCCCAGGTGGGTGCTCGACAAATGTCATCAATAGAGTGGAGATTAGCCGTAGACGCTGCCATGGCTCTCACATTATGAGCTGTGACATGGTCCTGAAGAGGAAGACCCTTATTCTCATAAGCAAAGGATATGCATTGGGCAATCCATTTAGATAAAAGTTCTTTTGGAGACTGGAAGTCCCAAATGACTAGGGTCAAAAGCTAGAAAGTTGTGAGGACTTTCTATGTTGCTGTGTTCTTTGTATGTAAAAAGCTAAGGCTCTTTTATAATCCAGAGTATGAAGGTTTCTTTCTGCATTAGAGGCGTGAGGCCTTGAAAAAAATACAGGAAGGTAAATTGATTGATTTAAATGAAAAGGCGAAACCACCTTTGGCATAAAATGTGGGTGAGTTCGAAGAACAACCTTATCATGATGAAACCTAGTATAAGGAGGATCAGCCACTAAAGCTTGCAATTCACTAATCCGACGGGCAGAGGTGATTGCAATTAGGAAGATGACCTTACAGGTCAAAAACGTAAAGGCTGCAGTGGCTAAAGGCGGCTTCATGAGCTGCCCGAGTACTAGATTTAGATCCCATGCCACCGGTGGTGGCTTGATGGGAGGTTTAGTTAATAGAAAGCCTCTCAAACCTTGATAGGAGTGGATGAGAGGAAATTGGTTGTCCATTTAGAGGCTTATAAGAAGATGCAATTGCATGAAGATGGACTCTTACCGAATTGGTCTTTAACCCAGAATTCGATAAGTGAAGGAGATACTCTAGTATCGATCCTAAGGGCATGACCGGGGGTTTAATCCCCTATTGGAGCACCATATAGTAAAACATTTCCACTTGAAGGCATAAGATCTTCTTGTGGAAAGTTTCCTAGAAGCCTGAAGGATATCTTTTACCTGCTGGGACAGGTTGAAATCCTGGAGGTCTAAGCCTTCAGCAACCAGGCCGTGAGGTGCAGGGACTGGGGATTTGGGTGTCATAGCATCAATGTTCCCTCTAATTTTCTGTAGGCTGCGTGCACATAAAATATCAGCTGTGCAGCTTTTTAAGGAAGGTTAAATGTTTGTGCGCCACATATCGACACTGAGTTATATACTTTAAAATTTGACTACACATCAGAATACAGTATGTACACCACATTTATTTTAATCAAATTAAATGAAATAGACGATTACTAAATGTAGCGGAAAATTTCTAGTAATTACAATCACAACTTTTAAATTTTAAGACGTCTCTGTTTTCTATCAGAATCAGAACCGTAATTTTTGTGCGCTCTGTTGTAAAGTATCTGCACTCACTCGGCGAGGTGTGTGCGCGCGCACACGCGCACAGCTTAGAGGGAACAGTGCACAGCATCCCGTTCTCCTGGGAAAGAAGATCTGGAGCATGCCCTAACTCCAGAGGTGCCACTTGAGAGAGATGCAGAAGCAGGGAATACCAAGTTAGGCGTGGCCATCATGGTGCTACGAGAATCATGCGGCCCGTCTCTCTGAAGCTTGAAGAGTGTCTTGGGGAATGGCATAAAGGAAGTCCTGACCCCAGTGAAGGAGGAAGGCATCCCTTGCCTGACAGTTGTGCACCAGAATCCTGGAACAGAACCGGGGAAGTTTGGAATTCAGTGGACTTGCAAAGAGGTCTGTCTGGAGTGCCCCAGAGATGAAATATCTTTGCCACCTGGTCTAGGTGGAGGGACCACTCGTGAGGCAGCAGTACTCGACTGAGTTTGTCTGCCCAAAGGTTTTGAATGCCTGGAAGATATACCACTAGAAGGCGAATTTGATGCTCTCTGGCGAGGGCCCATAGTCATAAAGCTTTGTTGCATAACGACAGAGAGCCCGTTCCGCCCTGCTTGTTCACATAGAACATGGCTACCTGACTGTCCGTCTGGACTAGGACTGTCTTGTAGCTGAGCTGGGCGTGGAATACTCGAAGAGCTAAAAAGATTGCTCTTAATTCCATGAGGTTTATGTGTAAACCAACCTCCTGTGGAGTCCAGGTGCCCTGGGTAGAGAGATGATTCAGGTGTGCTTCCCAACCCACCTGTGATGCATCTGTTAGGGTGGCCTGAAAGAGGGGTTGATGGAAAGGAGACCCCACTGTCAGATTTTCTAGTGATTGCCAACATTGGAGGAGCAAAATTAGTCATTGAGAGATTGTTATTTTGTCCGACAAATGACCCGTGGCCTGTGTCCACTGTGTGGAGAGGGTCCACTGAGCTGCTCGCAGGTGGAGGCGAGCATATGTGACTACATGAACTGTGGATGCCATGTGTCCCAGTAACTGCAGTAGCTCCCGAGCAGTGAGGGAGGATTTTCCTGCTGCTTGGGAAGCTAGCTGCATTATGTTGAAGGAAAGCCCTTGCCTGTCTGGTATCCAGACAGGCTCCTATGAATTCTAGGCATTGGAAAGGAACTAGTTGAGATTTCGGGAAGTTTATTACCAATCCCAAGTATTGGAGGATTCGTATTGTACGGGACAGTGCAGTGCTGGCCTCTGCAACTGTGGAGGCTCGAATGAGCCAGTCTTCTAAGTAAGGGAAGACGAAAATCCCCAGGGTTCGTAGAAATGCAGCTACTACTGCCATGCATTTCGTGAATACCCTTGGTGCTGAAGCTAGACCAAAAGGAAGAACCCTGTACTGGAAATGTCTTACCCTGAAAGGAAACGTAAAAATATCCTGTGATCTGGATGGATGAGAATATGAGCGTATGCATCCTTTAAGTCCAGAGAGCAAAGCCAATCCTGGCTTTGACGGTATGGCAGAAGAGTTCCTAGAGAAATCATTTTGAATTTCTCTCGAAACAGATATTTGTTCAATTCTCTGATGTTTAGAATGGGTCTGTGTCCCCGTTTTCTTTGAAATAAGAAAATAGGGGTGTAGAACCCTGCCCCCTGTTGAAGAATGGGTACTTCCTCTATTGCCCCTTGGGCAAGAAGTGTGGAGACCTCGTGATCTAGCAGATTGTCTGCAGAGGTTTGTGAATTGAATTGCTTTAGAATTGTAGGAGGGGGTATGCTGTGAAAAAGCAGTTACTTACAGGTAACAGCAGGAATAAGTCTTCACATATGGGTATCGTCGGTACCGACGGAGCCTGCGCAGGAACGCTCCCCAGCGTCCAGTAAAAGCTTTTGGGAGCATCCCACAGCGCCTGCGTGCTGCCTTCCCGCCTTTCCCAACCGCCTCTCTCCAGTTCGAGTTTTAAAGCTGAGACAAAGAGAGAGAGAGGAAAGGAAAGATAGAGAGATACAACTCCAAGGGGAGGTGGGTGGGTTGTGAAGACTTATTCCTGCTGTTCCCAGAGATCACCTGTTACAGGTAAGTAACTGTGCTATCTCCAGGAACAAGCAGGAATGAGTCTTCACATATGGGGACTCCCTAGCTGCAGATGCCAGGGGAAGACCCCAGGTTGTGTGTCCTTGAAAAGGACTCTACCTCGCCCCATGGATCTCTGGCATCCAACCAGGGTAGGTGGGTAGGAGTTGATTAGGAATGGAACAGGTGTTTGAGAACAGCCTGACCAAACGAGGCATCCCGGCGGGAGTCCTTGTCCAAACAGTAATGGGCTGTGAAGGTATGAACCGAGGCCCAGGTGGCCGCTTGACAGATTTGGTCGATGGACACAGAGTTTAGATGAGCCATTGAGGCTGCCATGGCTCTCACATTGTGAGCTGTAACATGGCCCTCCAGAGAAAGGCGAAAGAAACACACTGAGCAATCCAGTTGGATAGTGTTCTCTTAGAAACTGGAAGTCCTAAATGAGAAGGATCAAAAGCAACAAAGAGTTGAGAAGACTTTCTATGTTGCTGTGTTCTTTGTAAGTAAAAAGCAAGAGCTCTCTTACAATCCAAGGTATGAAGATTCCTCTCTGCACTTGATGCATGAGGTCCTGGAAAATACCTCTTGGTTTAGATGAAAAGGCGAGACCACTTTGGGCATAAAGTGTGGATTGGTCCTGAGGACTACCTTATCATGATGGAACCTTGTATAAGGTAGATTAGCCACCAAAGCTTGCAATTCACTGATGTGGCGTGCTGAGGTGACTGCAATGAGAAAGATAACTTTCCAAGAAAGAAATTTCAGGGAGGTGGTGGCTAAAAGTTCAAAGGGTGGCTTCATAAGCTGGCCAAGAACCAGGTTTAAGTCCCATGCCACTGGAGGTGGTCTAATGGGAGGTTTAGTTAGAAGGCCTCTCATGAATCTTGTTATAAGAGGATGAGAGGAAATAGGCTGTCCATTGAGAGGCTTGAGGGACGCTGCAATAGCACTCAAATGGACTCTTACTGAATTTGTTTTAAGACCTGCATGGGATAAATGCAGGAGATACTCTAGTAAAGAATTCAAAGGTATTGCAAGAGGGTTAAGACCCTTCTCTGAACACCAAATGGTAAATCTTTTCCATCTGAAAGCATAGGAACGTCTAGTAGAAGGCTTTCTAGAGGCATGAATAATATCTGACTTGCTGAGAGAGATGAAAACCTTGAAGGTCTAGGCCTTCAGCAACCAAGCCCTGAGATGAAGAGACTGGGGGTTTGGATGCCACAGTGTTCCCTCCTCCTGGGATAGAAGGTCTGGTGCAGAGCCCAAGTCCAGGGAAGGAGCTTGAGAGAGATGCAGAAGTAGAGGATACCACACTTGGCGTGGCCAATGTGGTGCTATGAGAATCATGGTCCCTCGATCTCTCTGAAGCTTGAATAGTGTTTTGGGAATTAGGGGAATGGGTGGAAAGGCATAAAGGAAGTCTTGACCCCAGTGAAGGAGGAACACATCCTTGGCCTGAACTCCCTGACACAGAATTCTGGAACAGAACCGGGGAAGTTTGGCATTCCACGGACTTGCAAAGAGGTCTGTGTCCGGGGTTCTCCAAATTCGAAAAATCCTGGCTACCTGGTCCATGTGGAGGGACCACTCGTGTGGAAGCAGAACTCGACTGAGTCTGTCTGCCCAAGAGTTTTGAACGCCTGGAAGATATACTGCCAGAAGATGAATGTGATGCTCTCTGGCGAAGGCCCACAGTCGCAAAGCTTTGTTGCAAAGCGACAGAGAGCCAGTCCCGCCCTGCTTGTTTACATAGAACATGGCTACTTGGTTGTCTGTATGGATGAGGACTGTCCTGTAGCTGAGCAGGGAATGGAACACAGAGCTAAGAATATTGCTCTGAGTTCCAAGAGAATGATATGTAGAGAAGTCTCCTGTGGAGACCAGATGCCCTGGGTGGAGAGATCCTGCAGATGAGCTCTCCAACCCACTGGAGAAGTATCTGTTGTAAGAGTTGCTTGGGGTAGTGACTGCTGAAAAGGGGACCCCAGCAACAGATTTGGAGAGGACTTCCACGACTGGAGAGACCACAAAAGGCAACTGGAGTTTGCTATTTTGTCTGACAGGCAACCTGATGCCTGAGTCCATTGGGTGGACAAAGTCCATTGAGCTGCCCTCATGTGAAGGCGAGCATATGGAACCACGTGCACGGTGGATGCCATGTGGCCTAAGAGTTGTAACATCTCTCGAGCAGTTAAATGGGACTTTAACTGTATCTGGGAGGCTAACTGCACTAAGCGTAAGCAACGGGCCTGAGGAAGATAGGCCCTTGCAGTTGTGGTATCCAGCAAGGCCCCTATAAACTCCAGAGACTGAGTAGGGGTGAGATTTGATTTTGGGATGTTTATTACCAGTCTCAAATACTGAACACGCATTGTGCAGATTAGACAATTCTGGGCCTCTGACTGGGATGGAGCTCGAATGAACCAGTCGTCCAGGTAAGGGAAAACAAATATTCCTAGAGTGCGTAGAAATGCAGCTACTACTGCCATGCATTTCGTGAACACCCTTGGTGCAGAGGCCAGACCGAAAGGAAGCACCCTGTATTGGTAGTGTTTTCCTTGAAAAAGGAACCGAAGGAACCGTCTGTGTGTTGGATGGATGAGGACATGGGTGTACGCATCCTTGAGATCCAGAGAACAAAGCCAGTCCTGACTCTGAAGGTATGGAAGCAGAGCACCGAGAGAAATCTTGAATTTTTCTTTGAAAAAAAACTTGTTCAATTCTCTGAGATCTAATATGGGTCTGTAGCCCCCTGTTTTCTTTGGGATAAGAAAATAAGGGGAGTAGAACCCTGAGCCCTGTTGAAGAAGAGGTACTTCTTCTATTGCCCCTTGGGCAAGAAGGGTGGCAATCTCCTGACCCAGAAGGTTGAGGAGAGATGTTGGAGAATTGAACTGTTTCACCATGGTGCGAGGAGGAAGGCTTAAGAAATGAAGCTTGTACCCTTCCCTTATGATGGAGAGGGTCCATTGCTCTGCTGTGATTTGTTCCCATCTGGGAGCAAAGTAAGCCAACCTTCCTGGAATGGTGAGGGGCTCTGGTTCTTCCAGAGCTAGAAAGGCTAAGTTCTCTATTTGCAAGTCAAAGGCCCTGAGGAGGCTGAGGCTGCTGGGCCGTGGAAGGCCTAGCAGCCTTTGACTTGGCCTGTTTAGGTGGTTGCTGACGTTTTGCAGCAAAACGACCTGCAGAAGATGCCTGCTGACCATAAGCAGGATAATATCTTCCCTCTTTAGAAAAGGATGTCTTTTTGAACAATCTTTTCTTAGCAGGAGCAGAGGTGGACTTTGAAAGTCGATCCAAAGCGGAGTTCTCAGCATCCATCTGAGTGGCCTTTGCTTGCCAATCCTTGCCAAAAAGGTTTTCACCTGTACAAGGAAGATTTCCTAATTCATCTTGGACCCAGAGTTCCAAATCAGAAGCTTGTAGCCAAGCAATTCTGCGTGCACCTATGGCAATAGCCGAGGCTCTGCTTACACACTCAAAAGAGTCAAAGGCTGCACGGTTGGAAAATTTGGAAACATCCTGGGCATGTTTGAGCTAAGTGAGAAACTCCTGCCTTTTATCTTCTGAAATAAAAGGGGTTAAAGTCTGCAGATGATCTGTGATTTCTTTTAGAAACATCCCTATATAGAGACTATAGGAGTTGATTCTGGCAGCTAGCATAGAAGCTTGAAAAACCCTACGGCCAAAAGCATCTAGGGTCCTGCATTCACGTCCTGGAGGATTAGATGAGTGTCTTTTTGCACTCTCTTTCTCATGGCAGACTCTACCACAATAGAGTGGTGAGGAAGCTGAGTCTTATGAAAGCCAGGACAAGAAGGGACACGATACATGGTCTCTAACCTGTGAGAATGAGGAGAGGTGGTAAGAGGTGTCTCCCACATGCTCAACATGAGATCATACAAAATCTCATGAATAGGTAAAGTAGCTGCCTCTTTAGGAGCTTTAGGATATTGTAAAAAATCCAGCTGCTTGGCTCTAGGCTCCGACTCAGGGGCCACTGTGATGGAGAGGCCCCTAGCCACGTCCCTAATGAAGTCTTGAAAAGACAAGTCTTCTGGAGGAGACATTCTTCGTTTAGAAGACTCCTCCTGAGGAAGAAGTATCGATGCCTCGACAGATCCTTCAGACTCCTCAGAGTCTTCGGAGGAATCGAAGTATCGCCTGTCTGGATGCTCCTGTAAAGCCCGATATGTGTACCGAGTGGGGTCGACATTGGGAGTAACCGGTACCAGTTCGGTACCGATGGGCATCATAGGACAGGGTACCGTTGCAGTCGACACCGAAGCCGATGTCGATGCAATCAGTACCGGCACCGGGAATGATGCCGGTGCTGGAGCCGGTATCGGCAACGGGGATTGTTGCGGTACCGGAGGCGTCGCAGCCTGCATGAATGCCGTCAGGGTGCGCTGCATGGTCAGAATCTTCTGATCCATCAACGCCACCAAAGCTTGGATGTCGGTACCAGTGGGAGCCACCGGTACCCCAGAACACGGCAACAGGTGATCGGTCGAGGCCGAGCCATCGATGTCAACCTGTGACCCCACAGACAATGCTTTGGAAGCAGGAACTTCCCGCCGGGGTAATTTTGCCGGTGCAGAGTCCTCGAGGACAAGCCCGGAGGCATCTCGATGCTTAGAGGGAGATTTGCCCTTCGAGGACCGGCCAGATTTATGCTTGGTTACCTGAGATCCATGAGAGGAAGAAGCAGCCCTGGAAGACGTCGATGCCACCAAAGCTGCATCAGAGGGAAACAGGGTACTGAGCTTGGCTGCTCGGTTCTGCCGACCTCTTTTTTTTTTTTTTTATTGAAAGGCTTCCAAAGAATACATAGAATCATAATCCACAAAGATCTTCAAAGAGAATGCAACAGTAACTTAACTTCAGATCACAACAGCATTCAACAACATGCCTACAATTTTTGCAGTTTTAAAATAAGGAAACGGAGAGCAATAACCCCCCCACCTCCCTTCCCCCCCCCCAAAGCCTCCCTAGCCCAGGACCCCCCTCCCTCCCAACCTCCCAATCCCCCCCAACTATGGCTTGCCAGTGATTAAACACAGGAAGATGGTGAGCAAGAGACACACACAGGTGGCAAGCTCCCTTTAAAATATGCGTATTCCCCCCTTCTCAACTAGCAGTCACGCACCATAACGAGAGACAAAGGGTGCCCACACCAACTCAAAGCGCGCCAAGCGCATCCTACTGACCGCTACCCCTCGCTCCATGGTATACATATCCCACAGCCGTTCCAGCCAAGCCTGAAAGGAGGTGGCCAAAGCACGCTTCCAGGCTGCTGCAAGGGATAAGCTAGCTGCATTCAGGCCATGGCGGAGTAGAGCAAGCTGCAGAGCCCGTGCACCCGGCACCGAGGCCCCAAGCAGGAAAATCCCCGGATCCCAAGGGATAGTCACTCCTAGAAGCAATTGCAGTCGGAATTGTATACCCCTCCAAAAGGCGCGAATGCGGGGGCAATCCCACCAAATGTGCCCTAGTGTACCCCGTTGCCCACAGTTACGCCAACAGAGGTCCACCGCCCCAGGATATATACGTGCGATCCGTGCCGGGGTCATGTACCAACGGTACAGTATTTTATAATTGGTTTCACGGGCATTAATCGCTACCGAACTCTTCCACAAGTGTGTTTCCGCTCTCTCCCACTGCTGCTCAGTAAAGGATAGGTTCAAGTCAGAGATCCAAAGTTCCCTGTGTCTAGTAGAACACGATTGGGACCCCTGCAAGTGGGCATACAAGGTCGCCACGAGTCCCTTAGTGGTGGTGCACCCCTCACAGTAACGTTCCAGATCTGTCAGGGCCCGAGCAACCTGGGGCCGAACAAGCTTGGATCGAACCCAGTGTGTCACTTGTATATATTGATAGAGATGTCTAGCCGGAATGTCAAATTCATCTTGTAACGCACGAAAAGATTGTAATCGACCGTCATCGAAGAGTTGTCCGACCCGACTAAGGCCATGATGTCCCCACTGCCGAAAGACTGTCGCTTAGCCCCGGTGGGAAAGAGGCATTGTCTACTATAGGGGCTAAAGGGGTTAAATCCATGTCTCGAGACCGAAAGTGCTGGTCCCAACAACGGAGGGTATGAAGAACATAGGGGTTGCTGGTGCATTTACCACGCCGGAGTTTTGGACCAAGCCAGCCAGTCTCCTAATCCCGCTCCCCCCGCCAAGCTCATTTCCAGTTGTACCCATCGCTTAGTGCTATCAGCAATCATCCACTCCACCCCCGCCCGACATTGCGCCGCCGCATAGTACCAGTGTAAATTGGGCATGCCCATACCTCCAGAACGCGTACGGGCATAAAGAACATGTTGCGCTAATCGCGGGCGACGATAATGCCATATGAATTTCATGAGCAGCTGCTGCCAGGTCGCCAAAGTGGCCGGCGCAATGGGAAGCGGCAGAACCTGAAAAAAGTAAAGAAAGCGGGGAACGACCACCATCTTGACGACAGCTATACGCCCGAACCAGGAAAGGAGCAGGCCATTCCAAACCTCTAGGACCCGCCGAATCTGACGAAGCAGGGGATCATAGTTGGCCTTAAAGAGGTCCACCCGCTCCACCGTCAAATGCACCCCTAAATAACGTAGGGCTCCGGACACCCAGCGGAGAGGATAAGCCGCTTGAAGCTCCGCGCAAACCGCCCCGGGGACCCCAACATTCAAGATCTCCGATTTAGTGTAATTAATTTTGAAACCAGAGACCCGAGAATAGTTTTCGAACAACTGCATCGCAACTGGAAGGGAAGTGGACGGGTCCACCAGGGACAATATGATGTCATCCGCAAAGAGCGCAATCCGATATTCCACAGGGCCAATGTGGACCCCCTGCAAACCTGGGTGGTCTCGAAAGCTCTGAGCCAAGGGTTCCATCGCGAGTGCGAAGAGCAGAGGCGAAAGAGGGCAACCCTGTCGCATGCCCCTCTCCAGAAAGAAATGTCTCGAGTGTCCCCCCATTAATCCGAACGCACGCCTGGGGCATCTGATAAAGACTACGAACCCAACGGATATAATTAGAGCCAAAGCCCATTGTCTCCAGAACACACCATAGGTATTCCCAGTCGACCCAATCAAAAGCTTTTTCTGCGTCAATCCCCACCAGCAGGGCTGGTTGTGGTTCCCGTTGGGCTACCTGAATGACCTGCAACATACGCCTAATGTTATCTGCAGCCTGGCGACCCGGCACAAATCCAACCTGATCTGGGTGAACCAAGCCCAGAAGGACCTGATTCAAGTGCGCAGCCAGCACAGAGGCAAATATTTTAACATCAACATTTAACAGGGAAATAGGGCGATACGACGCTGCGTCGTGCAGTGGTTTACCCGGTTTGGGTATCACTATCAATGCCTCATGCTGGGACGGTGGTAGAGAGACCCCCCCCCCCAAATCTCATTGAACAAGATAGTCAAGGTTGGCGCTAATTGTGCCCGAAACTTCTTATAATATTCTGCTGGGAAGCCATCACTACCCGGCGCACTGCCAGTTTTCAATCGCCGGATCGCAGTTTCCACTTCATCTACCGTTAATTCAGAATCTAGCTGATCCCGGTCAGGGTCAGAGAGATGCGGTAGAGCAATCCCCTGCAAATAGTTCCGTACACGATCCCGATCAAAGGGCTCTGCCGTATAGAGCAGCTCCAAATAATCAGCAAAGAGATCACATATCTCCCGGGAGATAACCCTCGTCCGTCCCACAGAGTCACGCAATTCGCGAACCACTCTCGCGGACTACTGTTGTCGAAGACGCAAGGCTAGGAAGCGGCCTGTTTTATTCCCATGCTCATAAAAAGTTTGCCGTAATTTCCGGCGTTTATTATCTAATTCTTTCTGCAAACACGCATCCAAGTTGGCTCGAACAATCCGCCACTGTTGCAGAACCTGACGCGAACCAGTTTGGGCGTGTTCCAGACCTAGGCGAGTAGCCTCTTTCACCAACTGGTCATGGTCATGCGTCCACATTTTGCGCGTGCGGGCCGCCTCAGCCATGAGTTGACCCCGAGCCGTATTGCCGACCTCTTTTAGACATCATGGTACAGGACATACAATCCGTGATGGAATGGTCAGGACCCAAACATTTTAGACACCAATCATGGGTGTCGGTGACAGAAATAGTACCGCCACATTTTGTGCACTTTTTAAACCCGGTGGCGGGCTTCTCCATGAGGAGAAAATTTTTAGGCCTAAGGCCCAAAAACTGAAAATGCACAGAGAAGTATAAGGTTTTTTTTTTTTTAAAGCAAGAAAGACCGGCGGTACCGGTCCGACGTCTAAGAAGGCAGACGCGATACAAAAGAATAAAGAAAAAATAAAGAACTTCTTCTGCGGTGACAGGAACACAACCTGCTGGCTCCATGGAAAAGAAGAACTGGAGAGAGGCGATTGGGAAAGGCGGGAAGGCAGCGCGCAGGCGCTGTGGGATGCTCCCAAAAGCTTTCTTACTGGATGCTGGGGAGCGTTCCCGCACAGGCTCAGTCGGTACCGATGATACCCATATGTGAAGACTCATTCCTGCTTGTTCCTGGAGATTGAAGTTTGTACCCCTCTCCTACAATGGACAAAGTCCAATCTTCTGTTGTTATCTGATGGCATCTGTTGACAAAGTGGCATAACCTGCCCGGAATATTGGGGGGTTGGGGACCCCTCAGAGGCAGGAAGGCAAAGCTCTCTAGGAAGGAGTCAAAGCCCTTCAGGGGGCTGAACCTGGAGAGCTGGTTGGGCTCTCAGGCCTTTTGGTTTCTTTTGCTGTCTAGTTTGTCCCTTTTGGGCAACCTGACCTGGAGTCTGACTCTGCTGGGTATAGGAAGGATAAAACTTCCTCTTTTTGCTAAAAGAGGGTTTTTTAAGGCTTCTTTTTGGCTGGAGTGGCTGTAGACTGACAATCTAAGGTAAAATTGTCAGCATCTAACTCGTTAGCCTTTTCCTGCCAGTTCTTGCCAAAGAGATTCTCCCCCGTGCAAGGAATGTTGCCTAACTTGTCCTGTACCCAAGTCTCCAAGTCTGATGCCTGTAGCCAGGCAATCCGTTGTGCGCCAATGGCAATAGCAGAAGTTCTGCTGATGCATTCGAAGCAGTCAAAGGCTGCACGATTGACAAACTTGGAGACATCCTGAGCATGCTTAACTAGAGAGCAAGAAAATCTCTTCTTATCTGGGAGAAATGGGCTCATAAGTTCCAAGTCTCCTGTGACTTCTTTAAGGAACATTCCCATATATAGGATATATGAACTGATCCTAGCTGAAAGCATGGACGCTTGAAAAGTCCTGCGTCCAAAAACATCCAGAGTCCTGCATTCACGGCCTGGAGGATTGGATGCATGCCTCTTTGCACTTTTCATCCTACGCATGGCTGATTCCACTACCATTGAATGGTGTGGCAGCTGAGTTTTCTGAAATCCAGGACATGGTGGAACTCTATACATAGTATCAAGTCTCCTAGAGTGAGGAGATGTGGTCAGAGGTGTCTCCCACATTCTAAGCATCAAGCTATGCAGAATTTCATGGATAGGCAGAGTGGCTGCCTCCTTAGGAGTTTTAGGATATTGGAGAACTTCCAATTGCTTTGCTCTGGGTTCCTCTTCAGGAGCTACTGTGATTGAAAGACCTTTAGCCATATCACGGATGAAATCCTGAAATGACATGTCCTCTGGAGGTGACATTCTGCGTTGGGGAGAAGAGGGATCTTCTAGGAGAAACCCTCTAGTGCCAGCAGAATTGTCAGTCTTCGGAATCGGAGGCATCGAAGTATTCCTGACCCCGATGCTCTTGCAAAGCACGATCCTGGTACCGATCGAAGTTGGTACCGAGGTGACCCGGTACCGCTTTGTCAACTCCAGCCAGAGATGGCATGGGAAGAGTTCCCACCGGGGCCGGTACCAGCATTGTCAGTGTCGGTACCGGCATCGGTGTCGATGTCAGTACCGGTGCCCTTGGGACCACTGGTACCGCAGCTGAAAGAAGAGCTGCGATACTGCGTTTGATAGCAAGAAATCTCTGGTCTATCGACGCTGCTGATGCCTGGGTGTCAGTACCGGCAAGAACGGCTGGAACCCCCGAGCATGGCACAGGTAGTTCTTGCAAGGTTGAGGCCGAGAACATCCTGAAGCCCCATCGATGCTTTGGAAGCCGAAAACTCCCGCTGGGGCTGTTTTGCCGGTGTGGTTCCCTCAAGGGCAATGCCAATGGCCTCTCGATGCTTAGCAGGAGAGCTACCCTTTGAGGACCGGCTTTTATGTTTAGTTACCTGAGATCCATGGGAGGAAGAGGCGGCCCTTGACCATGTCGATGCAATGGATCTGGCATCTGAAGAAAAGAGGGTATCGAGCTTTGCGGCCCGGTTCTGTCTTCCTCTTTTGGTCATCCCCATGCAGGAGAGACATTCAGTTGGAGAATGATCAGGTCCTAAACATTTTAGACACCAATCATGGGTGTCAGTGACTGAAATGGTACCACCACACTTAGTACATTTTTTAAAACCACTAGTTGGTTTTTTGATTTAGGAAAATGGGGCCTAATGCCCAAAATGGCACCTAGCATCAAAGAGGAAAGTTTCTGAGAAGAAACAGTCTAAGTTTTTTTTTTTTTTGTATGAAAAGAAAAGAACCGGCAGTACCGGTAAGCGTCGTGCGGTAGGCAAACGCGACCAAAAGAAATATAAAGACGGAATTTTCTGCGGTGACAGGGAATAGATCTTGTCGGCTCCGTGGAAAACAAAGAACTGAAGAGGGACAGTTGGAAAGGTGGGAAGGCAGCACGCATGTGCTGAGGGATGCTCCCAATAGCGTTCCTATTGGACCCTAGGGAGCGTTCTCGCGCAAGCTCCGTCGGTACCGATGATACCCATATGTGAGGGCTACATTCCTGCTTGTTCTTGGAGATCAAAATTACACAGCATGTAGATCGTCATGGCTTAATGGGAGACAGCCAACATGGCTTTAGACAAGGAAGATCTTACCTTACTAATCTGATATGTTGTTTTGAAGGTGTGAACAAACAGGTGGACAAAGGTGAGTCGGTTGATATAGTGTATCTGGACTTTCAGAAAGCCTTTCACAAGGTCCCTCATCAGAGGCTTTTGGCAAAACTAAAGAGTCATGGGATAGGAGGCAGTGTACTATTGTGGATCAGGAACTGGTTAAAAGATAGAAAAGCAGAGGGTAGGGCTAAATGGCCAATTTTCCCAATGGAAAAAGGTGAATAGTGGAGTACCCCAGGGATCTGTACAGGGTCCGCTACTTTTTGACATTCATAAATGACCTGGAAAAGGGAACTAGTGAGGTTATCAAATTTGCAGACGACACAAAACTGTTTAAAGTTGTTAAAACCCAAGAGAATTGTAGAAAACTGCAGGAGGATCTGGATAAATTGGAAGACTGGGCATCCAAATTGCAGAAGAAATTTAATGTGGACAAGTGCAAAGTTATGCACCTAGGAAAGAACCACCCACACTATGGTTACACAATGCAAGGCTCCACATCGGGAACCACCACCCAGGAAAAAGATTTAGGAGTCATCGTGGATAACATGTTAAAACCCTCCGCCCAGTGTGCAGGGGTGGCCAAGAAAGCAAATAGAATGCTAGGTATCATAAGGAAAGGAATGGAAAATAAATCAAAGGATATTATAATGCCTCTGTATCGTTCCATGGTACGACCGCACCTTGAATATTGTGCAATTTTGGTCGCCGTATCTTAAAAAGGATAGCGTAATTAGAAAAGGTACAGAGAAGAGCCACCAAAATGGTAAAGGGGATGGAAGGCTACTCCTATGAAGAGAGGCTACAAAGGTTAGGGCTCTTCAACCTGGAAAAGAGACGGCTGAGGGGAGATATGATAGAGGTCTATAAATTAATGAATGGCGTGGAACAGGTAAACGTAGATCGATTGTTTATGCTATCAGACTATAGAAAGACTAGGGGGACATGTAATGAAGCTACAGGGTAAAGCACAGTTACTTACCTGTAACAGGTGATCTCTGGGAACAGCAGGAATAAGTCTTCACATATGGGTACGTCGATACCGACGGAGCCTGCGCGGAAACGCTCCACAGTGTCCAATCAGAAAGCTTTTGGGAGCATCCCTCAGCGCCTGCATGCTGCCCTTCCCGCCTTTCCAACTGTCTCTCCTCAGTTGAGTTTTTATAGCTGAGACAAAGAGAGAGAGAGAGAGAGGAAAGAAAGATAGAGAGATACAACTCCTAGGGGAGGTGGGTGGGTTGTGAAGACTTATTCCTGCTGTTCCCAGAGATCACCTGTTACAGGTAAGTAACTGTGCTATCTCCAGGAACAAGCAGGAATGAGTCTTCACATATGGGGACTCCCAAGCTAAGATGCCTGGAGCCCCAGCATGGTGAGGATCGGAACATGCTACACTTCATATGGCCAGGCATCCTGAGGATGGAGGGTAGGAGTTGAAAAGAGAGGAGCTGTAGGAAAAACAGCTAACCTAAGGACTACAAGTAAGGAGTCCCTGAATGTAAGATAATTACCATGAAAAATATTGACATGAACAAGCACAATATGGACCTCACCTACTGGAATGCAGGAAGTAGAGAGGCTGATGGAGTCTACCAGAGATCCAGCAGAGGAATGTTCAAGGTGATCTCACGGAAGTGAAGGCGAAGGTCCAAATCTGGATTTGACAGGTGACCCAGGTGTCAACTGGGGTAGTACCAAGCGTCAGGTCTTTAGTGGAAGCTTTATAGAAAAAGCTGGGAACTCTTAGATACAGAGTTAGTAACATTTAGGAACAAGAGAGGAAGACTGACTGATTTGGACAAGTAGTCCAGTCCTGGAGGGAAGAAGGGGTATGTAAAAAAGCCCATATTCCCAAGGAGGACAGATGTCTGAAGGGCTGAAACTTCAGGTCTACTGAAGAGCCACCCTGTCTTTCCCATCTGTTGAGAGATAGGAAAGATAGTGAAGCATGGAGCTGCAGGGATACCTAGACCTAGGGTTAAAGTAGGAGCTGTCAGCACCACAGTAGTGGTTGTGTGCATAATACCCCAGACATACTGAGGGACAGTATGAAGATATGCAAGCCCACTGTCTGGAACCTATAGGAAGGTGAAAACCTTTTATAAGCATAGACAGAGAGATAAGTATGTAAATACATATCTATCTATAAGGAAGCATCTCGACAGATACACATATATATAAGGATATATATAGATATATGTGTATATATATAGATATACAGGGGTATATATATAGATATATGTCTATAGTGAGATCTGGAGGGGCATAATATATGCACATGCAGCTTACAGACATATGTATCTATAGAGAAGTATATAGAAATATATACATGTATAGAGATGTCGAAAGATAAATGTCTGCAACTAAGCAGATAGAGATATGCCCATAAGAACATTCACATGGGAAATGTGAAGGAGAAAGATTCATATAAGAAGGTGGAACCTACTTGAGAAGATATATAGAGAATCTATTCCCCCTGGCTAAGATGGTGCAGGAATGCTATCCAGTGAAATAACCAGGATGGTTGCGTGAAAAACAGAGGATAATATCCGTCTGTAAACAGCAAGAACTCTCGCATGGTAAATGGACAGAAAACGGATAGGAGATACCAGGTTGACCCACTTGAGGAACAAGGGGGGGGGGGGGTATCATGCGTTGTTTAATTAAATATGTGCTGTCCATGAAGGATTAGGATACCATGAGGACAAGCTGTAAGTAAAAAGAGCAAATTTCCTGTAGAAACTGTGTAACTCTTTAGACTGTCACATAGAGAAGGCTTATGTCCTTTATTAAAAAGAAAATAGAAGGGTGTAAAGAACCCCTACAGTCATGGAAAATGACTGAGGAAGCCTTTTTCAACCATATAGGATAGTAATTAGAGAAAAAAATCCCCATGCTCTCTAGCAAGGGCCCACAGTGGAAAGCTTCTCAGTAGGATTGCAGAGAGCACTATGCAGGAGAATTGGGAAATAAAAATGGCTGTTGGAGGAAACCAGCTGCCACTTCAGTTATGCTGCCAACTCCAGGCATTTGGAGATGACAGAAAAGAAGCGATAAGGATTTTCCAAGATAGATGGGCACTATCTTGGAAGCACTACTAAGACTATTGAAAGTAGTGGAAGACAAGACTGGAACTTATAGAAAGTACCAGTAGTCAAAGCACTGGACCTCCTGCATGGGCAGCTGTTGAATAGAACAGCAGAGAGACTCCCTCTGTTAGTAACAGAGAGAACAGACAGAACAAGAGGAGAAATCCTGATCATGTCTGATGAGCTGCCCCATGAAAGCAGGAAGGTAACTCCAGAGAAAACTCTACACTGGAAAGGAAAAGAAGACTAGAAAGGCTAAGAAAGCCTTCCAGTGAAGGGAGACTTGCTATATGGTAAGTCTGTAGAAGGAAAAATTCATGGTGGTACAGGGAAACTATCATAAGATAGTTGGCAAACCTCTCTTCAAGGTGGGAAGGAGGAGGAAAAACCTTGTGACCCACAGACATGAATCTCCTGACAGCTCAGCCTACTTGAGAGCAAGTGGAAGTCCTTGAAAAAGGAATCCAAGCGTAGAGTCTTAAAAGAAAAAACAGTGAAAAAACTTCTGAGAAGAAGTGAACTGTAGGTTATAAGAGATTAATTAGAACCTCATTGAGGGTTAATTTCCCTGGTCTGAGTTTGGATTCTTCAGACCAGGGCGAGGTTTCCCCTGTCTGGGAACATCGGCATGATGGGCAGGAGAAGAATAAAACCTTCTTTTAGGAAAAGGAGGTTTGGTAGGGCATTTCTTACCTGCTGGGGAAGGAGAAGGTTTAGGATGGCCCTGAGAAGCAGGGAAGTCAGTGGAGCAATGAGCAACCTGACGCAAAGACTCCTTGTTGAAGAGATTTTCCCCAGTACAAGGAGTGTTACCCAGTCTTTGTTGTGCCCATCTGCTCAAGTCTGAAGATTGGAGCCAGGCTGTACGTCGTGCTCCTATGGCTATGGCAGAGGTTCTGCTAACAGACTCAAAGGAGTCTAGGGAAGCACGAGAAAGAAACTTAGAGATATTCTGGCTATGACTAAGCAGCAAGGAATAGTCTGCAGCCTTGGGCTGTGAAAGGAAAGGAGTCAAAAGAGATAATTTCTCTGTGACCTCCTGAAGGGATAGACTCATAAAAAATATATGAGAGAATCCTTGTTGCCAGCATAGATGTTTGGAAGGTTTGACGTCCAAAGGCATCTAGTGTTCTAGATGCACGACCTGGCGGGAAAGAAGAATGCTTCTTCTTGCTTTTTACCTTCCTCATTGCTGATTCCACTACAATGGAATGATGGGGAAGTTGAATCTTTTGAAACCCTGGAGAGGGGGACACCTGATACAGAAGAGTAGTTGCTGTAGAAGGTGAGGAAGCCCTTAAAGGTGTTTCCCATATTTTCAAAAGAAGATCCTGTAAAGAATGATGTAAAGGAAGCATTATATTTTCCTTTTCCCCAGCAAAGCCTTGTGTAGGATCATGGCCAGGGATAGGAATAGCCAGGAATGTTGCCATGTCAAGGAGAAATTTCTGAAAAGAAGGATCTCCAATGGGAACAATCCCTGGACAGGCTAAACTCGAAGAACTAGGCTGGGCACCAGTACTTGTGCGGTGCAAAACAGGATCTCTAATGAATGGATACTGGGACTGGCGGGTATGACTTGAAACCGTCAGTACGGTATCGTCCATGCTAGGTATAGACTCCAAACTAGGTATAGAAAGGAGCGATCCTGGTGAAAAAGGCATGGGTGGAGCTGGTCCCGATGTTATTGCAGGTACCAGTGTGGACACCGATACCGGTAGCTGAACCGGAATCAAAGGCGATACCGACATCGAAACAGTCATCGGAGGCTGCTCAAATGGTACCGAGGAAACTCGAAAGTCTCGGTGAAATCCTCAGTACCGGGCATCCGGAATCGGTGCGTGTTGGTTCCGAGATGCGTCGGTACCCAGTCTTCTAGACTAGATATCTATTCTAGACTCGGCATCGAAGGAAGCAAATCTATCGATGCATGTCTAGATGGTACCGACGTCGAGGGTCATATCGACGGAGCTGCCGATACTGGAAAGTCAATCTGGGTATCGATCGGTCCCGAAGGCACCGAGTACACCAGATGACGATCCCTGGTGAGGAGTGGATCGCTCAACACCAGTGCCGATGCCGGGTTATCGGTACCGCTCGAAGCGGATGCCACCCCCAAGCATGGCTCAGGTATGTTCTGTGAGGGGTGAGCCCCAGGAACAACCTGAAACCCCTGAAAGGCTTTGGAGACCGAAGACTCCTGCCGGGGTTTTGAAGCCAATGAGGTCTTGAGGGCAAGGCTGGAGCCGTCATGCTTGACATGAGACCTACCACCCAAGAATTGGCTAGTCTTAACAGACTGTTTGTGGGTTACCTGATCCTGTAGAGAAGAAATGGTCGGTGCCCTTACACTGGAAGGGAAAACTGCATCGAGGGAAACTCGAAATGGAGAATTTCTTCTCATAAAATTGTAGCCTGATGGCTCTGGAGGAAAAGGGTCAGGACCCAAACAGGTTAGACACCAGTTTTTGGAGTCTAAAAAGAAAACTGTATTTCCACAGTTAAGGCACTTCTTAGGAGAAGGCGGCTCCATAATGGAGAGGCCTTACAGGCCCAAAAATTCAAGAAAGAAACAGAGGGAAAAAAACTCCCTGAGTTTTAGAAAAAAGAAAAGAAAAAACCACCGGCGGTACCGGTGGAGTTGGGGGACAGCCGCGACCACAAGAAAACAAAAAGTAAAAGATTTAAAGAAAAAAAATTTCTGCGGTGACAGGAAGACGTCCTGTCGGCTCCGTGGAAAAACGAAAACTGAGGAGAGACAGTTGGAAAGGCGGGAAGGCAGCACGCAGGCGCTGAGGGATGCTCCCAAAAGCTCTCTGATTGGATGCGGGGGAGCGTTCCCGCGCAGGCTCCGTTGGTACCGAAGTACCCATATGTGAAGACTCATTCCTGCTTGTTCCTGGAGATACTATTTAAGACGAATAAGAGAAAATATTTTTTCACTCAACGTGTGATCAAACTCTGGAATTTGTTACCAGAGGATGTAGTAAGGGCTGTTAGTGTAGCTGGGGTTAAAAAAGGTTTGGACAAGTTCCTGGAGGAAAGGTCCATAAACCATTATTAAAAAGGGACCCAGGATATCAATGCTTGACCCAATACAAGCATTGTGGAACCTGTGTCTCTTGAGGATACTGCTAGGTACGTATGACCTAGATTGGCCACTGTTGGAAACAGGATACTGGGCTTGATGGACCTTGGTCTGACCCAGTATGGCATCTCTTATGTTCTTATGTCTTCTGGAAACCGGGACACTGCGGTACCTGGTACATGGAATTGAGTCTTTGAGAATGTGGAGACACCGTTAAAGCTGTTTCCCACATCCTAAGCATGAGGTCATGCAGTATCTTATGAATGGGTAAGGTCGCAGCCTCCTTAGGGGCTGCCGGATACTGAAGAATTTCAAGTTCTTCAGCTCTCGGCTCCTTCTGAGGTCACCGTAATCGAGAGGCCCCAAGCCACATCCCGTATAAAGTCTTGAAAAGACATGTCTTCCGGTGGAGACATCCGGCATTGTGGAGAAGGAGCAGGATCTTCCAGAAGAGCCTCTCTGGTACCGATTGATTCATCGGAAGAATTGGAATCGGACTCCTTGAAGTATCGATGGGCTGGGTGCTCCTGCCCGGCGACGGTACCAATCGAAATCGGCATTGGATTGCCTCGGTACCAAACCCTTGATGCCAGAGACTGACTCCAGGGCTGGCATGGGTGGTAGCATGGTCGATGCTGGTACCAATGGCTGCGGAAATGATTGCTGGGGCTACAGCAGTACTGAGGCCGCCAGCAATGCCGCAAGACTCTGCTCAATGGCTAGGATACGTTGATCCATGGAGCCAGCCGATGCCTGGGTATCTGTACTTGAACAGCAGGCCACGACCCCAGAACACAGCACCAAGAGCTCTCCGGAGGTGGACGCCTCGGGAACATCTTGGGACCCCGATAATACTTTGGAGGCAAGGACCTCCTGCCAGGGCTGTTTGGCCAGTGTATTCTCCTCTAGGGCGCTTAAAGCATCTTGATACTTAGAAGGCGATCTAATCTTTGAGGACTGACCAGTCTTCAAAGACCTGGGTTTCGTTACCTGAGATCCGTGGGAGAAAGGTGAAGCCTGGAAGAAAATCGATGCCACGGACATTGCATCCGAGGCAAAGAGGGTGCTGAGTTTTGCAGCTCTATTCTGCAGGCCCCTCTGCCATCTTTCTGCAAAGGAGACATTCCGATGGTGAATGGTCTGGTCCCAAACATTTAAGGCAACAATCATGGGTGTTGGTAGCAGAAATGGTACTGCTACATTTAGAACACTTTGAAACCACTAGTTGGTTTCTCCATTCTGAGGAACAAAGAGGCCTTAGGCCCAAAATGGCACCTGGAGTTTTCAGAAAGCCTTCGACAAAGTTCCTCATGAGAGATATCTAGCGGTTGGGGCAAGTTAGCTTAGGCCGGAAGGTCGGGGGTTCTAATCCCACTAGAGGACAGCAACCCTGGGCCGGAAGGACTGGGATTTCTAGTCCCACAGGTGCTCCTTGTGGTCTTGGGCAAGCCACTTAACCCTCCATTGTCCATGTTCCCTGTAAAATAGTTATCTCCAAGTTATAATACCCTGCTCAATGTAATTTCAGTTTGTTCAATGTAAACCGCCTTGATATCATGAAAGGCAGTATATAAGAAATGTTAAATAAAATAAATTGATAAAATTAGAAAGTCATGGGATAGGAGGCAGTGTACTATTGTGGATCAGGAACTGGTTAAGAGAGAAAGCAGAGGGTAGGGCTAAATGGTCAATTTTTCCCAGTGGAGGAAAGTGAATAGTGGAGTACCCCAGGGATCTGTGCTATGTCTGCTGCTTTTTAACATATCAGTAAATGACCTAGAAATAGGAACAAGTGAGGTAATCAAATTTGCAGATGACACAAAATCAAAGTTGTTAAAACCCAAGAGGATTGTGAAAAATTGGAAGAGGACCTTGTTAAAATTGAAAGACTAAATTTCATCTGCCATTTGAACATCCAATGTGGACAAGTGCAAAGTTATGCACCTAGGAAAGAAAGTTAAATTAAACTTTACCTGCTAATTGGTGTTCCTTGAGTAACTCCAGTCCAGTTCTGCACCAGCAGTTTGGAGACCGAGCATGTCAACTTTTGATGACCTCTATGTACTTAGGCAGCTGGCTCGTCCTACCAGCCCCAGTAACTTACTGACAAAGCAGACTCAGAAGAGGAACCAGTAAGTAGTCAAACATTGTAAATAACTACATAAACTCTGGGCCCCTACTTACTTCCCCGGAACAAGGAGTGCTTTCTTTCTCCCCAGAACGAAGAGGCTTACCTGTGCACTGCTGACAAAAAACAAATGACCAACCATATACTTCGCTTGTAAAGAAAAAACAGACCGACTGAGGGACTGCAGTACCGCCAGAAACTTCCCCATGTCTCAGGATCTCCGATCTGCCTAAACCCCTGAACCATACAATAACCTTCAGGTCCGGGGTCAAGTGACTGATCCCTTTTGGAAAACAGCCAGGTGGGTTCCGGGACTGGACTGGAAAGGAACACCAATTAGAAACATAGAAACAGAAATATGACGACAGAAAAAGACCACATGGCCTATCTAGTCTGTCCTTCCATATCGTACTTGACAATCAAAATTGGTCTTTTTCATCAGAGTAATAACAGTTAAGCCAGTAGATAACAATTACTCCACCACCATGAGAATTCTTCACAATTAGTCTCGACTTCCCAAATAACTATATACTTAAATATTTTATTAAAAACTATTTGACTTTGTCATGAGGGTCTCAGACTTACAGGAGCTATGGTAATGACTTTTCAACCAAATGCTCCAATTTGCATCAATGACCCATTTTTTCATTACTTATTTTTCTTTGTATTCAAAAGATTTTTCTTAAAAATAAGGACAAACAAGTCAGGCTTATCTTTATAAAGATTCCTTTACTATCTGTCCTCCACTAATTAAATCAAACATGATCATATTATGATCACTATTGCCAAGTGGTCCCAACACCCTTATTTCTTGCACCAGATCTGGCGTTCCACTAAGGACTAGGTCCAGTATGGCTTCCCCTCTGGTCGGTTCATGAACCAGCTGCTCCAAGAAGCAGTCATTTATTTCATCTAGAAACTATCTCTTTAGCTTGTCCTGCTGTGACACTGACCCAGTCGATACCGGGGTAATTGAAATCACCCATTATTACTACTCTGTTGTGACTTTTGTTAGCTTCCTTGATTTCTTTGAGCATTTCATCATCCATTTGTTCATTCTGGCCAGGCGGTCGATAGTATACTCCCCACTGCCATCACCTTCCCCTTCATAAATGGAATTTCAATCCATAGAGATTCTACAGCAAATTTTGTTCCCTGCAAAACTTTAATCCTTTCTGACTCAATGCCCTCTCTAACAGAGCGCAACCCCTCCACCAATTTGATCAGCTCTATCATTACGATATAGTTTGTATCCAGGTATCAGTGTCCCACTGGTTATCCTCCTTCCACCATGTCTGAGAGTGCAATCATATCTAACCTCTCATTTAGTGCTATATATTCTAACTCTCCCATCTTATTGTTTAGACTTCTAGCATTGGCATACAAGCATTTTAGAGACTGTATTTTATTAATATTAATCTGGCTATTGGTAGGCATGGGTAATTTGGAATCTTTATGCTCTGTCTGCTCCTTACTCAAGGGCATTTGGGCTACTATACTCCCTTTTGGAACCTCACTGCTTTTGGTAGTATCCTTCAAGGATACCTTCGTCCGAACCATGCGCTCCTGGGTGACTGTCGGCTTTCCCCTATTTTCTAGTTTAATCCAACTGTAACTGAAGGAAAAGAAAGAAAATTGAACTAAAAAAAAAAAAGGAAGAAAGCAAGGCCATAGAAGAACTGCAAGTTAAACGCTAAGCATTGCAGGTTTCCTGCCTGAGCTGAAAATGGCATGGTTGCATGTCGTGCTGCATCCGGGGCCTCTACCATGCGGTTTGCTGGGTGCACGCTGCCCACATTGCCAAACAAATGGATATCTGCCAAAGCCAGGCCCCCCTTTCCAGCACACTCACCCGGACTGCTCCTTCCCGCAGTGACCATCAGCATCGTTGAATCAGCCGCTCCCCCAGTGCTCAGCCAAATCGTGGCTTCGGCACAGCGGAGGGAGATTGAGTGGAGCTGCATTTTCTTAAGCGGCTCCCGCTTGCCTGGCTTTTCCTCCTCCTTAGCAGCAATTTACCTGTTGAGACTGGTTTGGGAGCTGCAATGGCTGCACATCAAACAGGACAGAGTGCTGCCGGTGGGGTTTTCTTTTTCTTTCTCCTCCTCTTGAATAGCTGGCTTAGCTGCATGCTGGCCCATAAAAGCTGCACCTCTTCCGCAGGCACCCGGCTGAGAGAGAGGAGGGTGAGGAGGGGCAAGGACCAATTAAGAAATTAAAGGAATCTCTTAGGGCAAAAATTACCCTCCCCTAACCTAAAAGATTTCCTAGCTATCCCTTGAGTGAGTACAGACCCCTGGAAACACCCGCTCCAGCTGTTTGGAGACTGAGCTTACTGGGGCTGGTAGGAGGAGCCAGCTGCCTAAGTACACCGAGGTCATCAAAAGCCAACATACTCAGTCTCCAAGCTTCTGCAAGGGAAGCACAACCCGGAGGTGTGGGACTGGACTAAGATTACACATTAGGAACCACCATCCAGGGAAAAGATTTAGGCATCATCGTGGATATGATGTTGAAACCCTCCGCCCACTGCAGCAGTGGCCAAGAAAGCCAATAGAATGCTAGGAATCATAAGGAAAGGAATGGAGAATAAAACAAAGGATATTATAAAGCACAGTTACTTACCTGTAACAGGTGATCTCTGGGAACAGCAGGAATAAGTCTTCACATATGGGTACGTCGGTACCGACGGAGCCTGTGCGGGAACGCTCCCCAGCGTCCAATCAGAAAGCTTTTCGGAGCATCCCACAGCGCCTGCGTGCTGCCTTCCCGCCTTTCCCAACTGTCTCTCCTCAGTTAAGTTTTAGAGCTGAGCGAAAGGAAAGAGAGAGAGAGAGAGACAACTCCTAGGGGAGGTGGGTGGGTTGTGAAGACTTATTCCTACTGTTCCCAGAGATCACCTGTTACAGGTAAGTAACTGTGCTATCTCCAGGAACAAGCAGGAATGAGTCTTCACATATGGGGGACTCCCTAGCTTTAGATGCCAGGGAGAGAGCCCATAAGTTGTGTGTCCCTGGAACAGGGCTGCACGTCCCCACCTGGATCTCTGGCATCCCATGAGGGATGGTGGGTAGGAGTTGATTAAGTATGGAACAGGTGTTTAAGAACAGCCTGACCAAACAAGGCATCCCGGCGGGAGTCCTTGTCCAAGCAGTAATGGGCTGTGAAGGTATGAACCAAGGCCCAAGTGGCTGCTCGACAGATGTCATCGATAGATACAGAGTTCAGATGAGCCATTGAGGCTGCCATGGCTCTGACATTGTGCGCTGTGACATGGCCCTCCAGAGAAAGGTTCTTGCTCTGATAGGCGAAAGAAATGCACTGGGCAATCCAGTTGGAAAGTGTTCTCTTGGAGACTGGTTGTCCAAGATGAGAAGGATCAAAGGCAACAAAGAGTTGGGAAGACTTTCTATGTTGCTGTGTCCTTTGTAAGTAAAAGGCCAAAGCTCTTTTACAGTCCAGGGTTTGAAGGTTCCTCTCTGCACTTGATGCATGAGGTCCTGGAAAAAAGACAGGTAGGTAGACCTCCTGGTTGAGGTGAAAAGGCAAGACCACTTTAGGCATAAAGTGTGGATTAGTCCTAAGGACCACCTTGTCATGATGGAACCTTGTATAAGGTGGATTAGCTACTAGTGCTTGCAAGTCACTGATGCGGCATGCAGATGTGATTGCAATGAGAAAGATAACTTTCCAAGAAAGGTATTTCAAGGAGGTGGTAGCTAAAGGTTCGAAAGGCAGCTTCATAAGCTGACCAAGAACCAAATTTAAGTCCCATGCCACCGGGGGTGGTCTAATGGGAGGCTTTGTTAAAAGGAGGCCTCATGAATCTTGCTACAAGAGGATGAGAGGAAATAGGTTGTCCATTTAGAGGCCTAAGGGAAGCTGCAATAGCACTCAAATGGACCCTTACTGAATTTGTCTTAAGGCCTGCATTAGACAGATGAAGGAGATACTCCAGCAAGGATTCCAGAGGTATGGCACGGGGGTTAAGTCCCTTTTCAGAACACCAGATGGTAAACCTCTTCCACTTGAAAGGGTAAGAACGTCTAGTGGAAGGTTTTATGGAAGCATAAAGAACATCTTTCACTTGTTGAGAAAGATGAAGATCCTGGAGATCTAGGCCTTCAGCAACCAAGCCCTGAGATGTAGAGACTGGGGATTGGGATGCCATAACCTTCCGTCCTCTTGAGAGGAGGTCTGGAGCAGACTAACTCTAGGGAGGGAGCTTGAGAGAGATGTAGAAGCAGAGGGTACCACACTTGCCGTGGCCAATGTGGAGCTATGCGAATCATGTGGCCTCTGTCTCTGAAGCTTGAACAGGGTTTTGGGAATTAGGGGAATGGGTGGAAAGGCATACAGGAAGTCTTGACCCCAGTGAAGGAGGAAAGCATCCCTTGCCTGAGCCCCCTGAGCCGGAGTTCTGGAACAGAACCAGGGAAGTTTGGCATTCCATGGACTTGCAAAGGGGTCTATGTCCGCGGTTCCCCAAATTCGAAAAATTTTGGATACCTGGTCCATATGTAGGGACCACTCGTGTTGAAGCAGAACTCGACTGAGTCTGTACGCCCAAGAGTTTTGAACACCTGGAAGATAAACTGCCAGAAGATGAATGTGATGCTCTCTGGCGAGGGCCCAGTGTTGCAGAGCTTCGTTTCAAAGCGACAGAGAGCCAGTTCCCTCCCTGCTGGTTTACATAGAACATGGCTACCTGATTGTCCGTGTGGATAAGGACTGTCTTGTGGCTGAGCAGGGTGTGGAAAACTCGCAGAGCAAGGAAGATTGCTCTGAGTTCCAAGAGACTGATATGTAGACAAGTCTCCTGAGGGGACCAGATGCCCTGGGTGGAGAGGTCCTGAAGATGAGCTCCCCAGCCCATTGGAGAAGCATCTGTTGTAAGAGTTGCTTGGGGTAGAAGGTTGTTGAAAGGGGGACCTCAGCAACAAGTTTTGAGGGGAATTCCACCACTGGAGGGACAAAATGAGGTGACTTGTGTTTGCGATTTTGTCTGATAGGCAGCCTACTGCCTGGGTTCATTGGGTGGATAAAGTCCACTGAGCTGCTCTCATGTGAAGGCGAGCATATGGTACATGTACGGTGGATGCCATGTGGCCTAGCAACTAACATCTCCCGAGCAGTTAGTAGGGGTTTCAACTCTGCTTGAGAAGCTAACTGCACCAAGCGAAGGCAACAGGCCAGGGGAAGATAGGCCCTTGCCCTTGTGGTATCCAGCAACGTCCCTATAAACTCCAGGGACTGAGTAGGGATTAAATTGGATTTTGGGATGTTTATTACTAGCCCTAAGTACTGAAGGATACGCATTGTGCAGGTGAGAGAAGTTCTGGCCTCTGAGTGGGAGCTCGAATGAGCCAGTCGTCCAGGTAAGGGAAGACGAATATTCCCAGGGTGCGCAGAAAAGCAGCAACCACTGCCATGCATTTCGTGAACACCCTTGGTGCAGAGGCCAGACCAAAAGGGAGCACTTTGTATTGATAGTGCTTTTCCTGAAAAAGGAACCGAAGGAACCTTCTGTGAGATGGATGGATGAGAACATGAGTGTACGCATCCTTGAGATCTAGAGAACAAAGCCAATCCTGACTCTGAAGGTATGGCAGCAGAGTTCCTAGAGAAACCATCATGAATTTTTCTTTGACTAGGAATCTGTTCAACACTCAGATCTAAAATGGGTCTGAAGCCCCCTGTTTTCTTTGGAATAAGAAAATAGGGGGAGTAGAACCCTGTGCCCTGTTGTTGAAAAGGCACTTCCGCTATGGCCCCCTGGGCAAGAAGAGTGGCAACCTCCTGCTCCAACAGGTTGAGGAGGGAGGGTGGAGCACTGAACTGGTACACTCTTGTGAGAGGGGGCAAGCTTGAAAAATGAAGCTTGTTCCCCCATCTTATGATGGAGAGTGTCCAGTGCTCTGCTGTAATTTGCCCCCATCTGGGAGCAAAGTGACATAACCTTTCTGGAATGGTGGAGGGCTCTGGTCCTTCTAGAGCCAGGAAGGCTAGGTTCTCTAGCAGAAAGTCAAAGGCCCTGAGGGGGCTGAGGCTGCTGGGCTGGAGCAGGCCTCACAGCCTTTGCTTTACTCTGTTTGGAGGATTGCTGACGTTTGGAAGGGAACTGAGCTGCAGAAGATGCCTGCTGACCATAAGCAGGATAGGATCTTCCCTTCTTAGAAAAAGGTGTTTTCTTGAACAACCTTTTCTTAGCAGGAGCAGCTGTAGATTTGGATAGTCTATCGAAAGCAGAATTTTCAGCATCCATCTGATTGGCTTTTGCTTGCCAATCCTTACCAAACAGGTTTTCACCTTTACTCTCCTCCTAATAACACTCCTAATACAACATATCTATACATACAAAACCAATCAAAACCCCTACAAAAACATCCCCATCATCCATAATCACCACAGAAGCTCACAAAACATTAACCCCATCATACAAGTTCCTTACCAAAACCCATCACATAGCTCAATACACTCCAATAATCACTATACACGACATGACTCAAACAAATACCAACGAAGACTCATACAAATAAAGCAGAATCCATACAGACGTATAACTGACAAAACCACTATCATAGACGCAAAAACAAAGCTCATCTTAATAAACATTCGATCCATACGAAACAAAATACCAATAATCAACGACATGATAAAAGAAGAAAAACCTGAAATTATATGCATCACTGAAACATGGCTCTCTCCCACAGACACTGTACTACTAAACCAGCTAACCACACACCAGTATGACATATTCAGCTGTCATCGAGATGCAAAGAGAGGTGGCGGTACTCTCATACTCACCAAAAAAGACCTACAATACACCTTAACAAGTTTAAATAATATAGACGGAATGGACATAATCAACATAGAAAATAGAACCCTTGCACTCACCCTCATATGTAGACCCCCTACAGCTGATCAAAAAAACCTCTCTCCCATCCTTGAACTTGCTTGCACAACATCACCAAGCAAACCGCTCATAATCCTAGGTGATTTAAACCTCCCCTCCCTAAATGATTCCCAATCAAATAACTTTATGGACACTATGTTCCAAATGGGATATACACAGATAGTACAAGCACCCACCCACACAAAAGGTAACACCCTAGATCTCATCTTCCTCCCCAGCTCCTTTATCAACCACCAGCAGCACACCCCTCCAACAATAACAGAAGTACCATGGTCCGACCATCACCTCATCACACTCCACCTCCCAATACAAGCAATGCAGAACTCTACGCACCACACACCTCATATATCACGATTTGCACACTTCAACAAAGACACTTTCCTGGACAAAGTACTACCCATACTCAACACAAACCTCCCAGACATCAACTCCACCGTAAATCACTGGAACCTTACAGTTCAAAAAGCAGCTGCCCCCACACAACCCACACAGACAGTTAAAAAAAAACAGAAAAATGGTTCACGAAAGAACTAATGAACCTAAAAAAACTGAGAAAACAAGAAAAGAAATGGAGGAAAACTAAATCTGCTGAGAATAAATCCCAATACTTAAACACACTCAACGAATACAAGAATGCGATTAATAAATCAAAAAAGGATTACCACTCTAAGGTAATAAACTCAGCTATCAATCGCCCCAGAGAACTATTTGCAATTGTAAATACACTGACAAAAGTTAAAAATCCAGAACCAAAACAATCTGCAATAAGTATACAAGCCCTTGCAACCCACTTTGCAGAAAAACTAAAATGCAAACTTAATACTACACCAACACTAACCCACACAAACACCGAAACTAATAACAGCTGGACAACCTTTCATACGATAGATCGGAAACACCTCCTAAGGATTATAACAATTATCAACACCACAACTTCCCCACTCGATCCATGCCCCGTATCATGGATCAAAAATACTAAGGAAGAACTAGCTGGAAACATTCAATACATAGTAAATCAATCCCTCTCCCAGGGCATTATGCCTGATGCCCTAAAACTCACAACAATCCGCCCAATAATAAAAAACAATAAACTCGACCCAAAAGACCCAAACTCATATAGACCAATAGCCAGCATTCCATTTATGGTTAAAATAATAGAAAAAAATGTTCAACTTCAATTGCAAGAACATATAGATGACCACAACTCCCTTGACTCCCACCAATTCGGTTTCCGCCCCTTCCATGGGGTAGAAACCCTATTAATTACTCTGATGGACTTCCTCATAAGACATACAGATGATAACACCCAAGGCCTCCTACTCCTTTTCATAGACATTTCCGCTGCATTTGACAACATCAACCACCTTACACTGATTAATAGATTAGAAAACTTAGGAATAGGTGGGACTGTCCTTAATTGGTTCAAGTCCTACATCACACACAGACTAATACGAGTTCAATTAAAACAGGAAGCATCGGAAACCTTCCCCCAAGGACAAGGAATACCACAAGGATCAGCCCTTTCTGCTCTCCTTTTCAACCTGTACCTGCAACCCATCACAAAAATATTTAAAAAACACAAAATCAATCACTTTATCTATGCCGACGACATCATGCTCGCCCTCCCCATAACCACGAAAAACCCTAATTATAACACTCTATCCGAATGCATGGCGGAAACCTCATCCTGGATGGGAACCAACTTCCTCAGCATCAATCTCAAAAAAACTGAGGCAATGTTTGTATCAAGATCACCTGTGGCTGAAGATACCTACCCAACCACAATCTCCATCAATAACACAACGATACCTGTTAAAAAAGAGGTAAAATACCTAGGCGTTATAATCGATCACACACTCACCATGCTACCGCACATAAAACAGACGGTAAAAACTATATTCTACAAACTCAAAACTATTCAACACTTAAGGCTCCTCCTTGACACGCATGACTTTAGATCAGTCGTTAGTGCCCTCATAACCCCTCACTTTGACTATTGTAATAGTCTCCTAACCGGCCTCCCACAAAAGAATATCTACTTATTACAAAGAGCACAGAACATTTGTGCAAAAGTAGTCACTAAAGCCCACCTAACAGACCATGTAACCCCTATACTGCTAGATCTACACTGGCTCCCCATAAATTATCGGATCAAATACAAAATACTACTAACAACCTTCAAACTACTAAACGATATTGCCCCCTCACATCTATCCACACTCCTTCACGTCCCAAATGAATTAAGAGCCCGCAGACTAAATGCAACCCTCTCACTAGAGCTGCCAAAAACATTCACGAGGACCAAAAACTCCACCAGTGCCAGAGCCTTCTCATTCACCGCTCCCACACTTTGGAATGACCTCCCAATAGACATCCGAATCATAAAGGACCTCTCCCAATTCAGGAAAGAACTCAAGACATACCTATTCTCTGAGCACTTCGGAATCCCCTACCCTCCAAGTCCAGACACACAGCGTCCACAGACACACAAACAAAAAAACCCGCAGAAACACAACTGCACACACAACTCCTCTTCTAACAGCCCCAAAGACACCCCAAACAACCCATGAAAAATGGAAATAAATTCCATCACACACAAACCCACTCACATACACACACAAACACACGCACACTTATACACACACACACTCACACATACATACACACACACACACACACACCTGAATAGCGAATCATGTATTCTTGTAAATAATTTCTATAAATAGCAATGTCAGCTCGCTGACATTCCCCTGTAAATTCAGCAGTATACAAAAGTATACACCCTGTAAATAGTTCTGACAATTTACTGTTCTGTTATATGTAAAAAGTTAAGAAGTTCTTGTTCTATGTAATGTTATGCAAATGTATGCAATTGTTCCATGTAAACCGCCCCTGATCTCTGGAAGGGGCGGTATAGAAGAAATAGATAAATAAATAAATCTTGAACCCACATCTCCAAATCAGATGCTTGAAGCCAAGCAATCCTACGTGCACCTATGGCAATAGCTGAGGCTCTGCTTACGCATTCAAAGGAGTCGAAAGCTGCACGGTTGGAGAATTTGGAGATATCCTGGGCATGTTTGAGCCCAGTGAGAAATTCCTGCCTTTTATCTTCAGATATAAAAGGACTTAAAGTCTGCAAATGGTCAGTGACTTCTTTTAAGAACATTCCCATGTAAAGACTATAGGAATTAATTCTCGCAGCAAGCATGGAAGCTTGGAAGACTTCTTCCAAAAGCATCCAGGGTTCTACATTCACGTCCTGGAGGATTAGAGGCATGTCTTTTGGCACTTCTAATCTTTCTCATTGCAGACTCAACTACAATAGAGTGGTGAGGAAGTTGAGGTTTTATGGAAACCAGGACAAGGAGGGACACGATACATGGTATCCAACCTGCGAGAATGAGGAGAGGTGGTTAGAGGTGCTTCCCACATCCTCAACATGAGATCATACAGAATCTCATGAATAGATAAGGTAGCTGCCTCTTTAGGAGTTTTAGGATATTGTAAAATATCTAACTCCTTGGCTCTGGGCTCTGATTCAGGAGCCACTGTAATAGAGAGACCCCGAGCCACCTCTCTGATAAAGTCTTGAAAAGACAAATCCTCTGGAGGAGACATCCTTCGTTTAGGAGAGGACTCCTCCTGTGGAAGCAGAATCACTGCATCGACCGACTCTTCAGAATCCTCAGAGGAATCGAAGTATCGTCTGTCCAGATGCTCTTGCAAAGCCCGATACCCGTACCGACTGGGATCGGTATCGGGAATCACCGGTACTGGGGTATCAGTACCAGAGGGCTTTAGAGGACAGAGTACCAGCATAGCAGACACTGATGCCAATGTCAATGCCACTGGTACCGGGATCGGTGCCGATGGCGATGCTACAGCCGGTACCGGCGGAGTAGTCTGTTGCGGTACCACGGGCGTCGATGCCACAAGGAAAGCCGCCAGATTGCGTTTGATGGATCAGAGGATTCTGTCCATTGACGCCACCGGTACCCCAGAGCATGGCACCAGGAGATCTGACGAGGCCACGCCATCGAGATCATCCTGGAACCCCGATGATGATGCTTTAGAGACCGAAGTCTCCCGCCGGGGTAATTTTGCCGGAGCAGAATCCTCGAGTGCAAGGCCAGAGGCATCTCGATGCTTAGAAGGAGATATACCCTTCGAGGGCCGGCTGGATTTATGTTTAGTTACCTGAGATCCATGTGAGGAAGAAGCAGCCCTGGAAGACGTCGATGCCACCGAAGCCACATCAGAGGAAAACAGGGTACCGAGCTTGGCAGCTCGGTTCTGCCGACCTCTTTTAGACATCATGGAACAGGACATACAATCTATGGAATGGTCAGGACCTAAACATTTTAGACACCATTCATGGGTGTCGGTGACAGAAATAGTACCGCCACATTTTGTGCACTTTTTAAAACCTGAGGCAGGCTTCTCCATATTTAAGGAAAAAAGGTTTTGGGCCTAACGCCCAAAACTGAAGTGCACCTGAAGAAAAAGAACGGTAAAAAGTTTTTTTGTTTTTTTTTACAAGAAAAGAACAAGGATCGGCGGTACCGGTACAGCGTCGAAGGCGGCAAACGCAACAGAAAAGAAATAAAGAAAAAATAAGGAAATTCTTCTGCGGTGACAGGAACATGACCTGCTGGCTCTGCGGAAAAAGAAGAACTGAGGAGAGACAGTTGGGAAAGGCGGGAAGGCAGCACGCAGGTGCTGTGGGATGCTCCCAAAAGCTTTCTGATTGGACGCTGGGGAGCGTTCCCGCGCAGGCTCCGTCGGTACCGACGTACCCATATGTGAAGACTCATTCCTGCTTGTTTCTGGAGATTGCCTCTATCGTTCCACGGTGGGACCACACCTTGAATAGTGTGCGCAATTCTGGTCACCGTATTTTAAAAAGGATGTAGTATGGTTAGAAAAGGTACAGAGAAGAGCCACCAAAATGGTAAAGGGAATGGAAGGATACTCCTATGAGAAGAGGCTGAAAAGGTTAGGGCTCTTCAACCTGGAAAAGAGATGGCTGAGGGGAGATATGAAAGAGGTCTATAAATTAATAGAGTGGAATGGGTAAGTGTAGATCAAGTATTTACGCCATCAAAATATAGAAAGATTAGAGGACATTCAATGACGCTACAGTGTACCCTATTTAAGACTAACAAGAGAAAATATTTTTCACTCAACATGTAATCAAACTTGACTTAGTTACCAGAAGATGTAGTAAAAGCTGTTAGTGTAGCCGGGTTTAAAAAAGGTTTGGACAAGTTCCTGGAGGAAAGGTCCATAAAACATTAAATGGGACCTGGGAAATCCACTGCTTGCCCCAACACAAGCATTGTGGAACCTGTCTCTTTTGGGGAAACTGCTAGGTACTTGCGATCTAGATTGGCCACTATTGGAAACAGGATACTGGGCTTGATGAACCTTGGTCTGACCCAGTATGGTATATGTTATGTTAAGTTGTGCACCAGAACAGCATGCACACTCGGCCTTCGAGCAGCTCAACTTCTCTTAAAGAATTTGGCCCTCGGGGGGGGGGGGGGGGGGGAAGTTTGCTGTTTATGAAAAAAAGCAAAGTCCACCACAGGGAGAGCAAACCGTGCAGTAGCACAGTGGAACCCCCTAGAATGACAATGAAACAAAGGGCAAACCACCACAACCGACTGACTCAGAGATCACTTGTTCCAGCTAGCAGCATCTTTAGAAGAGGCACCAGACCAGACCAGAAATACGGAAGTCATGTCCTGAGAGAGTCCTGGACTGGACAGGAGAATGCCAGGAAAGAAGATTAGCAGTTAAGATCTAATTTCACCTTCCAGTTCATCCCTCCAGTCCAGTTACGTGGGATGCCGTGTCGCTGCCCTGCAAATATCCTGTGGCAGAACAAGGCTGAACTCTGCCCAAGAGGCCACTTGTGCCCTGGTAGAATGGGCCTGGACCCCCAATGGGACCACATGCCCCGTCAACAAATATGCAGATTCAATAACACCTCGAATCCAATGGTAAATAGATACCTTGGCTGCCACCTTGCTCTTGTGAGGCCCAAAGAGCACAAAGAGATGCTCCAAGTGTCGAAAGGCCTCCGTCACCTTCTGCTTAAGCGCCCTGTAGATGTCGAGTAAGAGAAAATACCTAGACTCAGACAAGTCCAGGGGACTGTCAAAGGCTGGGCAAAGTTACCGCCTGATTAAAGTGGAACACCAAAATGACCTTCAGCAAGGAGGGAAGGAAGGAACAGGACTAAAGGATCACCCTTTCATTTGTGATCACCAAATAAGGCTCCCTCCCTGCATGAGAGAGCTTGCAGCTCTGAGATGCAATGTATTGAGTAACTAGCCACCAGAAACACTACCTTGAGGGTCAAATCCTTCAAGGAGGCTCTCAGACTCAAAATGGGTCTCCCACGAGCACAGAGAGGACCAAGTGAAGGTCCCAAGATGAATTAGGAGATGGCAAGGCAGTCTCAAGAGCTCGACTCCCCCAAATAAAAATTGACTACGTCCCAGTGAGAGGCAAGGGATGCACCCTACACCTAGCCCAAGAAACAAGCCATGGCTGCCACCAACACCTTCAAGGAGTTCAACACCAGATCCTTTGATGCCCATCCTGCAGAAAAGCCAAAATATCTGGAGGACTACCACTTATCTCTCTTGGCATCAAACCTCAAACACACCAGACCCACACAAGCTAGGGAAGTAGAATGGTTTCATGCCTGCAGCAAGGTGTCAACCACTTTGGGAGAATACCTTTCAAGAGCCAAGCTGTAATCGAGAACTGATCCATATCTGGTATTCTGAACAGGGCCCTGCATCAGAAGGCCCACCCACCCGGCGCTGCACCAGGTCTGCATACCACAGCCACCGGGGACATCAACACCACATGTATGATTAGCAGCAATGGAGGGAACACAGAAGCATGCCTCTGGGCCAGGGCTTGACCAGTGCATCAAATCCCTCTTCCATGCACTCCCTATGTCTGCTGAAGAACCGCACTCACCAATGTCGCCATCAAGTCTATCACAGGAACACCTTAGCACTTCACTATCAGTTGGAACGCTGTCTTGGACAGGACCACTCTCCCAGATACAAGAGATGATGGCTCGAGTAATCCGCCTGGACACTGTCTGTCTTGGCCAGATGGGCCTCTGCCCACTGCAGGAGCAGAATTGCTTCAAGTCACTGGTGAGGCCTCACTTGGAATATTGTGTTCAAGTTTTGGAGACCATATCTAACAAAGGATATAAAAAGACTGGAAACAATTCAGAGGAAGGCGACCAAAATGATTTGGAGCGTGCACCAGAAGACGTATGAGAAGAAACTAAGACCTAAATATGTATAATCTAGAGAAGAGCATAAGAACATAAGATATGCCATAGTGGGTCAGACCAAGGTCCATCAAGCCCAGTATCCTGTTTCCAACAGTGGCCAATCTAGGTCATACGTACCTAGCAGTATCCCCAAGAGACAGGTTCCACAATGCTTGTATTGGGTCAAGCATTGATATCCTGGGTCCCTTTTTAATAAGGGCTTATGGACCTTTCCTTCAGGAACTTGTCCAAACCTTTTTTAAACCCAGCTACACTAAAAGCCTTTACTACATCCTCCGGTAACAAATTACAGAGTTTGATTACACGTTGCGTGAAAAAATATTTTCTCTTATTAGTCTTAAAATAGTTTACCCTGTAGCTTCATTACATGTCCCCCTAGTCTTTCTATAGTCTGATAGCGTAAACAATCGATCTACATTTATCCGTTCCACGCCATTCATTAATTTATAGACCTCTATCATATCTCCCCTCAGCCGTCTCTTTTCCAGGTTGAAGAGCTCTAACCTTTGTAGCCTCTCTTCACAGAAGTAGCCTTCCATCCCCTTTACCATTTTGGTGGCTCTTCTCTGTACCTTTTCTAATAATGCTATATCCTTTTTAAGATACGGCGACCAGAATTGCACACAATATTCACGGTGTGGTCATATCAAGGAACGATACAGAGGCACTATAATATCCTTTGTTTTATTTTCCATTCTTTTCCTTATGAAAACTAGCATTCTATTTGCTTTCTTGGCTGCCGCTGCACACAGGGAAGAGGGTTTTTAACATGTTATCCACGATGACTCCTAAATCTTTTTCCTGGGTGGTGGTTCCCAATGTGGAACCTTGCATTGTATAAACCATAGTGTGGGTTGTTCTTTCCTAGGTGCATAACTTTGCACTTGTCCACATTAAATTTCGTCTGCCATTTGGATGCCCAGTCTTCCAATTTATCCAGATCCTCCTGCAGTTTTCCACAATCCTCTTGGGTTTTAACAACTTTAAAGTTTTGTGTCGTCTGCAAATTTGATAACCTCACTAGTTATTCACTTTTCCAGGTCATTTATGAATATGTCAAAAAGTAGCAGACCCAGTACAGATTCCTGGGGTACTCCACTATTCACCTTTTTCCATTGGGAAAATCGGCCATTTAGCCCTACCCTCTGCTTTCTATCTTTTAACCAGTTCCCGATCCACAGTAGTACACTGCCTCCTATCCCATGACTTTTTAGTTTTGCCAAAAGTCTCTGATGAGGGACCTTGTCAAAGGCTTTCTGAAAGTCCAGATACACTATATCAACCGACTCACCTTTGTCTACCTGTTTATTCACACTTTCAAAAAAAAAAAAACATAACAGATTAGTAAGACATGATCTTCCTTGTCTAAAGCCATGTTGGCTGTCTCCCATTAGGCCATGACTAAGTACATGCTGTGTAATTTTGTTCTTTATGATGGCTTCTACCATTTTCCCCCGGTACTGACGTCAGGCTCACCGGTCTGTAATTTCCCAGATCACCCCTGGAACCAAATTGGCGTTACATTGACGATCCTCCAATCTTCAGGTATTACAGATGATTTTAATGAAAGTTCACAGATTACTAATAGCAGGTCTGCAATCTCATATTTCAGTTCTTTCAACACTCTTGGATGTATACCATCCGGTCCAGGTGATTTGCTACTATTCAGTTTATCAAATAGTTGTAATACATCTTCCTGGTGTAGCAATATTTCTCTCAATTCCTCTGCACTATCACCTTTAAATACCACTTCAGTCTTGGGTAACATCCCTTCATCTTCCTCAGTAAAGACCGAAGCAAAGAATTCATTCAGTCTCTCCGCTATAGCCTTGTCTCCTCTTACTGCCCCTTTTACCCCTCTATCATCTAACGGTCCAATTGACCCTGAGGCCTTTTGCTACGAATGTACTTGAAGAAGTCTTTATTTCGTGTTTTTGCTTCCATAGCAAGTTCCTTCTCAAATTCTCGCTTTGCCTGCCTTATCAATGCTTTGCATTTAACTTGCCAGTGCTTGTGCTGTTTCCAGTTTGTCGTTTGGCTCTTTTTTCCATTTCCTGAAAGATGCTTTTTTGGCAGCAACAGCCTCTCTGACCTCACCTTTAAACCATGCTGGCAGTTTTTTTGGACTTTCCACTTTTCTTAATGCGTGGAATACAGCTGGTCTGGGCTTCCAGGATAGTATTTTTAAACACCCAAGCTTGATGTAAGTCTTCAACCTTTGCAATCGCTCCTTTTAGTTTTTTTCTTAACTATATTCCTTATTTTATCATAGTCTCCCTTTCGAAAGTTAAAAGGTATTTATTTATTTATTTACATTCTCTTATATACCGTGCTATTCTGCATCAGTGTGGTTTACATTGAACAAACTGAAATTACATTGAACAGGGCATTAAAACTTGGAGATAACTATTTTACAGGAAACATGGGCTATGGAGAGTTAAGTGGCTTGCCCAAGACGACAAGGAGCACCTGTGGGACTAGAAACCCCAGTCCTTCCGGCCCAAGGTTGCTGTCCTCTAGTGGGATTTGAACCCCCGACCTTCCGGCCTGAAGTACTGTGGATTTCTTTAATATCCCTCCTCCACTGATTAAATCAAACATGATCATGCTATGATCACTATTGCCAAGAGGCCCCAACACCCTTATTTCTTGCACCAGATCTGGTGTTCCACTAAGGACTAGGTTCAGTATGGCTTTCCCTCTGGTTGGTTCATGAACCAGCTGCTCCAAGAAGCAATCATTTTATCTGGAAACTATCCCCCTAGCATGTCCTGCCGTGACACTGACCCAGCCGATACCAGGGTAATTGAAATCACCATTACTGTGCTGTGTCTTTTGTTACCTTCCTTGATTTCTTTGAGCATTTCATCATCCATTTGTTCATTCTGGTCAGGCGGTCGATAGTACACCCCCACTGCCATCACCTTCCCCTTCATACATGGAATTTCAATCCATAGAGATTCTACAGCAAATTTTGTTTCCTGCAAAACTTTAATCCTTTCTGACTCAATACCCTCTCTAACAGAGCGCAACCCCTCCACCAAGAGGAGGGACAGGGGAGATATGATACAGACCTTTAAATACTTAAAGCGTATTAATGAACAAAAACCTTTTTTCAAAAACGGAAAAGTTGTAAAACTAGAGGGCATAACATGAAATTGCAAGGGTGTAAACTGAAAGGCAACGTCAAGAAACACTTTTTCACTGAAAGAGTGGTGGATGCTTGGAATGCCCTGCTGATGGACGTGGTCGGGGCAAATACAGTGACAATTCATAATGGCATGGAACAGACAGTGGATCCCTTTATAGCAACAGGATATAAAAACAACAAACTTCTCATATCTCAACAAATAGGGGTGACCTGCACGGAGCAGTGGGTACACCCCTTAAAAAAAGTAATGGGAAGGGGTGGTCTGCACAGAGTGGCAGGTGCACCTACTCTTGCCACCTTGCTAAGCAGACTAGATGGACCATGCTGGTCTTTATCTGCCATCATATACTGTGTTACTATGCTTCTGCCGACACCAGCAAGCTCTGAGTGCCCCCTGCCGGTTGATGTAAGCCACAGTTGTGGCATTTGTCGGTCTGCACCCTCACAGCCCATCCTCGAACCGTGGGAAAGAAAAGGTCCAGGGCCAAAAGAACTGTCCTGGTCTCCAGGTGCTTGGATTGGCTAGGGGCTCTCCTCTGGAGACCACTGTCCCTGGGCCATGTGACTGGCAATAAGCCCCCCCCTCCTACCAAAGAGACTGGCATCTCTTTGGTTGGGGGAAATATCCCAGAGGAGTGGACAAGTGTCTTAGTAATTTGTTCCGAAGGGAATGGGCAAATTTTGTTGAAGCTGAAGAGAATAAAAATGGCAGGTTTTAGTTATCAGTCGGATGTATGTGGAGAAGGAGAGTCAAAGACGACCCCAGGTTGTGAACTGAGGAGACAGGGAGAGAATTATCCACACAAACTGAGAAAGGAGGAAATGGAGATGAGTGTTTAAGAAAAATAAGAAGCCCAGTTTTGGCTATGTTCAATTTCAAGCGACGGTGAGACATCCAAGCAGCAATGTCAAAGGCAGGCAGAGAATCCTGGCCTGGATTGCTGGTGAGATTTCAGGAGTCATCAGCATAAAGATGGTACTGAAAGCCATGGGAAGAGATGAGTGCACCAAGGGACTGGGTATAGAGAGATAAAAGGAGTGGACTCAAGACAGATCCTTGGAGTACACTAAGAGCAGGATAGCAGGTAGGGGAGGATTCACCAGAGCAACCATTGAAAGAGTGATGGGAAAGATAAGAAGAGAACCAGGATAGCACAGAGCCTTTAAAACCAAGGACAAGGTATCAAGGAGAAGGCTGTGGTTAACAGCGTCAAAAGCAGCATAAAGGTAAAGAAGGATTAGGATGGAGTAAAGGCCCTCGGATTTTGCCAGGAACAGGTCACTAGAGACTTTGGCAAGAGCTGTTTCAGAGAATTTAAAAGGACAAAAGTCAGATTGTAGAGGATCCAGAAGGTCTTGAGAGGAGAGAAAGTCGAGGCAATCGCGGTGAACCACATGTTCAAGAAATTTAGGACCGAAAGGGAGGAGGGAGATGGGCTGATAGTGAGAAGAACAGGTAGGGTCTTAATGAGGGTTTCTTGAGGAGAGGAGTGACCACAGCATGCTTGAAGGCTGCAGGGAAGGATGCAGTGGAGAGCCATAGGTTGAGAATATGAGAGATGGAAGGGACTACAGTGGAGGAAATGGAGCTAAGATGGGAATAAGATCAGATGAGCAGGTAGTGAGTTTGGATGAGGAAAGGTGGTGAATGGTTTCCTCCTCTGAGATCATTGAAAAGGAAGAAAAGGTAGCAGAGTTGGGAGGGGGGGAGGTTGGGAGTGAAGAGGGGGGAGATGGGGGAGTAGCTGACCATGTGGAGAATTGGAGTGTGATCTTGTGGATTTTGTCAAGAAAGTAGCCAGCCAGGGTTTGGACAAAAAGGGAGGGAGGGGCCGGAGGCGGAAGCACCTTGAGGAGAGAGTTGAGAGTTGTAAAGAGATGGCGAGGGTCAGAGGCAAGAGTTAGTCAAATGGACACAAAAGTCTTGTTTGGCAGGTGCTATGGCTGACTGGAAAGGAGACAAGCAGTCTGGGGCATTCTGGCCACAAGGTGGGTCGAGTCGAGCCACCAGTCCAAACTCTCCCAGGATTGCCCAAAGTAGAGCACAGCAAACCTCCATCGATTGCACCTGCGGGGATCAGTGCGCCAAATGCACTGCCTGGAAGGATTGCATGTGGAGTCGAACCCAGGGTACTAACTCCAGGGAGGCTGCCATGGAGCAGAGTACCTGCAGGTAGTCCCAAGCCCTCGGGTGGGGAATCACCTGCAGCCTCCGTACCTGTCCCTGCAGTTTCACTATCCTGCCTACCAGCAGAAATACTATCCCCGCTGTGTCTCAAAGCAAGCACCCAGGTACTCCACAGGCTGCGCAGAAGACAACTGATTCTTGTTAAAATTCACAACCCAACCGAATTCCTGCAGACAGCGAATCACACAGGCCATCATATCCTGACTCTCCTGCAAGGATTTTGCCTGAAGAAAAAACACCAAAAACCAGTCATCCAGATTCGGGTGTACCAGAACACCCTGCTTCCACAGGGCCGCCACCACCTCCTTGGTGAAAACCACAGTGGTGGTGGCCAGCCCAAAGGGGGGGGCCCGAAACTGAACATGGACAGGACTGCAAAACGCACTGATGCTCCAGACAAATAGGAATATGCAGATACACAGAAACATGATGGCAGAAAAAGACCACATGGCCTATCTAATCTGCTCTTCCATATCAACCATTACAACAGTCCCCTTTTTGCCTTTAGAGATCTTCTGTGTTTGTCCCATGCTTTTTTGAATTCGGATACTGCCCTCATCTCTACCACCCTCCACTGGGAGACTATTCCATGCATCTACAACTCTTTCCATAAAGAAATATTTCCGTATATTTCTCCTGAGTCTATCCCCTTTCACCCTCGTCCTATGTCCCCTCATAGCACAGCTTGCTTTCAATCGAAAGAGGCTCTCCCTCCTGTGCATTTATGCCATAGTGGTATATAAATATCTAATTTATTAATTAATTATTAATTTATTAATTAATTTATTAATTTCTGTTTAATGTAAACCGCGCTGATGAAAAAGAGTGCGGTATAAAAGAACAATAAATAAATAAATAAAATAAATAATCATATCACCTCTGTCCTGCCTTTCCTCTAAAGTATAGCTATTAAGATCCTTAAGTCTGTCTATATACGCTTTATAACGAAGACCACTAACCATTTTAGTAGCCACCCTCTGAACCGACATCAACCTGTTTATAACCTTCTGAAGGTGTGGTATCCAGAACTGCACATAAAATACTCAAGACTTATACAGAGGCACTATTACCTCCTTTCTTCTGATGGCCATTCCTCTCCCTATGCACCCAAGCATCCTTCTAGTTTTCGACATTGCCTTTTCTACCTATTTGACTACTTTAAGATCAGACACAATCATGCCTAGGTCCTGCTCTTTTGTGGACAGAAGTACTTCACCCCCTATACTATATCGCTGCCTTGGAATGCTGCAGCCCAAATGCATGACCTTGCATTTTTTTAACATTAAATCTCTGCTGCCAAATTCTAGATCATTGAACTTCAACGGTCTAGAATTTAGCAGCCAGACCCAGGGCCTTCTGGGTTCCGTGTTGTCGCAGGTTGTTCAAATGTGCTCCCTAACCCAGCTTTAAGGCATCCATTGTCAGGGTAGATAGAGGTGGAGACATCTGAAAAGGTGACCTGCCGAGCATGTTCTGTGGAGACCACCACCACTTAAGAGACTTGATCAGTTGAGGGGTGATGTGGATCCCGTTTGAGAAGCCCTTTGCTTGCGGCCATTGAGAAGACAGAGTCCATTGGGCTTGTCGCATGTGTAAGAGAGCATAAGGGGATGACATGGACTGTGGAGGCCATGTGTCCCAACAGACATAGCATCTCTCGAGCTGTTACGTGGCTTTGCTGTTGCAGTCTTTGTGCCACCTCAATGAGATGGGCACAGAAATCTTGTGGAAGGAAAGCTCGGGCTTGTTCAGTGTCTTAAGAGCACTCCAATGAACTCCAGACATTGGATTGGAGAGAGATAGGACTTTCGGAAGTTTAAGACAAATGCCAGATGTTGGAGCAACGTGATTGTGCGATGAAGGGAGAGTTTTTACCTCCTGCGGGGAGTCTCCCCTGATTAGCTAGTTGTCTAAGTAAGGGAAAACGAAGATGCCTGAAGTGCAGAGATAGGCAGCGACTACTGCCATACATTTTGTGAAGACTCACGGTGCAGCAACTTAGCTGAAGGGCAGCACCCGGTATTGGTAATGGTTTCCTTGAAAAATGAAGCACAGATATTGTCTGTGCAGGGGATGGATCAGTAAATGCACGTGTGCCTTCTTTAGGTCTAGAGAACATAACCAATTGTGTCTCTGGAGGTATGGAAGAAGAGTTCCCAGGGAAATCATCTTTAATTTTTCTTGGACCATGAACTTTAAAGTTCAAGATGGGCTTGAATCCTCCTGTTCTTTGGGATGAGAAAATATGGAGGAGTAGAAACCCATCCTTTCATGAGAAGGAGGAACTCTTTCTATGGCGCCCTGGGACAACAGGGTGGTTACCTCATCTCTTAAATGTGCGCTTTGAAGGAGAGAGATGGGATAATCCCCTGTGAAGCTGCGGGGGGGGGGGGGGGAGGGGGGTGTAAGGTTTTAGAGCGAAGCAGATACCTCCTTTAGACAATGCCAAGTGTACACTGTTCCGGTTTGAGGTGCCACCTGTGGGCACAGGACCAGAGCCTGCCTGCTATGTGGAGGGGGCTAGGGACCCTCCAGAGGAAGGCTGACTCCTTCCTAGAGAGCATCATCAAAACCCAGGCACAAGTTGTGCCTGTGCAGTTGGTTGAGGCTTAGGAGCCTTGGAATTTTTGGGTTGGGGTGAGGGCCCTGGTAGGCAGCTGAAGGTGGATAGGAAGGATATCATCTCTTCATCTTAGCATAGAAAGGTTTCTTGGAAGAGCCTTCCTCTTGGAGGGGTTAGCTGTTTTCCTGGAAAGGCATTTAAGGGTGAGATAAGCTGTCTCAAATCTCCCCAATCTTTTCCCTCCAATCTTTTCCAAAGAGGTTTTCTCCTATACATGGGACATTGGCCAGTTTGTCCTGGACCTATTGCTCAAGATCTGATGCTTGCAACCAGGTCATCCTGCAAGTCCCAATGCAGACTACTGAAGCTCTGCTGGTTGATTTGAAATCAAAGGAGGACCTGGTAATAAATTTAGAAGTATTTTGGCCTTGCTTGAAGTGTGTCTGGAATGCACTATCATCAGGAAGCTTGGTGGCAAAAATCTCCAGATCTCTGGTGACATCCTCTAGAAACATGCCCATATATAGCATGTAGGAGTTTATTCTGGAGGTCAACATGCCTGAAAACATTGACGCCAAAAGGCATCAAGTGTCCTCTAGTCTCTACCCGAGGCAGGGATGAGTGATTTTTTTAAAACTCTTCATTGGGCACATTGCCGATTCCAACACCATTGAATGGTGGGGGAATTGAAGTTTTTGGGAGCCTGGGCACTCAAACTCTGTACATGGTATCAAGCCTCTTGCAGACAGGTAGAATCATGAGAGGAGCCTCTCACAAGTGAAGCATAAGATTTTGTAAGATGCAATGCACTGGTAATGTAGCCGCTTCTTTGGGCGTGGGAGGATATTGGAGTATCTACAATTCCTCTGCTCTTGGTTTTTCCTCTGAGGCTTCAGTGATGGCTAGTCCTGCTTGCATATCACATATGAAGTCTTGGAAAGACATTCCACTGTTGGGGATCTATGCCGCTCTTGTGGAGGTAAAGGGACTGATGTCTGGAAGTTCCTGGAAATCCAATGATCCTTCGTCAGAATCAGAAGAACCAGAATAAGAGTCTTGCAAAAAGTTGAAGTATCGACGGTCTTATGTTTGACCTTGATGCTTCGTGGATGTCAAGAGTCAATGCCAATACCGATACTCAGAGGCATCGGAATCAGGAACCATGGCAGCTTGAGCCTGTTGGGTACTGAGGAATTTGTTGGCTCCATCAGAGAGGCATAGGCCTTGGGAGTGCCAACAATGTCAGTTTGAGGGCTGGCATCAGAGCCAATACACTTGTCTATAGGCTGGGCACCAAAGCCTGCACTGCTGGAGCTGTCTATACTCTTGTTACAGAGGCTGCCAAACTCCTCTCGAGAGCCAGCATGTGCTGGTCCAGGGAGATGGCAGACATCTGGGTGGAATCACCAATGGGGATTTGAGCTACCACCCCAGAGCATGGAACTGGTAGCTCTCCAGAGGTCGATTCCTCAGGAGCCCCTGGAGCCGCTCCTGTGCTTTGGAAGACACGTTCTTCTGCCGAGGTTGTTTGGCTGGCAGTTCTACATCGGAAGCACTCCTAGAGGAGTCATGGTACTTATACTAGGAGTTTCCTTTGGTCTCGGTATCTGACTATCTTTGATGCCAATGCCTTAATAGAAACCAGAGACTTATGGAGGGCGGCGTGGCCTAGTGGTTAGGACATGGTACCTCAGGCCGGAGGGCCAGGGGTTCAAGTCCCACCTGGGCACAGCAATCTCAGGCTGGAGGAACTGGGATTTCTAGTCCTATAGGCACTCCTTGTGGTCTTGGGCAAGCCACTTAACCCTCTGTTGCCTCAGGTACACAGATTGTGAGCCCTTTGGGGACAAGGGAATGTACCAAGTACCTGTTTGTAAACAGTTTTGATTGAAGGATAAGGCGGTAAAGAAAACTGGTTAAATAAAATGTTTAGACTTTGAAGAGAACCGAGACCCATGAGAGGAGGTTGATGCCCTCGAAATGGCAGCCACTGAAATTGAGTCTGGGGCAAATAGCAATCCATACTGCTGGCACAAAGGACAAGAGTTGGGTAAATGGTTAGGGCCCAAACATTTTTAGACACCAGTCATGTTTATCAGTGACTAACATGGTACCGGCACACTTGGTACATATTTTAAAACCACTAGTTTGTTTTTCCATGCTTTAAAAATTCTTCAAGATTGAAAATAAGGTTAGTAAAATAAAGTTAGCGGTGAAAACCACAGTGAAATAAAAAAATAAAAACAAAATTTATAACTAAAAAAGAAAATATTTACAGAGACCAGTGTCGGATCTGATGGAACTGGTGTCTACAGGAAGGCAGAGCACAGATTTCACCCAAAAAGGTGAAGTTTTTCGGCGGTGACAGGACTGTACGACCTGCTGCCTCCGCAGAAAATGAAGAACTGAGGAGGAGTTGGGAAGGCAAGCACAATGGAGTGCTCCCAAAGGCTTTCCTATTGGATGCTGGGGAGTGTTCCCGTGCAAGCTCAGTCGGTGCAGACATCACCCATATGTGAAGACTGCATTCCTGCTTGTTCCTGGAGATAGCAGAAGACAGCCAACCTGCTCTTTAATCCAATTTTTTTTCCTGCAGAGTGTGAGGAGGGAGTTCATTTGTGTTGGTTTTTTGTAGTGACTGTTCACATCTGTTTGAAGCCTAGTTCACAAATGCCCCGACCTGCCCCCTTTCCCCAGTTTAATTTCTTTTTTTTCTACAAATTAAGCCCTAACCTAAACACTACTATTGTAATGGCTGAGCTCAATTAAAAGAAGAACACTAGGTAGATTAACAGGAATACTCATGTTATTCAGCCCTTGCAATCGATATAGAATGCGGCAGCACATTTAGTTACTAACAGTAGAAGATTTGGGCATCTCTCTACTGACTTATATAAATCTCCGCTGGTTACCAATTAAATCATGAATTCCATATAAAATCATTATGCTGGTATTTAAGTTTCTAAATCATAAGAGTCCCACTTAGTTTGTCTGCATCTTTGCGAGTTTACTGTTCTCGTGTCTTACACCCACAGGAGTCTTTACTGCTAGATGTTCCACTATTTTGATGGATTTGTTTTCAAGTATTTCATAACAGGATGTTTCAATGGCTGCCCCACAAATTTGGAATGCTTTGTCAGCAGAATTATGCTGCATATCAGATATTCTGGCGTTCTGGAAAAATTTAAGGGCACATTTGTTTCGGCAAGCCTTTCTAGCCTTTTGTGTGAGCTAAACCTCAAGTATGTGATATCAGGTTTTTCAGTGCATGCTTATCAAGTTGGCAGGTTTATATGATTTTGAGTTGAGTTTGTTATGTATGTTCTATTCATTTTTATTTGTATATTTTAAGCATGTTTTTCTTGTAATCTGCCTAGGAATTTGTGGAATATAAATTTTTCAAATACATACAACGTTAGAGATGGCTGAAAAAATTTAAAAGGGCAGTACAAAATGCAATGTGTGGTGTTGAATTAATGAATGATGGGGGGCAATGGAGGATAGGTGGTGAGTGCAAGGGTGGGGGGGAGAAGAATGCAAGGGGATGGAGGGTGAAGAGATAAATGTATGGGAAGTAAAGGGCACTATGTGTGTGGGCGAAAGTTGAACTCCACCTCCACACCCCACACATGCACGTAAAGGTGTAAAAGGGTCAGCAAGGGTAGCGGGACAGTGGAGTGTGGCCATTGCCTTCTGTTGGCACTATGCAGTGGCCCATTCAGAGCTTGATTTATTAAGCTTCCCCCCCCCCAGAAAATCAGGCTCTAAAAAACTTAAAACACAAAACACACTGCGATACACCTTTTTGGTGGTATTGGGGACATGCATTGTACCTAGGTTTCCGTAGCTGGCTCCTAGATTTTTAGGCTGGCTCCTAGATTCCAAGAAAATTTGTCAAGGCCTGACTTATAGTAATTTAAATACTCACAACTCGCAGGCTGTTCTCCATATCGTCGCATAATCTGATCATGCGTGAACTTCACAAAGGCATCATATTGTTCTATGGATAAATAAAGTATTAATGACAACACGTTCTTTACACATTTATTCTAAGCTGGTTTCTCACGGTATAAACTCCTTTAGCTTCAAAGATGCCTCTTTAGCAGGAATGCATCCTGCTTATGCACAGTTTTTTTTTCATAATCCAAAAATAATACACACACACACCACAATAAAGAGCGCCAAAAATCAAAATACAAACCAAAAACCAATGCGACACTCAAAATATAAATTTACAAAAAAGGTTTTCTTTAATCAAAACTCCCTTGAATAATTCTTTTCAAAAGGCATCTAGTGCCTATAATCCCATTTGAAAGCCTTATATAGAACTCAAACTCGTGGATTTATGGACACCCACGTATCACATGCCTGACCACTTCACCACCTCATCATTGTTCCATGTATTGGCTTAAGTATACAGTTTATGAATATAGTCATGATATTAGTTGACAATGCTCTAATTGAATACACAGCAATATCCAATGTAAATGTTCAACTTGCTGCAAAGTAATACTTATCATAAGCACATTCCAACACTGGGACTTCACAAGGCGTCCTCGGCAGGTCAACAGAACCTGACCCCGGCCGCTGGTTTCGCCTACAAGACGGCTTTCTCAAAGGCTATGCTCTGTCGTTGCCATAAACTATTCCTAGCAAAAATAAACAAAGAATATGTATCAATCAAATACTTATCAAAATATGCTACAACTTATAAAACCTTTTAAAAACGTCCACATTAACGAACCTCCATATTTTTTTTTAAACTTACTCAGCCAACAAACTGCTCTGACCTCTTGCCCAGTGCAGACACCGAAGGCAGCCCAACATCCTCCAGATAACCACTCGTTCATCCAATCCACAAACGCCACTTCATTCATGACCAACTAACCAAATACTATTACTGCATGTCGTCATCTCATTCATGCACATTATTTCAAATACACCACAAATCCACAAACTCCCAGATAACATACATACATTCGGGGACAACAAACCACATGGCCTCTATCACTAAAGGTGCCATACCAACATCCCAAGGCTTCAAGAAAGTATTTTTAAAAGGAAGACTCATCCTTACCCATAGGAACCTCACATTATCCACCCTCCCCCTGCTGATAATCAATATATGCAAATGTCGCTACTACATGGATATTAATAAAACCATTGCCATTCAATGGATGCATTGAGACCACCTGGAGCAGTCATCTACCAATGATAAATTATTGTTTGTTAACGCTGTAATAATCATTCTTAAATCCCCGCCACCCGCCTCTAATTTGATCCATCCATACAACTTCTTAAGTCTGACACTGTGTCCCTGGGTGCACCAATGCTCTACTAAGGGTGCTGTAAATGCCCTTCACCGTATAGCTGACAGATGTTCAATAATACTAATCTTAAATTGGAATGTTTGACCAATAAACAATTTATTACATGAACATACTATCACGTATGTGATATTGTGGAAAGACAGAGCTTTATTTCTATGAACCAATGACAACCCGACACAGGCCTTGTTTCGATACCCTTCGTCAGGGGTTTGTCTGGCATATGCTCTGTTTGAGATTGCTAAACCAGAAGGTCTTGTACCATACCGTTATGAACTATTAGAATTCTGTACACTCTCAACGGCAGAATAACTTGCCCAACTGCTGAAGGAGAAAAAGCAATATTGATTTTTCTCCTTCAGCAGTCAGGCAAGTTCACAGAAATAAAGCTGTCTTTCCACAGTATTACGTCTTGGACTGGTTTCTGCATTTTACGTGATATTTGCTTCTGTTGTGTTGCATACTATCACGTATACCACTCCCTCAGAATCAAACTTTGTGGTAGATTGCAATTTATAAGGATAACCCACTGATAGGTTGAACTTCTGAGGATGCCTTGTGAAGTCCCAGTGTTGGAATGTGCATATGATAAGTATTACTTTGCTGAAAGCTTGGGAATTATATTTTGAGTCCCATTGGTTTTTGGTTTGTTTTTTTTCAGTTATTTTTCATAATATCCCTTCCTGAATTTCTCTTTTCCCGCCAGCATCTATGACAGAAGGCCACACTACATGTCAGCTCCCATCAGTAGGGAGTGACAATGTAGCTAGGTCAGTGTAGAAAGATGAAAGTCCAAGCAGGGGCTGGCTCCAATTCACCTTGAACTGTAAAGAGGCAAGGGGAGGCTGTGGTGTTCAATAATGCCAAGAATCTCTAAATCTGGGCGTACAATTTTGGATTTGCCATGGAATTCTGAGACTTCTCATGGAATCTTCTAAACCCCTGCTAAAAACAAGATTAATCCTCATTTTCAAATGTGGCTTTGTGTGTCAATTTTAAATATATTCATGCATATACATTTATGGTTGAGTGAGTCAAGGTGACATTTTACTTACCAGATAACGTCCTTTGAGTCCTACTAAGACTGTCTAACCTACTGTTGAAGACACGCCCAGACATTCCAGAGAATGGGAAGACCCTACACAGATCTTCTTTAATTAATTATCCGAGGGGGGGGGGGGGGGCGGCAGATGAAGTATGCAAAGTGCAGTGAAAAGACCGCAATGATTGTTCTCTCGTTTCCTAGGTATATTAACTGGGTATATTAAGTACGTTGAATCTTGTGTTCAGATAATTCTTTGGGTGCTCTTTATATGATGTACTATAGGTGCGCCCAGCTGAATGTATGGTAAAGGACTTTGGTGTGGTGAATAAACAACTTTAAACATAACGTAAAAAGAAAAATTGAAATAGATATACTATTATGTATTAGAATGCATAATATTGTTTTGCTGTCTATACTGGCTATTTAAAGCAGTAGGTGGTTACAACTGTATAAGCATGGATTGATGGAACTACTCTAACAAGAAGTTGAACACCTATAACAGGTATAAAAATGAGCGATCGGTGGAATGTAAAGGATATTTGTTATATAATTGACAAGGATGTTGTATTATGCTTTGTACGGTATGTATTCTGTTAGATCTGTAGCTGAACAAATTTAAACATAAATCTCTTAGCTTTAGGAAAGAAAGTTCCAGCCTCAAAATGGAATGCTACAAGATGCTCAAGAATATATGTTGAATAATGCTCAGAAGATCAAGAAAAGGTGGAAAGAATATAAAGAAGTCATAAGATAAAGATCAAGTTGACCATCAACCGTTTCAACCTGTACCTTATGATCCGGAACCATTGATGATGAAAGTCGTCGAAACAGCATTGAAAGCCTTATCAAAGAACAACATTCAAAAAGGAAAACCTCATTCACACTATTTTTGTTGGAACGTACGTTTAAAAGGAGAGAAAAAAATCTCACCTCTTCTGTGCGTATTGTTCCGTTTTTCTCTTATATTAGAAATTAGGGAATCACCCCTAATGAGGATCAAGGGACCACAACCCCAATACCAACTAGTATTGTATGATTTTAGAAAGAGTACTTAGCTTGAGACAGCACTTCCAAAGGCGATTTTTCATAAGCAACCTACGCTGCTTACAAACTCCCCAAAAGGACTCGGTATGATGGAAAGTCCATTGTTGTTATGTTACGAGTCTCTAGCTATCACGGCGCTCTTTCAATTCCATTCAGCGCCATTTTTGGATCCAAAATCCGCCAGTCCCGGCAAGTGGGGTACTGTACAGCCTTTGATGGAAACTGCTCTCAAGCCAATACCCGGTCAACTCCACGAAGCGTAACTTATAGTTGTGACCCAACGTTATGTTTCGAGCCAACGATTCTCACGGCTCTTTCTCAAACCTGAACGCTCTTCCGTTGACGGAATGGTGGGAGGCTTCAACATCTTCTGAAAGCTCGGTCTCTTCAGTAGATACCCCTTTTATAGGGGTTTTACCGTACATGCCGGGCACGTCACAGGTTATGCATATCCTGTATTGGCCAATTCTATCAATTCACTCCTCCTTTAATAAATTGTTAATGATTGGGCTTCAACGTGGGAGGAATATTTCCGATTGGATTGTGCATCATGGAAGACAACCCTATTATGTGGAGAACACTATCCCTATTGGCCATAATAAATGTGGTGAATGTGATTTTTGTGAAAGTGCATTAGAGGGGGCACTCTGGGAGCATCCTGTGCCCCATCAGCAATACACGCATCGTTTTGCTACCACATGTTTGACATCTTTCGTGGTATATATGATTGTCTGTCCATGCCCCATGGTTTATGTAGGAAAAACGTCTCTGAGCATGAAAAAAAGACTCCAGGAACATCGGTCCCGCATAAACAGGGGGATTGTTACGGCCCCTTTGGTACCACATTGTCAGGAACATAACCACACGTTTCAAGATCTGCGATGGCGAGTAATTGATTTTGTTCCAGCTCACAATAGGGGGGGTGATAGACAGTCCCGGTTGGCTTATCGTGAACAACTCTGGATTTATTTACTGGGTTCTGTTAGCCCTCATGGCTTGAATTCTCAATTGGACTGGTGGACTATTATTTAAGTAGTGATCTGAGTTTCCTTGTTGCCTATTGGATGCCAACTAGACATGTGATTTTCTTTGGACCTTTAAACATCGGCGTACTAGGAGTCAACGGAAGAGCGTTCAGGATCGGTGGTTCGAAACATAACGTTGGGTCACAACTATAAGTTACGCTTCGTGGAGTTGACCGGGTATTGGCTTGAGAGCAGTTTCCATCAAAGGCTGTACAGTACCCCACTTGCCGGGACTGGTGGATTTTGGATCCAAAAATGGCGCTGAATGGAATTGAAAGAGCGCTGTGATAGCTAGAGATTTGTAACATAACAATGGACTTTCCATCATACCGAGTCCTTTTGAGGAGTTTGTAAGCAGCGTAGGTTGCTTATGAAAAATCGCCTTTGGAAGTGCTGTCTCAAGCTAAGTACTCTTTCTAAAATCATACAATACTAGTTGGTATTGGGATTGTGGTCCCTTGATCCTCATTAGGGGTGATTCCCTAATTTCTAATATAAGAGAAAAACGGAACAATACGCACGAAAGAGGTGAGATTTTTTTCTCTCCTTTTAAACGTACGTTCCAACAAAAATAGTGTGAATGAGGTTTTCCTTTTTGAATGTGGTTATCTGTAGGGGGAACTAAGTGGGTTTTTGGGGTTAGTTATCAAAGAACAAAGCACCGGGCATTATTGGCATTCCCATTGAAGTATTACAGCAATCTGATGCAGCTGTTACCATACTTACAAGGCTCTGCCAGGAAATTTAGAAGACATCATGGCCAATTTATTTTTATTTATTTATTTTATTACATTCTCTTATATACCGCGCTATTCTGCATCAGTGCGGTTTACATTGAACAAACTGAAATTACATTGAACAGGGCATTATAACTTGGAGATAACTATTTTACAGGGAACATGGGCTATGGAGGGTTAAGTGGCTTGCCCAAGACCACAAGGAGCACCTGTGGGACTAGAAACCCCAGTCCTTCCGGCCCAAGGTTTGTCCTTTAGTGGGATTTGAACCCCCGACCTTCCGGCCTGAAGTATCTTGCCCCAACCACTAGGCCACTCCTCCCTGACTGGAAAAGATCTGCGTTTATACCAATACTCAAAAAAGGTGATCCAACTGACTGGAAATTATTGCACAATCGCTCTGATCCCACATGACAGCAAGACTCGACTCAAGATTATTCAGCAGACTATAACCATACATGGAACAAGAATTGCCTGACGTGCAAGCAGGGTTCAGGAAAGGGCGAGGAACGAGAGACATCATGGATGGGAGATGGATCCTTGAAAAGACAAACAAATACAAAAAGGATAGCTACAGTATATGTGTTTTATCACCTACAGCAAGGCTTTTGACTGGGTAAAGCATGAGAAACTCTGGGCCACATTAAGAAGCATGGGAATACCAGAACACCCGATTATTCTCTTGCAAATTCTTTACATTGATCAAGCAGCAACAGTTTGAATGGAACAAGGAGAAACAGAATGGTTTAAAAATCAGCAAAGGTGTATGACAAAGGCTGCATGCTTTCCCCCTACCTGTTTAATTTATATGCAGAACAAATCAAAGAAACTACCGGGAGGCTAACAGTATCAGTGATGCCCTGTCACGCTGGACCTTGAAGAGGGTCTTGGCAACCAACAGTGTCAGCGGGAAAGCGTGGAGAAGGTCTTCCATCCATGGAATGAGGAACGCATCTGCTGCCACCCAGGATAGGTGAGACTGGCAGGAACAGCAGCAGGGCAACTGTGTTGTCCGGGCTGATGAACAGGACCACTAGGGGGACATCCAGAGTCAGAAAAGCCAGGAGGCCACTCTGGGATCCAGGTGCCACTCGTGCGGCTGGAGGACTCTGCTCAGCCTATCCACCAAGGCATTGTCCAGGCCCAGGAGGTAGACCGACCGCAAGAGCATCCCGTTGTGTTTCTCATATAAGCAGGCAGCTACTGCCTCCTGGCAGAGTGAGTATGACCCCGTGCCCCCTTGTTTATTGACATAGAAGATTGCAACTTGGTTGTCTGTCTGAATTAGCATTGACTGGTGATGCAACCGGTGGCAAAAGGCTTGGAGGGCTAAAAATATTGCCCGGAGCTCCAAGGTTGATCTGTAACTGGTACTCCATCTGGGACCAACTACCTTGAGTACAGAGGTCCTCACAATGAGTTCCCCATCCCTGCAGGGGGGTGACCGTAGTAAAGACCCTCTGATGGGTGGGTGCCTGGAAGGGCATCTTGGCCTGAAGGTGGCGGGGTATCTGACACCAGTCGAGGGAGTCCACCAGTCACCCATGACTTGTGTCCACTGGGAGCAGAGGCACTCATGAGCAGTTGGGTATACAGGGTCACGCGGACCATGGAGACCATGTGGCCCAACAGGTGGAGGAGAAGGCGAGCAGGCACCAACTGGTGGTCTTGCACCTCTGCAGCTAGCAGAGAGGCATCTGTCCGCTCCAGAGGGAGGAAGGCTTTGGCCTAGAGGGTTTCCAGCTGAGCCCCTATGAACTCCAGGCACCAAGCCGGGGAGATGAGGGACTTTGGGTACCTGATAACGAACCCCAGATGCTGCAGGACATGGAAGGTTCACTCTGTGGCATAACGTACCTCTGCAGCTGTGCCTCCCCTTATGAGCCAGTCGTCCAGGTAGGGAAAGATGAAGGCCAGTTGGAGACTAAGGTAGGCTGCAACCACTTGGTGAAGACCCTTGGCGATGAGACCAACCCGAAGGGTAGCACCCTGTACTGGTAGTGACCTCCTCCCACTACGAACTGGAGGTACTGTCAGTGGTTGGGATAGATCAGGATGTGTGTATAAGCATCCTTCAGGTCTAAAAGCATAGCCAGTCTCCCAGCTGGAAGTATGGCAGCAGTGTTCCAAGAGAGCATCTTGAATTTTTCCCTCACTAGAAATCTGTTCAAGTTCCTCAGGTCCAAGACGTGCCTGAGGCCTCCTATTTGCTTGGGAAAATAGGGAGAAGTAGCCTTTGCCCTGGAGATGTTTGGGCACTGGCTCCACTGTCTTATCCCTGATGAGGCCTGCGAGCTCAATGAGAAGCAGAGTATGGTGAAGGAGAGGTCTTACAGGTTCTCCTGGGAAGGAGGGTAGCATCTGTTGCAGGTGGAGGTAACCTTCCTTGACTATTTTCAATACCAGGAATTGGTGGCGATGGAGGACCACTTACAGGCAAACAGGGCCAGATGCCCCTCTGTGGGCTGCTGAGGGCCTCCTGGGGGAGAGGCAGCCATACCCAAGGAGTCAAACTCCCTCCAGGGGCCGGTGCTTGGGTCTTAGGGGATTTTTAGGCTTGTGGGGGGCATGCCCTTGCCTGATGGATTGTTGTCCCCCTGCTGTGGGGCAGAGAAGGCCTGGTACTGTGGGGCATTACCAAACCCCCCCCCCCCTTTCTTGGGAAGAAAGGCTTCTTCCCAGCAGCTCTCTTACAGGGGTGCACAGAGGTCTTCTTCGAAAGTCTGGTCCTAGTCAGGAACTCAGTCTCTCTGCAGTCTTGTCTGACATGGATTTTCTGAAGAAGTTCTCTCTGATGCAAGGGACATAGATGAGTTTGTCCTGGACCCATTGCTCGAGGTCAGACGACTGCAGCCATGCCTGCGGTAGCCACTCTGGCTGAGGTTTCGAAGCCATTGCATGCTGCTTGAGATAGGAACTTCGAACATTCCTCGACTGCCAAGGCCAGTGACTTGAACCGCTGGAGGGAGGTTCCCCATCGAGGTCGGCAGAGAAACTGGTAGGAATGGACTTGGCAAGCCAGCACTGAGCCCTGGTAGCATTTTCAGTCGAGGGCATCCAAGGTCTCGGCCTCTCTACCAGGGGGCACTAGAATGTTTTTTTTGGCTCCTGAGTCGCCGCATGGCCGACAACCACCATAGAATTGTGAAGGTGCTGGGTTTTTAGGAACCCGGAGCTTCCGTGGACTCAGTACATGGAGTCGAGCAGTCTACTTAATATGGGCTACAGGGTAACCTATTTAAGACTAATAAGAGAAAATATTTTTTCACTCAATGTGTAATCAAACTCTGGAATTTGCTACCAGAAGATATAGTAAAAGCTGTTAGTGTAGTGTAGACTGGTTTAAAATAAAAAAGATTTGGACAAGTTCCTGAAAGAAAGGTTCATAAACCATTATTAAAGTGGACCAAGTGGACCCAGAATATCCACTGCTTGCCCCAATACAAGCATTGTGGAACCTGTGTCTTTTGGGGAAACTACTAGGTACTTGTGACCTAGATTGGCCACTGTTGGAAACAGGACACTGGGCTTGAGCCAGTATGGCATATCTTATGTTCCCCACATATGAAGGAGGCAGCGCTCGAGGATTGGAGGGAGGGACTGGTACCATGACGGCCTCCTTAAGGAGGGCCTCATACTGAAGGATCTCCCCCGTGCAGGGGTCCTCCTCCACCTCCGTTTCTAACGTGAGCACCTTTGCCATATCCCGCAAAAAGTCGAGGAAGGCAACATCCTCGGGTGGGGAATGGTGCCGGGACACTGGTGGAGATGAGCCCGAGAGTATGTCTGTGTTACTAGGTGTCTGGGGACTCCTTGTTCTTGGTCTCCCAGTCTGACTTGAAGCCAGAGGAAGAATCCAAGACACCCTGGCTCCAGCAGTCTAGGCCCAAGACCAAAGGCCCGTGACTCCCAGAGGACCTGCGGTCCGAGCTGCGTACATTCGCCAGAGAGGACCAGTGTCCCGAGGAATGGGACCAGGATCTCGTCTGTTGCCGATGGCTTTCGAGGCCAGTGGCGCTCGAGGTCCAGCTCAACGACCAGGGAAGCCCTCAAGGTCAAGTGTCCGGTTGCTGGGGTGGATGAACTGGAGGAACCAGACATCAATGCTTGTTGTTGGGCCAGGAGAGCAGCGATACTATGCTCCAAGGCCGCCATCCTGGTCTCCATGCCAGCTGGCTCTGCAGTCTTTGTTGCAGGCACTGATGGCTTCGGGCCTGGCATCGGTTCTGTTGAGGGAGTCCTCAACTAGGATGGCCTTGGGGACCTGAGGCCGGTCGCTTGATGACAATTCTTTTCAGGGCAGCTTGTGAGGCCGCTGCCGCTCCGACTCCTTGGACTTGCACCAGGGACTGCGTGGCCTGGTGTGGTATTTACCCACTTTTCCAGACCCATCCTCAGACGGCCTTCAAGATTTTCCAGCTCTTGAGTTCCACCTCTGGAGAGTTCCTCGGAGAGCCCGCAGCCGCAGGACTCCGAGGCAGCCTGGACATCGCAGGGCACTGAGGTACCGGAGGGGGCCCAGGAGCGTGGTGTTGCCAGGGACTCTGGTGCAGAGTCAGATTTATGGAAGAACTTCTCCTGCTGCAACTTACGGCTCTTGATGGCCTTTGCAGACATGGACCTGCAAAGGTCGCAGCCCGAGTTATCATGGTCTGGGCCGAGGAAACAGTCATGTGGGTCGGTGAGGGACATCTTACTGCACTGATCACATTTTTTGAAGCAGCTGGAGGCCATGGGGAAAAACAGGTCTTACAAACCAGGTGACGGTCAGAGGCCTACTGGCCAAAAAAAAAAAAAAAGGCGCAAAGCACCAGTCGAGGGACATTGAAAAAAACAAGAAAACAAACCCAAGAAGCAACACGGAGGCAACCTGGCTCGGGGGGGGGGGGGGGGGGAGGGGGGGGGAAGAGGAACCAGTACACGTACTGGAAGAGGATAATTTAAGACGAGAGACTTTCTGCAGAAAACGGAACAGACGTCCAGTGGGCTCCGTGGAAAAAAGGAGACCGAGGCAAGAGGACACCCGTCTTGGGCGGGAAGGGAACCATGCATGCATGGTGCATCTCACAAAGGCTTTCTTTGAAAGCTGGGGAGATGCTTCTGCACAGGCTCCGTCAGCGCTGACATCACCCATATGTGAGGACTGCCTTCCTGCTTGTTCCCAGAGAAAGCCCAGCTGCCTGAAAAGCTTTCAGAGAGCCAATTAAAGCAACAGAAAAATAGGAAGACACAGCATGCAGAAATAGGACAGCGTGAAGGAAGAAATGGGGCCAGACTTACCAACCTCTCCTCAGGGGCCCCTCCTGTCCACTCCCTGCCCCTCCCCCCTCAGTGCAGGAACCCTTTAGGTAAGAGCACTGGACATGGAGATTGCCATTTCAAGGAGACAATGGGTGAACTAAAGCTTCGGGTGAACTTTGGGCAAAAGGTCACAAACAGGCCAAAAGTGTGATCTGGACCAGGGGAGACATGCCTATCTGCACCAGTCCATACATCTTGCCACTTGGTGGAGGCAGACAATACTAGTTTCTCTCTGTGCTGTACCACAGCATATACTAGTGATGTCATCACTGAAAGCTGCTCTAATCTGCCCTCATCTGATGGCTGGGAGCATAACCCACGCATTTGGAACACACTTAGCCAGCCAGGTTTTCAGGACAACCACAAAAATATTAAGACATTTGCATACAAGGGAGGAAGCACATTCAAATCTCTTTCATACATATTAATTGTGGTTATCCTGAGAACGTCATCTGTTAGGCGTTTCCAAAGAACTGCGTTGAGACCCACTGGTCTAGCAGAATAAGGAAAAGGCAACTAAATTTTACTTAACTGGAGGAAGGGAAGACACTAAGGAAAATGAATGTAGTAGTATTTAGATTTCAAATGGGAGATTTTGATGACTCTAGTTTTGAGGAAACTAGTTAGGAGAAAACAAGAAACTACTGCAGAAGACCAGATGTATTCCACACACTAAAAGAAGAGGTAGAGAGGGCAGGTTAAAATAACTGCCGACAAGGTTAGAAAGTGAGAAGAGGCTCTTATAAAACCAGAAAAGAATCTTTCAAACAAGTAGGCATGGCTTATAAAACTTTTCAGCTTGTGTGCATTGTCTGTATTCTCTCCCTAATTTCTTTTTATCATTTCTTCTAAGTGATATTGCGGAAGTGCTATCGGGTAAGGTTTGCCTCTTTGCAAATGATACCAAAATCTGCAATGGAGTAGATGTTTTCCAAAGAAGTGGCTGCTCAAATAAGGGCAAAAAAGAGTAAATTAGACTTACCTGCTAATTGTTGTTCCTTAAGGAACTCTAGTCCCGTCCCGGAAATGTAGAGTTGTCAACCTCCACCAGCAGCTTTGGAGACTGAAAGATGTCATCGTCATGATGTCACTGGTACAAATAGGCTAGATCCGCCCCCTTTCACCAGCACCTATTGACAAAGCAGACTCAGCAGAGCAACAAATAAGTAGTTAACTCAAAACATCCATAATGAACCGCATCTACAGATAGGTATAGAACACTAACGAACAACACAGGGCCGCCCAGAAAGAACAGGCAGTGCCCTGTAAAAGAAGGGGTACCTAAGCACCATAGCCGCATGCTGCAACCCTACAGAGATCCCCTCTGAGAACGTCTCTCATCCCTGTGCCTCACAGCAGGACCCTGTGGTTATGTGTTTTTGTTTTTTTTTTGTTGTTTTTTTTCTTACAGAGAAGGATTCCACAGCTGACCCATCACTTCAGGCTGGTCTACACCCACCGAACGGGAGGGATCCGTGACTGGACTAGAGTTCCTTAAGGAACAACAATTAGCAGATAAGTCTAATTTACTCTTCCTTTGCGTCCCTCTAGTCCAGTCCCGGAAATGTAGAGGATGTAAGAGCAGTACAGATCAACGGGAGGGCCCTGACCCAGCCTGAAGGACGGCTGACCCAAAACGACCATCTCCGCATGCCTGCACATCCAGGCGGTAATGTCTAGCAAAGGAATGCAACGAGGACCAGGTCGCCGCCCTACAAATATCCGCCGCCGGAACCAGGCTGACTTCCGCCCTCGTGGAATGGGCCCGCAAACCGACCGGAACTTCCTGGCCTCTCAAAATGTAGGCGGAAGCAATCGCTTCCTTCAGCCATCTAGAAACGGAAGACTTCGCTGTCGCCTCGCCCTTCCGTGGGCCTCAGAAGGCTACAAAAAGCCTGTCCGACTTCCGGAAGAACGCCGTACGCCGGAGATACTTCTTGAGCACTCTCCGCACATCCAACCGGTGCAAACGACCACCCACTTGAGCCCTCTGCCCCGTGGAAAACACCGGCAGCGATACCACTTGATTCACATGGAAAGCGGACACCACCTTCGGCAAAAAGGAGGGAACCGTACGCAAGACCACCTTGTCCGCCGAGAAGGTCAAAAACGGCTCCTGGCAAGACAGCGCCTGCAGCTCCGAAATTCTCCGGGCGGAGCAAATAGCCACGAGAAACACAGTCTTGAGCGTCAAATCCTTAAGCAAAGCCCTACCGAGGGGCTCGAACGGCTCCCCGATCAGGGCATCCAAGACCACATTGAGATCCCACGGAGGAATAACCGAACGCCTCGGCGGTCTCAGCAGCAAAGCCGCTCGCAGAAAACGCCGAATATCGACGTGCATCGCTATCACCTGACCCTGAATCTTGCTGCGAAAACAGGAAAGAGCTGCCAACTGCACCCGTAGGGAACTGGCCGAAAGCCCCTTCTCCAATCCTGCCTGCAAAAAGGAGAGGACGCTGGAGACGGAAGCTCGGAGAGGATTGAGGGACCTATCGGAACACCAGGCCTCAAAAACATGCCAAACGCGTATATACGCCAGGGAAGTCGACCTCCGGCGCGATCGCAGAAGAGTGGCTATAACCGACGCCGAGTACCCCCGGGCCGTTAACCGCGCCTGCTCAAGAGCCAAGCCGTAAGCGAGAATCGATCCACCTGAGGCATTCGCAAGGGGCCTTGAAGCAACAGATCCACCCGAAGCGGGAGCTGCCACGGACGGTCGGCCAACAGCCGAACCAGATCGGCATACCACGGCCGTCTGGGCCAATCCGGCGCCACCAGCACCACACGACCCGTGTGCCGCTCAATGCGTTGAATCACTTTGCCGATGAGCGCCCAGGGAGGGAACACATACAGAAGACCCTCCGTGGGCCACCTCTGCGCCAAGGCATCCAGGCCCTCGGACATCCACTCCTTCCGCTTGCTGAAAAAACGCTCCACCTTCGCCGACTCCAAGGTTGCCATGAGATCCATCACAGGCAACCCCCAACGGCGCACAATCATCGCGAAGACGTCCAAGTGGAGGGCCCACTCCCCCGGATCCTCTCGGCGGCGGCTCAGATAATCCGCTTCGACACTGTCGACCCCCGCGACGTGCTGAGCTGATAGGGCCTGCAGGTTCAGTTCCGCCCAGGCCAGCAGCACACTCGCCTCCTCCTCCAGAGACGCACTGCCCGTGCCGCCTTGCCGATTGATATACGCCACCGTGGTCGTGTTGTCCGACAGCACGCGCACCGCCGCTAGCCCCAGCACCTGCCAAAACGCCTGCAGAGCTTGAAGCACTGCGCGCATCTCCAAACGGTTGATGGACCATAGCCGCTCCTCCCGCGACCAAGTCCCCTGTGCAAAGGAGCCCTCGAGATGAGCCCCCCATCCTGCGAGACTCGCATCGGTGGTGAGCAATCGCCAGCGCGGAGGCTCCAAAGGCAAGCCCTGCATCAGGCTGTCGGGAAGCAACCACCATTGCAGGCTGCCCCTCACCGCCGCCGGACAGGGCAGACACTGCGACAACGCATCCCTCTGATGAGACCACTGCCTGAGCAGAGCACTCTGCAACGGCCGCATGTGAGCCCTGGCCCACAACACCAAGTCTATCGTAGCCGCCATGGTGCCCAGCAACTGCAGGTACTGCCAAGCCGTCGGCGCCCGAAGCCCCAGAAACCGACGCACCAGATCTCTCAAGGCCTGCGCCCTTCTGTGGGGAAGAAAAACCCGGCCTTGCTGAGTCTCGAAGCGCGCCCCCAAGTATTCCAGGGTCTGAGAGGGAGTCAGCCGACTCTTCGCCCCGTTGACTACCCAACCGAGGCTTTCCAACAATTCCACCACCCGAGTGGTGGCTACCACGCTCTCCTCTCTCGACTTCGCCCGAATCAACCAATCGTCCAGGTAAGGGTGTACCAGTATCCCCTCTGCGCAGAGCGGCCGCCACCACAACCATAATCTTCGTGAACGTCCGAGGAGCGGTCGCCAGACCGAACGGCAACGCCCGGAACTGAAAGTGTCCCATCGGCACCGCAAAACGGAGAAAACGTTGATGCTCCCTTCGCACGGGGATATGAAGATAGGCCTCTGTCAGATCTAAGGATGTCAGAAATTCTCCCTCGTGAACCGCCGCAATGACGGACCGCAAGGTTTCCATGCAGAAGTGGGCCACCCGAAGGCAACGATTTACCCGCTTGAGATCGAGGATCGGACGAAACGTACCCTCCTTTTTGGGAACTACGAAATAAATGGAGTATCGACCGGCGCTGCACTGGTCGACCAGAACGGGCACCACGGCACGGAGCCGCTGAAGACGCCGTAAGGTGTCTCTAACCGCTCGGAGCTTCCGAGGGGCCCTGCAGGGGGAAAGAACAAAGGAATCTCCGACGGGACGCTGAAATTCTAGGGCGTAACCTTCCCGAATGACCTCTAAGACCCACTGGTCTGAGGTAATCTGGACCCAAGCCGGGTAGAATTCCCGCAACCTGCCTCCCATGGGAACCTCCCCCACCTGGGCCCGCCGTATCTCATTGTGACTTCTTGGCCCCGGAGGACTGGAAGGTACCAAACCCCCTGCCCGCACCTCGGAACCCTCGAAAGGACTGACCACGTGTCGGAAACCGGCTCCGCTGCGACTGCTGAAAGCGAGGAGTGCGAAATCTACGAAAATCTCTCGAGACGCCTCTAGACCCTGAAGCCCCTCGAGTCTGCTTCGGCTTATCCTCCGGGAGACGCCCCCCTTTGGATTCTCCGAGGTCCTTAACCAACTTCAAGATCTTCTCCGAAGAGCAGCTTACCCCGGAAAGGAAGTTTACTGAGCCGGGCCTTGGAAGAACTATCAGCCGACCAATTACAGAGCCATAAATAACGGCGAGCCGCTACCACCGAAGCCAGACATTTCGCCAGACCACGAATAAGATCATAATGAACATCGGACAGGTAAGCCGTGCCGGACTCTAGCCGAGACACATCCGCTGTTTGGTCCTCCGAGAGGGAGCTCTGAAGACGTTGAGACCAGCGCAAACAGCCTCTTGCCACCCACGCCCCCGCTATGGAGGCCTGCAGGGAAAGGGCGCCCATATCAAACACCTGCTTCAGCAAGGTGTCCAACTTCCTATCTTGCCCATACTTCAATGCTGCCGCTCCCTCCACCGGAATGGTGGTCTTCTTCGTGACCGCCGGTACAGCGGCATCCACCTTCGGGGACCGAAATAGCAGCTTATCCTGCTCAGAGAGCGGGTATAACCGGTCCAATGCCCGGGTCCCCCTTAACGCAGACTCCGGGGAGTCCCACTCCTCCTGAATCATATTCCGAAAGACTCTGTATGGGGAACACTCGCTGTGACGTGCGCATGGCCTGCAAGAGCGGATCCTCCAACACCTCCTCAGAGGATGTGGACCCCGCGGGCATGTTCAACACCTTTAGCGTCTCGGAAATCAAAGCAGGCAGTTCTTCCCGCCTAAACACGCGGGCCACTCTGCTCTGCTGCTCCTCCTCCAACAATTCACCGTCTTCCAAGTCCTCGTCCGAGACGTCCCCCTCTAGGACCGGTATCCCCAGGTCCTCCTCCAAATGAGCTGGCGACGCCAGGGCCAAGTCACCCCGACGCCTTTTAGGCAACGCCACCTCCCTGTCCTGAGGGCTGGACGACCGCCTTCTCTTGCCTTTTTGAGGACTGGGGGACTGAACCCGGTCCGGCTGCAGCAAGGCGAACGCCTTCTGCATCAAGGAGAAATATTCTGAAGGGAACCCAGGCACCCCGGCCCCCTGGGACCCTTCCGGCAGCAAGGGAACGCAGCCAGCGGAGGACGGGCCTGCCATCGGTTCCGAAGCAGATAAGGAAGGGGGGCTGGACCCCCTGCCGTCCAGAGAAGTCTCAGCCAGATCTTTAGAGCCTTCCCCCATGGACTTTTCCATGCCCAGGGCCTCCAAAGAACAGGTCTTGCAAACGCCCGAGTCCAAAAGCTCTCCGCGCCTCACCCCACAGACGAGGCAGCGTGGATTGGCCGGCATGGTCTATAAACAGCGCTGTAAGGGAGTAGCCGGTTAGCAGCCGCAAGGAGCAGCTCTATTAAAAACGCGTTTTTTTTTTTTTACACTGAATTCCACTAAGCACACCCTAACTAGCTGCCCCCTGACACTCATTTCCCAAAACGAAGCTTCAAACTCCTAAAAATCAACTGTGCAGAAAGAAAAACCGGCACCCAAAATGGCCGCCGCAACATTCGCGGCGCCAAAAAACCACGCGGTGAGGCCTCCCTCACTCGTGCCGAACTGCCAAAGCCGCGCTCCGAGCACACAAGCACTCCCCCAAAAGACCCCTGAGGATTGATGTACTCACCGCGACACCGATAGGAGAGTGAAGAAGGGCAGCGCTGAACCCCTCAGGAGCACAGCCTTGTAAGCGGCATCAGCTCCTGGAGAGACAAGAATCCCCGTGGTACCAACCACTGCCTGCTGCCGTCGGTCTCTGTTACCCTCAACCTGCTCCTCACCCTTCCAAGTGGGTTTGGGAGCAGGGAGGCAAATGCAGGCACCCTTCTGTGCAACTGCAATGCTCGTTGATATGCTGGGGCACCGTTAGAGACAGAGGAAGGAGGGAGGGGGAGGGGGGGGGGAAGAGAGAGAGAACAGAGAAGAGAGAAACAGCCCCAGCAATACAGGATCTCTGTCAGCAGCAGCAGGCACCTAAAAACTAAGGCAAAAAAAAAATTCCTATCACCAAGGGGTGCCTAACCAAAGAATTAAAGCTCTGCTTATTTGTTCCTCTGAGCCCAGTCCCGGGCTCAGAACCTCCAAGCTGCTTGGAGACTGAAAGTACTGGTGAAAGGGGGCGGATCTAGCCTATTTGTACCAGTGACATCATGACGATGACATCTTTCAGTCTCCAAAGCTGCTGGTGGAGGTTGACAACTCTACATTTCCGGGACTGGACTAGAGGGATGCAAAGGAACACAGCTTTCACAAAATTCGAAAGCTTGCAAACAGAGGAACACAGAAATGAATACAGGATCAAACTCAAGGAGACAAAAAGAAATAAGGATAGCAAAATCAAAGGCAGAAGAAAAGATGGCTAAAGATGTTAAGTGCGGTGACAAAACTTTCTTCAGGTATATTCAGGAAACGAAGATGATCAGGTGGAATTGCAGGACTCAGAAGTGCTGGGAACGGACTCGTGGAAAATGACATTGATAAAGCAAAATTGCTAAACAAATACTTCTGCTCTGTTTTTGCTAAAGAAAATCCTGGAGCAGGACCACCTGTGACTCCCAAATATAAAAATGGGAATGAAGTAGATACCACACCATTCAGAGAAGATGTGTTAGAACAACTTGCAAAACTGAAAGTGGACAAGGCCATGGGACTGGATGGGATACATCCCAGAATACTGAAAGAGCTCAGAGGTTCTTGCAGGGGTCGTTAAAGAATGTTTTCAACAGATCCTTGGAAACAGGAGAGGTTCCTCAGGACTGGAGAATGGCTGACGACGTACCTCTACACAAAAGTGGTGACAGGGAAGAGGTGTCAAACTACAGGCCCGTGAGCCTTACCTCGGTGGCGGGAAAATGGGAGGCTCTCCTGAAAGAGCGAATAGTGAACTCTCTCAAAACCAGCGGGTTACAGGATCCGAGGCAACATGGTTTTACCGAGGGACAATCTTGCCACACAAATCTGATCTAGTTCTTTGACTGGGTTACCAGAGAACTGGATCAAGGACATGCGATGGATGTCATCTACCTGGATTTCAGCAAAGCCTTTGATACTGTCCCTCATAGGCGGCTTATCAATAAACTCAGTAGTTTGGGGATGGGTCCCAAGGTGGTAAACTGGATCAGAAATTGGTTTATTTTTTATTTTATTTATTTTATTGCTTTTATATACCACACTCTTTAAAATCAGTACAGTTTACAGATAACAGTTTTGTGCAGAACAAGGGGACTGTTATGCACTTACATTAAACGGGTGATACAACTTGGTTTACAACTGGGGGGGAGCTATCTACAACTATCTACAATATAAACATGAGATGACTGTCTACACAAGAGTTGTCTGAAACTTACAATTGTCTAGTAGGGTGTATGGTGAGCGAGTATGAGTTGCTGGGTTGTGAGTAATGTAGGAGAAAGAGGTGGTGCTTTAGTGCTTTTCTGAATTAGGCAAGATCCGTGATCGCCCTGATGGTGGTTGGGAGCGCGTTCCAGCAGCTGGGAGCATAGAACTTGAAGGCACGGTTCTTCGTTGCCTGGGTGCATTTTGTTATTTCGTTGGGGGTCTGTAGAGTATTGGTGGCGAATGTTCTCCTTGCTCTATTTGCTGGAGTGGGGTGGAGTAAGTCCGTTAGGGAGGCGGAGGATATATTGTTGATGACTTTGAAGGTCATTAGGACTACTAGGTGAGTCGGCAGTAGATTGGCAGTCAGTGTAAGTCCTTTAGCATTGGGGTGATGTGATCTCTTCTGGAGGCTCCGTGCAGGAAGCGTGCAGCTGCGTTCATTGCCATCTGTAATGGGTTTAGCGTGTTTTTGGGTAGGCCATGCAGGATTACGTTGGCGTAGTCAGAGTGAGGGGTCACTAATGCGTGAAAACTGTTCTGAAGTTGTCTGGTTGCAGCAGGGGTCGGAGATGTCACAATGTTCGTATTTTGTGGTAAATTCGCTCGATGGTGTTGCTGATATGCGTTTTAAATTCGAGCTGCTGGTCTAGCGTGACGCCTAGGTAGCGGATGCTGTGTTTACTTGGGAGTTCAGCATCTCTTGTCTTTAATGTAGGCAATGGTGAGAAGGATTGATTTCTTGTAATGAACAGTACATCCGTCTTACTGAAGTTTATCTTGAGGCTCTGTGAGTGGAGCCAATCGGTTACAGCCTCGAAGCATTTTACTAGTTGGGAGAAATCCGGATGGTCGATCGTGAATGGAGTGAATGGTTGACTGACAGACAACAGGTGATGGTAAATGGAGCTCACTCGGATGAAAGGAAGGTGATTAGTGGGGTGCCTCAGGGTTTGGTCTTAGGCCCGGCACTGTTCAATGTATTTGTGAGTGATATTGCTGAAGGACTGAATGGAAAGGTCTGTCTTTTTGCAGATGAGAAAAAATTTGCAACAGAGTGGACTCCCCCGTGGGAGTGCTTAACATGAGGAAAGGTCTACAAGAGCTAGAAGAATGGTCTAAAGCTTGGCAATTAAGATTTAATGCAAAGAAGTGCAGTGTCATGCACTTGGGTAGCAAAACTCCAAGGGAAATGTACACAATAGGGGGCGAGAGGTTGGCGTGCATGGAGCAGGAGAAAGACCTCGGTGTGATTTCTGTAGATCTCAAGGTGGCAAAACAGTGCGACAAGGCGGTGGCAAAAGCCAGGAGGATGTTGGGCTGCATTCGAAGAGGAATTACCAGCAGAAAGGAAGGGGTACTAGTGCCACTGTTTTAAGTCTCTGGTGAGGCCTCACTTGGAATACTGTGTTCAGTTTTGGAGGCCGTATCTTGCAAAGGATGTAAAGAATGGAAGCTGTTCAGAGGAAGGCGAACAAAATGATTGGGAGCCTACGTCAGAAGCCTTATGAGAAGAGAATTGAAGACCTAAATATGTACACTTTGGAGGAGAGGAGGGATATAGAAATTAACTTACCTGGTAATTGTCGTTCCTTGAGTGACGACAGTTTAGTCCTCCACCTCTGGGTTGTGCACCTCCTCCTGCAGCTTGGAGACTGGGCATGTCAAAGTCGTGACATTACTGGATATAGCCTGCTGGTATCTCCCATCAGCCCCCAGTGTACTATTGACAAAGCAAACTCAAAGGAACAAATAAGTAACTATACCATAACTTTAAATAACTCTCCATTCCTCAACCTGAGGAACCTTTTTAACCTTATCAGTCTTATATTTTCTTTTTTTTTTTTTTAACTTTACATTCACGTCCCCCCTATGCAAACACGTTTCTTCCTTCTCTCTTATTTAAATGAGGGGATGGTATAGGAAACAGAGAGGGATAGTCACTGCGATCTAGAGTCTGAAAGGATCCGTCTACTCCTTGAGATTGATGCTCCACTCCACCTGAAAATAAACTGAAGAAATCACACCCCTGGGCGGGAATGTGGACTAAACTGTCGTCACTCAAGGAATGACAATTACCAGGTAAGTGTAATTTCTATTTCCTTATCGTTCCTCCAGTTTAGTCCTCCACCTCTGAGATGTAACAGAGCAGTAATCACTGGGAGGGACCTATCCAGCCAACTCACCACACCATCGACCCGGAACAGGCATCCTTTACTGCCAGAACATTTAGGCGGTAGTTGTTACTGAGAGAATGAAGAGACGACCTGGAAGCTGCTCTACCAATCCCCACTGGTGGAATGACACAGTGATCCACCCATGAAGCTGCTTGTGCCACCAGAATGCTGAGGCAACCACCGCCTTAACACAGTGCGAAATGGCCGCCTTCACTGCTGCTTCCCCTTCGCGGGGACCTCCAACCAACACACAAAAACAAAGAACGCCGCACCCTGCATTTTATGTTTCTTATCGGTGTAAGCTACGAATAAAAACCTCCCCTTCCAGAAAAACCGAGAACTGGAAGAGAAACCAATAGGCTCAGGAGAAAAATCAGATACCACCTTTTGGAAGGACGACGGGACTGATCCCAAACACCACCCTCTATCCAGAAAGGGTGAAAACGGCTCATTACATGACAACGCCTGAAACTCCGAAACTCGTCACACTGAACAAAGAGCTATCAAAGCCACTGTCTATAACAGCAAATCCTTTACCGACGCCTGGAGTAAAGAATCAAAGGGCTCGTTAGATAACGCCTCTAAGGCCCAATCGGGATCCCACAGCGGCACCCGAACTCTCCTTGAGCAGCGCAGTCGGGTCCCAGCTTAAGGAAATGCCACACATCGATCTGAACACCTAGCGCTATTCCCTCCACAGAACCTCTACAGCTGGAAACAGTCGTCAGCTGGACCCTCTAAGGAACTGGCCGCTAGTTCCTTCAGACACTGTCCTGCAGAGAACTCAGACCAAGGATACAGATACCTTTGTCGCCCGGACTTGCCGCCGTGAACAGCAGCCTTCAAAAAGGCGCTAAGCACGGACCTATGTACCAGATGCAGTCTGCCTCCTTGCTCTCAACAAGGTGACGAAGACTGCCGCAAAATAAGCCTTCTTCATCCCCGCCCATTCAAAGGCCAAACCGTAGGCGGGCACCGATCCACCTGAGACATTCATCGCGGACCTAGCCGCAGCAGAATGTCCGCTACCGGCAACTTCTAGGAAATGCCCGTCGAGTAGGCGAATGAGATCAGCCTAGTACGGCCGTCTCGTCCAACCGGGTGCTACCAAGAGTACCTTTCCACGAAAGCCTCAATACGCTAACTACTTGCCCTACGAGAGCCCACAGGGAAAGGACAAGAAAGTCTTAACTGGGAGCTTACTGAGCCTCGACTTGGACGAACCATCAGCCGCCCCATTCTTCCACCAGAGACACCTCCGGGTGAACCCCAAGTAAACCAATATTAGCTAGCGCTCGAATTAAACCATAATGCACATTTGCCACAAAGCAAATCAGGCTCTAGTCGATTCAACTCCCTGATCCTTTCCTGTTTCAGGCGAGGAGACTGCCATAAACACTGCGACCACCTGAAGCATGCTCTCGCCCCCCCCCCCCCAGGCTCCACAAATGTGAGCTTTATAAAGACAGCATTGCCCCCAACAATCGCTTCAGTGAACCATCTACTTTCCTATCTTGTGCTAAAGAAGATTGCTAGGGCTCTCTTCCATACAGTGAGTCCACACCCCCTGGTAGTGCAAGGTGTGCACCCACCCACGTAGTACGAAGGCCTGCCACTGCTTAGCCTCAAAATGTCAATCAAGAACAGGCGAATTCAGGACAGCTATTTTTTTTTTTCACAAAGACATCTCTTAACCAAAAAATCCTTCAGCATATGTTAGGAGAAGCTCTTTCCGTGCCAACAATATGAAGTAGAAAGAACTCCCAATCACAGGCATACTAATCCACAGCCTTCCTGCTAGAGTAACGCCCCATTCCGTCTGACTGCACAAAGATGGACTTTATATTTTAAGTTCAACTAGCACCTGGTGTTAGGAAATACAGCTCTCTCATTCCGCAGTGGCAATTGAGTCAGCAATGAAGAAGCCGAGAAACTGCAGACAAGTTCCCATTATACCACCTGGTAAAGACTCCACTTTTAGACCACTGAAGCAAAAAAGCATGCGAGAGTGCATTGTGTCCTGCCAGTAGCTGATCGAATTTAAATGATTCAGTGTATGCAGAGCATTTTCCAGAGAACGTAAGGTCCCTCATCCAGGCTGCCTCCACATTCACAGTCTAAACCGGCAGCCATCTTGGCTGATGCCGATCAGTGTGGAAGCCATCTTGTAAGCCCAGCATATGATGTATGCCTACTAGAATCTGAGTTGCTGCTATTGCTGCTAGAGAACTAGCCTGGTTGCGTGCTTCTGGCCCCCATTAAGGCATTCGCTGAACACTAGCAGGTACTCTCCGTACTGGAGAACCTCTGATAAATGGAATGGGAGCATAGATAGCTTCAAAGGCCAGAGTTCTATTTTGCAACCTCACTCCGCTGAGCTGCCTTTTCCATATGTAAAATTAAACCACATATAGCCAAAATTAAGACATTACAAATCTACCGTAAAATCTTATAATTTGGGCAAAGCCAAACTAAACAGGAATATTTTCCATTAAGAAACCACACAATTATAAAACCCCTCACATGACATAATGCTTATGGCAGGAGCATTCCACATCTGTGGACTGGCCATGGTGCTCACCCAAGCACCTGTTACAACTGTCCAAGAGAGTTATCACCATAATTCCTTTTGACTTGAATACGTTTACAGTGGATCATAGCGCTATATCACAGCAGCTAAGCCAAAATATTACCCTGCCATATAAACCGACTAACACTTTATGGGACCTTCTATGGATAGCAGAAGGAGATTCTCGTAAATCAACATAGCTATGCTTTTTTTTTTTTTTAAAGTATAGGACTCCAAAAACCAAGTTTCCGCCAGCTCCGATGAAATCAAAGCAGATCAGCTAAAATTACCCGAACTGCTCCTATAGCTTTGCAAGAAGATACCAGCCTCCGCTGCACCCAGCTTTCCTTCCCCCCTTATCCTGAAGGATTCAGCGTTGCAGGACGCGTTGCGCACCCCCTGCCAGTCTGCTGCGTCTGCCAGGGAGCTGAAGAGCGAAATAGAGAGTAGAACCCCTGGAAGCAAACAGTGTCCTGACCTTGGGGTTCAGGATGCAAAAGGCCACCGAATAAATCAACAGTGTTAGCTAAAAATGAACAAGGCTCTCTCTCACTAAAGAGTTTCCTTTTCTTTTTGAAATCCCACCGAAGTCCGTTGGACCCAAGTCTTCGAACACAGCCCCTTAACGCTGTGCATTAACCATAACCAGAGAAATGAAATGAAATCCTGCTCTAGAAATAGATGAGAATTTCCTGGGAAGGGCATGCTAAGTGGAGCTATGAAACACGCAGGCCACCCTCTCCTCTCCCCCCCCCCCCCCGGCCTTCCTGTAGTCTGAGAAATAGCAGTGGGATATACCGACAACTTTGCAAATGGAGGTCTTAGAGGTTGCTGCCTGTGTGAACCTGATGAGTAATACGATTTTGTATTTTACCACCCCCCCCCCCAGGGATGGGGGCACTGAATACGATATGTGATTCATGAGCAGTGCTGCCATCCGGTGGCCTTTAGGGCACCAGAGCCCGACAAACGATACAGAAGTTGAGAGCTTTAAATCTTGGTCATATAATCTTGATTTGCAGAACATTACAGTTGCTTGTTTAGTCACTAACCCCTGAGAGCCCATGAGGTGGCCCTGTGGTTATTTCTTCCCTGACTTGCAGAGAATGATCAGATATGGCTGCAAACACACGGTCACAGAAAGGCACTATTGAGTGTACCAGCTGCCCTCTGGTGGCCATAGACCGTAGCACAGGCACTTCTTGGTTGACAGTTAACTATTATATACTTTTTTATATCCTAAGGTTTCCTAAACCTGTCCCTGTGAAACCACAGACATTTGGGCAACTTTCACTATAGAATACAAAAAGGCACACTTCCAGCCTGTCCCTCCTTCCAACTACAAGTTAGGGCTCTGCTCTTCAACCTAAAAGCTGGCAATTTGCCTAATATCCCGGGACTTAACAGATGCTCCTCAGAGACATGATTAGGAGAGAAAGAACATGTGGTATCAGAGATCAATGCCCAAACTGCTGTCCTATAAAACTAAGAATAAACTTAAAGAGGACTGACAACAGCCCCCTTAAGGATAAGGAACCCCCCGAGCCTCAAAACACCTACAAACAAAAGAAAAACATTAGGCCGAAAAATCTAGCTATTCTGCCTGTCTTCCTCACACAGGCAGCTCCCTGCAACTCTCGCCATGCGGTCCAAATACCTAGAGAGAAAATGGCCACCCCTTCGCCAATGAATTTTGGCGCCAAGAACAGCCACTGCAAAAAGGAGGCCTCAGCAGACCAACCGAGCCCGAAGGCCTTACCTGCAGGGCCGAAAGCCACGCAGCCTGCTCCTACCGTCTTGAATTCCTCCGATCCTCAAGCCGCGGCGAGGACCACTCAGCCGGTTCCACAGAGTAAAATTAAAATCCCGCAGCAACGGAGAAGCTCCGTCTCACACAGCTTCAGTGTGGCTGTACGGGTCGCGGAACTCTCCCCCTTACCGTCCAGGGAGAGAGATCCGCACCGGCGAATGCCTGCAGCAAGTGAAAATAACTGACAAGGAGGGAAGGCGAGAGCTGCTACTAATTTAAAGAGCCAGGCTCAAATTTTAAATTACTGTAAATATAAGGACATTTGTTCCTAATAACTAAAGGGAACTAATCCCCGATTGTCAATTAACCAAAGGTAACTGAATTAAAAGTAAAAATCAAAAGTATAATCAGAATAGAATTTGTCACACTAAATGCTCCATATCTGTTCCTCCCAAGTGAGCCCAGAAGCTAGGCTCACTACGTCCTCCTGCTGCATGGAGACTGGACACACTGGGGGCTGATGGGAGATACCAGCAGGCTATATCCAGTGATGTCACGACTGACATGCCCAGTCTCCAAGCTGCAGAGGAGGTGCACAACCCAGAGGTGGAGGACTAAACTGGAGGAACGATAAGGAAAGGGGAGATATGATTCAGACCTTTAAATACTTAGAGAAATAATGAACAAGCCAACCTCTTCCAGAGACGGGAAAGCTGTAAAACTAGAGGGCATGACATGAAGTTGCAAGGTGGTAAATTGAAAGGCAATGTCAGGAAGTACTTTTTCACTGAAAGGGTGGATGCTCGGAATGCCCTCCCTATGGAGGTGGTCGGGGCAAACAGTGATGGAATTCAAAGTGGCCTGGGACAGACACAGTGGATCACTTTACAGCAAGATTAAATCAAAATAAACGGAACCATCTAATTTCTCAATAAATAGGGGTGTCCTACATGGAGCGATGGGGGGGGGGGGGAGGAGCGGTGGGTTCACCCCTAAACAAAGATATGGGGAGGGGTGAAGACATGGGGAGGAGTGCACCTACTCCTGCCATATTGCTGGGCAGACTAGATGGACCATACTGGTCTTTATCTGCCGTCATTTACTATATTACGTTCAGGAAGGTGCAGATAACATGAGGGATCTAATGAAGCTTGAAGAATCGTCAAAAAAGTGTAGTTATTCACCTGTAACAGGTGTTCTCTGGGGACAGCAGGAATCAGTCCTCGCATATATGGGTTATTTCAGCACCAACTGAGCCCCCGCGGAAGCATCCCCCCCAGCTTTCAAAGAAAGCCTTCGGGAGATGCCACCATGCATGCGTGGTCCCTTTCCTGCCTATGGGTGCCATATTGCTCAGTCAGATGACATAGCTAAGAGACAGCAAAAATAGAAAATAGTAAAAGGAGCAACTCTAAGGGGATGAGGTAGGGTTGCGAGGACTGATTCCTGCTGTCCCCAGAGAACACCTTTACAGGTGAGTAACTACGCTTTCTCTGGGAACAAGCAGGAAGTCAGTCCTCACATATGGGACTCCCCAGCTACAGGCTACCGAAAGCCCATAGTTAAAACAGCGGCTCCCTCACGGGGAACGTAAGAACATAAGATATGCCATACTGGGTCAGACCAATGTCCATCAAGCCCAGTATCCTGTTTCCAACAGTGGCCAATCTAGGTCAAATAGTCTTGAAGGACTAGAAAAAGGGACTGTTACTTCTGGAGAGAGATCTGCAATTGTGAGTATATACTTCTGGGAATTTTCTGAAAGGAATTCTTTCTATTAAAGCTATTTAATCTGGGAACCCACTATTTTTTGTTAAATCAGTCAGGGCCTAGTAGCAGCAGTTTAAGTTTAAATTTAAAACACAAGAGAACTTTCTGGTTACATTTCATACCCAGCAGAGAGCTTATAGTTTTAATTTAATAATCACTCAGGGCCTAATATCAAGTATTTTTAGTTTAAATTTAACACACAGAAGAGAGCTTTCTGGTTAAATTTAGAACCCAGCAGAGAGCTTGTAGTTTAAATTTCATAATAAGTTAGAGCCTAGCAGCAGCAAAGAGCTATAATTTAAATCAAATAAGAATATAGTTTACCTCAGCAGCACAGGACAGGGTACTGTGTAGCAGCCCTCTTTTAATAAGTGTTAGAGTGCTTCTTCCGCGAACAACTTTTGTTGGATTTGGCTCGTCTTGGAAGACCCATACAGTCGATTGCTGTTTTGTTTCGGGCTCATATGCATAGATTCATGATTCGTCACCTGTGTAGATGTTATACACAGTCTTTGATGCACCTTGAACGTATTTTTTCAACATTTCCTTGCACCAATCGACACTAGTCTTCTTTTGAGCGTTTGTCAGATTATGCGGGATCCAAGGCGAACAAATCTTTTTTACGGCCAAGTGATCATGCAGTATCTTATTGATGCTTGTCATACTAATGCCCAAAGATGCTTCAATCTCACGGTACGTCACATGACAATCTTGCTTTATCAGTTCACACACAGCATCGATATTTTCTGGCACAACCACCGATTTTGGAAGACCCTGACGGAATTCGTCCTGGAGCGAATGTCGGCCACGATTGAATTCGTTATACCAGTTTTTTACAGTGCTGTAGGATGGTGATTTATCGCTGTATAAAAAAGTTCATCGATGCACTCTTGTCTTGATAATCCAAGTCGAAAGTTATGAAAAATAATCGCATGAAAATGTTCGAGTTAATTCCATTTTTCGCCCGAGATGAATTTTTCAAGTTACTGTAAACAAAACACGCTCAAATGATAAAATGTTATAAGGTTATGTTCAACAATGTCAGTGTTCCAATGGAACCATTGGATGGCGCCTGGCAACACTTACTGTTGCTAAGGTCAGAAATATAAATAGCAACCCTCGTAACATGTTAAAACCCTTGGCCCAGTGTGCAGCGGCAGCCAAGAGAGCAAATAGAATGCAAGGTATCATAAGGAAAGGAATGGAAAATAAAACAAAAAGATATAATGCCTCCATACTGTTCCATGGTGAGACCGCACCTTGAATATTGTGTGCAATTCTGGTTGCCGTATCTTAAAAAGGATATAGCGTTATTAGAAAAGGTTCAGAGAAGAGCCACCAAAATGGTAAAGGAGATGGAAGGATACTCCTATGAAGAAAGGCTAAAAAGGTTAGGGCTCTTTAACCTGGAAAAGAGATGCCTGAGGGGAGATATGACAGAAGTTTATAAATTAATGAACGGAGTGGAACGGGTAAACGTAGATCAAATGTTTATGTTATCAGAATATAGGACATGCAATGAAGCTACAGGGTAAACTATTTAAGACTAAGAAAATATTTTTTTACTCAACGTGAATCAAACTCTGGAATTTGTTACCGGAGGATGTAGTAAAGGCTGTTAGTGTAGCTGGGTTTAAAAAAAGGTTTGGACAAGTTCCTGGAGGAAAGGTCCATAAACCATTATTAAGGGGGGACCCAGGATGTCAATGCTTGACCTAGTACAAGTACTGCAGAACCTGTGTCTTTTGGGGAAACTGCTAGGTACGTATGACCTAGATTGGCCACTGTTGGAAACAGGATACTGGGCTTGATGGACCTTGGTCTGACCCAGTATGGCATATCTTATGTTCTTATGTACCTAGCTGTTTCCCCAAAAGACACAGGTTCCACAATGCTTGTATTGGGGCAAGCAGTGGATATCCTGGGTCGTCTTTAATAATGGTTTATGGACCTTTCCTCCAGGAACTTGTCCAAACCTTTTTTAAACCCAGCTACACTAACAGCTCTTACTACATCCTCCGGTAACAAATTCCAGAGTTTGATTACACGTTGAGTGAAAAAATATTTTCTCTCTGTCTTAAATAGATTACCCTGTAGCTTCATTACATGTCCCCTAGTCTTTCTATATTCTGATAGCGTAAACAATCGATCAAGGTTTACCCGTTCCACTCCAGTCAATTTATAGACCGCTATATCATCTCCCCTCAGACGTCTCTTTTCCAGGTTGAAGAGCCCTAACCTTTGTAGCCTCTCTTCATAGAAGTAGCCTTCCATCCCCTTTACCATTTTGGTGGCTCTTCTCTGTACCTTTTCTAATAACGCTATATCCTTTTAAGATACGGTGACCAGAATTGCACACAATATTCAAGGTGCGGTCGTACCATGGAAAGATACAGAGGCATTATAATATCCTTTGTTTTATTTTCCATTCCTTTCCTTATGATACCTAGCATTCAATTTGCTTTCTTGGCTGCCATTGCACACTGGGCGGAGGGTTTTAACATGTTATCCACGATGACTCAAATCTTTTTCCTGGGTGGTGGTTCCCAATGTGGAACCTTGCATTGTGTAACCATAGAGTAGGTTGTTCTTTTCTAGGTGCATAACTTTGCACTTGTCCACATTAAATTTCATCTGCCATTTGGATGCCCAGTCTTCCAATTTATCCAGATCCTCCTGCAGTTTTCCAGTCCTCTTGGGTTTTAAACAACTTTAAACAGTTTTGTGTCTCCAAATTTCATAACCTCACTAGCTATTCCCTTTTCTAGAACATTTATGAATATGTCAAAAAGTAGTGGACCCAGTACAGATCCCTTGGGTACTCCACTATTCACTTTTTTTCCAGTGGGAAAACTGGCCATTTAGCCCTACCCTTTGCTATCTTTAAACCAGTTCCCGATCCACAATAGTACACTGCCTCCTATCCCATGACTTTAGTTTTGCCAAAAGTCTATGAGGGACCTAGGGTCTATGAGGGATCAGAATATAGAAGGACTAGGGGACATGTAATGAAGCTACAAGGTAAACTATTTAAGACAAATAGGAGAAAATATTTCTTCACTCAACGTGTAATCAAACTCTGGAATCTGTTACTGGAGGATGTAGTAAGGGCTGTTAGTATAGCTGGGTTTAAAAAAGGTTTGGACAAGTTCCTGGAGGAAAGGTCCATAAACCACTATTAAAAAGGGACCCAGGATATCAATGCTTGGCCTAGTACAAGCACTGCAGAACCTGTGTCTTTTGGGGAAACTGCTAGGTACGTATGACCTAGATTGGCCACTGTTGGAAACAGGATACTGGGCTTGATGGACCTCGGTCTGACCCAGTATGGCATTTCTTATGTTCTTATGACCTTGTCAAAGGCTGTCTGAAAGCCCAGATACACTATATCAACCGACTCACCTTTGTCTACCTGTTTATTCACACCTTCAAAGAAACATATCATAGAAACATAGAAATATGATGACAGAAAAAGACCACATGGCCTATCTAGTCTGTCCTTCCATATCAACTACAACAGTCCCCTTTTTACCTTTAGAGATCCTCCGTGTTTGTTCCATGCTTTTTTGAATTCATTTACTGTCCTCATCTCTACCACCTCCATTGGGAGACTATTCCACGGATGCACTACTCTTTCTGTTAAGAAATATTTCCGCATATCACTCCTGAATCTATCTCCCTACACCCTCATCCCATGTCCCCTCGTAGCAGAACTTGCTTTCAATTGAAAGAGGCTCTCTCCCTGAACATTTATACCACGGAGGTATTTAAACATCTCAATCATATCACCTCTATCCCGCCTTTCCTCTAAGGTGTACATATTAAGATCCTTCAGTCTGTCCTCATATGCTTTATAATGAAGCCCACTAATAATTTTAGTAGCCACCCTCTGCACTGACTCCATCCTGTTCACATCCTTTTGAAGGTGCGGTCTCCAGAACTGCACACTATACTCCAAATGAGGTCGCACCAAAGACTTATACAGAGGCATTATCACATCCTTTATTCTGCTAGCCATTCCTCTCCGTATGCACCCAAGCATCCTTTTAGCTTTTGCCGTTGCCTTTTCTACCTGTTTAGCTACTTTAAGATCATCAGACCACCACACCTAGGTCCCGCTCTTCTTTAGTGGACAAAAGTACTTCACCCCCTATACTATATTGCTCCCTTGGATTGCTGCAGCCCAAATGCATGACCTTACATTTTTTAACATTAAATCCCAGCTGCCAAATTCTAGACCATTCTTCAAGCTTAGCTAGATCCCTCCTCATGTTATCTATACCTTCCTGGGTGTCTACTCTATTGTAGATTTTGGTATCATCCGCAAAGAGGCAAACCTTACCCGACAGCCCTTCCGCTATATCACTAACAAAGATGTTAAAAAGAATCGGACCAAGGACAGATCCCTGGGGCACACCACTGGTAACATCCTTCTCCTCAGAGTGAGCTCCATTTACTTGTACTCTTTGTCGCCTCCCACCCAACCAATTTCTAACCCAAGCAGTAACTTTAGGGTCCATCCCTAGGGTGCTCAGTTTGTTAATAAATCGCCTGTGAGGAACAGTGTCAAAGGCTTTACTGAAATTTAAATCTAAATACACCACATCTAGGGGTCTCCCTCGGTCCAACTCCCTGGTCACCCAGTCAAAGAAATCAATCAGATTTGTGTGACAAGACCTGCCTCTGGTGAATCCATGCTGCCTCGGATCCTGTAATCCACTTGACTCCAGAAACCTCACTATTTTCTCTTTCAGCAGCGTTTCCAATAATTTACTCACCACCGAAGTTAAACTAACCGGCCTGTAGCTCTCAACCACATCCTTACTTCCGCTTTTGTGTAAAGGCATCACATGAGCCTTTCTCCAGTCCTTTGGCACCACTCCCGCCTCCAACAAGGCATTGAAAAGGTCAGTCAGTGGAGTTGCTAGAACGTCCCCAAGTTCCCTCAGTATTCTCGGGTGTATCCCATCCAGTCCCATCGCTTTGTCTGCTTTAAGTTGAGCTAGTTTCTCAACAAATTCTTCTGAAAACTGTTCAAGATGTCCCTCGTTTCTGTTCCTATTTGTGGGTGTTTTCCGAGGTCCTGCTCCTGGTTCTTCATCTGAACACAGAACAAAAATATTTGTTAAGCAATTCCGCTTTATCCTTATCAGCTTCTACATATTCCTCCCCTGCACACTTGAGTCTGACAATAGCACTTTTGCCCTTCCTCTTCTCACTAATATATCTGAAAAATGTCTCATCTCCCCATTTTATTGCATTGGCTATTTCCTCCTCCTTTTGAATCTTTACCTTCTTGACTACTTTGCTAGCTTCTCTTAAGTTTTTCCAAATACAGATGCCTGTCTTCCTCTCTCTGTGATCTCTTGTATTTCATGAAGGCCTCCCTCTTTTTCTTCACTTTTTCAGCTACTTCTTTCGAAAACCATAGCGGTCTCCTTTTCCTTTTACCTTTACCATTTTAACAAAAAGATTGGTTGCCCTTAAAATATCCCCTTTCAGTTTTGCCCACTATTTTTCTACATCCCCCAGCTGTTCCCATCCCACTAACGACTCCGTGAGGTATTGGCCCATCTTTGCAAAGTTAGTCTTCCTAAAGTCTAAGATCCTCACCTTTGAATGGATTCTAACAGCCCTAGTCCTAATATTGAACCACACCATCTGGTGAACACTGGATGCAAAATGATCTCCCACTACAACATCAGAAACACTTTCACCATTGGTAAGCACCAAGTCCAGTATGGCCCCTTCACGTGTGGGGTCTGTTACCAAGATTAGTAAACAAACAAAACTACGGGTTTCTCAGAGTAAATAACCAAACAATGCAAAAAAATTACTCTATTTTCTCACCTAAAAAATACAAAACTTTCTTTTTTATGGGAACAGGTCTCAGACTTTAGTCAGGTAGGGTGGAACCCAGGAGGTATACCTCTGCTGTGGTTCCTTAACCCCTTCTTTGCATCAAGGACCCTTATGTTCCCGTTTTATCAAAAAGACTTATGGTAATGATATCAGGAATGACTACGAGTGTTATCTTGACAAAAATAGACCAATATATCTCTTCTCTCTTAGCTGTTCATTCCATCTGGGCAATGTCACCAATTAATATTCATATGTTTATGGTCTATTTTACTCATAACTCTATGTGATGCTGGCACGATGAAATTCGGCACAAACAAGACTTATCTGCAATCCCAACGCCAATGCGGCGCGCTCATGCGTTTCACTGCATAAGCAGTTTCATCAGGGGATCCGACTTGAATGCTGTACCAGGTAAAGATATCTCCATGCAGCCTCAGAATTTTCTTGCGCTATTCTGCTGCTCAAAGGATTCAATTCCTTCTTCTTCGCGGCTCCATTGGCGTTTTTTCAAAGATAATGGAGCCGCAAAGGAGGAGGAATTGAATCCTTTGAGCAGCAGAATAGCGCAAGAAAATTCTGAGGCTGCATGGAGATATCTTTACCTGGTACAGCATTCAAGTCGGATCCCCTGATGAAACTGCTTATGCAGTGAAACGCATGAGCGCGCCGCATTGGCGTTGGGATTGCAGATAAGTCTTGTTTGTGCCGAATTTCATCGTGCCAGCATCACATAGAGTTAAGAGTAAAATAGACCATAAACATATGAATATTAATTGGTGACATTGCCCAGTTGGAATGAACAGCTAAGAGAGAAGAGATATATTGGTCTATTTTTGTCAAGATAACACTCGTAATCATTCCTGATATCATTACCATAAGTCTTTTTGATAAAACGGGAACATAAGGGTCCTTGATGCAAAGAAGGGGTTAAGGAACCACAGCAGAGGTATATCTCCTGGGTTCCACCCTACCTGACTAAAGTCTGAGACCTGTTCCCATAAAACATAAAAAAAAAAGTTTTGTATTTTTTAGGTGAGAAAATAGAGTAATTGTTTTGCATTGTTTACCAAGATTAGTAAGACAAGATCTTCCTTGTCTAAAGCCATGTTGGCTGTCTCCCATTAGGCCATGACTATCTACATGCTGTGTAATTTTGTTCTTTATGATGGTTTCTACCATTTTCCCCGGTACCGACGTCAGGCTCACCTGTCTGTAATTTCCCGGATCACCCCTGGAACCAAATTGGCGTTACATTGACGATCCTCCAATCTTCAGGTATTATAGATGATTTTAATGAAAGTTCACAGATTATTAATAGCAGGTCTGCAATCTCATATTTCAGTTCTTTCAACACTCTTGGATGTATACCATACGGTCCAGGTGATTTGCTACTAGTCAGTTTATCAAATAGTTGTAATACATCTTCCCGGTGTAGCGATATTTCTCTCAATTCCTCTGCAGTATCACCTTTAAATACCACTTCAGTCTTGGGTAACATCCCTACATCTTCCTCAGTAAAGACCGAAGCAAAGAATTCATTCAGTCTCTCTGCTATAGCCTTGTCCCCTCTTACTGTCCCTTTTACCCCTCTATCATCTAATGGTCCAATTGACTCTCTCACAGACCTTTTGCTACGAATGTACTTGAAAAAGTCTTTATTTTGTGTTTTTGCTTCCTTAGCAAGTTCCTTCTCAAATTCTCGCTTTGCCTGCCTTATCAATGCTTTGCATTTAGCTTGCCAGTGCTTGTGCTGTTTCCAGTTCGTCGTTTGGCTCTTTTTTCCATTTCCTGAAAGATGCTTTTTTGGCAGCAACAGCCACTCTGACCTCACCTTTAAACCATGCTGGCAATTTTTTGGACTTTCTTCCACTTTTCTTAATGCGTGGAATACAGCTGGTCTGGGCTTCCAGGATAGTATTTTTAAACAACCCCCAAGCTTGATGTAAGTCTAACCTTTGCAACCGCTCCTTTTAGTTTTTTCTTAACTATATTCCTCATTTTATCATAGTCTCCCTTTCGAAAGTTAAAAGGTAGTACTGTGGATTTCTTTACTAGCCCTCCTCCACTAATTAAATCAAACACAATCATGCTATGATCACTACTGCCAAGTGATCCCAACACCCTTATTTCTTGCACCAGATCTGGTGTTCCACTAAGGACTAGGTCCAGTATGGCTTCCCCTCTGGTCGGTTCATGAACGAGCTGCTCCAAGAAGCAGTCATTTATTTCATCTAGAAACTCTCTCCCTAGCATGTCCTGCTGTGACACTGACCCAGTTGATACCGGGGTAATTGAAATCACCCATTATGCTGTGACTTGTTAGCTTCCTTGATTTCTTTGAGCATTTCATCATCCATTTGTTCATTCTGGCCAGGCAGTCGATAGTACACCCCCATCACCTTCCCCTTCATACATGGAATTTCAATCCATAGAGATTCTACAGCAAATTTTGTTTCCTACAAAACTTTAATCCTTTCTGACTCAATGCCCTCTCTAACAGAGCGCAACTCCTCCACCAATTTGATCAGTTCTATCATTACGATATAGTTTGTATCCAGGTATCACAGTGTCCAACTGGTTATCCTCCTTCCACCATGTCTCTGAGATTGCAATCATATCTAACCTCTCATTTAGTGCTATATATTCTAACTCTCACATCTTATTGTTTAGACTTCTAGCATTTGCATACAAGCATTTTAGAGACTATTTTATTAATATTAATCTGGCTATTGATAGGCATGGGTAATTTGGAATCTTTACGCTCTGTCTGCACCATGCTCAAGGGCATTTGGGCTACTTTACTCTTTTTTTGGAACTTCACTGCTTTTGGTAGTATCCTTCAAGGATACCTTCTTCCAAACCATGTGCTCTTGGGCGACTGTCGGCTTTCCCCTGTTTTCTAGTTTAAAAGCTTCTCTCCTTTTTAAAGGTTAATGCCAGCGGTCTGGTCCCATCCTGGTTAAGGTGAAGCCAATCCCTTCGGAAGAGCCCCTCCTTTCCCCAGAATGTTCCCCAGTTCCTAACAAATCCAAAACCCTCATCCTTGCACCATCGTCTCATCCACGCATTGAGACTCCGGAGCTCTGCCTGCCTTTTGGGCCCTGCACGTGGAACAGGAAGCATTTCAGAGAACGCTACCCTGGAAGTTCTGGATTTCAACTTCCTACCTAAAAGCTTAAATTTAGCCTCCAGAACCTCCCTACCACATTTTCCTATGTCATTGGTACTGACATGTACCAAGACAGCAGACTCCTCCCCAGCACTATTTAAGATCTTATCTAGGCGGTGCGTGAGGTCCGCTACCTTCGCACCAGGCAGGCATGGTACCAGGCGATCCTCATGTCCACCAGCCACCCAGCTATCTACATGCCTAATGATTGAATCACCAAGCAGTAGCAAGCAGCAGCAAATGAGTCCACAGACCATAGCAGGACACCTGTATTCGATGAAACTAGCACTCCAGTAACCTGAACACAGAAGGGTCGGAGGATAGGAGTTACCTAGACCACGAAAAGGTTACGGAGTACAATCTGGCCAAAGGCACTGTCCCATCAGGACTCTTTCCAGGCAGTAATGGGCTGCGAAGGTATGGACTGAAGACCAGGTGGCAGCCCAGCAGATGTCTACCATTGGGACAGAGTGCATGGCCCTGACAAGATGCGCCATGACTCGGCCTTCCAACAGGAGTCCCGCCTTCTCATAGGCAGTCTGCTACCCAAGTGGATAGTGTACGCTTGGTCACCGCCTCCCCAGCCTACTGGGGTCATAGGAGATGAAAAGCTGAGCAGCTCTGCAGTGGTCCCAAGTGCGTTGGATATAGAAGGATAAAGCCCTTTCACAGTCTAAGGTGTGAAGGACCATCTCCACCTGACTGGAGTGAGGTCTTGGCAAGAAGGTAGGGGGCATCATTTCCTGGTTGAGATGGAAGGGCAACACTACCTTTGGAAAGAATTTGGGGTGCATGTGAAGCACCAATGTTCTTGTAGAACCTGGTATAAGGTGCCTCTGCCACTAGGGCCCGAATCTCAGTAACTCAGAGCAGAGGCGAGCACAACCAGGAAAACCACCTTCCAAGAGAGGTAGTGAAGGTGGCAGGTAGCCAGAGGCTCAAAAGGGTGGGCGAGTGAGCTGCCACATTACGTTGAGGTCCCATTTGGTTGCTGGAGGGCAAACCAGGGGCTTTGATAAGAGCAGACCCCGAAGAAAATGGGTCAGAGGCTGGACAGAGGGGCTTGCTATCAAACAGGTGATGGTTTGCCACCAGGGTGCTAAGGTGCACCCGGATAGAGTTAGACTTGAGCCCGGAATGAGGGAGTTAGAGAAGGTACTGTAACACCAGTCCCACCGGGCAGGAGAATGGGTCAACCCAATGCTTGTTGCACCAAGCCAAAAACCTGTGCCATTTGAGGGTGTAAGTCTTCCTTGTGAAGGCCTTGCGAAAGGCCATGCAGAATCTCCTTCACCTCAACTGAAAGGGGCCAGAGACACCCTCTCAGCAGCCACGCTGTCAGTGACAGGGACCCCAGGTTGGGGTGCAAAAGAGAACCCCCCTCCTGAGACAGGAGTCCCAGAGTGGTTCCCAAGGGGATGGGGGTCTCCACTGTCAGAGGAGCAATGGGAACGACAGTTGCCTAGGCTACCGAGGCCCTGTCACGGAGGGTCCTGAACAAGATCTTGGCGATCAGCAGCGTTGGAGGGAAGGCGTACATGAGGCCTTATGACCATGACACAAGGAACGTATCCACCGTCACCCTGGAGGGGTGGGCCTGTTGGGAACAAAACGCGGTGCAACGAAGTTGTCTGGGCTGGTGAACATGTCCATCACGGGTTCCCCCCAGATCTGGAGAAGCTGACTGGCTACTCTGGGATCCAGTTACCACTCATGCAGCTGGAGGACTCTGCTCAGCCTGTTGGCCAGAAAGTTGTCCTGGCCTGGCTGGTACACTGCCTGCAAGAGGATACCCTGTTGGATTGTGTATGAGCAGAGGACCACTGCCTCCTGACAAAGGGTACGTGACCTGTGTCCCCCCCCTGTTTGTTCACACATAGCACCACCTGGTTGTCAGTCTGGACCAACACCGGCTGGTGAGGCAGGTGGTGGCAGAAAACTCTCAGGGCTAAGTATATGGCCCACAGCTACAGGAGGCTGATCTGCTGGGTGCTCTCATCTGGTGACCAGTTGCCCTGGCTGCAGAGCTCCCTGCAGTGCCCAACCGAGCAGGGAGGCGTCCATGGTGAGGACCCTTGAGGGGCTCGGGGCTCGGGACCTGGGGCTTGAGATGCTGGAAAGATTGCCACCAGACCAGGGAGTCTGCCAGTTGGTGGGTTACAGAGACTGTCTCAGAAGCAACCCGTGGCCTTTGACCACTGGGTCCCAGAGACACCACTGCACCGCCCTCATATGGAGGGTGAGCATCTCGGGTGACGTGGACAGTGGAGGCCATGTACCCGAGGAGGTGCAGAAGAAGCTGAGTGGGCACCAAGAGAAGGTACTGTATGCCCCGTGCCAGAGTCCTGAGATGGTCGGCTCGGTCCTTGGGCAAGAATGCCTTCGACTGGAGAGTGTCGAGCTTTGCCCTGATCAACTCCAGACACCGTCAGGAAGGAGTTGAGACTTGGGGTAGCTTATGACAAACCACAAGTGTTGCAGGACCTGGATGGTGCATACGGTAGCCTGTTGCACCTCTGAGGCTGTGCCTCCCTTTATGAGCCAGTCGTCCAGGTAGGGGAAGACAAAGACCCCCGAACCCGCTGGAGACTGAGGAAAGCAGCCACGACTGCCAGGCATCTTGTGAAGACTCTTGGGGCAGAAGCCAAGCCGAAAGGGAGCATCCTGTACTGAAAATGCCTGCCCCTATTATGAACTGCAGGTACTGCCGGTGGTTGGGGTGAATGAGGACGTGGGTATAAGCATCCTTGAGGTCTAAGGAGCATAGCCAATCTCCCTGCTGAAGGTATGGCAGCAATATTCCAAGAGAGAGCATCTTGAACTTCTCCCTCACCAGGAATTTGTTGAGATTACGCAGGTTGAGGATGGGCCTTAGGGCCCCTGTCCTTTTTGGCATGAGGAAGCACCTGGAGTAGAACCCCTTGCCCTTGAGATAGTGGAGCACCAGTTCCACCGCTTTGTTCTCGAGAAGACCTGCCAACTCCTTCAGTAGAAGGTCCCAGTGGAGGGGAGACCTGAGGGGCTCTACCAGAAAATAAGGGGGGGGGGGGTCCGAGTCACGTGGAGGAAGTAACTCTCCCTGACCACCCGAAGTGCCCAGGAGTTGGTGGTGATGGTCAACCACTTCTAGGCATAGTGGGTCAGACGTCCCCCTGTGGGCTGCTGATCTCCTTGGGATAAGAACATAAGATATGCCATACTGGATCAGACCAAGGTCCATCAAGCCCAGTAACCTGTTTCCAACAGTGGCCAATCTAGATTAAGTACCTAGCAGCTCCCCCATAGAGAGGCTATGCTCAAGGAGTCAAAAACTCCCCCCTGGCTGGGCCAAAGCCCACAGTGCCTGGGGTTTTGGAGCCTTTTCCTTATGAGGGCCATGCCCATGGCCTGCTGACCCTGTTGGAGAGCTGGGGAGGCCTAAGGTGGTGGGTAATTTCTGTAAGCAGCTCCCTTCCTCGGGAAGAAGGGCTTTTTATCAGAGCCTTTCCATCAGGGAGGGACAGCGGTCTTTTTTGAGAGCCGGCTCCGCATCATGAACTCTGTCTCCAGCTCGGTAGCCTTGTCGGTCATGGAATTTGACAAAGAGGTTCTCTTTGGCATAGGACATCGACCAATTTGTCCTGAACCCATTGCTCGAGATCGGATGACTGTAGCCAAACTTGGTGGTGAGCACCGATGCCCACCACTGCTACTCAAGCCGCCAACTTGAACCAGCCATAGGCTGCTCAAGACATGAACTCATGGACATCCTTGGCCAGGTTCTTGCAAGGGTTCCTAGGAGAGACCAGCTGAGAACCCAGCAAGTTCCTTCACCAGGTCTCTCAGGTACATGCCCATGTACAGCTGGTAGGCCTGGATGTGGCTGTTGGGCATTGAGCCCTGGTAGCACTTTATGCGGAGGCCGTCCATGGTGCAGGCCTCCCAACGCATGACCGACTCCACCACCATGGAGTTATGGGGCAGTTGGGGCTTTTGGAAGCCCAGGTCTAACAGACTCGTTACATCGAGTTTAGCAGTTTGCTCACCACCGGTACCGAAAGCCGGTGTCTCCCACATTCAGAGCATCAGCCATTCCAGGATGGGAGGGATGGGCATCGTGAGCGATTCCTGCGGAGGAGCCTCGTACTGGAGGATTTCCAACTCATCCGCCCGAGGGTCCTCCGACTCCGTAGGGAAAGCGTAGTTACTCACCTGTAACAGGTGTTCTCCAGGAGCAGCAGGAATCAGTCCTCACATATGGGTGACGTCGGCGCCGATGGAGCCCCCGTGCGGAGCATTTCTCCAGCTTTCACAGAAAGTTTTTGGGAATGCAGCGCACATGCGCGGTCCCCTTCCTGCCCAAGGGTGCCATCTTGCTCAGTCTGATGACATAGCTAAAAAGACAGCAAAAACCAAAATGAAGGCTAGGACTGCAACTCCAGGGGAGGAGGGAGGGTCGTGAGGACCGATTCCTGCTGCTCCTGGAAAACACCTGTTACAGGTAAGTAAATACGCTTTCTCCAGGACCAAGCAGGAAGTCAGTCCTCACATATGGGACTCCCAAGCTCTAGGCTACCGTGAACCCAGAGCTGAAAAAATGGCTCCCTCTCAAGAGTCTCAGCATCCGTGATAAGAATTTTCTCTGAGAATGCACCCCGTACGGTAGCCCAACACAAAGGGCCGGAGGGTAGGAGTTGCCTAAACCTCAAAGAGACTAAGGAGTACTGCCTGGCCGAAAACACTGTCCCGGTGTGTCTTTCTCCAGGCAGCAATGGGCTGCAAACGTCTGGCTTGAAGACCAAGTTGTGGCCTGGCAGATGTCTGCCAACGGAACAGAGCAGCGATGAGCTACTGACATGGCCTTCGACCTGACACGGTGGGCCGTGACCTGACCCTGCAAGAGGAGGTCAGCTGCCCTGTACGCCCAAGCGATGCAATCTGCTACCCAAGTGGACAACGTACACTTGGAGACAGGTAACCCCATCCTATTAGGGTCAAATGAGATGAAGAGCTGAGTAGTCCTTCGATGCTCCCGCATACATTCTATGTAAAAGGACAACGCCCTTTTACAGTCCAGGGTATGCAAGACTGTTTCAGCCCAGCTGGCAAGCGGCCTGGGAAAAAAGGTCGGAAGAAGCACCTCCTCATTGAGGTGGAAAGAGGAGACCACTTTTGGGAGGAACTTGGGATGGGTCTGTATGACCACCCTGTTCCTACAGAACCACGTGTACGGTCTATCAGATACCAGAGCTTGTAGTTCACTCACATGTCTAGCCGAGGTAAGAGCCACCAGGAAGAGCACTTTACAAGAGAGGAAGCACAAATGCCAAGTAGCCATCGGCTGAAACGGTGGCCGAGTAAGTTGCTGCAAGACCACGTTCAAATCCCACTCAGTCGCCGACGGACGAACTGGAGGCTGAGTAGAAGCAGACCTCAGAAATCTGGACACCAAGGGGTGAACCGACAGACTATCCTTCCACCGGTGAGTGGTGTGCTGACAAAGCACTGAGGTGGACCCGAACAGAGTTAGACTTAAGGCCTAGGTCTGAAAGGTGAAGTAGATACTGCAGTACTACTGGCACAAGGCAAGAGAAAGGATCTTCATTGCACTGAGCACACCATACTGTAAACCTATGCCACTTGAGGGCATAGGACTTTCTGGTGGACTGCCTCCTAGAGGCCAAGACCACCTCCTCAACCTCCTTAGGTAGACGTAAGGGAGCTAACACTATCCTTTCAGCAGCCAGGCCATCAGATTGAGAGACCTGAGAATGGGGTGCAGAAGGGAACCCTGCTCTTGAGACAGGAGATCGTGTTGCAGCCCCAGAGGGAATGGAGCTTCCATCACCAACTGCAGAAGAAGTGGAAACCACGGCTGCCTCGGCCATCTGGGGGCTTCCAGAATCACCGAGGCCTTGTCCCGGAGAATCTTGAACAGAGTTCGGGCCACCAGGGGCATTGGAGAAAATGCATACAGGAGGCAGAGATTAGAAAAGCATCTGCTGCCATCCTCAGGGGATGCGGCTGTCTGGAGCAAAACCTGGGCAGCTGACGGTTTAGTGGACTTGCAAAGAGATTGATGGATGGAAGTCCCCATCGGAGGAAGATCTGCTGGACCACCAATGGATTCAACTGCCATTCGTGGGGCTGGAGAATCCTGCTTAGCTCGTCTGCTAGGAAGTTTTCCTGACCAGGTAGATAAACTGCTTTGAGAAACATGCCTTGTCTGACCACAAAGGAGTAAAGTTCCAGTGCCTCCTGACATAGGAGCCTGGACCCTGTGCCTCCTTGTTTGTTCACGTAGAACACGGTTACCTAATTGTCCATCTGAACTAGGACAGACTGTTGAGAGGGAGCATGGCAGAAGGTTTGCAGAGCGAAGCAGATTGCTTGCAGCCCTAAAAGGTTTATCTGCTGTGTGATCTCCCGAGGGGACCACAGGCCTTGAGTGCACGTGCCCTGGCAATGTGCACCCCAGCCCTTTAAGGATGCATCTGTCAGCACCCTGGTGTGTACTGGAGCCTAAAAAGGTACACCCTTGAGAAGGTTTGGCAGATGTAGCCACCACTGTAAGGAGTTCAGAAGTTGTCTGGACACCTTTACTCTGTCTCGAAGGTTGCCGGTGGCTTGTGTCCACTGATCTGAGGCACCACTGAGCAGCCCGCATGTGCAGACGGGCATTCGGGGTCACATGTACAGTGGATGCCATGTGGCCCACTGTCGGAAACATGAGAATTGGTTTGGAACTGGCTGGCCAACTCCATCAGTCTGTGGGCCCTGTCCTCAGGCAAGTAAGCTCTTGCCTGAAGGGTGTCAAGCCTCGCCCCTATAAACTCTAGGTTCTGAGAGGGGAGCAAAGTGGACTTTGCGTAGTTTATGACAAAGCCCAGGTGCTGAAGAAGAGACAGTGTGAAGAGTGGCTTTGTCAGGCCCCTGATTAGCCAATCATCCAGGTACGGGAAGACAAAAATCCCCTGATTTCTGAGAAAAGTCACCACCACCACCACTAGGCATTTGGTGAAAACCCTGGGGGCAGAGATCAGGCCAAAGGGAAGTACCCTGTACTGAAAGTGGTTTCCTCCCACCACAAAATCTGAGATATTGTCTGTGGTCTGGATTGATGAGGATGCGAGTATAAGCATCCTTTAGGTTTAAGGAGCATAGCCAGTCTCCCTGCTGGAGGTAGGGCAGCAGTATCCCAAGGGTAAGCATCTTGAACTTTACCCACTCCAGAAACTTGTTTAGGTTTCGCACGTCTAGGGTAGGCCGGAGGCCTCCTGTCCTTTTTGGTACCAGGAAGTACCTGGAGTAGAAGCCTTGCCCTTCCAGGTGGTGAGGCACTGGTTCCACCGCCTGTTCCTTTAGAAGACTTGCCAACTCCTGAAGGAGGAGGTTTCTGTGCAGAGGAAGTCTTGGAGGCTCCCCTGGAAAGTAGGAGGGGGTAGCTGGTGGAAGTGGAGCATGTAGCCCTTTTGGACTATGCCGAGTGCCCAGGTATCCCCTGTGATGGCTGGCCACCTGTAGGGGTACAGGGTCAGCCGACCTCCTGTGCTGAGTGGAGCCAGTGGTGAAGAGGCTATGCTGTGGGAGTCAAAACAACGCTCCCTGCTGTGCAGGAGCCGGAGCTGGCGGCTTGGGGGTCTTCTACCTACGGGGCCCATGCCCCTGCCCCTTGGCGAGCTGGAGAGGCCCGATATTGAGGGTAGCATTTGTAGGCAGCACCCTTCCTCGGGAAAAAGGGCTTCTTTCCCGAGCCCTTCTTTTTTTGAGAAGGGGCAGAAGTCTTCCTGGACAGCCTTGTCCTGGTGAGAGTCTTAGTCTCGATTTCTGCAGCCTTTTCAGTCATGGGCTTACCGAAAAGGTTTTCACCATGGCAGGGGACATCGACCAACTTGTCCTGTACCCATGACTCCAGGTCTGATGACTGCAGCCAGGCCTGACGTCATGCACCAATGCCGGCTGCGGCTACCCAGGCCGAAGCCTCGAAGCAGTCATAGGCTGCTCGAGATATAAACTTCAAGCACTCCCAGATCCCTGAAGACAAGGCTTTGAATCTCTGCAAGGGTTCCTTAGAGAGGCCAGCTGAGAACCCAGCAATCTCCTTTGCCAGGTCTTGTAAGTACATGCCCATGTACAGCTGGTAAGTCTGGACAGGGTAAGACAGCATAGAGCCTTGGAAGCACTTTCTACCGAGGGCATCCAGGTTCTGGGCCTCCCGGCCGGGAGGCACCGAGTGCATCTTTTGACTTTTCAGCCTGTGTATGGCCGATTCCACAACCATGGAGTTGTGCGGTAGCTGCGCCTTTTGGAACCCAGGGCTCTTACGGACTCAATAAATGGAATCGACCTTTTGCTCAGAACCGGTGCCGAGGCCGGTGTTTCCCACATATGGAAGAGCAGCCGTTCCAGCATCGGAGGAACCGGGACAGTAAAGGCTTCCTTTGGAGGAAAATCATACTGGAGGGCATCAAGCTCTTCGGCTCGAGGCTCCTCCTTGGTGTCTGCCGGGAATGCCAAAGCCTTGGCAATATCCCTGATAAAATCTGAGAACCGGGTATCCTCTGGGGGGGGGACCTTCTCCAAGGCTCATACTCCGGGGAGTCCGACAGGACGCACTGGGTCTGGAAGATGTCAGGAGACTCCTTGTCCTCTGTTTCCCACGCCGACTCCTCCGAGTCGTCGAGCAGCTCCAGCCATGTGGGCCTCGATGCCACCCGCCCCGACACAGAGGGCACCAGTGTCGAAGACATCAGCCCTGCACGGGAGGTCGAGGGAGACCTTGGCTGAGAATCGACTCAAGACTTAATGGACTCGAGGATCGGCTCAGCCTCTGGGGTCGACTGAGACATCGAGGACCTGGTGGTCGGGGCAGATGCACCGGTCAGACCCGCGATCAGTACCCGCTGCTGCTCCATGAAGGCAGCCAGCTGCTCTCCAGGGCCATCAACCTGAGACCGAGCTCAGGAGACACTGCAGCCCCGACGGCATTGGGCCCGACTTCAGTTCTCCCAGAGGACAACAGAAGTTACCTGACTCGGGGACTCCGGCTCCAATTGAGGGAGCTTGGTCAGCCACTCTGACTCCGAGAGCCCGGGACAGCGGTCAGGGCTGCGTGACCTGGTCCTCAAGGATCCAGGTGCTTCCATTGGCGCCGCCCTCATGAGCTTTTTCTTCCTTTAGTGCTCCCGGGTGGGAGACCCCCTCTCAGAGGACCCACGACGGCACTCGGGGTCAGACTCCTGAGATGTCGAGGCCTCTGATGAAGTCTGGGCCCAGCCGGATGCGGACTCTGAAAAAATTCTCACATGTTGATGCTGACGGCTCCGAAGCACCTTCGACAACATCTTGCCACATGGGCCACAGACCAGCGGGTCATGGTCGGGCCCGAGGCATCAGAGACAGCAGTCGTGTGTGTCGGTGAGAGACATGTTTTACACCGATCAAATTTTTTGAACCCGCTGGCAGCCATCGGGGGAAAAAAGGACCCCTGCAAGGTCAAAAGACAGGGCTGACAGTGAAAATAAACAGAAAAAGCGCAAACGCTAGTCAAAGGACAAAAAACAAAAAAGTAGTACCGAGCCCAGGCGGGATGGGGAACCGGTGTCGAACTGGATAAAGAGACACGAAAAATCGCAGAAAAAAAAAATCAACTTTTCCCAGGTGACACGAACTACATCCATTGGGCTCCACGAAAAAAGAAAGACTGAGCAAGATGGCACCCTTGGGCGGGAAGGGGACAACGCATGCACGCTGCATTCACAAAGACTTTCTTTGAAAGCTGGGGAAATGCTCTGCACAGGGCTCAGTCGGTGCTGACTCACCCATATGTGAGGACTGACTTCCTGTTGGTCCTGGAGAACACCAAGGCCTTTGACATGTCCTTGATGAAATTAAGTAAGCCCATATCCTCCAGTGGGGAACGCCGTCAAGGCTCAGAAATCAGAGAATCGGATGGGACGTGCCAGTGGAGACGGGTATCGGGGGACTGTTCATCCTCCATCTCCCACTCTGAGTAGTCCGTCGAGGACTCGTAGGAAGGCTGCTCTGTGAGCCTCAGGGCTCCCAATGCTCTGCAATCGGTGTCTGGCATACTTGCCGGGGATGACCACGGTTCCCATCCAGCAGGATTCTGATCAGACTTCTGCTGAGGATCAGTTTGGCCACCGGGGACTTCTTGGACGTTGAGGGCCCAGTGGTTGTGACATATGAACTGGTCGTGCCGGACAACAGCACCCACTACTGGTCCATGAAGGCAGACAAACTGTGCTCCAGGGCCACCATTCTGGACTCCAGACCAGAAGGCTCCACAGACTTCGGCGTGGATACAGAGGGACTCGGGCCAGACACCGGCTTCCCTGAAGGGGAATCCTCGATGAGGATGGTGTCTGGGGACTGTGGACAGTCTGCGGTCAAATCCTTTTGGGAGATCTTTTGCAGGCTGCTCCTTCTCCAAAGGCTCAGACGAGTGCCTCAGACTGCAGGACCGAGCCCAGGGTGCACCCGGCCGGTCGGAACCATTCAATAATACTGCCTTCAAGAGATTCTTCTTCCTGGGATCTCTCGAGAGAGACCCTCTTTCTGAGGACCCACGATGGGGTTCAGGAGGTTACGCCCGAGGCATCGAGGACTCAGACTCAGGGATAAACCTATTATGCCCTCTGCTGGTGGCTCTTGAGGGCCTTACTGGACATTCCTTTGCAGAGACTGCAGGTTGCCGGGTCGTGGTCTGGTCCGAGGCAGCGGAGACAGCAGTCGTGTGTGTCAGGCAAAGACTATTTTAGAGCACCTATCACACTTAAAGCCACTGGTAGCTATGGGGGAAAAAAATAGTACTCCTGCGAGGTCAAAGACTCTCCGGGCTGCCATGCAAATACTGTGGCTCTATTCACCATTGCTTATCAACATTGGATACAGTATCTAAGAGTTATGTATCCAATGTTGACAAGCAATGGTGAATAGTGCCATGGTATTTGAATTCCTCCTGAAGAAGCTCTTGCAAAACGCTTGTGTGGATGTCCTGTGGGGCGTTGAGGGATTATATATGCGATTTTTCTTGCCGTGCGTATAGAGATCGCTCAGATAAGTAACGGCTACTATTGCATCTTTTGCATGCCCATGGTGTTTTGTGAAATGCTGTATGTTTGGCACACACTGAGTGTGATCCTAAGAGTGGCTTTTTATTAATATTCACTTGGAAGTTCTGGGTCAGTGATGTTATGGGGTGGGCTGGCATCTAACGTCTGTAATTGACGTCTTTGAAAGAAAGTATACTCTTTTCATGACAATGCCCCTGCAGTGCTGAGACCTGATGCTTCATGGTGTGTTATGGAAAGATTTTTTTTTGTTTTTGATGAGATTGCTTATAAGCTGCTGTTTTTGGTGCGAGTTGGCGTGTTTTTGTATAGTATTGTGGTTTCACTGCACATTCTGGAAGTAACCTACGTCTGACTTGTATGTCTACATAAGGCATATGGGGACAGACTTAAAGATCTCAATGTGTTTACTTTGGAAGAAAGACAGGAGGGGGAAATGACGAGACATTTAAATACCTTTATGGCATAAATGCACAGAAGCCTCTTTCAATTGAAAGAATGCTCTGCGATGAGGGGGCATTGGTTGAAGGTGAAAGGAGAGACTCAGGAATAATTTGTGGAAATACACATACACTATGCCGCTCTTTCTGTAAAGAAGAGTCTCCCAGTGGAGGTAGTAGACACAAAAACAGTTTCTGAATTCAAGAAAGCATGGAACAGAGGATCTCTCAAGGATAAAAGGATTGTAGAGCTTAATGGTTGGTATGGAAGGGCAGACTGGATAGGCCACATGGTCTATGTGCTGTCATATTTCTATAGAGAAGGGCAGTTTGAATGGAGCAGTGCCAAACGTTCTGTTGGTTTGGAAAGAAAAAATAAAAGGTGTGCTAAAGCAAAGTTGCTTATCTCTAACAGGTGCTCCCGTAATACAGCAGGATTGATAAGTCAGCAGCATGTGTGCATGGTGAGGAAAGCACACCCCTGGAAAGGTTTATTTTGTTTTTGATTGCACGTGTGCATATGGGTATCTGTGTTGGCTCTGTGTCTGGACCTGTCCCATCTCTTTTGTCATTGGTCACCCTTCCCTGAAACTTTTCTAATTCCACTGTGTCCTCAAGTGGAGGCAACCAAACTGCACACAAATACTCAAGCTTTTGGAAAGAGGATACTGGGCTTGATGGACCATGGTCTGACCCAGCATGGCATATCTTATGTTCTTTAATCTCATCATATTCTATTTCTTCCCTGAGCCTTCAGCTTGAAAATCGTTTCCAAGGGCAGGAGTAAAATGTTTCCCATGAGGGGAGGATCACTCATAAATCCATATTTGCTACATAAACCAGAAAGATATACATAAAAACAGAACACATTAGACAATCAAAACATATAGTGCTAAACTGTTAGCTGTAATACATTTTGTTAGTGTCCGATGTTTATAATCCCCAGAAGTCACTCATTTATGTGCACGTCTCATTTTCCTCTTAAAAAGCATTCAGATTGTATCTGATTTAATACATGTTAAGGATGAAAATCAGCATAGAATACCTGCAAGCTTTGTAGTCAAAATTTCTTCATACTCTTCCCGGACTCTCTCTTCACATTCTTTAAGCAAACGTTCACAGATCATTCCAACTTGCTTTAGAGTAAACAATGGCTGTTCTTTTTTTACTGATGGTAGTGGCGATGATGGCGATGCTGCCGATGAGGTACCTTCACATATACAATTTGAAAAACAGTTTCATAACTTATTTTTCTAGTCATTTATTTTTTATTTAGAATACATTTTTATACCGCAGCTTCCAGCGATCAGCAGCGGTTTGATTACAGATTGGAAATTGCCAAATCAAGACAGAAATTTCATAGTAACATTACATTGATTTGAAAGGAAAGCACGGCACACAGTAATAAGGTCATAGGAGAGGAGACAGAGATTTACATATGTACATTTTTCCTAACAGTATTCCTGTTGCAAATTGTGACATCTTATATTCCCCTGGGATTTACATCAAATTGTAATAGCACTGGAATAGATGAGTTTTCAGCTTTTTCCTGAATGCATTAAGGTCTTTGGTTGCTCTGAGCTCAGGCGGCAGTTGATTCCAGAGGGTCGGGGCAGAGTAAGAGTATGCTCGGCAGCTAGTGCTAGATTTGACGGATCTGATGTCAGGTGGAACATGTAAGGTGTGTGAGTTGACGGTTCTTCTGTCTCTGTTGGGTGGTTGTGTGCTGATAAGGGTGGAGAGAAAGGATGGAGCTATGTTATGTATGAGTTTGTGTGTGGTTATCAATGTTTTATATTGTATCCGGGCCGTAATAGGGAGCCAATGCAGCTCGATCAATACAGGTGTGATGTGTTCAGCAATGCTTTTTCGCATGATGATCCTCGCCACCACATTCTGGGCCATTTGTAGGATGTTTAGAGTTTTCTTTGGAAGACCCTGGAGGATGGCGTTGCAGTAGTCTAAGTGTGGAATAATGAGTGCTTGAGCAACAGACCTAAAATCGTGAGGTTCGAGGATGTTCCGTAGAGGTTGTATAACTAAGTTTGTGGAAAATGGCCTTGTTGGTTTTGCGTAGGTGCTTTTCCATCTTTAGGTTGTCAAATGTGACTCCCAGGTATTTGATCTCATTCTTTGTGTGGTATGTATTGTTACAGAGTGTAATTGTCGCAGGAGGTTCAAATTTGGTTTGCTGGAAATAATCACCTCAGTTTTATGGTTGATTGTCATGTTTTGCTGTAACCATTGCAACATTTCATTCAGGCATGTTTCAAGTAGTGTATAGTTAGGGTCGACTGTATCCAGTTGCGTGTATATCATATCATCTTATAACACTATAAGCTGTACGAAACATGAAATACTATAAACAGAATTGAGGCATGACTAATGCTCAAAAAACAAAAAAGTGGCTGAATGACCAGACTGAAAATAGATTCAGGATTAACATGAAAAAAAGCAATTCTTCACAAAAGGAGTGATGGATGGATGTGTCTCGCTCAATGAGGTAGCAGAGACAAAAATGGTATTAATTTAGATGCACGCAAGGCTGGAAATAAACTGAGAATAAATGAGTCATGGAGGAATTGGTCCTTAACTTGCAGCATTTTTTTTGTTGGTATTTGGCTTGGCTGATCACTGCTTTCTGCTGGGCTTCAGACCATGCTGAACCTATTCCAGAACCAACTGGGAGGGAAGAAATGCCAGACTTCATTCCCAGAAGCTTGATTTATTTCATACTATCAACATAGGCATCAAAATGATATTTTCCAAATCTGGGACAAAGAAAACAGCTCTGCATGGCACACATTATACATCTGCTCTTTAGGCAAAGAAGCATTTTGGTCAAGTCTCATCCCAACTGCCACTATACTGTGATCCGTCAGATGGCCCCAGGAATCAAACTGGAAATCAAACTTAAGTCTCCTGCAGCAAAGCATCAACTATCACCACGGACACCTTGACTGAGCTTTGAGCTAACATACAAGCAGCAAGCCTATTTTAAAGGAAAGGAAGTTCATATTTATTTAAAACGCTTTCATAGCACCACTCATTCTCAGGGATTTACATTCCAAATAGGGCTGCCAACTGGCTCTAGGTGTGGCAGACAAGCTTGATTCAGGGACATATAGTTCTGATGTCTATTGTACTCCATACAATAAGCAAGACTACAAGTCCCTGCATGCAATGGGGTAGACCCAGGACTGGATCTAACCTACTGGGTTGCATCTGAAGCCACTTGGCAACCCCAATTTCAAATTCTAGAACAGTGTCATAATATGAAGCTCCACAGTTATGGTCAAACATCAGAAAATATTTTTTTCATAGAAAGAGTAGAGGATGCCTAGAATATTCTCCTCCCAACCTCCAAAATAGAAAAGAAAACTAATGGAATTAATAAAAGTATGGTAATGAAGGAATAGCTCAGTGGTTAGATCAGCAGGCTGAGAACCAGGTAAGCCAGGGTTCAAATCCTGCTTCTCCCAATGACTCATGACCTTGGGTAAATCACTTCACCTTCTATTACTTCAGGTACGGAGACTGGGGGACTATAAGCCCACTTACAGGCAGATGCAGAAAACCGGTGCTAGACGCACACCGAATCGACTTTTTACGAGTTTAGTAGCGATAGGGTATGAAAATGAAGGATGTGGTAACCATGCACATGCAAATGAGCAACCTGTTAAACTGGGCATAAAATGGTAGCATTAAAATGGGAAAGCAAGCCAAAACACATGCGCACAAGAAGTCTGCGCTAGTTTGGCATGCTCTCCCAGAGAAACAGGTACCACGTGGCTGATATGCATATCAGCCCTGACACTATTTTGATGGCATCGGGGGCTTTTCCCTGATGCCACGATAGCCCAATGCCATCAAAATACTGTAGGTGGCTGGCATCCTGACAGAAAAAGAATCCCTGGTGGACCAGCAACCCTAATCCCCCCACACCAAATTCAAAATAAAACCACCTGGTGGTCTAGTGGCACCTAAATCCACCCCCTCCCACCTGGTACTTAAAATAAGTGGAAGTGCTGCCTTTGCGCTCCTGCTCTGGGGCCGCCATTTTGAAAAATGGCAGCGCCTGGCCCTCACAGTGCATCCTGGGGATGCACCAGATGAGGTCAGACTGCCATATAAGGTAGACTATGCTTTATATGGCAGGCTAACCCTGCCCGGTGCATCCCAGGATGCACTGCGTGGGACCAGGCACTGCCATTTTCAAGATGACAGACAAAGCAGAAGCACATAGGCAGCGCTCACACTTATTCTAAGGTACCAGGTGGGAGGTGGTGGATTTAGGGGTTGCTAGACCACCAGGTTATTTTACTTTTATTTCAGGTGAGGGGTTTAGAGGCTTAAGACCACCAGATTATTTTAATTTGGTGTGGGAGGGGTTCGAGGGCCACTAGACCATCAGGTAGTCACGTTTTAGTTGGGGCACTGGCCCCTGACAGTATTCTGATGGCATCGGGGGCCTCCAGGGCTTGAGAAGAATGCCATCTCTCAAAACCTCTCCAAATATCACATAAGCCAGGGAAGTAAAGGCCTCCTGGGCTCTGAGAAGGGTGTCTATTAATACCCCAGAGAAAGCCTTGGATAGCCTACACCTCTCAAGGATCAAGCTGTAAACAAGGGAACATCTCTTCCACCATTAGAGGCCCCTGCTGCAGAAGGCCAGTCTAGAGCCACTAGAATCACCAGGCCCATGCGAGACTGTATCCTAAGCAGAAGGCAGCTAACCAAAGACTGGCCAGGGGGGTGGGGGCGATGAGACATACTGGAGCCCTTCCAGGGACACTCTTAAAGCAGGGCATCCAAGCCCATTGGTCTTTGGGTTCCTCCTGTGGCTGAAAAAAAAAATTCCACTTTGGCATTTACACAAGTGGCCATAAAGAAGAATACTGGAAGGCGCCACCTCTGCACTATGAAGTTGAGCACAAGAGAGCTTAACTCCAACTCACCAGGAACCAGTGTGTTCAAATCCAAGAAGTCTGTCTGCACATTGTTGAGCTGCAGATAGGGCTGTCATGCTCCTCCGCTCAGTGACCGCTCCACTACCTTAAGAGCCATCCCAGCACAGTTTTGCTCTGCTTAATGTATGCCACATTGTGGCAGTGTCTGAGAAGGCCTGGACCACTTCACCTACAAGAAGAGCCTGGAATCTCTCCAGAGCCAGGCAAACAGCTCAGACATCCAATTGGCTGATCAACCAGGAGGCCTCCTGAGGATGACCAGAGCCCCTGAACAAGCTAAACCACAGAGTGGGCTTCCTCGGCCTTTCAGGCTGGCATCTGTGGTGACCATCATCCAATACGGTGTATCCAGAAGCACCCCAATCAACCAACATTAATTGATCCTTCATCTCCTGAGGGCTCGGGCACAAGAGTGTGTGGGCCACCAGGAATCCATACAAGGCCACCTGAGAGCCTAAGGCAGAAGCCATAAAGGCATTAAGGAGGACCTTCTTCTTAAAGAGGAGACACTGAGCACAGCGCACCCGTCCACCAGGATAGCTGTGTGTATTGTTACTGCCATGAGGGGGGCAACCCCAGCACAGGATCATGTAGAGAAATGAATGTAGCAGGTGATTTGCTTACTTCACCCAAAAGCAGGTTCTACACATCATGCATAGCTGCCATGGCACCCTGAAAAGGCACAGCTGTGGTCAACATTATTGGCACCCTTGCATTTCACAACCCCTTAATGTCCAATATCTCCTTTAAAAAAAAAAGCAGCTAGTGAAATGGCTTTGGACTATATACACACACATTTGACACACCAAAGAATCAAATACAAGACCAATTAAAAAATGAAATAGTAGAAAAACTGGGACATTGCCAGGACATGATTACCAAAATTAACAAAAACCCCCAAGGGCAAGAGGGAAAAGCATGCTCCCAACAAATCTAAAATTATGAAATGGCCAAACCCCAAATCTAAGTATTCTTTCACATGAAGAATAGTTTTTGTCTGATGACGTCTGTGTGAGGTATCAACCACTATACCAGAACAAGTCCATTTAACTTAATACTGAAAAGCTAAAAAGTACTTATCTGGACCGACAAAATCCAGCACGAGAGCCAACACTTGAACGGGGTCATCAGCGACAGTGTACTGCGTTTCAGGTCAAAATGAAATTCTCAAAGACACTGCATCAGGCTTATGTTCCCCAGGAAGCTGCTCGTAAATGAATGATGCAGAAGAACCACTTCTTAAAGCAAAGGCGTCTGACGTCATCTCTATCAGCTGCAAGCTTACTGCTAAGCTGTCGGGAAGGTGGAAACAATGATGTAATCACCTTCTCAAACACAGCTAACCACTAAACCAAACTGAGCCCGTCTAATTCCAAGTCAAGTCCAAAAGAGGCTACTGTTTTGAGACAGAAAATCCATTGTTCATGTGTCTGAAAAACAGTCTGCTGATCTCCTCCTCAAATAGAGGGTGGGATCCAGTCCAAAACATGCCACAAAAGTTGGGAAAATGAATGATCCATTTGGACCATATGTTGAACCATCAGAGCTGCAAGGGTTTTGGTGCGTATCTGGGAGGCATGTTTGGCCAATCTTTTCTTGAAGGGGCGACTTGTACAGCCCACATATTTTAAGCCGCATAGGATTAAATACACAAAGATGGTATCACAGGTAGTATAATGCTTACGGTGCTACTCCTTATTTGATACTGCATCGGTCCAAGTCTCCCCCCTCCAGAGTTCCTGGGCAGAATGAACATCTCCCGTAAGGGTAGTATCCCGTCTGTTCTTCAGACCTCTGGAGCCTAGGGATATCATGGACCAACCGATCATGGGAGGTTTTTACCTCAAGTGTAAGCCACACATAAGGGCTTCTGGAAACATGCATGTATACTAAGAACCTGCCAATGTTTGCCGAATGATAAAATGCCGACAATTTTGTCCTCCTGTGATCTGGACTTTTGTGAACCTGCAGACAATGATAAAAGCCATTCTCTGTGGTTGTATAATGCTCTTTTGTACGCTATCCGAATAGTTGACAGAGGGTAACCCCTATTTAAGAGCCACTGACAGCTCCTGGGCATGTATTTTATAATCATCCACGGTGGAACAAATATGGCAAATGTGTAAGAATTGGCCATAGGGTAAGCCACATTTCAACCTAGGAGAATGAAAACAACAAAAACTGAGTATTTGTTTTGCACGGTTTGCGAAATAATGGACATGGACAAGTCCACCCCTTGGCGTAAAGCTATAACATCTAAATATTCTATAGAAGTCTAATGATATTTAGCTGTGAATTTAATATTACTATCACATGTGTTGAGCCAAAAAATGAATTATTGTAATTCAGGCAAGGAAGCAGTTCACGTGAAAAGAAAGTGTTGTCAAGAAAATGTTGCCAGAGTATAATCTTGGAAAACTAGAACAAAAAGTAACATTTGTCCTCAAACTGCGCCATCCGACAAAAAATATTTTTCATATGGAAGAATACTTCCATTTGGGGTTTGGCCATTTCATAAAGGACATGATTATTGGCATCCTTATAAACAATGCAAATCAGTATGAACAGAAGCACCACATTCCCACTGCAATAAAATTAGACACACCTGTGATCAATTGTCAATACTCACCAATGAATGATGGCTCTGTTTAAAATGACCACATTCACCATGGTAAAAACAAGAGAGCTGCCCGAGACCATCAGAAAAGCCATCAAACATCAAACTTTCATCCACTTGGGTACAAATGACCTGGCTAGAAACAGTGCCTCTACAGTTCAGACGGACTTCCAGATTCTGGGAGAGAAACAAACCCATTGCTAACACTATAGCATTCTCAGAAGTTCTATCTGTTCTTGGTAAGGAGGCAAAAAGGCTGCATCGCATGATCAACTTTAATACATAGCTCCAAACCTGGTGCAAACAAGAATTTAGATATACAGGCGACTGGGGAAATAGATGGAACAAGAGGCTATACTGTGTTGATGAACTACATCTCTCTGTTGCAGGGAAAGGATCCTAAGTGCAAAATTCAGGCATTATGTGGACAGGCATATAAACTAGGGAAAGGGAGTGACGGATGGAAAACAATTTCAGGACGTCACTCCCAGCAAAAAAGCATTGGAAACAGCTGCAATATTAACCCACACATCAATGCCAAGTGGGAAGAGGCCTGTAAAACAAAATACAGGCAAAATACAGGCAAGCTAGTCAATTAATGCTGGAAAGCAATAAGCACAAATGCTCGAAGGCTAGCCAACAAAGCTCCTGAACTGGAAGCCCTAATGCTGTAAACAGACTTGGATATTGTGACCATTGCAGAAACATGGTTTAATGAGTCGCATGAATGGGATATAGCCATAGCTGGCTATAATCTAATTTAGAAGAGATGAAGAGGGTAGAAAAGGAGGAGTAGCTGCTCTATAATGTCAAAAGCAATATTAAAGTTGCTGAAATGCAGGGGATGTGGGGAAAAAAAAGCAGCTCTGTGGATTGTGTTGGAAAGAGGAGATGGCACCGTCATCTATACTGATGTAGTCTTACAGGCCTCCAACTCAAACCGAAGAAATGGATAACGAATTGATTGATTGATATTGCAAAGATAGCCATGAAGAGGCCATCACAAGCATGCCCGTGCCAGAAAGACCTTGCAGATAGACGCCTGCAAGGAGAGGGCATTGATATCAAAAGCTTGTTTGAGTAGTGTCTCAAATTTTTGATCCTGCACGTCCTTGAGCGCAGAACCGCCTTCCATGGCAATTGTAGTCTTCTTTGTGACTGCTGCGTCCACCTTAGGTGCACGCAAAATCTCCCTCTCCTTTTCCGGTAATAGGTAAAGACGGGACAGTCCTCGTGCCCTCAGAGCAGCCTCTGGAACATCCCATTCATCCTGTATCATCTGCTTGACCACTTGTCAGGGAAAAACCCTCTTCATGGTTCACACTGCTTGAAAGAGCGGATCTTCTAAAGGCTCCTCTTCTCCAGGAATATCTGCTCTCACATTAAGGACCTTTGTGGAATGCACGATCAATGCTGCCTTTTCCTTCCTCTTGAAGACCCCAACAATCCGGGCATCCTCCCCCTGATGGATCTTGCCATCCTCCAGATCAGCTTCCAGATCCTCCAGCTCTTCTGAGTACAGAAACCCTCTCCTCTTCCCAGGGATACTCCTACAATCTATGTTTGCTTGATCCTGGTTCATCCTCCAGTGGAACCTGCGCCGAGTGTTCAGAAAAGGCCCTCTTCAGTGCCTTGATCTTGACCTCTTCTGAGCCCTCCTCTGCATGCTGCCTCATTCAAAAAGCCTTACACGTGAGGAGCACAAATTCTGGTTGAAGCAAGGTGCCCTGTCCCTCTTTTACTCCAGATTTATGGTTCTTTTTTGCCTTTATCTTAACAGCCTTTGTGCCAAATGGTGCTCTGCCGACAGCCTCCTCTCTCACTGAAGGGGGGGGGGGGGGTGTCTGCGGCCCTGAGGCATTTTCTTCAGAGGACTGAGCAGAGGAGTCTCCGGCCTCAAGCGCTCTGTCCCAACAATTCTGCCTCTAGAGAAGTGGATTCGACCCTGCAACTGCGGCAACAACCAGCAGCAAAGACTGGCCCCTTTCATGACCCACAAGCTACACAAATGGTCTTGGCTAGCACACTATCTGTCCTTCTTGCAAGCTCCAGCCACCAATCTGTTCTTCTTGCAAGCTCCAGCCACCAAACGAGCGGGATCCGCAGCCATCTTTGCACAAATGCAATTTTTCACTTCAGAGCAGTTCTTTTCAGCATAGCGGACGCTGGGGACTTACTTTCACATTTTAATTGTTTTGTGTTTATGAAAGGGCCTTCACAAAACAACAAAACAAAAAAACGCAAAACAAAAGGAGATGCACCTCAGCTTACAAGTGTTATAGTTTGTGATTCCATAATTAGGCATGTAGATACCAGGCGTCCTCGCATCCACCAGTCAGCCAGCTAACATGCCTGCCTGCTGCAAAAGTAGCAGACCTCATGCACCACCAAGACAAGGTCTTAGATAGTGCTGGGGCAGAGTCTGCCGTCTTGGTACATGTTGGTGCCAATGACATAGCAAAGCGTGAAAGGGAGGTTCTGGAGGCCAAATTTAGGCTTTTAGGTAGGAAGCTGAAATCCAGAACTTCCAGGGTAGCATCCTCCGAAATGCTTCCAGTTCCATGTGCAGGACTCAAATGGCAGGCAGAGCTCCGGAGTCTCAATGTGTGGATAAGATGATGGTGCAAGAAAGAGGGTTTTGGATTTGTTAGGAAATGGGGAACATTCTGGGGAAAGGAGGGACTTTTCCCAAAGGGATGGCTCCACCGGAACCAGACTGCTGTCATTAACCTTTAAAAAGCAGATAGAGCAGCTTTTAAACTAGATAATAGGGGAAAGCCAACAGTCGCCCGAGAGCGCATGGTTCGGAACAATGTATCCTAGAAGGATACTAGCAAAAGACTGAAGTTAGGGCAAATCAGAGAAGTTTCAATAAAGACAAAAGTAACCCTAAGCCCTTGAGGACAGAGCAGACAGAGCTTAAAGATTCCAAATTAATCTGGCTATCGGAGAACAAGGGTAACATGAATAAAATACAGCCTCTAAAATGCTTGCATGCAAATGCCAGAAGCCTAAAAAATAAGATGGAAGAATTAGGATATATAGCACTAAATGAGAGATTAGATATGATTGGTATGTCAGAGACACGGTGGAAGGACGACAACCAGTGGGACACTGATACCTGGGTACAAACTATATTGTAATGATAGAGCAGATCAACTTGGTGGAGGGGTTGCATTCTATGTTAGAGAGGGCACCGAGTCGCAGGATTAAAGTTTAGCAGGAAACTAAATTCACTGTAGAATTTCTATGGATTGAAATTCTATGTAAAAAGGGGAAGGAGAAGGCGAAGGCGGCGATGACAGTGGTGGTGTACTATCAACCGCCTGGCCAGAATGAATAAATGGATGAAATGCTCAAAAGAAAATCAGGGAAGCTAACAAAAGTTAAAGCGCAGTAATAATAATAATGGGTAATTTCAATTACCCTGGTATCGACTGGGTCAGTGTCACGTCAGGACATGCTAGGGAGATGTTTCTAGACAAAATCAATGATTGCTTCTTGGAGCATCTGGTTCATGAACAGATCTGAAGTCACTAGTCCTTAGTGGAAAACATCTGTTGCAAGAGATAAGGGTGTTGGGGCCACTTGGCAATAATGACCATAGCATGATCACGTTTGATTTAATAAATGGAGGAAGGAGAGCAAGGAAATACACAGTACTACTACCTTTTAACTTTCAAAAAGGGAGACCATGATAAAATGAGGGAAATAGTTAAGAAAAAAAAACTAAAAGGAGCAGTTCCAAAGGTTAAAAGATTTTATATCAAGCATGGGCGTGTAAAAATACTATTTTGGAAGCCCAGACCAGATGTATTCCACGCTTTAAGAAAAAGTGGAAGTCCAAAAAACTGCCTACATGGTTTAAAGGTAAGGTCAAAGAGGCTGTTGCCAAAAAAGCAACGTTCAGAATATGGAAAAAAAGGAGCCAAATGATGAAAACTGGAAATATAAGCACTGGCAAGTTAGAAGCAAGGCATTGATAAGACAGGCAAAGTGAGAATTTGAGCAGCAGCTTACTGTGTATGCAAAAACGTGTAACAGAATTTTCAAGTACATTCATAGCAAAACACCTGTGAGGGAGTCAGTTGGACCATTAGATGATAAAGGGGTACTAAAAGGGGACAAGGCCATAGCAGAGAGACTGAATGAATTCCTTGTTTCAGTCTTTGCTGAGGAAGCTGTAGGGATGTTACCCATGACAGATATGGTATTTAAAGGTGATGCCACAGAAGAATTGAAAGAAATATCAATATACCGGGATTACTACTATACCTGTTTAAATAAACTGAAGAGCAGCAAATCACCTGGACCGGATGGTATCCGTCCAAGGGTGTTGAAAATTCTGAAATATGAGATTGCAGACCTACTATCATTAAAATCTGAAGATTGGAGGATGGCCAATGTAATGGTAATTTTTAAAAAAGGTTCCATGGGTGATCTGGGAAACTACAAACCAGTAGACTTGATATCAGTACCGGCAAAAATGGAGAAACCATTATAAAAGAACAAAATTACTGAACATGTAGATAGTCATGGCATAATGGGAGACAGCCACCATGGCTTTAGCCAAAGAAGGTCTTGTCTTACTAATCTGTTATGTTTTTTGAAGGTGTGAATAAACAGGTAGACAAAGGTGAGATAGTTGATATAGTGTATCTGGATTTTCAGAAAGCCTTTGACACGGTCCCTCATGAGAGACTCTTGGTGAAATTAAAAAGTCATGGGATAGGATGTAGTGTACTACTGTGGATCAGGAACTGGTTAAAAGATAAAAAGCAGAGGGTAGGGCTAAATGGCCAATTTTACCAATGGAGAAAGGTGAATAGTGGTGTACACCAGGGATCTGTGCTGGGCCGGCAGCTTTTTAACATTCATAAATGACCTGGAAATGGGAATAATGAAGGTGATCAAATGTGGAGATGATTCAAAATTATTTGAAGTAGTTAAAACACAAGAGGATTGTGAAAAACTGCAAGAGGATCTTGATAAATTGGAAGACTGGATGTCTAGATGGTAGTTGAAATTTAATTGTGGACAAGTGCAAATTTATGCACCTAGGAAAGAATCCCCCAAAACTATGGTTACATGATGCAAGGTTCCACATTAGGAACCACCACCCAGGAAAAGGATTTGTGTCATCATGGATAAAGAGTAGTTACTCACCTGTAACAGGTGTTCTCCAGGAGCAGCAGGAATGAGTCCTCACATATGGGTGTCATCGACGCCGATGAAGCCCCAGCGGAGCATTTCCCCAGCTTTCTATGAAAGCCTTTGGGAATGCAGGCACGCATGCGCGGTTCCCTTCCTGCCTAAAGGTGCCATCTTACCTCAGTCAAATGACATAGCTAAGAACAGCACACAAAAATGAAAAATAAACTATATACAACTGCAACTCCAAGCGGAGGAGGGAGGGTTGTGAGGACTGATTCCTGCTGCTCCTGGAGAACAAGCAGGAAGTCAGTCCTCACATATGGGTGACTCCCTAGCTCTGGGCTACCAAGGAACCCAGGCTGAACAAGAGGACTCCCTCTAGTCCCAGCTGCAAAAGAAAGGTTTTTCACTGACAGAATCTCCACCGGTAGCCCAACAGAGGGCAGGAGTTGCCTAAACCTCAAAGAGATTCCAGAGTACTGCTTGGCCAAAAGCACTGTCCCTACGGGACTCCCTCTCCAGACAGTAATGGGCCGCAAAAGTCTGGCTTGAAGACCAAGTTGCAGCCCTGCAGATGTCTACCAAGGGCACAGAGCAGAGATGAGCCACTGAGGCAGCCATTGCCCTGACACGGTGGGCCGTGACCCGACCCTGCAAAGGAAGGTCAGCCGCCCTATAAGCCCAGGTGATACAGTCAGCAACCCAGATGGACAAGGTATGCTTGGACACAGCCAACCCCCAACTTATTAGGGTCAAAAGATACGAAGGGCTGAGTAGCCCTTCTATGCCCCTGCGTACGGTCAAGGTAGAAGGATAAGGCCCTCCTACAGTCCAGGGTATGCAGAACTGCTTCAGCCGGGCTGGCATGAGGCCTAGGGAAGAATGTTGGAAGAACCACCTCTTGGTTAAGGTGGAAGGAGGAAAACTTTGGGGAGGAACTTTGGATGACTCCTAAGGACTACCCTGTTCCTATAGAAGCGAGTGTAAGGCCTATCACAGACCAGGGCCTGAAGCTCACTCACTCGCCTAGCCGAGGTAAGGGCTACCAAGAAGAGTGCCTTCCAGGACAGGAAGCGTAGAGGGCAAGTAGCCATCGGCTCAAAGGGTGGGCGAGTCAGCTGCTGCAAGACCACATTCAACTCCCACTCAGGAGCAGGACGGATTGGAGGCTTGAGCAAAAGCAAGCCCCTGAGAAAGCGGGACACCAAGGGGTGAACCGACAGAGAATGTCCTTCCACCAGTGAGTGGTGAGCTGCTAGAGCTGAGAGGTGGACCCGAACAGAATTGGACTTAAGTCCCTGATTGGACAAGTGCAGTAAGTACTGAAGCACTACTGGTACAGTACAGGAGAAAGGATCCTCTGTACGTAGCTGACACCACAAAGAAAACCTTTTCCATTTGAGAGCATAGGTTTTCCTAGTGGACTGTTTCCTAGAGGCTAGGACAACCTCCTCAACTTCCTGAGGCAGGCCCCAGGGAGCCAAAACTACCCTTGCAGCCTCCAGGCCATCAAATTGAGAGCTTTGAGATTGGGGTGCAGAAGGGAACCCTGCTCCTGTAAGAGAAGTTCGGGTTGCAACCCCAGAGGCAGTGGGGGATCCACCGCCAGTTGAAGTAGAAGTGGAAACCAAGGCTGTCTCGGCCACCTGGGAGCCACCAGCAGGACCAAGACCTTGTCCTGAAGAACCTTGAAGAGAGTTCGGGCCACCAAGGGCGTGGGAGGAAATACATACAGGAGGCCCTGAGACCAGGGAATCAGAAAAGCATCCGCTGCTATTCTCAGAGGATGTGGTTGCCTGGAGCAGAACTTTGGCAGTTGCTTGTTCAGTGGACTGGTAAAGAGATCTATCAAAGGGAGACCCCATTTTAGGAAGATCTTCTGAACTACTAAAGGATGCAGCTGCCACTCGTGGGGCTGTAGAATCCTGCTCAACCTGTTGGCCAGGTAGTTGTCCTGGCCTGGAAAGTACACAGCCTTGAGGAGCATGTTGTGCTTGAGGGCAAATGAAGAAAGGTCCTGAGTCTCCCGACAGAGGAGTCTGGACCCAGTCCCGCCCTGTTTGTTCACATAAAACATGGCTACTTGATTGTCCGTCTGAACCAGGACAGATTGATGAGCCAGGGTAGGAGAGAAAGCTTTGAGTGCTAATCGAATAGCTCTGAGTTCTAGGAGATTGATCTGCTGTGCTGCCTCCCAAGGAGACCACAGGCCCTGGGTTCACTTGTCCAGACAATGAGCCCCCCAGCTCTGCAGGGAGGCGTATGTGGTCAGTACCACTGTGTACCCAGGAATTTGAAAGGGCACCCCTTTTAGTAGATTGGGTGGGTGCAACCACCAGCTGAGGGAGTTCAGAGATTGTCTGGACACCCTTATCCTGTCCCTGAGGCTGCCTGTGGCCTGGGACCACCGAGTCCGAAGGCACCACTGTGCAGGCTTCATATGGAGCCTGGCATTGGGGGTCACATGTACTGTCGAAGCCATGTGGCCAAGAAGCCTCAGGCAGAGTCTGGCGGAGACCAGTGACCTGTTGAGAAACTGGTTTGCTAAGGCTATCAGTCTTTGTGCTCTGTCTTCTGGCAAGAAAGCCTTTGCCAGCAGAGAGTCCAGCCTTGCTCCTATAAACTCCAAGTTCTGGGAGGGGAGCAAAGTGGACTTTGCGAAGTTTATTATGAACACCAGGCTTTGAAGAAGAGCAATAGTTGTGAGGGTGGCTTGTCTGGCCTCCTGGCACGTCTGACCCCTGATGAGCCAGTCGTCCAGATAGGGGAAGACAAAGATTCCCTGATTTCTCAGGTAGGCCGCCACCACTGCCAGGCATTTGGTAAAGACCCTGGGAGCGGAGGTGAGGCCAAAAGGCAGTACTCTGTACTGATAATGGTTTCCTCCCACAAAGAAGCTTAGGTACTGTCTGTGGTCTGGATAAATGTGGATGTGAGTGTATGCATCCTTTAGATCTAAGGAGCATAGCCAATCTCCCTGCTGGAGGTAGGGCAGAAGTGTTCCAAGAGTAAGCATCTTGAACTTTTCCTTCTCCAGGAACTTGAGGTTCCTGAGGTCCAGAATGGGTCGAAGGCCACCGGTTCTTTTGGGCACCAGGAAATACCTGGAGTAGAATCCGTGACCTTGCAAGTGGGGAGGCACAGGCTCCACCGCCCTGTCCACCAACAGACCTTGAAGCTCTTGAAGGAGAAGGTCTATGTGCAGGGGAGGCCTTGGAGGTTCCCCTGGGAAGTATGGCGGAGGCAGTTGGTGAAAATGCAGTGCATAGCCCCTGTGGACTATGTTCAACACCCAACTGTCCCCAGTGATGTGGGGCCACTGGTGGGCAAAGAGGGCGAGGCGACCTCCTGTGCAGGGTTGGGAGAGCAGGGATGGAGAGGCTACGCTCAAGGAGTCAAAAACCCCCACCCTGCTGAGTGGGAGCAGGGGCCGGAGGCTTGGGGGTCCTCTGCCTACAGGGCCCATTACCCTGCCCCTTGGCTTGCTGACCCTGGGGGGCGGCTTGGACAGCCTTATACTGAGGGTACTGTTTGTAGGCAGTGCTCTTCCTCGGGTAAAAGGGCTTCTTACCCGAGGCCGCCTTCTTGTGAGAACGGGCAGAGGTCTTCCTAGACAGCCTTGTCCTTGTAAGGTGCTCAGTCTCGAGCTGTGCGGCCTTCTCGGCCATGGGCTTGCCAAAAAGGTTTTCACCTCGGCAAGGGACATCGACCAACTTGTGCTGAACCCACAGCTCAAGGTCTGATGACTGCAGCCATGCCTGGTGTCGAGCCGCGATGCCGGCTACCGCAACTTGGGTCGAAGCCTCAAAGCCATCGTAGGCGGTGCGGGACAAACTTTGAGCAGTCCCGAATCCCCGAGGACAAGGACTTGAATTTCTGCAAGGGTTCCCCGGAGAGACCAGCAGAGAACCCGGCCAACTCCTTGGCCAGGTCCCGCAAGTACATGCCCATGTACAGCTGGTAAGACTGGACACGGCAAGCAAGCATCGAACCCCTGGAAGCACTTTCTACTGACACCATCGAGGTTCCGGGCCTCCCTGCCGGGGGGCACCGCAGAATGCATCTTATGACTCTTCAGGCGATGCATGGCCGATTCCACAACAATGGAATGGTGTGGTAGCTGCGCCTTCTGAAAGCCAGGGCTCTTCCGGAGTCGATAAATCGAATCGACTCGCTTGCTTAGAACCGGCACCGAGGCCGCTGCCTCCCACATCCGGAAGAGGAGCCGTTGCAGCATCGGAGGAACTGGGACAGTAAAGGCCTCCTTCGGAGGAGAGTTGTACTGCAGGGCCTCGAGCTCCTCGGCTTGAGGCTCTTCCTCGGGGTTCGCCGGGATAGCCAACGTGGTGGCCATATCCCAGACAAACTCCGAGAACTGAGTATCCTCCGGAGGGGATCTACTCTGGGGCTCAGACTGCGGTGAGTTCGACGGGACGCACCGAGTTTTGAACGTGTCGGGGGACTCCTCATCCTCCGTCTCCCAGGCGGACTCGTCCGAGGAGGAGTCAGGATCTGACCCCGCGGGGCCCTGGAGCACCTGCCCCGATGCCGGAGGCACCGGCGTCGACGCCCTCGGTCCCGAACGGGAGGTCGAGGGGGACCGCGACCACAGTCGACTTTGAGCCATGATCGACTCGAGTATCGGCTCGGTCTCCGGGGTCGACTTCGACGTTGATGTCCTGGTGGTTGGGGCAGATGCGCCAGACAGGCTGGCCATCAGTGCCCGCTGCTGCTCCATGAAGGCAGACAGACAGACAATCTGCTCTCCAAGGCTGTCATCCTGAGACTCAGCTCAGGAGATGCAGCAGGCGCCGGGCCCGACGTCGGCTCTCTGGGAGGTGAGTCCGAGGATCACAGGGCTTACGTGTCCAGCAGACTCCGGCTCCACGCGAGGAACTTTTGCAGGCTTCTCTTGTTCCACGGGCCTGGGGCGACGGTCGGGGGTCTTAGACCTGGCCCTCGAGGAGCCAGGGACATCCTCCTCCGACACCCTCATGAGCCGCTTCTTCCTCTTGCATTCCCAGTCGGGGGAACCCCTGTCCAAGGAACTTCGACGGCGCTCAGGATCCGAATCCCGAGATGTCGAGGCCTCAGATGAGGTTCGGACCCGGCCAGAGGCAGAGTCCAAGAAAAGCCTTTCTTTATGCTGCTGGCGACTTCGGAGTGCCTTGGAAGACATCTTCCCACATGGTCCACACGTCTTAGGGTCGTGATCAGGACCGAGGCACCGAAGGCAGCAGTCGTGTGTGTCGGTGAGACACATTAACTTCTTACACCGATCACACTTCTTGAAACTGCTGGAAGCCATCGGGGAAAAAAAGAATCCCCGCGAGGTCAAAGGACCGGCCTTCCAGGGAAAAAAAAAATCAAAAAAGGGCGTGAACGCCAGCCACGAAGGGCAAAAACCGAAAAAGAAGAAATCGGGCTCGATACCGGTGTACCGAACCTGGCGGGAGGGGAACCGGGGTCAAATCGGGAAGAAAAAAATAGCGAAAATCGCCGAAAAATCAAACTTTTATCCAGGACGACAGGACACACGTCCGGTGGGCTTCTCGGAAAAAGAGAGACTGAGGTAAGATGGCACCTTTAGGCGGGAAGGGAACCGTGCATGCGTGCCTGCATTCCCAAAGGCTTTCATAGAAAGCTGGGGAAATGGTCCTGGAGAAGATGTTGAAACCCTCCGCCTAGTGTGCAAGAGCAGTCAAGAAAGCAAACAGAATGCTAGGTATCATAAGGAAAAGAATGGAGAATAAAACAAAGGATATTATAATGCCTCTATTGTTCCATGGTGCGACCGCATCTTGAATATTGCATGGAGTTCTGGTCCCTGTATCTTAAAAAGGATATAGCGTTATTAGAAAAGATACAGAGAACCACCACCAAAATGGTAAAGGGGATAGAAGGATATCCCTATGAAGGGAGGCTAAAGAAAGGTTAGGGATCTTCAACCTGGAAAAGAGACAGCTGAGAGAAGATATGTTAGAGGTCTATAAATTAAGGAATGGAGTGGAACGGGTTAACGTAAATAGATGTTTATGCTATCAAAATATAGAAAGACTAGGGGACATGCAATGAACCTATTTAAGGACTAATAAGAGAAAATATTTTTTCACTCAATGTGTAATCAAACTCTGGAACTCATTACCGAAGGATGTAGTAAAAGCTGTTAGTGTAGCTGGGTTTAAAAAAGGTTTGGACAAGCTCCTAGAAGTGCTAGATTGGCCACTATTGGAAAAAGGATACTGGGCTTGATGGACCTTGGCCTGACCCAGTATGGCATCTCTTATGTCCTTATGAAATGCTCAGTTTCCAAGCTGCTGGAGGGGAGACAGCCCACAGGTTCCAGGACTGAAATGGAGGGACAATAGAGTATTAATGAACAAACCAACCTTTCCTTAAAAATTTAAAGGTCTGTATCATATCTCCCCTGTCCCTCCTCTCCTCTAGTCTATACATATTTAGGTCTTCAAACCTCTTCTCATACATCTTCCGACACAGGCTCCGAATCATTTTGGTCGCCTTCCTCTGAACCATTAGAAATCTTTTTATATCTTTTGCGAGATGATAGCCTCCAAAACAGAACACAATATTTTAAATGAGGCCTCACCAGCAACTTGTACAGTGGCATTAGTACCTCCTTTCTGCTAGTAACGTTTTTGGTATGCAACCCAGCATCCTCCTGGCTTTGGCCACCGCCCTGTCACATAGTTTTGCCACCTTGAGATCCTCAGAAAAATCACTCTGAGGTCCTTCTCCTGGCACATGCACAACTTCTTGCCCCCTGTCACATACAATTCCCTTGGATTTCTGCATCCCAAGTGCATGACACTGCACTTCACATTAAATCTTAACTGGCAAGCATTAGAACATTCTTCCAGCTTTTACAGATCTTATGTTATCCACTCCCTTGGGGGTGTCCACTCTGTTGCAAATTTTTGTGTCATCTGCAAAAGAGATTTTTCCATTCAGTCCTTCAGCAATATCACTCACGAATACATTGAACAGTACTGGTCCCAGGACTGATCCCTGGGGCACGCCACTAATTACCTTCCTTTCATCCGAGTAAGTTCTGTTTACCATCTCACCTTCTGTCATCTGTCAATCAACCAATTTCTGATCCAGTTCACCACCTTGGAACCCATCCCCAGGCTGTTCAGTTTATTGATAAGCCTCCTGTGAGGAACAATATCAAAGGCTTTGCTGAAATTTAGTAATATCCTGCACGTAGCTGCCTCAATACTATTACCTCAACTTCGTATGCACCCAAGCATCAAGTCTCAGGTAGATAGGATTGAGTGTGTTTTATCCTGCTGTCCACAGAGAACCCTCACTATAGGTATGCAACTTTGCTTTTGCCACTGACAATGGGGATGTATCAGCCAAAGAAGTGGGGTTTCCCCAGCTAAGGGTTACTGTACATCATGAGATTTATGGTGCCTTATAAAAAAAAGTCTACAATTCAAAATGCATTAGACAGTAGAATGTGAAATTTACATTAGGAGTTTGTTCCACTGATGTACCCAAATATCAATCAGGAAGTTTCTTTAACATTTGAAAATGATACCGACGAGAATCAACTCAAGAAGTTGCATCTGTTATATCTTTAAAGCCCTACGAACATCTATTTAAAATGAACACAGGAGTTCCGTAAGACAGATAGGTTGTTTGTTCTCTTTGGAGGAGCAGAGGTCAGGCAGCTTCTAAGGCTTCTATTGCTAGATGGCTCAAAGAGGCTATAGCTTCAGCATATTTGTTAAGGAGAGAAACAATTCCTGATGGGCTTAAGGCGCATTCAATGAGAGCACAAGCTGCTTCATGGGCCGAGTACAGTTTGGTGCCGCCTGTGGACATTTGTAAAGCGGCTACTTGGTCATCATTAAATTCCTTTGTTAAACATTATAGATTAGATATACAGGCAGAGACACATACCTGTTTTGGTTCAGCAGTGCTTCAGGCTGATCTAGCAGGTCCCACCCGTTAAATATTTTTACTGCTCTGTTATATCCCAGAGATTCCGGGACTGGACTGGAGAGACGATAAGGAAGGTGAAATTAGACTTACCTGCTAATTGTTGTTCCTTAAGGCAGTGTTTTTCAACCACTGTGCCGCGGCACACTAGTGTGCCGTGAGATATTGTCTGGTGTGCCGTGGGAAAAATTCCAATTTCATCCGTAACATGTGGCCTCGGCTCACAAATTAGGGTTGCCAACCGGCTGGTTTTCAGCCGGCCTGGCCGGTTTTTCCATGGCCAGGCCGGCTGCCAGCACAGTTGTAAAACCGGCCATTGAAAAGCCGGTTTTTTTGCTCTGGCCGCAAGATCGGGAGCGGCCAGAGCAAAAAAACGGCTTTTGTGCCGAAGTCCGCGGTGCGAACGCGATTCCCTATAGCAGTGCAGCCGCTGGTTCTGCTTTGTACAGAGCAGCGGCTGCACTACACTTACATTGAAAAGTAAAGAGAAACTGTGTCAGGAGCCCTCCGATCATGCAGAGCCCGAGGAAGTGATGTCATGGGGGCGGGCTCCTCACAGGCTGTCTTTCCTTTTCAAATTAACTTTAGCTGCAATAAAGTTAATTTGAAAAGGAAAGACAGCCTGTGAGGAGCCCGCCCCCATGACATCACTTCCTCGGGCTCTGCGATGACCGGAGGGCTCCAAACACAGTTTCTCTTTACTTTTCAATGTAAGTGTAGTGCAGCCGCTGCTCTGTACAAAGCAGAAGCAGCGGCTTGGGCAGAGGGGGGGGGGGGGGAAGTGTGAGTGAACCAGCAAGGGGGGGGGTGTGAGTGACCCAGCAGGAGGGGTGAGTAAGTGACAGGGGGGTGGTGTGAGTGAACCAGCAGGGGAGGGGGGGGGTGGTGTGAGTGAACCAGCAGGGGAGGGGGGTTGGTGTGAACCAGCAGGGGAGGGGGGTTGGTGTGAACCAGCAGGGGAGGGGGGTTGGTGTGAGTGTTTGATTCCTATTCAAGAGAATTACTTTATATATAGTCAATATAGGCACAGAGGTAAATTTTTTTTAACATTTTCTAATGGTGGTGTGCCTCGTGATTTTTTTCATGAAAAAAGTGTGACTTTGCACAAAAAAGGTTGAAAAACACTGCCTTAAGGAACTCCAGTCCAGTCCCGCATCCCCCCTCATATTTATTTATTTATTTATTTATTTACATTCTCTTATATACCGTGCTATTCTGCATCAGTGCAGTTTACATTGAACAAACTGAAATTACATTGAACAGGGCATTATAACTTGGAGATAACTATTTTACAGGGAACATGGGCTATGGAGGGTTAAGTGGCTTGCCCAAGACCACAAGGAGCACCTGTGGGACTAGAAACCCCAGTCCTTCCGGCCCAAGGTTGCTGTCCTCTAGTGGGATTTGAACCCCCGACCTTCCGGCCTGAAGTACCTTGCCCCAACCACTAGGCCACTCCTCCACTCATATGCGTTTAGTTTAACTTCAGGCATGAAGCATAGAGGTATGGTATGGTATGGTATAAGCCTTACAGCTCATATAGAGAGGGTGATACATTTGAGTGTCCTTATAAAGTAATATTCCTCTATAGAGATGGAGGGCAATCTATAAAAAAGAATTTAACATTTTCTTTAAAGGCATATTTTGTGTCTTAATTTTGTAGTTGAAGTTTGTTAATGTTTATTAAAATTGGTTAACTATGATAGTTACTTAATTGTTGCTCTGCTGAGTCTTTGTCAATAGGTAAATTGGAGCAAGGAGGCGGTCCCTCGGGTAGTTATGCTGGTAACATCAAAGAATGTCATTGATCAGTCTCCAAGCTGCTGGAATCCAAACAGGTGATTCTAGCTGCATTCCCACTTCTAGAATACCCGATTTTATCCACCAATGTAGAGTCTGCTGCATCTCCGGAAGGCAGGGTAACCTCCTTGAAAGAGGATCCCTCTGATGCGACCACCTCCTCAGTAACGCTCTCTGTAATGGTTGCATATGAGCTCTCGCCCATGGAACCAAGTCTAAGGTTGCTGCCATGGTTCTGAGCAACTGCAGATAATGCCATGCAGTGAGATTTTCTCTGGTCAAGAAACTTCATACCAGATTTCTCAATGCTAGGGCTCGAGACTGAGGAAGAAAAAAAACTTTCCCTATGCTTATATCAAAACGAGCACCCAGGTGTCCCAGGTTCTGACACAGAATTAACTTGCTCTTCACCAAATTGACAACCCAACCCAGACTTTCTAAAAATTCCACTACTCTGGCTGTTGCCAACTTGCTTTTGTTCTCTGACTTCACCCGAACCAACCAATCGTCCAAGTATGGGTGAACTAGAATTCCTTCTTTTCTCAATGCTGCCACAAACAACCACCATTACCTTGGTAAACACTCTTGGAGCCGTTGCTAAACCGAACGGCAACGCTTGAAACTGGAAATGACCCATTGGAACTGCAAACCACAAAAACATTTGATGTTTGTGACGAATGGGAATGTGTAGATACGTCTCTGGATTTGACAGAGGTGTAAGAAACTCCTTTTCTTACTGCCAATATTACAGATCTCAGCGATTCCATCCGAAAATGAGTAACCCGAAGACAACGATTTACATTTTGAAGATCCAAAATTGGTCGAAAGAGACCCTTCTTTCTTTGGAACCACAAAATAGATCGAGTATCGACCAGAGCCGTGTTGGTCCGGCGGTACCGGAACAGCTTTGAGATCCAAAAATCTTTGCAAGGTCTCGCGTACCGCTGCACCCCTGCAAGGAGATTGAATGAACAAATCGACCACCAGGCGCTGAAGCTCCAGAGCATACCCTTCTTGAATGATTTCCAACACCCACCGATCGGATGTGATTTCAACCTAGGCTGAATAAAAGTCCCGCAGCTGACCTCCTACGGGAATAAAATCCACCTGGGTGTCTCATTTCATTGTGACTTTCGAGTTTGCAGAGGAAGAGGCTGCAAAACCTCTGCTTGCTCCTCGAAAACCTCAAAACCCTTGACTCCTGAAATACTGATGGCCTCTCTGAAACTGACCAAAACGAGCGGAACGAAAACAACGAAAATCCCTGTACAGGCCTCTAAACGCCTGAACTGGACGCCCTAACATCTGCCTATCCTCTGGCAGCCTGCCTCCTTTAGAATCTCCCAAGTCCTTTACCAACTTATCTAAGTCTTCCCCAAAAAGAAGTTTAACCCTGAAAGGAAGCTTAGAAAGTCTTGCTTTAGAAGAAGGATCTGCAGCCCAGTTACGCAACCATAAATATCTTCTGGCTGCCACAACCGAGCCCATACTCTTTGGAGCAGCTTATTTGGCTGACATACATTATGATCTTACTTGAGAATTATCAGTTTCTAATCTAGATGCTTCTTCCGCAGAGTTGTCAACATTCTCACCATGTACCCTCTGCGACCAACAAAGACATGCCCTGGCTACCCATGCTCCACAAATAGCCTGGATAGACAGAGCATTAACATCAAACACTTGTTTTAACAAAGTATCCAACTTCCTATCATGGCTATCCTTAAGAGCGGCACCACCTTCCACCGGAATAGTCTTTTAGTAACAGCTGAAATCGCCACATCCACTTTGAGATTTAAACAATTCACGATCCTGATCCAGTAGAGGATATAAAACGAGCCATGACCCTGGACCCCTTTAATCCAGCTTCAGGCATATCCCACTCTTGTTGGATCATCTCTCTAGCCACTCTGAACGGGAAAGGCATTTTGCGTCTTCTTAAATGCCTGCAACAAAGGATCCTCCAATGCCGAGGAGTCCTCTGGTCCTGACACTGGCATATTAAGTGCTTTAAGAGTTTCCATAATCAATGCAGGTAACTCTTCATGACAAAAAAACAAACTATTCTGGACTGATCCTCCTTATCCATGAGTTCTCCCTCTAATTCATCCTCAACATCTAAATCTAGATCCGAGTGAATCTCTTCAGACGTTATAGAAAGCTCCTGCAGATTCTTTCCTATCTTAACCTTCTTGACAGGAACAGAACCCTTCTCTAAACCTCCAAAGGAATAGCCGAGCGCTTCTTCCCAAGATCAGCTACAAGAGAGGGTAGAGAGCTCTTTTGACCATTTCCAAAAGTCTGTTGAAGCAGAGATACAAAATCCTGTGAAAATAATGCTGCCAAACCAGATGAAAAAAAATTGAAGGCACCTGCGGCACATCTGGAATAGAAGGTGGCTCTGCAACAGGCTCTGGAAAGAGCTGCGGAGGAGAATCAGCGTCCCCTACAGATGAGGAAGCACGCTTAGCTCCCTCAGCAGTGTATTCCAAAACCTGTTGCACATCTGAAGTTTCCTGAACACAGGACTTACAGACCCCCAAGTCAGATAATATCCCTCTTCTAGAGCCACAAACCAAACATTGTGGTTTAGAAGGCATCACTGCAATGAAGTCTCAAACCAGACTATTGATAAAATATATTATTTTTCCTTTATCTCACATAATAAAATCTTTATCCCTTAAGCAAAGCTTCTCTTAAGAAAACTAAAGAGAATACACTCACTGTTTTCAGTTCACTTGTTTGGCGTTACTTTGTGCACAAAACAGCACGGCAGTTCAAAGAAATCAACTGCCACCGTAAGAGCAACTGCACAGCAGTAAATAAGCCCTTGCTTCAGTGTCCAAAAGAAAAAGATGTTTTGAAGAGTAAATTAGACTTACCTGCTAATTGTTGTTCCTTAAGGAACTCTAGTCCAGTCCCAGAACCATAGAGTTTAGAATCTCCTCCAGCAGCCTTGGAGACTGAAAGACATCGCTTTGCTGGCACCAGTATATATAGACAAGGACCGCCCCCTTTCACCAGTACCTATTGACAAAGCAAACAGAGCAACAAATAAGTAGACAATAGCCAATTGCAAAAGTGCACAAAGACTATCCCCCTCATGCTTTATCTATTTCCTTTTTTTTTTTTTTTCGTTTTGCAATTTAATCATAAAGCCATGCAGAAACCGTGCTGCGGAAGAGGACCCCCGAGAACTTCCACTGTGAACCCCGGAACGCCCCTTCAGCAACTATCTACATATCAGGCCGCTATCTACTACAGAGACCGGCTTACCCTGTACTTCAGGCTGAAACGACTTGAAACCTAGGGCGGGATTCGGGACTGGACTAGAGTTCCTTAAGGAACAACAATTAGCAGGTAAGTCTAATTTACTCTTCCTTTGCGTCCCTCTAGTCCAGTCCCGGAACCATAGAGGATGTAAGAGCAGTAAATATCAACGGGAGGGATCAGCAAGACCAGCCTGAAGGACCGCCAAACCAAAGCGACTATCTCCTGCGGCCTGCACATCCAGTCTATAATGCTTAGCAAAGGAGTGCAACGACGACCAAGTTGCCGCCCTACAAATGTCCTCGACCGGAACCAAACTGAACTCCGCCCAGGACGCCGCTTGCGCCCTAGTCAAATGAGCCCGGAGGCCCGCCGGAACCTCCCTACCCTTTAATAGGTATGCCGATGCACTAGCCTCCTTTAACCATCGCGAAATGGATGCCTTCGCCGCCGCCTCCCTTTTCCTTGGACCCCCAAAGGCCAAACAAACAATCTGTCCAACCTCTGGAAGGGAGCCATCCTTCGAAGATACATCCGAAGAATGCGGCGAACAGCTAACCGGTGCAACCTGCCCCCGGACTCTGCCGCTGTGAGAACACCGGAAGCGAGACTACTTGGTTCACATGGAAGGGAGTAACCACCTTTGGCAGGAACGCCGGAACGGTACGCAGGACGACCTTATGATTGAAAAAGGACAGATAAGGCTCTTTACAGGACAACGCTTGCAACTCAAATCCGCCGCACGGAGCAAATCGCCACCAGAAAAACGGTCTTTAAGGTCAGGTCTTTCAGCGAAGCCTCAGATAACGGCTCAAACGGAGGACCGAGCAAAGTCCCCAACACGAGATTCAAATCCCATGCCGGAACCGAACACCGCCTCAGTGGCCACAAGAGCAACACTGCTCGCAAAAACCTTTTAATGTCCCCGTGAGCACTCAACAATTGCCCATGAATCTTACCTCGGTAATAGGCAATGGCTGCCAACTGTACGCGCAAAGAACTAGCCGCCAGCCCTTTCTCCACTCCGTCCTGCAGAAACGAGAGGATCTGAGACACCGAGGCTCCCAAGGGACGGAGACTGCGTTCTGCACACCAGGCCTCAAAAATGCACCAAACCCTGATGTACGCTAAAGAAGTGGAACGCCTGCGCGCTCGAAGCAACGTAGCAATGACTGCCGCCGAATAACCCTTGGCCGTCATCCTAGTCCTTTCAAGAGCCAAGCTGTAAGTGAGAATCGACCCACCTGGGGCATCCACAGGGGACCTTGGCGTAAGAGATCCACCCGCCGCGGCAACCTCCACGGACGGTCCACCAGTAGTCGCACTAGGTCCGCATACCACGGCCTTCGGGGCCAGTAGGGCGCTATCAGGAGCACGAGACCGCGATGCCGCTCTATGCGCTGCACCACTCGACCTATGAGGGTCCACGGCGGAAACACGTAGAGAAGCCCGTCTTCCGGCCACCTCTGAGCCAACGCATCGAGACCCTCCGACATCCGCTCCCTCTGTCTGCTGAAAAACCTTGCCACCTGCGCGGACTCGAAGCTCGCCATGAGATCCATGTGCAGCATCCCCCAACACCGTACTAACAAAGCAAACACATCTGGGTGAAGCACCCACTCCCCTGGATCCACTCTGTGGCGACTGAGGAAATCCGCCTCGACATTGTCGGCTCAGCATGTGGCCAGAGTGGACAAAGTGGACAGATTCCGCTCGGCCCAACTTAACAGAGCCGCCTCTGCTTCCAGCGATGCACTTCCCGTGCCGCCTTGTCGATTGATGTAGGCCACAGTCATCGCATTGTCGGAGAGAACTCGTACCGCGCGCTGCCTGACGCTCCCCTGAAATTCCCGCAGCGCCCACACCGCTCATCTCTAATCTGCTGATGGACCAGGTCTTCTCTTCCGAGGGCCACTGCCCCTGTGCAAACCGACCCTCGTAATGCGCTCCCCAGCCCGAGAGACTCGCATCAGTCGTCAGAAGACTCCACGACTCCACTTGTGATTTACTTACCACTTCCATGTAATTAACTAAAGAATTATACCATGTATATAGTCAACCTTGTTTACCGCCATGTTCTTGTATATAGTTAACCCTGTTTACTGCCAGGTTTTTGTACCCTGTTCATTGTAAAAACACCAATGCTGACCATGTCATTGTGTTTAAATTTGTTCATATGTAAACCGCACAGATTAAAAGAGCGCGGTATATAAGAAATAAAAATAAAATAAATAAATACTCGAGTGGCATGCCCGCCTCCAAACTCTCCGGTCGCAACCACCAGAGAAGATCCAGACGCACCTCCGGAGGACAAACTAAGCGCTGGGACAACACATCCCGCTGATGAGACCAACGACGAAGAAGCGCGTTCTGCAACGGCTGCATGTGCACCCTGGCCCACAGCACTCTCGATCGCAGCCGCCATCGTTCCGAGCAATTGCAGGTACTGCCAAGCCGACAGAGCCGCCCTGGCCAAAAAACGATGTACCAGCCCCCGCAACCGCTGTGCCCGTAGAACCGGAAGGAACACAGCTGCTTGCTGGGTGTCGAAACGCGCCCCTAAATACTCCAGGACCTGGGAGGGGACCAACGCACTCTTTGCCAAGTTGACTACCCAACCTAGACTCTCCAACAACTGCACCACCCTGGTGGTGACCGCGGCACTCTTCCCTGGACTTCGCCCGGATTAGCCAGTCGTCCAGATACAGATGCACCAGTACCCCCTCCTTGCGCAGCGCCGCCGCCACGACCACCATGATCTTGGTGAATGTCCGAGGAGCTGTGGCCAGCCCGAAGGGTAACGCCTGAAACTGAAAAATGCCCCATGGGCACCGCAAAGTGTAGAAACCGCTGATGCTCCTGCTGCACCGGGATATGCAGATAAGCGTCGGTGAGATCCAAAGACGTCAGAAACTCTCCCACTCGGACTGCCGCAACAGACCGAAGCGTCTCCATTCACAAATGAGTGATCCGGAGACAGCGATTCACCCTTTTCAAATCCAGAATCGGCCAAAACGAACCTTCTTTCTTGGGCACCACAAAATAGATGGAGTAATGACCGTAGATGCACTGATCCGGTGGCATGGGAACCACCGCCCTGAGTTGGAGTAACTGCTGAAGCGTCTCCGACTGCTCGCCGCTTCAGCGGCGCCCTGCACGGAGACTGAACAAAGGAATCTAAGACGGGCCAATGAAGCTCTAGGGCATAACCGTCTCTGATAACCTCCAGGACCCACTGGTCTGATGTAATTTGGACCCAGGCAGGGTAAAAGTCCCGTAAACGACCTACCACCGGAACTACCCCCACCTGAGCCCCCCTCATCTCATTGCTGTTTAACGGCCCTGGCCTGGAATGGAGTAAACCCTCTGCCTGCTCCCCGGAAGCCCTGACCGCATACCGGGAACCTGGAACACTGAGATTGGCCAAAGCGAAAGGAATGAAATCTACGAAACTCTCTGGGGCCCCCCCGGGATCCAGCCGACCGTGCTTCGGCTTATCCTTCGGAAGAAGACCCCCCCTAGACTCTCCGAGATCCTTAACTAATCTTTCCAAATCTTCACCAAACAGGAGTTTACCTCGAAAGGGCAGCTTGCTGAGGCGAGCCTTCGACGAACTGTCCGCCGACCAATTACACAACCAAAGATATTGCCGGGCCGCCACCAATGAGGCCATGCTCTTAGCCAAGCCCCAGATGAGATCATAATGAATATCCGCTAAATATGCGGAACCAGACTCCATCCGCGCCGCGTCCTGCACTATACTGTCTAGTTGATCACCCTGCAACCTCTGGGACCATCGTAAACAGGCCCTCGCCACCCACGCCCCCGCTATCGAGGCCTGCATGGAGAGGGTGCTAACATCAAACACCTGCTTCAACAGGGTATCCAACTTCCTATCCTGCACATCCTTAAGGGCCGCCGCCCCCTCCACCGGAATAGTTGTTTTCTTAGTCACTGCCGATACCGCTGCATCGACCTTTTGGTGAGCGAAACAGCTCTCTATCCTGGTCCGCCAGAGGATAAAGGCGAGCCAAAGCTCTGGACCCTTCTCAGGGCCGATTCCGGTGAGTCCCATTCCTCCTGAATCATACTCCTGAACACTCTATGCACCGGAAACACTCGTTGGGACGTGCAAACCGCCTGCAACAGAGGATCCTCCAAAGCATCCCCCGCAGACATCTCCCCTAAGGGCATGTTAAGGGTCTTAAGAGTCTCCGCTATCAAGGCTGGCAGTTCTTCATGCCGAAAAACCCTAACGACCCTACTCTGCTCCTCCGAGTCAGGCAATTCACCTTCCTCCAATTCTGCTTCCAAAAGCATTTCCAAAGACGCGTCCACCTCTCCGAGGTCCTCCCCGAGCTGAGATGCTGAACTGTCCTCCCCGACACCTCTGGATCTCTTTACCACGGGAGCACCCTCCGAAAGATGGTCTAGGAGACCCCGGGCGCTTCCGCCCTGGCAAGCCCACTGAGGGCACAGACATGACCAGTTGAAGCAAAGGCTTGCTGCATTAGAGAAAAGAAGTTTGGAGGGATAAGCAGAGCTGACCCCCCCTGACTACATTCCAAAGACGTAGAGGGCCCCTCCCCCGCGGAAGACCCCGAGAAGGGCTCTGCAGGACCCAGGGAAGGAGGCAAGGAACCCCCCCATCCGGAGGAATCGCCCCAGGGCCTGCCTGAAACTGCTCTGACCCCTTGTCCATTCCTAGCGCTTCAAGAGTGCACGGCTGGCAAACACCCGAGTCCTGCACAGTGCCTCGTTTTGTCCCACATACCAAGCACCTAAGCTTCGCAGGCATGGCTCCTGCAAAACCGCTCTCCCACAACTAGTCCAGTAGAACTCCAATTTTTTTTTTCCTATAAAAAGGAGACTACTTGCTGCAGCAGGCTTGGCAGGAATTATTTTCCCCCAAAACGAAGCTTCCCATGCCAACCAGCATGCTGAGCAGCACAGCGAAGCTAAAAGCCGATTTCAAAATGGCCCCCCGCCGCTTTTCCCGCGCAGCTACACGAGGCAGCACTGGAAGCGTTTCCCCGATGCTACAAAGGGTTCCCCATCCCCCGCAGTAGCCGGACCAAGAAAGGGACAGGTAGCAAACTTAGCAAGCTACTCTCCAAGTCTCGCCCCAGGCAAATCTCCCTGCCGGCGATCAACACCGAAGCTACAGCGTCAGAGCACAGCCTTCTCGCGGCTTCAGCTCCTCACTGCCCAGACACTCTAAGGCTTCTTTCGCCATGTCCCCAGCCTTCCACCTGCTCCTCACCCCTAATCGCGGGTTCGGGAGCAGGGAGGCTACAGCAAATACCTCTCCCCCTTATGCTCGTTTTCACCATGGGGAGACTCCAGATTAGGGGGGGGGGTGGAGGGAGAGGGAGGGAAGTGAGAAGAAGAGAAGAGAGGAAAAGAGAGCAGAGGACAGAGCCAGCAGTAAGGCACGGAAACCTCCTCAGCACAGTACTGCACCTGTAAACCAAAAACAAAAAAACAGCCTTAGATAAGCTGCCTAAAAAAAACCTGCTACCTAAGATCACCCAAAATTTAAAGAAGAGCTCTGCTTATTTGTCACTCTGACCCTAAACCCTGAGCCCAGTCCCAGGCTCAGAATCTCCACAGCTGCTTGGAGACTGAAAGTACTGGTGAAAGGGGGCGGTCCTTGCCTATATATACTGGTGCCAGCAAAGCGATGATGTCTTTCAGTCTCCAAGGCTGCTGGAGGTGATTCTAAACTCTATGGTTCCGGGACTGGACTAGAGGGACGCAAAGGAATGCTCATTAATCTACCGGGTTTCCGACGCTAAGCTTACATTCGCGCCGGAGAAAACACGGAAGTACCGCCCAAAGAGGAAATCAAAAAGAGAAAACCCCGGCGGATCAAATAAATCTGCTCTCCGCAGAAAGAAAATGCTTTTCAAAAAGGACTGCACCTTCCAAACAGGAAAGAGGTGCATTAACTCTAAGTAGGATTGGGAGACTTACTGAAAGAATTCGAGCCAGATAAAGAAATGCGGCTTTAAAACCGGCAGAGAAAAATCTTTAAAGACAGAGGGGGGCATCTCACTGGCTTTAAAGCCACAGTAACAGAGCTTTTTAAATAAAATAAAGCTAGATAAAAAATAAATTCAAAGATACTTAATTGTCCTTCCAATGAGCCTAGAATCTCTAGGCTCTACAACCTCCAGCTGCTTGGAGACTGAACAAACTGGAGCAAGGAGGTGGCCCCTCGGGTAGTTATGCTGGTGACAAAGAATGTCATTGTTCAGTCTCCAAGCTGCTGGAGGAACCTATATCCCAGAGATTCCGGGACTGGACTGGAGAGACGATAAGGAATGTGAAATTTACATTAGGAGTTTGTTCCACTGATGTACACAAAATCTATACTAGAAGCTCCCAATCTGTGGTCCAACATCATCTGGGGGTCTGCAAGATACAGAAAAGACTGGACGATACTGACTGTCTGGGAGAATTGGTGGAACTGGTTGGGGTGGGGGGGGGGGGGGTAAGACATCAAGGTGAGTAAACAGTCACTAAGTGGAAGAGTGGCCTAGTTGTTAGAGCACTGGGCATAGAACCAGGGAAGCCAGAGATCAAATCCTACCAATACTCCTTATGACTGAGCAGCTCACTCAACACTCCATTGCTTTAAGTACAAAGTTAGATTTTAAGCCTTTTGGTGACAGAGGAATACAAATTATATTCAGGTACAGTAGGTAAGTAGTGCCATTTTGAATCTTTCCAAAAGCCCAAACCCAGTATTCCGTTTCCATCAGTGATTAATATGGAACACCTGGAGGTGCCCACAAAACTCTTCATTCTCTATTACTCATTTCTAGAAATAGGCAGTGGTCCCATTAGCTAACTATTCAATGGACCTGTCTGCCACAATCTTGTTTAAACAGTTTGCAGTTTAAATAATAAAAACACAAAAAAAGTGTCCAATCATCCTCTAAAAGCTACATAATTAAGTTCACAATTGTCCAAAATCATGGTTAAGAATCTTAGGAGAGGCATGCGATCTGTTTAATTTTATATGTGATTTTATTTTTGTATGTACACTGCTGGGAGCATTTCTGGACATGTATATAAATTTAAAAAAATAAACCACAATGCTTTGGAAGTGATCCTTGAAAAACCGAGTTGAGGTATATCGAAAAGGAAAGTGGAGTAGCCTGCACTCTGTTCCATATAGGCAGCAGAATGGGGTGGGATACAGGAACCATCGCCCAACATAGCATCAGCAATTAAAAGAGCTTGGGGGTGGTGCTAGAAATGGTGAAATTAGACCTTACCTGCTAATTGTCTTTCCTTGAAAACCTCCAGGACCATCTAGCTATGCATGGGTTGTTGCCCTCCTCCGGCGGCTGAGGACTGAGCATGCCAGAATTTTTTTATTTTTATTTTTATTTATTTTTATTGATTTTGATGAAAATTACACCAAATTAACAAAAGTAAATCACAGTACAATGTACAATGTGGCAATAAGAACAGAAGAACAAAATGTCAATGATAAAGTCCACATCTCGGGATACGGTCAGAAATTAACAGGAAAACAACAAAAAATAAATCAGAAAACAAGGCCAAAGGCCTACAATATCGGAGAATATCTATCAACCAGCATTATCCCCAACAGCTGTACCTGAGCGATCAGAAACAAATTTCTCTAACTGGGTTACATCCATAAAAATATATGTGGCATCCTCAAAATTAACACACTTACATGGAAAACGTAAAAAAAACGTAGCTCCAATTGCTAAAACCTTGGGTTTTAGTGCTAAGAATTGCCTCCGCCGGAGCTGAGTCTCGCAGGAAACATCAGGAAATATGTTTATAGCCTGACCACAAAATATGGCAGACTTTACTTTAAAAAAGGCACGCAAAATACGCTGCTTAACTTCGACAGAGGCAAATGTAACCAGTAGAGTGGAACGAGAAGAAATATTATCCGTAGAGTCTTCCAGAAAAGCAGTTAAATTCGAAATAGTAGGAACAATTTCATCAAGGGCACCCTCAGTGGGATGGGATTAGCCTTTTTAGTACTAGAAAGAAGGTAATAGGTTTGCAAAATTACAACAGGCTCCTGTATCTCTAATACTTCCTTAAAATATTTCTCCAATAGTATTCTAGGTGCTAATAAAGGAAGTCTGCGGAAAAATCAAAAATCTAAGATTACAAGAGCGAGACGAATTCTCAAGGGCCTCCACTCGGGAGTATAATACCAAAGAATCCTTAACCTTGGCTGTATGAGCAGCAACAAGTGAAGGAACCTGAAAACTAATTTTAGCGACAGCCCTATCGACAGAACTAACTCTCTCATCGAGCTGCTGAAAAGAGACAACAGCTTCCTGAGAGAAAGTACAAAGAGCATTTAAAGTTGAAGACACTTTGTCAATAGCAAGCAAAGCAGACCAAATATCTTTCAATGTAATCTCACCACCTGAGGGCCCAGGCGAAACCTCAGTTACACTATTAAGAGAAACAGACTGTACAGGTATAGGAAACACTATAGGAACTTTTGTACTTGCTATATCCGGAGACTCCACGGATATCCCAGGCAAATGCAAAGGCACAGGTAATGGGGGAGGAGATCTCCCGCTAGAATTTAGGGAGACCCCATCTGGAGAGGACTGCGCAATGGGAATAGGCAAGAAGTGTCTATCCAAGGGACCAATCGGTTTATCCCCAGAAGCGGTCACAGGATCCTTAGTTGCGCCCTTCGCTTTCCGTTTTCCAATATTGTACTAAGACAAAAGAAGGAAATTCAAGTAAAACAAACGAAAGAGAACAAGCGCCTCTGTGTCGCCGAAGGGGCGCCAAAGGGGCGTCTGCCCCTTTGATCACACCCCTTCGAGCCACGCTCCGCGGTCAAGAAATAGCAAGGAATATATACTAAAAGGCAAAGGGACCCAAGCGGGTATGAGGGTGTCCTGGGCCCGCCTGCCCGATCTTCCAGCACACTCCAGCCACGGCAGTCCAGGAGCTGATGACCTGCTCCAAATCCTCCGGCGTCTCTCTGCCCGCTCCCGAGCATGCCAGAATTTTGATGCATCACTACAAGAGCTCCTCCTTCTGCTCCTGGAACCAGTCTCCTATTGACCAAACAGCCTCCAAACGAACTCTGACTCCCATCAATTCGATCTCACAGAACACCCAGCTAGGGTGCCAAGACAGACAGAAAGAAACAAAACTGGGATCACCACCCCCTGGGAACTATGTACAGAATGAAGACTAAAATCCAGGCTGCAGGCACATTCCAGACCACTATGCCCCACCTAACAGGAACCACTAGTCTCCCCTATCACGGAAGTTCTTCAAAATACACAGAGCTCCAGCCAAGAACTCATCCTAACACTAGAAACCTAGCCAGGGAGGGTCCTGGACTGGCCTAGGAGATATGATTAAGGTGGTGAAATTAGACCTTACCTGCTAATTATCTTTCCTTGAGTACCTCCAGGCCAGTCCAGCTACGCTGGGGTGTATCAAAACAGCATCTACACATCCAGGAAGGACCAGCGAGTCCGGCTTGCAAAATTGATGCCCCAAAATGCGCATCTCCTGTCGCTTGGAGATCCAGCTGGCAGTGCTATGCAAAGGTATGCAAAGAAGACCACGTCACCACCCTGTAAATGGCTGCTGGTGGCACTAAACTGCACTTGGCTCAGGACACCGCCTGCAACCTTGCAGAATGGGCTTGCAGCCCTTTCAGTGGCACCTTACCCATGCACCTCATAAGCTGAACAGACCGCCTGCTATAGATGCCTTAGAGGCTACAGCCCCTTTACGCGAGCCACAAACCCCCCCCCCCCCCAACACAACCAGTCTGATGTTTGAAAAGGCTCCATTCTCTTAAGGTATCTGCGCAAGACTACGCAAAACCAGCCGATGCAGCTGCCTGTCCTCCACGGAGTTTCCCACCTCCAGGAACGCAGAGTGACCGTCTGATTCAAATGAAAACTGGAAAGCACCTTGGGGAAAAAAGGAAGGAATTGGCCGTAGCACCACCTTCTCTCTGGACAGAAGAAAAGGCTCTCTACAAGAAAGAAGCTGAAGCTCCAAAATACAGTGTACCGATCAAATGGCCACTAGAAAAACTATCTTCAGGGTGAGATCCCTCAACTAAGCCCTTGCTAACGGCTCAGAGGACCCACCAAGGCCTCCAATACCAGTGTAAGGTCCCAGGGAGGGTCCCACGAATGTGCAGGTGGCCGAAGGAGCTGCACTGCCCACAGAAAACAGGCCATAGTGGGGTGCGTTGCTAACAACCGACCCTGCACCTGCCCTCTATAGCAGGAAAGAGCTGCCACCTGGACCTTCAGAGAATTCAGAGCCAAGCCCTTCTCTAGGCCACCCTTCAAAAAATGCAGAATCTGCGGAAGAGCACACCCAAGTGGACGCAAGCCATTGGATGCACACCAACCCTCAAACACACACCAGACTGACATAGGCCAAGTTGATCGACTTCTTCCTCGACTTCAGCATTGTAGCTATCACTGATGTCAAATAACTTTTCCGCCTCAGCCTTGCCCTTTCAAGAGCCAAGCCTTAAGCGAGAATCAATCCACCTGCAGCATCAAAACTGGCCCCTAGGAGGAGAGCAGATTCACCCGGTCTGGCAGCCGCCAGAGGCTGTCTTCAAGGTCAATCCGGCACAATAAGGACCACTGGACACCCATGAGCCTCGATTCTGTGTAGTAAGCGTCCTATGAGCACCCATGGTGGGAAGACATACAGAAGACAGTCCGTTGGCCAGGGCTTTGCAAGAGAATCAAGACCCTCCAACATATGCTCTGTGCCTGCTGAAGAAGCGATTAGCCTTGGCATTTCCCAATGTTGCCATAAGATCCATTACCGGCACTCCCCAACGGGACATGGTGATGTGAAAAATCATGGCATTGAGCTCTCAACTCTCCGGGATCTAAATCTATGCCGGCTGAGAAAGTCCACCTGCACATGTGCCGCAGAAAGAGCCACAATTCTTGTCTCTCCTCCAGGAGAATGTCACTGCCTGTGCTGTCCTGCCTGTTTATATATGCCAGCGTAGTTGCATTGTCAGAACATACTCAAACTGCCTTCCCCACCCCACCAGTGAATGGAAAGCCCTAAGCGCCCGGGACACCACCCTCATTTCCAGGCGGTTGATGTGCCAGCCATTCTCCTCCTCCATTCAATGGCCCTGCACCACCTATCCCAGATAGCGAGCCCCCCAGCCCGTGAGACTGGCATCCTTCGTGATCGGTAACCACTGCAGCAGCTCGAGCAAAACCCAGCTGTAAAACTGCTCCTCCTCTAACCACCAATCCAGACTCTGCCTTGCCTAGTTCGGACAGGGCAACTTCTGTGTGAGAGACTGATGCTGTGGAGACCAGTGGGAAAGCAAGGCCTGCTGTAGCAGTCTCATATGCGCTCGAGCCCATGGCACCAAGTCTAACGCCGCTGCTATCGACCCCAGCAACTATATGTAATACCATGCAGCCGGCACAGTCTTTTGTAAAAAACGGCATGTCTGTGCCTACCACTTTCGGACTGGCAGCTGAAAGGGAAACCACTCCCACTTGCATATCGAACTGGGCCCCCAGACAGACGATCCACTGGATTGGCCGAAGCAGATTCTTGCCCCGATTCACCACCCACCCCAGGCTCTGAAGAAACTTCACCACTCGCTGAGTATCCTTCAGCCTCTGACTTCACCTGGATGAGCAAGTCGTCTAGATAGGGATGAACCAAAACTCCTCCTTTCCACAGCACTGCTGCGACGACTACCATAACTTGGCAAATGTACATTGTGTGGTAGCTAAGCCAAACGGTAAAGCCCTGAATTGAAAATGACCGTCTGGCACCACAAAACAAAGGTACCGCTGATAGTCCGGACGAATAGGGATATGTATATACACTTCCGCCAAGTCTAGGACAGACAGGAACTCTCCCAGATGTACTGCCAAATTAACCAATCAAAGAGTTTCCATTCTGAAGTGCAGTACACGCAGTGTTCTAGTCACCAGTTTGAGAGAGAATAGGTCAGAAGGCCCCTTCTTTCTTGGGCACCACAAAATAGATGGAGTAGCGACCCAAACTGTACTGGTCTCTGGGTACCAGCACCACCGCCTCCAACTGCTGAAAACGCTGAAGGGTATCATGCACTGCCTTTGCTTTCCTTGTGCCCTGCAGGGCAAAAAGGTACAAAGGCATTGAAGAGGGTGTAGTCAAACTCCAATGCATAGCCCTCCCAAATGATTTCCAGAACCCATTTGTTGGTCATCATGCTGGCCCAGACAGGATAAAACTGCTGTAAAATGACCTTCTATTATTAACACCTCCATCTGGGTCTGCCTGGTATCATTGTTGTTTCTTAGCAGGGATTGACGGAGCTAAGAGCCCTGACCAGCCCCCTGAAACCCTCAAAAAGGGCTGCCCTCGAGGACTATACCCCTCTAATATGGAGCAAACCGGTTGGAACAAAAATGCCAAAAACCCCTGGGCTGTCCCCATTAGGGAGCTCCCTGCTGTTGACCCTTTGGTCGATCCTCCAGCAATAGCTCCCCTTTGGAATCTCCGAGGTCCTTGACCAACTTCTTGAAGGCTTCCCTAAACAGCAACTTCCCCTTATAGGGGAGCTTACCGAGTCTGGACACCGCATCTGCCTACTAATTGCAGAGCCACAGCAACCGCCTCGCAGCAATGACAGATACCATTATCTTTTGAGGAGGCCCGTACCAAATCATAGGTGTTTGCCAAATATGCCACGGCTGACTCCAGGCAGACCGCCTCCGAGCCCCCATTCCCCTCTTGATTAGGAGTGGGCAGGCCTTAGAGCCAGCGGAAAGAGGCCCTGGAAACATAGGACCCACAGATAGCGGTGTGCAGCGTCAAGGCATTGTTATCCAATGTCTGTTTAAGGAGGGACTTCAGCTTGCAATCCTGGAGATCTTTAAGGGCCCCTATGCTTTCCACTGGGATGGTGGTCTTTTTTGTGACTGCTGAGACCAACGCATCCACCTTAGGCATTTAGAGGTCACACTCCTCCTGTGGAATAGGGTACAGCCGGCACATCATTCTGCCCCCGTCCGAGGGTAGCCTCCGCGAGTTCCCATTCTGACTCAATCATCTTCTTAATTACCCTGTGCACTGGGGGAAAAACAACAACCACCCCCCTCCCCCCCACACGTTCCCCTGAACCCCTGCAGCAAGGGATCCTCTAGAGACTCATCCTGAGCTCCTGTTGGCTGGACAATGTTCAGAGCCACCAGAGAATAAGCAATAAGGGCTGCCAGCTCCTCCCAATGGAACACTCTGAAGACAATGGGGTCCTCCCTTTGAGGAATTTCCCCACCCCCCATTCCTCTGGCCCCTGGTCACCCCAGAGATCTGATGGCCCCTCTCCTAGCTCCTCAGAGGCTTGCGAAGGTGTGGAACCATGAACCAGCCAGGTCTCTTGCTCCCTTCTACCTTGCTTCACTAGTGGGGGTCCCCCAAGCGGCTCCTCTTTCAGCAGCATTCCCAAGGCCAGAGCTTCCGGCCTGGAAAATGGGTCTACACCTTGTTCTCCCTGATCAAAGGCAGTCTGTTTTCTCTTCAGGCAATATGCCTTGTGCAAGGACAAGATAAAATCCGCAGACCTCCCCCCCCCCCCCCCTCCAGGCCAATACTCCTTCAGGTTCTGAACTTGAACCGACTTAGATCGAGATTTGCCACGTTTAACTTTGAGCCGGTTGGGCTGCCTGGTGCAAAATGGCCACAGTTCCAGCTGAAACCGTTGGATCCGCCAGCCCTAAAATCTCCTTTAACTGGACTTTGCTCTCCTTTCATTCCTCCATCGGATGTGACCAGTGAAAGCGAGCTCCTGACAAGCACTCAACGGCAAAAAAAAAAAAAAATTAAACTACGGCGATCCTGCCTGAGTACGCATCAGCTCCTGCCTTCCCTGCAAGTTTGTTCTCAGAACAACCGACGAAACCACACGGTCACTCCTGGCATGGCAGAAACAGAGGAGAAAACCAAAACAAAAAAACCAAACAAAAAAACTGTAAACCCCCTTCTGACAAGGAGACTTGGCAGCCAGCCGCGCCCCCCCCCCCCCCCCCGGAGCTGACAGATCTACCCAGTCAGCCTGCACAGGGGGGGGGGGGGGGTAAGGAGGGAGAGTCAGTGAGATAGAGGAGGTAGGAGACCTGTAGCTTATAGGCTCCGGTGGCTCCCAGTCGAGGGAGGGGGAAGGGGAGCGAACCTAGGGCTCACAGGTATGTTAACCCCTGGCTCTGCCAATCTGTGGCCAGAGACAGGCCCCTCAACCCTGCTAGCCCTCACTTTGCCCACCACGGAAAAGCAAGGTCCCCAGCCCTTGGCTACCTTAGGCTTACCTTAATCAAGAATACTTTATTTTTCCCCAAACTGTCTTTTTTTTCCTGGTTAGGCGTCTCTGCCTAAAAAAACCCCCCACATATCTTCAGGCCAGTCCAAGCCCAAGAGCTCTTTCTTCAGTTGCTGAGGACTGAAAGAGTGGTTCCAGGAGCAGAAGGAGGAGCTCTTGTAATGGCACAACAAAATTCTGACATGCTCAATCCTCAGCTGCTGGAGGACAACCACCCATGCATAACTGGACTGGAGGTACGATTAGGAATGGTTTGTCTTCTCAAACCAAAAAGATATTTGGCTGCCTCTGTTCCATATATACACACAATAGAAATACAGAACAAAACAAGTAACGTCCAGCAAACCCATCTAGTCTGTCCATTCCTTACAGTGCTTAATGAGTCTCAGGCTTTGCAAAAATTCTTTCAAAACATCCTCTGGGTTTCTCTCATGCTTTCTGAAATGGTGGAGGCCAAAGTAATCTCCATATGGAGACCACTCCATCCATTACTAAGACTCAACAAGTTGCATGTGCCCATGATTTTCACATCCCGCTCCAACTCCTGCTGCTGGCCACAAACACTGTTTCACCCTAACCTACTACCACAAAAAAAAAAAAAATAAAAAAAAAAAAAAGTGTTACTACTAACTTATATAGTGCTCCTAGGCATACCACAGCACTGCACACATACATATTGAGAGGTCCCTGCTACACAGAGTTTAAAATCTGACAAATAAGGACAAGGCTAATTCTTTAAGAGAAATGATTTTAAAAAAACACATCAGTGTAGACAGGAGAATACAAAGGTCTGGATCAAAAAATCAGCCTCAAATAGGACCAGAGATGGAACCTGATGTACTGACTCAGATACCTGAATATCTGGAACAGGCTATAGCAAAGTGGAAACAACAGTTGAGTTGGCAGTAGAAGAGAAAGACAGATAAAAGTAATTTGCTTGATGAATGGAATAGCCGAGAAGGGGTGTAGAGAGAGAAAGGAGAAGAGGTAATGAGGAGTTGCATAACGAATGCATTTGGACAGTAGAAATTTAAAAAGGTATGTAGAAAAAGACCTTGTACACCCTACCCCCCCTAACAGAGCGAGAAGATCAATAGCGTGCAACACCTTACTACTACCAAAAGCCATCACCAAGTGCTCAAAGACAACAAGCGTGCTTTTGCTCTTTATGCACCGTCCTACTGGAACTCCCTCCCTGCAGATATCCGTGCCATAACCAACCTCCCCCAGTTCAGGAAGGCAATCAAACACTATCTCTTCTTACAATACTTCTCCATTACTGATAACACCACCTAACCCTCCTATCCTGAGCCATTGCGACTCCCTCAGAGTAACGTACCACTTGTCATAATTACTGCGTTTAACTATCCCCACATCAACCTGTCCCAAAGACAAACATGCCGACTATTATTCTAATTTGTACATAGTGTATATAGTTCACCCCGTTCTCCATGTTTAAGATCCCTGTTCTCTGTAAATGTCAATGTTAGACTGTTATACATTGTACAACTTTGGTTACATGTAAACCGTGCTGATGATAAATAGTGCGGTATAGAAGAAATCGCAAATAAAGAGCCAGTGAAGTGACTTGAGAAGAGGTTACATGATCATAGTGACACGAGAAGATTAGCTGTACAGCTGAGTTTTCAACAGATTGAAAGGAGATAGACGATTCAAAGGGAGCCCAGTGAGGAGCAAGTTGCAAAAAGTCTAGACTGGAAGCGATGAGAGAGTGGATAAGAATCTTGATAGTGTGTTCTGAGGAAGGGATGAATGTTGCTAATGCTGTACAGAAAATAAAAAAGATAAAATTGACTTACTTGCTAATTGTTGTTCCTTGAGGAACTCCAGTCCAGTCCCACACCTCTGGGTAGTATACCTCTTCCAGCAGCTTGGAGACTGAGCACGTCATCTTATTTATTTATTTAGATAGATTTGTATGCCACCTTATCCTTCAATCAAGGTGGTCACGTCGCAACACAAGTGGAGGGTTACATTTAACATTAGGGTACGTGTAAACATTGACAGTACAGTTTAGGTAACATTTAACAAAGGTATTTACTAACATGGTGTGATAAATTTGTGCATGTGTATGGGATGGGTGTGTAGTTGGCGGTGGTAGTAGTGTTGCTGTTTGGGTAGGGGATGTTGCTTGAATGCTCATAGGTTTCTATAAATAACCATGTTTTGAGGTCTTTGCGGAGGTCTATGAGGTCTAAAGCTCTCAGGCTTATTGGTAGGGAGTTCCATAGTGAGGATGCTAGTAGTGATGGTGCTCTCTTTGAAATTGCTTGTTTGGTTTTGGGATAGCCTGCAGGTGTGCCAATCATGTTATTGGCTCTTCTTGGTCTATTGCTGATGTCTATTGTTATAATGTTTTGGAGTACGTCCGCTGAGAGATGGTGAATGACTTTGAAGATTATCAAGATTGTTTTGTATTTAGCTCTTGCCACCATTGGGAGCCAGTGTAGTAGTTGTAGGACGGGAGTGATGTGCTAGGTCCTTGGGATGTCTAATGATGCATGCTGTGATGTTTTGTACCATCCGTAGTGGGTGTAGTGTCTGAGGAGGAAGGCCTTGATATAGTGAGTTTCCATAATCAAGCAGTGGTGTGATGAGTGCTTGACACACTGTGCGGAAGTGGTCTTGACGGAGCATTGGTTTGATCTGTCTGTTTTCAAAATCAATGATATGCCTTGTTTGCAGTTTTGGTGATGTGGGATTTTAGGTTCAGAGCTCTGTCTAGTGTGATGTCCAGGTAAGGGCAAGAGTGGTATTGTCAAAGGGCAAGAGTGGTATTGTCAAAGGGCAAGAGTGGTATTGTCAAAGGGCAAGAGTGGTATTGTCAGACTCAAGGGTGCAGGGGGGGGGAATATGTAGAAGCTGATAAGGATAAAGCGGAATTGCTTAACAAATATTTTTGTTCTGTGTTCACAGATGAAGAACCAGGAGCAGGACCTCAGAAAACACCCACAAATAGGAACAGAAGCGAGGGACATCTTGAACAATTTTCAGAAGTCTGTTCGTGAGAAACTAGCTCAACTTAAAGTAGACAAAGCGATGGAACCGGATGGGATACACCCTAGAATACTGAGGGAACTTGGGGATGTTCTAGCAACTCCACTGACTGACCTTTTCAATGCCTTGGAGTCGGGAGTGGTGCCAAAGGACTGGAGAGAGGCTCATGTGGTGCCTTTACACAAAAGCGGAAGTAAGGATGTGGTTGAAAACTACAGGCCGGTTAGTTTAACTTCGGTGGTGAGTAAATTATTGGAAACGCTGCTGAAAGAGAAAATAGTGAGGTTTCTGGAGTCCAGCGGATTACAGGATCCGAGGCAGCATGGATTCACCAGAGGCAGGTCTTGTCACACAAATCTGATTGATTTCTTTGACTGGGTGACCAGGGAGTTGGACCGAGGGAGAGCTCTAGATGTGGTGTATTTAGATTTCAGTAAAGCCTTTGACACTGTTCCTCACAGGCGACTTATAGACAAACTGAGCACCCTAGGGATGGACCCTAAAGTTACTGCTTGGGTTAGAAATTGGTTGGGTGGGAGGCGACAAAGAGTACAAGTAAATGGAGCTCACTCTGAGGAGAAGGATGTTACCAGTGGTGTGCCCCAGGGATCTGTCCTTGGTCCGATTCTTTTTAACATCTTTGTTAGTGATATAGCGGAAGGGCTGTTGGGTAAGGTTTGCCTCTTTGCAGATGATACCAAAATCTGCAATAGAGTAGACACCCAGGAAGGTGTAGATAACATGAGGAGGGATCTAGTTAAGCTTGAAGAATGGTCTAGAATTTGGCAGCTGGGATTTAATGTTAAAAAATGTAAGGTCATGCATTTGGGCTGCAGCAATCCAGGGAGCAATACAGTATAGGAGGTGAAGTACTTTTGTCCACTAAAGAAGAGCGGGACCTAGGCGTGGTTGTGTCTGATGATCTTAAAGTAGCTAAACAGGTAGAAAAGGCGACGGCAAAAGCTAGAAGGATGCTTGGGTGCATACGGAGAGGAATGGCTAGCAGAAAAAAGGAGGTGATAATGCCTCTGTATAAGTCTTTGGTGCGACCTCATTTGGAGTATAGTGTGCAATTCTGGAGACCGCACCTTCAAAAGGATGTGAACAGGATGGAGTCGGTGCAGAGGGTGGCTACTAAAATGATTAGTGGGCTTCATTATAAAGCATATGAGGACAGACTTAAGGATCTTAATATGTACACCTTAGAGGAAAGGCGGGATAGAGGTGATATGATTGAGATGTTTAAATACCTCCGTGGCATAAATGTTCAGGAAGAGAGCCTCTTTCAATTGAAAGCAAGTTCTGCTACGAGGGGACATGGGATGAGGGTGATGGGAGATAGATTCAGGAGTGATATGCGGAAATATTTCTTCACGGAAAGAGTAGTGGATCCATGGAATAGTCTCCCAGTGGAGGTGGTAGAGATGAGGACAGAAACTGAATTCAAAAAAGCATGGGACCAACACAGAGGATCTCTAAAGGTAAAAAGTGGACTGTTGTAGTTGTTGATATGGAAGGACAGACTAGATAGGCCATGTGGTCTTTTTCTGCCATCATGTTTCTATGTTTCTATTCCTACTTAACTTCTTTGACTACTATGTGTTTGTCTAGGATGCTGATGTTTTGTGGAGGTATGAAGGTGGGGTTCCTAGTGACGAACACTGCCTCAGTTTTGTCATAGTTGACCATTAAGTTGTTGGCTATGAGCCAGTCATTCATGTCTTCGTGGCATTTTGTTAACGGTGTAGTGTTCAGTGCCAGTAAGTTGATTGGAGCGTACACCATGTCGCCGTCAGCATAAATGTGGTAGTATAGTTTCTGGTGCTGCATATGGGCTGTATGTAGATGTTAAAGAGCATTAAAGATACGGCTGAGCCTTGAGGCATTCCCTGCATGATGGGGAATTGTAGGGAGTTCTTTTGGTCGCTTTTGACTTGTTGCGTTCGCCCTTCCAGGTATGACGTAAACCACTTTAGGGTATTCTTGCATAGTCCTATCTGTTGTAAGCGTTGCAATAGCTTTGGGTGCGACATGGTATCGAAGGCCGCCGAGATGTCCGTGAACACTAGCAGGAAGCCGTTTATGTTGTCTATGCCTCTTAGGAAATTGTCAAAAAGGGAGGTGAGTAGTGTTTCCACGCTGTGTTGGGGCTTGAATCCATGCTGGTGTATGTCCAGTGGGGCATTGATATCTATATGGTCCTGAAGTTGCCTTTGGACTGCTTTTTCCATGATTTTAGCAAGGAACAGCAGGCTGGAGAGGAGACGGTATGATTTTAGGGGCTGCGGCATGTATCCTTGTTGGAGTGAATCCTTGATGATTTTTTGAATGTGATGAGGGAGTTGGCTTTTTGTGGCTTTGATCCAAGACACTGGGCATGGGTCTGATGGTGAAGTTGTGTTTAGTCCAGATATAATGTCTTCTACTTGCTGTTTTGTTGGTATGTTGAAGCTCTCCCATGCTTGATGCTGCTTTTTATCTTGTGATCATTTGTTTGTTATGAAGCAGTGTGTCTGGTTGGTGTTTGACTTCATGTAGTCTGCATATTTTTGTGGATCAAGATGGTGGGTGCTTTGTTGCGTGTCGTCCTTGGTTAGCTTTTGGATAATGCTAAAACGTTCTCTTGGTTTATTGGTAGATTTCATGATTAGGTTGGTATGGTGTTGCTGTTTACGCTCATTTATTAGATTGTTATATTCCAGTTGTTTGTCTCTGTATTATGTTAGGAGGTTGTGTGATTTGTTCCGTCTCCATTTTCTTTCTAGTCTTCTTAGTGTACGCTTTGCAACTCTGATTTCATGTGAATGCCATGGGGCGTTGGATCTTTTGCAAGTTTGTGGTTCATTGATGGCTGGGGCAGATGCTGTGTTGGCTATTATTGTGTTCCACTCTTCTATATTAAGATCCAGGGTGTCGTGTTCCTGTTGAAGTTATGGAGTGATTTTGTTTATGAATGAGTCTCTGTTAAATGTTTTGAACCATCTGATTATTCTTTCATCTTCTTTGCGTTGGGTGGGGTTGTTCAGGGTCATGGTGAATTCAATTACATGGTAGTTTGACCAAGGGACCAGGGTGATTGTTGGTTTTGTGGCTTTGTTCTGTTCCACCAGTTGTGTTGGCATGAATTGGAGTTGTACCACGTTTGTGCGTTGGGGCGTTAATTGTCTGGCAGTATTTTAGTGACTCCATGGCTTTTAAGAACGTTGCAGTTTCTCTGGTGGGTGCGTATGTTAGGTTGTAGTCTCCTAGTGCAATGAGGGGTTTGTGTCTTCTGTTATGTGCGCATATCGTTTCAATTACTGTGGATAAGTGTTCAGTTGTGGTTCCAGGTGGTCTGTATGTGAGGGAGATGGTTAGGTACTTGTTGGCTAGTGAGTGTACTGGATTTGATTGTGTTAGTGGTGGCGATTGTTTTGAATCTGAAATACTTTCTGGTAAGTACTAGTACTCCTCCTCCTCTTTTGTGCTCTGATACAGTTAAATGCCGAGTATCCTGTTGGGGTTACTTGATTTAATATGACCTTGTCTGAATCGTCTAGCCAAGTCTCAGTGATGCATGTTATATCAAGCTTCCTGTCGTGGATTAGGTCAAGGATATTATTTGGTTTGTTCCTGATAGAGCTGGCGTTTAGTAGAGCACATCTGATGTTTGTTGATATGAATGGGTTTGTGTGTTCATTATTGTGTGGTGAGAGGGTGTGTTACGTGTGGCATTGTATGGTTTGTGGGCTGTATTCTTTGATTGTTGGCATTCTTTGGATATGTGTGATGCTGGTGTGCATCTAGGTTGTGTGGTATATGGGTTTATCAAGGGGATTTGCTCGTTTAGTCTGATGCTGTGTGTGCAGAGTGCAAACATGTGGAGGAATGAGAGGTAGGCCATGAAGTAGTGGGTAGTGGAATGCATTTTATAACTTGTATTTACTGACCTGGGATAGGGTTTGTGGTTTACCGACCTGGGCTTGGTTTGACTTGAGTTGTGTCCTATAGTTGTGGTTTTGCATTAGTGCAATGCAATGGGTGCCTTCAAGTCAGTCCTGACTCTTGGTGACCCAGAAGCTCCTGGGTTTTCTTGGCAGTGTCACCGGAAGTAGATTGCCAGGCCTTTCTTCCGAGGCAATGGAGGGTTAAGTGACTTGCCCAAGGCCACAAGGAGTGCTAGCGGGAATCAAACCCTGGTTGCTTGGTTACCAAGCCAGTGTTCTAACCACTAAGCTACTCCTCCATTCATTGCATTAGTAGTATCATCTTTATTCTATCTGTTGTGTTACTTATGGTTAGTTTGCAGATTAGTTATGAGGTGGTACTTAAATTGATGGGGGGTAATAGGCTTGTGAGTTGTTTTACGAACCAGGCTATGCGATTGGATAGCAAGTTCTATGCAATTAATCTACAAACAGTTGATTGTCCAGGCAAGGTATAAGTATTAACAGCATTAACCTATTCAGGCAATGGATTATCCAGAAAGGGTAACAGCGTTAGCTTATGCAAGCAATAGATTGTCCAGGCAGGGTAAGGCATCAGACTTAACTTACTATCAGTGGATTGTCTAGGCAAGGCACGGAAGCGTATTTAACTTCGATGATGGCTTGAAAAGCAGTTCTTTGGTTGCTGTTTGGTCCGCGCCTAAGGGCAACGCCAAAGGGCCCTCTGGCGCAGGCCCACCTGGCGGCGGCACTCCTTTTAAGTTGTTTTCTCCTCCACCCACAGCCCCGATTGGGCTGGCGTCCTAGAGCTGAAGGGATTGCCGGTCCGCTCAGGTGCTCAATCCCGATTGGGGGAGCCTGGTGATGGCCGCAGTTGTGTCATCTTCTTGGTGACACCAGGGTACTTATACAGCTGGCACCACCTACCAGCCTCAGTATCTACTAACAAAGCAGACTCACAGGAGCAACAAATAAAATACAATACAATTTAACTACTTATTTAAAACCACCACCTTTTGTCAACTAAATCAACTACCTAAACCAACACCCCCTCTACCCCCTGGAAAAGATCACCCTCCCTTCCTTTCTAAGATGAGGTGGCTTACCTGTGCCCAAGCACCTCGAATCAGCGGGGACAGGCCTGACAGCTCTTCTGGCCCGCTTTCACTTACAAGGCCGATTGCACCCCCTTCGCTGTCTTTTCTACTTCAGCTTCATGGCCAGGGTATCGACCAGTCAATACAGAAAAAAACACCTTAGGGTGGGATCCGGGACTGGACTGGAGTTCAAGGAAAAATTAACAGGTAAATCTAATTTACCTTTCCTTATCACCCCTCCAGTCCAGTCCCACACCTCTGGGATGTATCAGAGCAGTTAACGGGAGGGATACGCAAAACCTGCATGAAGCACAGCCACTCCAAAACGGGTGTCCCAGCCGCCTGAACATACAACCGATAATGCTTAGCAAAGGTATGAAAGCAAAGACCACGTTGCCGCCCTACAAATTTCTGCTGGCGGAACCAAACTATACTCTGCCCACAAGGCCGCCTGAGGCCTTGTAGAATGAACCTGCAGCCCTGTGGCTACTTCTTTACCTTTGAGAATATATGCGGATGCGATTGCCTCTCTGATCCACCTGGAAATGGTGGCCTTTGCTGCCGCTGCACGGCCCCCGCAAAGAAAACAAAGAGGCGATCCGAATTCCGAAAAGGAGTTGTCCTCTCCAAGTACTTGTGGAGAACTCTTCTTGCATCCAGATGGCACAGAAGTGAAGAAGCTTCGCCCCTCCCCCCCCCCCACCTCGTCCTTCAAAACTAGTAACGAGACCGCCTGGTTCACATGAAAATCTGAGACCACCTTTAGGCAAAAAAAAAAAAAAAAAAAAAACGAACGAATGAACTGGGTGGAGGACCACTTTCTCCTTTGAGAAGGTAAGGAAAGCTTAGGTTCCTGGCACGATAGAGCCTGCAGCTCTGAGATCCTGCATGCCGAGCAAATGGCCACTAAGGCGGCCATCTTCAGCATGAGATCTTTCAGGGAAGCTCTTTGCAACGGCTCAAACGGCTCTGACAGAGCCGTCAGCAAAAAACTGAGATCAAAGCGGCACCACCACCTGCCTGGGATGGTGAAGACAGCTCACCATCCTTAGAAATCTCTGCACATCTCGGTGAGCACCTAATGCCACTCTGTGGATCTTCCTGCGGTAGCAGGAAATTTCTGCCAGCTGCACTCTTAGCGAGCTGGCTGCCAAAACCTTCTCAAACACCGAATGCAAGGACAAAACGTCTGAAACGGAAGCCAAGGCAGGGTGCGTCTGCTTCTCCCCGCACCATGACTCAAAGATGCACCATACCCAAATGTACACTAACCTCGTAGACCTTCTCCGGGCCTGTAGCAAGGTCATTATTACCAAGGAGGAATATTCTCTCTTCATTAACCTTGTGCTTTCAAGAGCCATGCACCTGGGGCATGCACAGCAGCCCCTGCTGAAGAAGATCTGCTCGAACAGGAAACCACCATGGCTGATCGGTGAGTATATGAACCAGGTCGACATACCACAGATATCTTGGCCAGTCAGGGGCCACCAGAACTACTGGTCCCCTGTGTGCCTCGATCCGTTGGACTACCTGGCCTATGAGCGCCCACGGGGGAAACACAAAGGAGACCCCCCTTCTGGCCAGGGCTGTATTAGAGCATTTAGATCCTCAGACATCCTCTCTTCTCCTGCTGAAGAAATGACTGGCCTTCGCTGACTCAAATGTTGCCATGACGTGCATGACTGGTGATCCCCAGCGCCAGACTATCTGCTCAAACACCACCTGGTTGAGCTGCCACTCTCTGGGGTCCACTCGCACTCGGCTGAGGTAGTCCGCCGTCACATTGTCGATGCCCGCAACGTTCGCCGCTGACAACGCCTGGAGATGACTCTGCCCATTCGAACATTCTTTCTACCTCAACTTCCAGGGCTGCACGGCCCATGCCTCCTTGCCTGTTGATGTACGCCACCGTGGTCACATTGTTGGACAAGACTTGGACCGCATTGTCCCATAACTCTGCAGCAAAGTTTTCCAGCGCCAGAGAGACAGCTCGCATTTCGAGCCTGTTGATAGACCACAGAGCCTCCTGCGGACTCCATGTCCCCTGAGCAAAACATCCCTCGCAATGGGCTCCCCAACCGGACAGACTGGCATCCATCACCAGCTGAATCCACCTTGGGGCCTTGAGTGGCATTCCCCTTACGAGGTTTCCTGGCTGAAGCCACCACCCGAGTGCTATTCTGGTGCTCCCCGGGCAAGGAAGTATCTGAGAAAGGAGGTTGACTGACGGAACCACCGTAGAAGCAGGACCCTCTGAAGTAGCCGCATGTGTGCCTTGCCCATGGGACCAGCTCAAGAGTAGCCGCCATGGTCCCCAGTACCTGCAGATACTGCCATGCCAAAGGCCTTGACATCTGCTGGAACTGCTGAACCAACTTCTGAAGTTCTTGCATCTGCCGTTCTGACAGGAAAACCCTGCCTACAGTGGTGTCGAAGCATGTCCCCAAATATTCAAGCTCCTGGGAAGGATGTAATTGACTCTTGCCCAGGTTGACCATCCAACCACTTCGGAGAAATTCCAGCACCCACACTGTCGCTTTTTCGCCGTCGACTCTGAACTTTGCCTGGATCAACCAACCAGTCTTCAGAACGGGTGAACGAGAATTCCCTCTTTGCGAAGTGCTGCCGCTACCACAACTATGACATTGGTGAAGGTACTTGGCGCTGTCGCCAGACCAAAGGGCAAGGCTCAAAACCGGAAGTGGCCCTGCGGCACCACAAAGACCCCTTGTATACATACAAGATTTTATCAGCATAATTCAAGCTACCATAACCCCACATTTTGACTTTGCTAATCTAATTTTATTAGGTACAACAAAACATCAAAAGAATTCAACTTGCACAAAATGCCGCAGCTAGGATAATAATGAAAGTACATTCACATCAACATATAACTCCAATACTTGCATCCCTTCACTGGCTCCCAATTCATAGCAGGATAGTATATAAAACTTTAATAAATTCATTTAAAATTCTAAATGACATGGCCCCAGTCACGCTAAGTAGCTTAATCATTAAAGAACATGCAAAATCTACTCAACGGATAGGACAATTAAACTAAAAACTCCCAAAGACTTCATAAAAGCAAACAAATTAACAAACAGCCTTCTCACACGCAGCTCCAACAATCTGGAACTCCCTCCCAGATGACCTAAGAATGATAACTGAGATCATTGAGTTTCGTAAAAAATTGAAAACTACCTATTTACAATGCATTACAACAATACAGATCATCCCTCAATTGATTTAGACAATGGCTAACCTGTATTTATCTGAGGTGATCAAAGACCTAAACAGACAATGCTACCCAACTGAAACTGTACTATCCACATTGCTAAAACCCTACATAATGTGTATCTGCATATAATGTATATAGTTTTTTCACTGTTCTGTTCTATTCAATCTTAACATTTTCTGTTTAATGTTGCTTGGTTATAAGAAGTTACATGTAAAACAAACGCTGCTTTGTTAATTGTTGTTTATTTGTGAACCGCAACTGATCTCGGGAAGATGCGGTATATAAATGTTTGTTAAATAAATAAATAAAAATAAATAAAGCGAAGGAACTGCTGATGTCCTGCCCATATGGAAATGTGCAGATACACCTTGGTGAGGGGTCTAGTGAAGTAAAGAACTCCCCGGACCTTACCACCACAATCACTGATCTTAACGTTTCCATGTAGAAGTGGGGCACACAGAGACACTGGTTCACACCTTTGAGATAGAGTATTGGACGAAAGGAGCCCTCCTTTTTGGGGACTATGAAATAAATGGAGTATCGACCGTAACCGTACTGGTCCCAGGGAACTGGCTCCACTGCTCCGAGCTGCAGGAGACAAGTTAAGGTCTCTTCCACTGCCGCTGCCTTGACCTGTGCTTTGCAAGGTGACTGGATGAAACACTGCTGCACTGGACGAGCCCACTCGAGGGCATAGCCCTCTGATGACCTCCAGGACCCACTGGTCAGAAGTAATTTGGACCCAGGCCGAGTAAAACTCCCTTAGCTGACCTGCCACGGGCATTACCTCTGCCTGGGCCCTCCTCGCTTCATTGAGTTTTCTTGGGCCCCAAGGAGGCGGCAGCTCCAAACCCCACTGCCTGCTCATCGAAACCATGGAACCCCTGTTCCCTCGCAGGAAATCTTCCCCTTTGGATGGGATTAAAACGTGGGGTACTAAAACGCCTGGAGTCCCGCGGTTAGCCCCAAGTGGCCACAGGGTTGCGACCCTGCTTCTATTTATCCTCGGGCAGCCGATCCTCTTTGGACTCCCTCAAGTCCTTTATCAACTTATCTAGGTCTTCCCTGAACATAAGCTTTCCTTTAAATGGAAGCTTGCTGAGCTATGCCTTAGAGGAACTGACCGCAGCCCAGTTTCTGAGCAAAAGATAATGCCTAGCCATCACCAAGGAGGCCATGCTCTTGGACAGCACCCGAATGAGATCATAGTGTGTATCCGCCAGGTAAGCGGCCCCTGATTCCAATTTGGCAGCCTCCGCCACCGACTCTGAAGCTGACTCGCTCAACTGTTGCACCCACTGCGACCAGCGGAGGCAAGCCCTCGTGACCCAGGCTCCACAAATAGAGGCGTGCGGCGAAAGAACATTAATATCAAATGCTTGCTTCAACAATGTACCCAACTTTCTATCCTGGGTGTCCTTGAGCGCTGCGCTACCTTCCACCGGTATTGCAGTCATTTTTTGGAACCAATGAAAATGCTGCATCCACCTTAGGCGAACTAAACAGCTCACGGTCCTGATTGAGAAGGGGGTTCAGGCGTGATATGGAACGTACTACCCTGAGGTAGTGCAAACAAAAGCAACAAAGTATCTGTAGGAAACACAGGAGCAAGGAAACAGATACAAGGACTGGCAGAAGTTCAAGTTTGGACAAACCCCTTTTATTACTGATCTCTACACGTTTAGACCAGCGGCCTTCTTCAGGGGGGTATCATATGAGGGAACAAAACTCAAAAAAGTAAAATTAAAACATATCAATAACAATAAAATTAAACATGTCAATAGAAAGAAGTTAAAACACCATCAAAAGATCAAACAGTAAATAATTAAAACCAAACATGCAAATTATTACCATGAATAAAAATAAAACTATGGCAAAAGGCCAAATTTAAATTAAAGAACAATAGATTATAAATATGTATGCAATAAAAACATATATGATGGAATAAAACAATTATATGCCAAACTTATTGTATGTAAGAAAAGAGATGAGAAGGATGCAATATAAACAGGTAAATCAGAATAATGAATGATAAAGTGAGCATAAAAACACTAAACTACTGTATATAATAATGTATTATGTAAACACCAATACCTTCAGATAAACCTTTCATATAAATAAGGACATTGACCACTGAAATAAAGCACAGTTACTTACCTGTAACAGGTGATCTCTGGGAACAGCAGGAATAAGTCTTCACATATGGGTATCGTCAGTACCGACGGAGCCCGCGCGGGAACGCTCCCCAGCATCCAGAAGGAAAGCTTTTGGGAGCATCTTACAGTGCCTGCACGCTGCCTTCCCGCCTTTCCCAACCGCCTCTCTCCAGTTCGAGTTTTAAGCCGAGACAAAGAGAGGGAGGAAAGGAAAGAGAGATACAACTCCTAGAGGAGGTGGGTGGGTTGTGAAGACTTATTCCTGCTGTTCCCAGAGATCACCTGTTACAGGTAAGTAACTGTGCTATCTCCAGGAACAAGCAGGAATGAGTCTTCACATATGGGGACTCCACAGCTAGAGATGCCAGGGAGATCTCCAAGGTTGTGAGTCCCTGAGAAGGGCTCTACCTGCCCCCATGGATCTCAGGCATCCAACCAGGGATGGGGGGTAGGAGTTGATTAGGTATGGAACAGGTGTTTGAGAACAGCCTGACCAAACAAGGCATCCCGGCGGGAGTCCTTGTCCAAGCAGTAATGGGCTGTGAAGGTATGAACCGAGGCCCAGGTGGCCGCTCGACAGATTTGATCGATGGACACAGAGTTCAGATGAGCCATAGAGGCTGCCATGGCCCTCACATTGTGAGCTGTGACATGGCCCTCCAGAGAAAGGTTCTTACTCTGGTAGGCGAAAGAAATACACTGAGCAATCCAATTGGACAGAGTTCTCTTAGAGACTGGAAGTCCCAAATGAGAGGGATCAAAAGCAACAAAGAGTTGAGAGGACTTTCTATGTTGCTGTGTCCTTTGTAAGTAAAAAGCGAGCGCTCTCTTACAATCCAGGGTATGGAGATTCCTCTGCACTTGATGCATGAGGTCCTGGAAAAAAAGACAGGTAAATACACCTCCTGGTTCAGATGAAAAGGTGAGACCACTTTAGGCATAAAGTGTGGATTAGTCCTGAGGACTACCTTGTCATGATGGAACCATGTATAAGGAGGATTAGCCACCAAGGCTTGCAGCTCACTGATGCGGCGAGCTGAGGTGACTACAATGAGAAAAGTAACCTTCCAGGAAAGAAATTTCAAGGAGGTAGTGGCTAAGGGTTCAAAGGGTGGCTTCATAAGCTGGCCAAGAACCAAATTCAAGTCCCATGCCACTGGAGGTGGTCTAATGGGAGGTTTAGTTAAAAGAGGGCCTCTCATGAATCTTGCAATAAGAGGATGAGAGGAAATAGGCTGTCCATTGAGAGGCTTAAGGGATGCTGCAATAGCACTCAAATGGACTTTTACTGAATTCGTTTTAAGGCCTGCATGGGATAAATGCAGCAAATATTCTAGTAAAGAATTCAGAGGTATTGCAGGGGGTTAAGACCCTTCTGTGCACACCAAATGGTAAACCTTTTCCATTTAAAAGCATAGGAACGTCTAGTGGAAAGCTTTCTGGAAGCATGAAGGACATCATTCACCTGCTGAGAAAGATGCAAATCTTGAAGGTCTAGGCCTTCAGCAACCAGGCTCTGAGATGGAGACTGGGGATTTGGGTGCCACAACGTTCCCTCCTCCTGGGACAGAAGGTCTGGAGCAGATCCCAAGTCCAGGGAGGGAGCTTGAGAGAGATGCAGAAGTAGAGGGTACCACACCTGGCGTGGCCAATGTGGTGCTATGAGGATCATAGACTCCTTGTCTCTCTGAAGTTTGAACAGTGTCTTGGGAATTAGAGGAATGGGTGGAAAGGCATAGATGAAGTCTTGCCCCCAATGAAGGAGGAAGGCATCCCTGGCCTGAACTCCCTGACACGGAATCCTGGAACAGAACCGGGGAGGTTTGGCATTCCACGGACTTACAAACAGGTCTATGTCCGGGGTGTTCCCCAAATTCAGAAGATCCTGGCTATCTGGTCCCCATGTAGGGACCATTCGTGTGGAAGCAGAACTCGACTGAGTCTGTATGCCCAAGAGTTTTGAACCCCTGGAAGATACACTGCCATGAGATGAATCTGATGCTCTCTGGCGAAGGCCCACAATCTCAAAGCTTCGTTGCAAAGCGACAGAGCCAGTCCCACCCTGCTTGTTCACGTATTACATGGCTACTTGGTTGTCCGTGTGGATGAGGACTGTCTTGTAGCTGAGCAGGGTGTGGAAGACTCAGAGCTAGAAGAATTGCTCTGAGCTCCAAGAGGTTGATATGTAGAGATGTCTCTTGTGGAGAACAGATGCCCTGGGTGGAGAGATCTTGTAGATGATCTCCCCAACCCTTTGGAGAAGCATCTGTTGTAAGGGTTGCTTGGGGTAGCGATTGTTGAAAGGGGGACCCCAGCAACAGATTTTGAGTGGACCTCCACCACTGGAGAGACCAGAAGAGGCGACTGGAGGTTGCTATTTTGTCTGACAGGCACCCTGATGCCTGGGTCCATTGAGTGGACAGAGTCCACTGAGCTGCCCTCATGTGAAGGCAAGCATAAGGAACCACATGCACGGTGGATGCCATGTGGCCTAACAGTTGTAACATTTCTCGAACAGTTAAATGGGACTTTAACAATTTGTGAGGCTAACTGCACCAAGCGTAGGCAAAGGGCCTGGGGAAGATAGGCCCTTGCAGTTGTGGTATCCAGCAAGGCCCCTATGAACTCCAGAGACTGAGTAGGGGTGAGATTGGATTTTGGGATGTTTATTACAAGTCCCAGATACTGAAGAACATGCCTTGTGCAGGCTAGGGAAGTCTGGGCCTCTGACTGGGACGGAGCTCGGATGAGCCAGTCGTCCAGATATGGGAATACAAATATTCCTAGAGTGCGTAGAAATGCAGCTACTACTGCCATGCATTTTGTGAACACTCTTGGAGCAGAGGCCAGACCGAAAGGAAGCACTCTGTATTGGTAGTGCTTTCCTTGATAAAGGAACCAAAGGAACCTTGTGTGTGTTGGATGGATGAGGATATGGGTGTACGCATCCTTGAGATCTAGAGAACAAAGCCAATCCTGACTCTGAAGGTATGGAAGGAGAGCACCGAGAGAAATCTTGAATTTCTCCTTGCATAGAAACTTGTTCAATTCTCTGAGATCTAATATGGGTCTGTAGCCCCCTGTTTTCTTTGGGATAAGAAAATAGGGTGAGTAGAACCCTGAGCCCTGTTAAGAAGGGGTACTTCTTCTATTGCCCTTTGGGCAAGAAGGGTAGCAATCTCCTGACCCAGAAGGTCAAGGAGAGATGTTGGAGAATTGAACTGTCTCACCATGATGTGAGGAGGAAGGTTGAAGAAATGAAGCTTGTACCCCTCCCTTATGATGGAGAGGGTCCACTGCTCTGCCATAACTTGTTCCCATCTGGGAGCAAAGTGGGCTAACCTTCCTGGAATGGTGAGAGGCTCTGGTTCTTCTAGAGCCAGAAAGGCTAAGTTCTCTAGATGTATGTCAAAGGCCCTGAGGAGGCTAAGGCTGTTGGGCCGTAGCAGTCCTTGCAGCCTTAGGCTTGGCTTGTTTAAGTTGTTGCTGACGCTTTGCAGCAAAACGACCTGCAGAAGATGCCTGCTGACCATAAACAGGATAGTATTTCCCCTTTTTGGGAAAGAAAGCCTTTTTGAATAACCTTTTTGTAACAGGAGCAGAAGTAGACTTTGAAAGTCTAAGGCAGAATTCTCAGCATCCATCTGAGTGGCCTTTGCTTGCCAATCCTTGCCAAAATGGTTTTCACCTGTACAAGGAAGATTTCCTAATCCATCCTGGACCCAGGGTTCCAAATCAGAAGCTTGTAACTAAGCAACTCTGCGTGCACCTATGGCAATAGCTGAGGCTCTGCTGGCACACTCAAAAGAGTCAAAAGCTGCACGGTTGGAAAATTTGGAAACATCCTGGGCATGTTTAAGCCAGGTGAGAAACTCTTCCCCTTTTATCTTCTGAGATAAAAGGAGATAAAGTTTGCAGATGATCTGTAACTTCCTTTAGAAACATCCCCATATAGACTATAGGAGTTGATTCTGGCAACAAGCATATTGGCCTGGAAAATTCTCCGGCCAAAAGCATCCAAGGATCTGCATTCTCTTCCTGGAGGATTAGATGAGTGTCTTTTTGCACTCTATATTCTTCATAGCAGACTCCACCACAATAGAGTGGTGAGGAAGCGGAGTCTTATGAAAGCCAGGACAAGGAGGAACACGGTACATGGTGTCCAACCTACGAGAATGAGGGGAGATAGTGAGAGGTGTCTCCCATATGCCCAACATGTGATCATAAAGGATCTCATGAATTGGTAAAGTAGCTGCCTCTTTAGGAGCCTTAGGATATTGTAAAATATCCAATTTCTTGGCTCTAGGCTCTGATTCAGGGGCCACTGAAATGGAGAGGCCCCTGGCCACTTCCCTAATGAAGTCTTGAAAAGACAAGTCTTCTGGAGGAGACATTCTTCTTTTTGGAGAAGAGGGCTCCTGAAGGATTACTGATGCTTCGACAGAAGCCTCTGATTCATCAGAGTCTTCGGAAGAATCGAAGTATCGCCTGTCTGGATGCTCCTGCAGAGCCCGATACGCGTACCGAGTGGAATAGAGATCGGGAGTGATCGGTACCGATGGGCATCACAGAACAGGGTACCGCTGCAGTCGTCACCGAAGCCGATGTCAATGCAACCGATATCGGCACCGGCACCGATATCGGCACCGGCACCGGAACCGATATCGGTACTGGACAACTGAGTTTGTTGCGGTACCGGAGGCGTCGCAGCTTGTATGAATGCCGTAATGGCACGCTGCATGGTCAGAATATTCTGATCCATCGATGCAACCAATGTCTGGATGTCGGTACCAGTGGAAACCACCGGTACCCCAGAACATGGCAACAGGTGATCGGTCGAGGCCGAGCCATCGATGTCAACCTGTAACCCCATAGATGAAGCTTTGGAAGCCGGAGCTTCCCGCCGGGGTAATTTTACCGGTGCGGGATCCTCAAGAGCAAGCCCGGAGGCATCTCTACCCTTCGAGGACCGGCTGGACTTATGTTTGGTTACCTGAGATCCATGGGAGGAAGAAAACAGCCCTGGAAGATGTTGATGCCACCGAAGCTGCATCAGAGGGAAAGAGGGTACTGAGCTTGGCCGCTCGATTCTGTCGACCTCTTTTAGACGTCATGGAACAGGACTCACAATCGGTGATGGAGTGGTCAGGACCCAAACATTTTAGACACCAGTCATGGGTGTCGGTGATAGAAAGAGTACCGCTGCACTTCGTGCACTTTTTAAACCCGGAAGCGGGCTTTTCCATGAGGAAAATTTTTCTAGGCCTAAGGCCCAAAAGGAAAAAATGCACAGAAGTGGGAAACGGTAGGTTTTTGTTTTTTTTAAAGAAGAAAGAAGAAAAGACCGGCGGTACCGGTCCGACGTCGAAGAAGGCAGACGCACGACCAAAGAAATATAAGAAAAATAAATAACTTCTTCAGCGGTGACAGGAACACGACCTGCTGGCTCCGCGGAAAAGAAGAACTGGAGAGAGGCGGTTGGGAAAGGCGGGAAGGCAGCGCGCAGGCGCTGTGGGATGCTCCCAAAAGCTTTCTTTCTGGACGCTGGGGAGCGTTCCCGCGCAGGCTCCGTCGGTACCGACGATACCCATATGTGAAGACTCATTCCTGCTTGTTCCTGGAGATAAATATATATATAAATAAGTAAATGTAAAAAGTAACCTCATACACTTAAGTGGTAAAAACGTATGTACAATCCTTCTATCTCAACTAAATTTGTGTGAAGCAACTGCATGAAATTTCCATGAGAATAACCATAAGTATAAAAACCAAACAAAGCTGGGCAAAGGAGGAGCTCAAATATAACCAAGCCATTACTAAATATTTAACAATCTAAAAAAGAATTTACGATTTTACAATTGTCTGTAAAGCATAGTTACTCACCTTAACAGGTGATCTCCGGGAACAGCAGAAATTTAGTCTTCACATATGGGTATCGTCGGTACCGACGGATCCTGCGCGGGAACGCTCCCCAGCATCCAATTAGAAAGCTTTTGGGAGCATCCCACAGCGCCTGTGTGCTGCCTTCCCGCATTTCCCAACTGTCTCTCTCCAGTTGAGTTTAAAGCTGAGACAAAGAGAAGAGAGAGATAGAGAGATACAACTCCTAGGGGAGGCGGGTGGGTTGTGAAGACTAAATTCCTGCTGTTCCTGGAGATCACCTGTTACAGGTGAGTAACTGTGCTATTTCCAGGAACAAGCAGGAATGTAGTCTTCACATATGGGGACTCCCTAGCTACAGATGCCAGGGAGAAACCCCAGAAGTTGTGTGCCCTTTTGAAAGGGCTCCACTTCCCCCCATGGATCTCTGGCATCCTACCAGGGATGTTGGGTAGGAGTTGATTAAGTATGGAACAGGTGTTGAAGAACAGCCTGACCAAACAAGGCATCCCGGCGGGAGTCCTTGTCCAAGCAGTAATGGGCTGTGAAGGTATGAACCTAGGCCCAGGTAGCTGCTCGACAGATGTCGTCGATAGACACAGAGTGAAGATGAGCCATAGAGGCTGCCATGGCTCTCACATTGTGCGCTGTGACATGGCCTTCAAGAGGAAGGTTCTTACTCCGATAGGCAAAAGAAATACACTGTGCAATCCAGTTGGACAGTGTCCTTTTGGAGACTGGAAGCCCTAAATGACTAGTATCAAAAGCAATAAAGAGTTGAGAGGACTTTCTATGTTGCTGCGTCCTTTGCAAGTAAAAAGCCAAAGCTCTTTTACAGTCCAAAGTATGAAGATTCCTTTCTGCATTAGAGGCATGAGGCCTTGGGAAAAAACAGGAAGGTAATCTGCTTGGTTTAAATGAAAAGGTGAAACCACCTTTGGCATAAAGTGAGGATGAGTCCTAAGGACTACCTTATCATGATGGAACCTTGTATAAGGAGGATCGGCCACCAATGCTTGCAACTCACTGATGCGACGTGCTGATGTGATTGCAACAAAAATAACCTTCCAGGAAAGAAAATTTTAAAGAGGTAGCAGCCAATGGTTCAAAAGGCAGCTTCATGAGCTGGCCAAGAACCAGATTTAAATCCAATGCCACCGGTGGTGGCTTAACAGGAGGCTTAGTTAAAAGGCGGCCTCAAATCTCGCTATGATGGGATGAGAGGAAATAGGTTGCCCATTTAAAGGTTTGAGAGAAGCTGCAATAGCACTCAAATGAACTCACTGAATTGGTCTTAAGCCCTGCATTAGACAAATGAAGGAGATATTCCAGTAATTATTCCAGAGGTATTGCAAGAGGGTTAAGACCCTTCTGCGAACACCATATGGTAAACCTTTTCCACTTGAAAGCATAAGAGCGTCTTGTGGATGGTTTCCTGGAAGCATAAAGGATATCCTTTACTTTGAGAAAGGTTAAGACCATAAAGTTCTAGGCTTTTAGCAACCAGGCCCTGAGATGTAGAGACTGGGGATTGGGATGCCACAGCATCCCGTCCTCCTGGGATAGGAGATCTGGAGCAGATCCTAACTCCAGAAATGGAGCTTGAGAGAGATGTAAGAGCAGAGGGTACCACACTTGTCGTGGCCAATGTGGGGCTATGAGAATCATATGGCCTCTGTCTCTCTGAAGCTTGAATAGAGTTCTGGGAATTAAGGGAATGGGTGGGAAGGCATACAGAAAGTCCCGACCCCAATGGAGGAGGAAGGCATCCCTGGCCTGACAACCCTGAGCCGGAATTCTGGAACAGAACCAGGGAAGTTTGGCATTCAGCGGACTTGCAAAGAGGTCTATGTCTGGGGTTCCCCAAAATTGGAAAATTTTGGCCACCTGGTCTGCATGGAGAGACCATTCGTGTGGAAGCAGAACTCGACTGAGTCCGTCTGGCCAGGAGTTCTGAATGCCTGTAAGATACACTGCAAGGAGATGAATCTAATGCTCTCTGGCGAGGACCCAAAGTCGCAAAGCTTCATTGCAGAGCAACAGAGAGCCTGTTCCGTCCTGTTTGTTCACATAGAACATGGCTACCTGGCTGTCCGTTTGAAGTAGAACAGTTTTGTAGCTGAGCTGGGTGTGAAAGACTCGAAGAGCAAGGAAGATTGCTCCGAGTTCTAGAAGATTGATGTGTAAATCGGTCTCCTGTGGAGTCCAGGTACCCTGGGTAGAAAGGCCTTGGAAATGGGCTCCCCAACCCACCTGTGAGGCATCTGTTAGAGTTAGTTGGGGTGGGGGTTGCTGAAAAGGGGACCCCCACCAACAGATTCTGGGATGACCGTCACCATTGGAGACACAACATAAGACGATCTGAGGTTGCTATTTTGTCTGACAGGCAACCTGACGCCTGAGTCCATTGAGTGGATAGAGTCCACTGGGCTGCCCTCATATGGAGGCGGGCATAAGGGACCACATGCACGGTGGATGCCATGTGGCCTAGCAATTGTGACATTTCCCGAGCAGTGAGACGAGACTTTAGTATTGCTTGGGAAGCTAACTGCACAATGCGAAGGCAGCGGGACTGTGGAAGATAGGCCCTTGTCTGTCTGGTATCCAACAGGGCTCCTATGAACTCTAGAGACTGAGTGGGAGCTAGGTTGGACTTTGGGAAGTTTAATGACAAGTCCCAAATATTGGAGGATACGCATTGTGCGAGATAGGGAAATCCTGGCCTCTGGCTCTGATGGGGCTCGAATGAGCCAATCGTCCAAGTAAGGGAAGACGAATATTTTTAGGGTGCGGAGAAATGCTGCCACCACAGCCATGCATTTTGTAAACACCCTTGGTGCCGAGGCCAGGCCAAAAGGAAGAACTCTGTATTGGTAGTGCTTCCCTTGAAATAGAAAGCGAAGAAACTGTCGGTGAGTTGGATGGATGAGAACATGGGTGTACGCATCCTTGAGATCTAGAGAACAAAGCCAGTCCCGACTCTGAAGGTATGGCAGTAGAGTTCCTAGAGAAATCATTTTGAATTTCTCTTTTGAACAGGAATTTGTTCAATTCTCCGAGGTCCAAAATGGGTCTGTGCCCTCCTGTTTTCTTTGGAATAAGGAAAAAGGGGGAACAGAACCCTGCACCCTGTTGATGAACAGATACTTCTTCTATTGCCCTTTGGGCAAGAAGCAGACTGACCTCGGGATCTAACTGGGAGTTGAGAGAGGTCTGAGAATTGAACTGTCTTACCATTGTAGGAGGGGGCATGCTGAGGAAGTGAAGCTTGTATCCCTCTCTTACAATGGATAGAGTCCAACTTTCTGCTGTTATCTGCCCCCATCTGGGGGCAAAACATCATAACCTTCCTGAAATGGTGGAAGGCTCTGGCCCATTCAGGGCCAGGAAGATAAAGTTCTCTAGACGGGAGTCAAAGCCCCTGTGGAGGCTTAGCAGCCTTTGTTTTTCTTTGTTTAGGTTGCTGACCCTTTTGGGCAGCTGACCTGAACGATGCCCTTGTTGGGTATAGGAGGGGTAGAACTTCTTTCTAGTGAAGAATGTTTTTTTATAGGACTTTTTCCTTGCAGGATCAGCTGTAGATTTTGATAATCTATCCAAGTTGAGATTATCAGCATCTAGCTCATTAGCTTTCTCTTGACTATTTTTGCCAAAGAGATTCTCTCCAGTGCAAGGAATATTCCCCAATTTGTTCTGTACCCAAAGTTCTAAATCAGATGCCTGGAGCCAGGCAATCCTACGTGCGCCTATGGCAATAGCAGAAGTTCTGCTTATGCACTCAAAACAAATCAAAAGCTGCACGATTTACGAATTTGGAAACATCCCGAGCATGTTTGATATGTGCAAGATAATCTTGTCTCTTATCATCAGGAAGTAGAGGACTCATAAGCTCTAGATCTCCTGTAACTTCCTTAAGGAAATTCCCATATATAAAATGTAGGAACTAATCCTGGCAGAAAGCATAGAGGCCTGGAAGGTTCTACGCCCAAAGGCATCAAGAGTTCTACATTCACGTCCTGGAGGATTAGATGCATGTCTTTTTGCACTCTTGATCCTTCTCATAGCTGATTCCACCACCATGGAATGGTAGGGCAGCTGAGTTTTTTGAAATCCAGGACAGGGAGGAACTCGATACATGGTATCAAGCCTACGAGAATGAGAAGTGGTAAGAGGTGTTTCCCACATCCTTAGCATGAGATCATGCAAGATCTCATGAATAGGCAAAGTAGCTGCCTCTTTGGGAGCTTTAGGATATTGTAAAATCTCCAATTCCTTTGCCCTAGGTTCTATTGCAGGAGCCACTGTGATGGAAAAACCTCGACCCACATCATGGATAAAATCCTGGAAGGAGACTTCCTACGTTTAGGAGAGGAAGAATCCTCAGGAAGAAGTACTCTGGTATCGACAGAGCTGTCAGAGTCTTCAGACTCTAAGGAGGATTCAAAGTATCTCCTATCCGGGTAATTGTGCATTGCACGATACCGGTATCGATCGAAGTCGGTATCGACAGGGTCCGGTACCGATTTGTCAGTACCGGAGGGCATAGCCTGTGTCGGCACCAGTAATTCACCTGCCAACATCGATGCAGTTGGCCCTGGTACCGATGTCGGTACCGGTACTGGTTGAATTGTCTGAAGCAGTTTCGGGGGCATCGATGCCAAGAGAAGAGCCGCCAGACTGCGTTCAATAGCCAAGAATCTCTGGTCTATCGACGCCGCCAATGCCTGGGTATCGGTACTGGACGAAGTGGCCGGTACCCCAGAGCATGGCACCAGTAGTTCTGCCGAGGTTGGGGCCTCGAGAACATCCTGGAGCCCCGATGATGCTTTGGAAGCCGAAGCCTCACGCCAGGGCATTTTTGCCAGTGTGAGTCCCTCAAGGGCAACGCCACAGGCATCTCGATACTTAGATCTACCCTTTGAGGACCAGCTAGACTTATGTTTAGTTACCTGAGATCCATGGGAGGAAGACGAAGCCCTGGAAGATGTTGATGCCACAGAAGCTGCATCAGAGGGAAAAAGGGTGCTAAGTTTAGCAGCTCGGTTTTGCCAACCCCTCTTCGACATCATCCCACGAGCAACACACTCTGAGATAGAGTGGTCAGGACCTAAACATTTGAGAAACCACTCATGGGTGTCGGTGACGGAGATGGTACCGCCACACTTGGAACACTTTTTAAAACCCGAGGCGGGTTTTTCCATTATAGAAGAAAGTTGGGCCTAGTGCCCAAAATGGCGCATGGCACCAGAGGAGAAAAAAAGCTCCAAGATAGATTTTTTTTTACAAGGAAAAAAAAAGAAAGAACCAGCGGTACCGGTGTAGCGTCGAAGGAAGGCAGACGCAACCACAAAAGAGAAATAAAAGGGATATTTTCTGCGGTGACAGGAAGTGCGACCTGCCGGCTCCGCAGAAAACGAAGAACTGGAGAGAGACAGTTGGGAAAGGCGGGAAAACAGCACACAGGCGCTGTGAGATGCTCCCAAATGCTTTCTAATTGGATGCTGGGGAGTGTTCCCGCGCAGGCTCCGTCGGTACCAACGATACCCATGTGTGAAGACTACATTTCTGCTTGTTCCTGGAGATAACTTTAAGGGTCACTATAGACACTATCAAAATTAATTTAAAAAAAAAATGTATAATAAATGAGGATTATGAATAGAAACTTGAACCAACATCAAATTTATACAATTGTCACAACATAAAAACATGTGCAAAAATGTTATTTACCTCTAAGACCATTATAGGATCGAAAAAATGTGCCCAAGATCTTAAATGTAAGTGGGGGGGGGGGATTTGCTCATACTTTAGAGATTGATTTGTAAAAGATGCACTCTTGCTTTAGAAAACGGCCATTCCGTACAGGCAGTACTGATTAAATAAAAAATCTCTTCACGATTTTCATAATGAAATTCTTTACTGATGTTAATGGCAAAATTATTCTTATGCGATTAATGCTAATCGGAAATTTGTGTTCTACCTTAAACGGTGTTTCAAAAATATTACACTTTGCCGGTGCAAAGCGAACCTCTGCGAGCAGCGTTCAAAAAGAAAGAAAACCCCGCGACATGTATATGTCCCATGGAATGCATAAAATATACTCCTTCAAGAAAATTATAGCATAATATGTTAATCAATTCTATTCTAAAGTAGAACAATTTTTTTATTTTTGAGAAAAAGGGTAACTCACCGCTTCTACATGGCAAATCTTGTAGAAGAGAACATAACTCCCGTGATCTTTTTAATGGCGTTTTCCCACCGAAGTAATGTGAAAGTTCATGAGGCAAAGGTCATAAAAACAAAATTGTTTAAACACAAAAGTTTTTATATTTACAAGAAGAAAAAGGGGGATATTAATATACCACTACTTTACAAACATATGAATTTGATTAGGCTCTTGTTATACCGTATCAGGGGACAGCACAGTTACTTACCTGTAACAGGTGATCTCTGGGAACAGCAGGAATAAGTCTTCACATATGGGTATCGTCGGTACCGACGGAGCCTGTGCGGGAACGCTCCCCAGCGTCCAGTAAGAAAGCTTTTGGGAGCATCCCACAGCGCCTGCGTGCTGCCTTCCCGCCTTTCCTAACCGCCTCTCTCCAGTTCGAGTTTTAAAGCTGAGACAAAAAGAGAGAGAGAGGAAAGGAAAGATAGAGAGATACAACTCCTAGGGGAGGTGGGTGGGTTGTGAAGACTTATTCCTGCTGTTCCCAGAGATCACCTGTTACAGGTAAGTAACTGTGCTATCTCCAGGAACAAGCAGGAATGAGTCTTCACATATGGGGACTCCCCAGCTAGAGATGCCAGGGAGATCTCCAAAGTTGTGAGTCCCTGAGAAGGGCTCTACCTCACCCCATGGATCTCGGGCATCCAACCAGGGATGGGGGGTAGGAGTTGATTAGGTATGGAACAGGTGTTTGAGAACAGCCTGACCAAACAAGGCATCCCGGCGGGAGTCCTTGTCCAAGCAGTAATGGGCTGTAAAAGTATGAACCGAGGCCCAAGTGGCCGCTTGACAGATTTGGTCGATGGACACAGAGTTTAGATGAGCCATAGAGGCTGCCATGGCCCTCACATTGTGAGCTGTGACATGGCCCTCCAGAGAAAGGTTCTTACTCTGGTAGGCGAAGGAAATACACTGAGCAAACCAATTGGACAGAGTCCTCTTAGAGACTGGAAGTCCTAAGTGAGAGGGATCAAAAGCAACAAAGAGTTGAGAGGACTTTCTATGTAGCTGTGTCCTCTGTAAGTAGAAAGCAAGTGCCCTCTTACAACCCGGGGTATGAAGATTCCTCTCTGCACTTTATGCATGAGGTCCTGGAAAAAAGACAGGTAAATACACCTCCTGGTTCAGATGAAAAGGTGAGACCACTTTAGGTATAAAGTGTGGATTAGTCCTGAGGACTACCTTGTCATGATGGAACCTTGTATAAGGAGGATTAGCCACCAAGGCTTGCAGCTCACTGATACGGCGAGCTGAAGTGACTGCAATGAGAAAAATAACCTTCCAGGAAAGGAATTTCAAGGAGGTAGTGGCTAAGGGTTCAAAGGGTGGCTTCATAAGTTGGCTAAGAACCAAATTCAAATCCCAAGCCACTGGAGGTGGTCTAATGGGAGGTTTAGTTAAAAGAAGGCCTCTCATGAATCTTGCAATAAGAGGATGAGAGGAAATAGGATGTCCATTGAGAGGCTTAAGGTATGCTGCAATAGCACTCAAATGGACTCTTACTGAATTTGTTTTAAGGCCTGCATGGGATAAATGCAGCAAATACTCTAGTAAAGAATTCAGAGGTATTGCAAGAGGGTTAAGACCCTTCTGTGCACACCAAATGGTAAACCTTTTCCATTTAAAAGCATAGGAACGTCTAGTGGAAGGCTTTCTGGAAGCATGAAGGATATCCTTCACTTGCCGAGACAGATGCCAATCTTGAAGGTCTAGGCCTTCAGCAACCAGGCTCTGAGATGGAGACTGGGGATTTGGGTGCCATAACGTTCCCTCCTCCTGGGACAGGAGGTTTGGAGCAGATCTCAAGTCCTGGGAGGGAGTTTGAGAGAGATGAAGTAGTAGAGGGTACCACACTTGGTGTGGCCAACGTGGAGCTATGAGGATCATAGACCCCTTGTCTCTCTGAAGCTTGAACAGTGTCTTGGGAATTAGGGGAATGGGTGGAAAGGCATAGAGGAAGTCTTGCCCCCAGTGGCGGAGGAAGGCATCCCTGGCCTGAACTCCCTGACACGGAATCCTGGAACAGAACCGGGGAAGTTTGGCATTCCACGGACTTGCAAACAGGTCTATGTCTGGGGTTCCCCAAATTAGAAAGATCCTGGCTATCTGGTCCCCATGGAGGGACCATTTGTGTGGAAGCAGAACTTGACTGAGTCTGTCTGCCCAAGAGTTTTGAACCCCTGGAAGATACACTGCCATGAGATGAATCTGATGCTCTCTGGCGAAGGCCCACAATCTCAAAGCTTCGTTGCAAAGCGACAGAGCCAGTCCTGCCCTGGCTACTTGGTTGTCCATATGGATGAGGACTGTCTTGTAGCTGAGCAGGGTGTGGAAGACTCAGAGCTAGAAGAATTGCTCTGAGCTCTAAGAGGTTGATATGTAGAGATGTCTCCTGTGGAGAGCAGATGCCCTGGGTGGAGAGATATTGTAGATGAGCTCCCCAACCCTTTGGGGAGGCATCTGTTGTGAGGGTTGCTTGGGGTAGCAACTGTTGAAAGGGGGACCCCAGCAACAGATTTTGAGTGGACTTCCACCACTGGAGGGACCAAAAGAGGCGACTGGAGGTTGCTATTTTGTCTGACAGGCAACCTGATGCCTGGGTCCATTGGGTGGACAGAGTCCACTGAGCTGCCCTCATGTGAAGGCAAGCGTAAGGAACCACATGCACGGTGGATGCCATGTGGCCTAACAGTTGTAACATCTCTCGAGCAGTTAAATGGGATTTTAACTGAATTTGAGAGGCTAACTGCACCAAGCGTAGGCAACAGGCCTGGGGAAAATATGCCCTTGCAGTTGTGGTATCTAGCAAGGCCCCTATGAACTCCAATGACTGAGTAGGGGTGAGTTGTGATTTTGGGGTATTTATTACAAGTCCCAGATACTGAAGAACACACCTTGTGCAGGCTAGGGAAGTCTGGGCCTCTGACTGGGATGGTGCTCGGATGAGCTAGTCGTCCAGATATGGGAATACAAATATTCCGAGTGTGCGTAGAAATGCAGCTACTACTGCCATGCATTTTGTGAACACTCTTGGAGCAGAGGCCAGACCGAAAGGAAGCACTCTGTATTGATAGTGCTTTCCCTGATAAAGGAACCGAAGGAACCTTCTGTGTGTTGGATGGATGAGGACATGGGTGTACGCATCCTTGAGATCTAGAGAACAAAGCCAATCCTGACTCTGAAGGTATGGAAGGAGAGCACCGAGAGAAATCATCTTGAATTTCTTCTTGCATAGAAACTTGTTCAATTCTCGGAGATCTAATATGGGTCTGTAGCCCCGTTTTCTTTGGAATAAGAAAATAGGGGGAGTAGAACCCTGAGCCCTGTTGAAGAAGGGGTACTTCTTCTATTGCCCTTTGGGCAAGAAGGGTAGCAATCTCCTGACCCAGAAGGTCGAGGAGAGATGTTGGAGAATTGAACTGTCTCACCATAGTGTGAGGAGGAAGGTTTAAGAAATGAAGCTTGTACCCCTCCCTTATGATGGAGAGGGACCATTGCTCTGCTGTGATTTGTTCCCATCTGGGAGCAAAATGAGCTAACCTTCCTGGAATGGTGAGAGGCTCTGGTTCTTCTAGAGCCAGAAAGGCTAAGTTCTCTAGTTGTAAGTCAAAGGCTCTGAGGAGGCTGAGGCTGTTGGGCCGTAGCAGTCTTTGTAGCCTTAGGCTTGGCTTGTTTAGGTTGCTGCTGTCGCTTTGCAGCAAAACGACCTGTAGAAGATGCCTGGAGACCATAACCAGGATAATATTTCCCTTTTTTGGGAAAGAAAGTCTTTTTGAATAACCTTTTTCTAGCAGGAGCAGAAGTAGACTTTGAAAGTCTATCTAAGGCAGAATTTTCAGCATCCATCTGAGTGGCCTTTGCTTGCCAATCCTTACCAAAAAGGTTTTCACCTGTACAAGGAAGATTTCCTAATCCATCCTGGACCCAGGGTTCCAAATCAGAAGCTTGCAACCAAGCAAGTCTGTGTGCACCTATGACAATAGCCGAGGCTCTGACGACACTCAAGAGAGTCAAAGGCTGCAAGGTTGGAGAATTTGGAAACATCCTGGGCATGTTTAAGCCAGGTGAGAAACTCTTCCCTTTTATCTTCTGAGATAAAAGGTGATAAAGTTAGCAGATGATCTGTAACTTATTTTAGAAACATCCCCATATAGAGACTATAGGAGTCGATTCTGGCAGTAAGCATATTGGCCTGGAAAATTCTCCTGCCAAAAGCATCTAAGGTTCTGCATTCTCTTCCTGGAGGATTAGATGAGTGTCTTTTTGCACTCTTTATCTTTTTCATAGCAGACTCCACCACAATAGAGTGGTGAGGAAGCTGAGTCTTATGAAAGCCAGGACAAGGAGGAACACTGTACATGGTGTCCAACCTGCGAGAATGAGGGGAAGTAGTAAGAGGTGTCTCCCATATGCCCAACATGTGATCATAAAGGATCTCATGAATTGGTAAAGTAGCTGCCTCTTTAGGAGCCTTAGGATATTGTAAAATATCTAATTTCTTGGCTCTAGGCATTGGTTCTGGGGCCACTGAAATAGGAGTACCGATGCCTCGACAGAAGCCTCTGATTCATCAGAGTCCTCGGAGGAATCGAAGTATCGCCTGTCTGGATGCTCTTGCAGAGCCCGATACGCGTACCGAGTGGTATCGACATCGGGAGTGATCGGTACCGATGGGCATCACAGGACAGGGTACCGCTGCAGTCGACACCGAAGCCGATGCAATCGGTACCGGTGCCGGAACCAGTACCACCAACGGAGTTTGTTGCGGTACCGGAGGCGTCGCAGCTTGTATGAATGCCGTGATGGCACGCTGCATGGTCAGAATATTCTGATCCATCGACACAACCAATGGATGTCGGTACCAGTGGAGACCACCGGTACCCCAGAACATGGCAACAGGTGATCGGTCGAGGCCATGCCATCGATGTCAACCTGTGACCCCATTGATGCAGCTTTGGAAGCTGGAGCCTCCCACCGGGGTAATTTTGCCGGTGCAGGATCCTCGAGGGCAAGCCCGGAGGCATCTCTATACTTAGAGGGAGATCTACCCTTCGAGGACCGGCTGGACTTATGTTTGGTTACCTGAGATCCATGGGAGGAAGACGAAGCCCTGAAAGATGTCGATGCCACCGAAGCTGCATCAGAGGGAAACAGGGTACTGAGCTTTGCCGCTCGATTCTGTCGACCTCTTTTAGACATCATGGAACAGGACTCAATCGGTGATGGAGTGGTCAGGACCCAAACATTTTAGACACCAGTCATGGGTGTCGGTGATAGAAAGAGTACTGCTGCACTTTCGTGCACTTTTTAAACCCGGAAGAGGGCTTTTCCATGAGGAAAAATCTTCTAGGCCCAAGGCCCAAAAGAAAAAATTGCACAGAAGTGGGAAACTGTAGGTTTTTTTTTTTTTTTTTTTTAAAGAAGAAAGAAGAAAAGACCGGCGGTACCGGTCCGACATCGAAGGCAGCAGACACGCGACCAAAGAAATAAAGAAAAATAAAGAACTTCAGCAGTGACAGGAACACGACCTGCTGGCTCCGCGGAAAAGAAGAACTGGAGAGAGGCGGTTAGGAAAGGCAGCACGCAGGCGCTGTGGGATGCTCCCAAAAGCTTTCTTACTGGATGCTGGGGAGCGTTCCCGCACAGGCTCCGTCGGTACCGACGATACCCATATGTGAAGACTCATTCCTGCTTGTTCCTGGAGATAAGTATCTTACAACAGCCGATGTTACTGGTATGTGAACTGATCACAAATGGACCATTGGCCAAATTTTATAAATTAAATTAATGAAATGTTGAGCAAATTTAATGAAATGTAAGACAATGGGGAAGGGAAGGGGGGAGGAAGGAAGGAGGAAGGAAGGAGGAGGAGGGAGAGGGGGGGGAGAGGGGGAGGGGAGGGGGAGGGGAAGGGAAAGGGGGGGGGGGAAGAAAGTAGGCGGCGGAAAGGAGGAGGAGGAGGAAGAAGGAGGCGGAGGAAAAGAGGAGGGGGAAAAAAGGGGGGAGGTTTAGAAAACCTACTGATAGAAATTAATTACTACATTTTAGCAGTTTTCATAAACCACTCTTTAAAAGAAAATCTACCAGTAAGTCAATTTTTAAGAATTCGTAGACCATGCACTTCTGACGATTTTGAAAATCAGGCCACAATGAGCAATAGATTTTTAGATCGTGGATATCCTGTGAAATGTGTTGAAAAAAGCATTATACCGTGCCCGTTCCTCAGATAGGGAGTCCCTTTTGAAACATCATACTCATGAAAAAACTAATAGTATAGTTTGCGCGCTTACTTTTTCTGCTTATTCAAAAAAGATTACCCGAATTTTAAGGAATGCATGGCATATTTTGGAACCTTTACCTTTCTTAAAAAATACTAAGTTAATAGTGGCTTACAAGAGGAACTAAAATTTAAGGGATATTTTGGTTCCATCAGCCCTCAGTAAACCACACTTTTCACCTAAAGCTCTTGGCCATTTTAAATGCGGCAGATGCACTGTATGTAAGAATGTTATGGTCACTAAAGAGGAATTTATTAATCCCATCAATTCTTACAAAGTTAAACTTTGTGATTTTTCAAATTGTGATACATCAAATGTCATTTATTTAATACAATGTCCCTACAAGTTGTGTTATGTAGGTAAAACTGAAAGAAGTATTAAAACACGCATTATTGAACACAAAAGTTGCCTCCGCAGGAAAATTATGGAGAAACCATTGGTACAACAATAGATTGAAGCCCAACATTCTGTCTCAGACTTACGTTTTCTCGTTTTAAAAGTAGTAAGACCTCATTGGGGAGGAGGCAATACTAGTAAATTTCTTCTCAGGATAAAGCAGCAGCTTATATATGAATTACAGACATTAACATCCACAAGGCTTAAATCAAGATATTGATTTATCTGTTTTCTTATAAAATCTGTCGTTTTTTTCCCCCTTCCCCTCCTTCCCCCTCTCACCCCCTTTGTTCCCTCTCCTGCCCCCTTCCCCCCCCCCACTCACCTTTCCTCCCCCCTCTTTTCTCCCCCCTCCTTTCCCTTCCCCTCATTCCTTCCTCTCCTCCCCTTTTTCCCCTCCCCCCCTTCCCTTCCCCCTTGTCTTACATTTCATTAAATTTGCTCAACATTTCATTAATTTAATATTTTATAAAATTTGGCCAATGGTTCAATTGTGATCAGTTCACATACCAGTAATATCGGCTATTGTAAGATACTTGTCCCCTGATATGGTATAACAAGGGCCTAATCAAATTCATATGTTTGTAAAGTAGTGGTATATTGATATCCCCCTTTTTCTTCTTGTAAATATAAAAAAACCTTTCGTGTTTAAACAATTTTGTTGTTATGACCTTTGCCTCATGAACTTTCACATTATTTCGGCGGGAAAACACCGTTAAAAAGATCTCTACAAGATTTGCCACGTAGAAGCGGTGAATTACCCTTTTTCTCTAAAAAAAAATTTTTTTTTAAACTTTAGAACAGAATTAACGTATGTTATAATTTTCTTGAAGGAGTTATTTTATGCATTCCATGGGACATATACAAAAGCACATATCAGTATACACGCCGCGGGGTTTTCTCTTTTCTTTCTTTAACGCTGCTCGGACAGGTTCGCTTTGCACCGGCAAGGTGCAATATTTTTGAAACACCGTTTAAGGTAGAACACAAATTTCCGATTAGCATTAATCACATAAGAATAATTTTGCCATAACATCGGTAAAGAATTTCATTATGAAAATTGTGAAGAGATTTTTTTTAATCAGTACTGCCTGTACGGAAAGGCCGTTTTCTAAAGCAAGAGTGCATCTTAAATAAATCACTCCAAAGCATGAGCAAATCCCCCTACATTTAATTTAAGATCTTGGGCACATTTTTTCGATCCATTAATGGTCTTAGAGTTGAACATCATTTTTGCACATGTTTTTATGATGTGACAATTGTATAAATTTGATGTTGGTACAAGATAGTTTCTATTCATAATCCTCATTTACTGTACAGTTTTTACTTTTTGAATTATTTTTTTGAATTTTGATAGCAGTGTCTTTAGTGATCCTTAAAGTTTTACAGACAATTGTAAAATCTTAAATTCTTTTTTAGATTTTAAATATTTAGTAATGGCTTGGTTATATTTGAGCTCCTCCTTTGCCCAGCTTTGTTTGGTTTTTATCCTTATGGTTATTCTTGTGGAAATTTCATGCAGTTGCTTCACACAAATTTAGTTGAGATAGAAGGATTGTACATACGTTTTTACCACTTAAGTGTATGAGGTTACTTTTTACATTTACTTATTTATATATATACTTTTTATTTCAGTGGTCAATGTCCTTATTTATATGAAAGGTTTATCTGAAGGTATTGGTGTTTACATAATACATTATACACACTAGTTTAGAATTTTTATGCTATTTATCATTCATTATTCTTATTTACCTGTTTATATTGCTGCATCCTCATCTCTTTTCTTACATACAATAAGTTTGACATATAATTGTTTTATTCCATTATAGCATTTGCATATGTTTTTATTGCATACATATTTATAATCTATTGTTCTTTAATTTAAATTTGGCCTTTTGCCATATTTTTATTTTTATTCATGGTAATAATTTACATGTGTATATTTGGTTTTAATTACTTATTTACTGTTTGATCTTTTGATGGTGTTTTAACTTCTATTGACATGTTTTAATTTTACTTTTTTGAGGTTTGTTCCCTCATATGATATCCCCCTGAAGAAGGCCACTGGCTGAAAAGCATAGGGGTCACTAATAAAAGGGGTTTGTCCAAACCTGAACTTCTACCAGTCCTTGTATCTGTTTTCTTGCTCCCGTACTACCCTGAGACCAGCCTCTGGCATGTCACATTCATCTTGAAATCATCTGCCTAACTGCTCTATGCATTGGGAACACCTTCTGAGTCTTCCGGACTGCCTGGAGCAGAGGATCCTCCAACATCTCATCCTCTGCGGGAAGCGCGGTAGGCATGTTCAGGGCCTTCAAGGACTCTGTGATGAGTGCTGGCAATTCGTCCTGGCGAAAAACCCAAACAATTCTGGACTGCTTCTCCTGTTCCAGGATCTCGCTTTCCTCTAGCTCCTCTGCATCTGGGTCCAGTTCCGTGTCCAGGTTGTCCCCGTCTAGACCCTCAAACTGGGGGACTGCCCCTGCCACTCCTCCGAGAGCCTAGTCACTTAGCTGACCCCAGCGTGCCATCCTTAACCTCTGCTTGCTGCTTTGTTCCACGATCTGCTGATGTGGAGTGGCCTGCTGATGTGGAGCGGCCTGCTGCGCCCTGCTGGCATAAGAACATAAGATATGCCATACTGGGTCAGACCAAGGTCCATCAAGCCCAGTATTCTGTTTCCAACAGTGGCCAATCTAGGTCATATATACCTAGCAGTTTCCCCAAGAGACACAAGTTCCACAATGCTTGTACTGGGTCAAGCATTGATATCTTCGGTCACTTCTTAATAATGGTTTATGGACCTTTCCTCCAGAAACTTGTCCAAACCTTTTTTAAACCCAGCTAAACTAACAGCCTTTACTACATCCCCCGGTAACAAATTCCAGAGTTTGATTACACGTTGAGGGAAAAAATATTTTCTTTTATTGATCTTAAATAGTATACCCTGTAGCTTCATTGCATGTCCCCTAGTCTTTCTATATTCTGATAAGGTAAACAATCGATCTACGTTTACCAGTTCCACTCCGTTCATTAATTTATAGACTATCATATCTCCCCTCAGCCGTCTCTTTTCCAAGTTAAAGAGCCCTAACCTTTTTAGACTTTCATAAGAGTATCCTTCCATCCCCTTTACCATTTTGGTGGCTCTTCTCTGAACCTTTTCTAAAATTGCTATACCCTTTTTAAGATACGGCCACCAGAATTGCACACAATATTCAAGGTGCGGTCTCACCATGGAATGATATAGAGGCATTATAATATCTTTTGTTTTATTTACCATTCCTTTCCTTATCATACCTAGCATTCTATTTGCACTCTTGGCCGCTGCTGCACACTGGGCCGAGGGTTTTAACATGGTATCCACAATGACGCCTAAATCTTTTTCCTGGGTGGTGGTTCCTAATGTGGAACCTTCCATCGTGTAACCATAGTTTGGGTTGTTCTTCCCTAGGTGCATAACCTTGCACATGTCCACATAAATTTCATCTGCCATTTTGATGCCCAGTCTTCCAATTTATCAAGATCCTCTTGCAATTTTTCACAATCCTCTTGTGTTTTAACAACTTTAAATAGCTTTGTGTCATCTGCAAATTTGATAACCTCACTCGTTATTCCACTTTCCAGGTCATTTATGAATATGTCAAAAAGCAGCAGACCCAGAACAGATCCCTGGGGTACACCACTATTCACCTTTCTCCATTGGGAAAATTGGCCATTTAGCCCTACCCTCTGCTTTCTATCTTTTAACCAGTTCCTGATCCACAATAGTACACTGCCTCCTATCCCATGACTCTTTAGTTTTGCCAAAAGTCTCTGATGAGGGACCTTGTCAAAGGCTTTCTGAAAGTCCAGATACACAATATCAACCAACTCACCTTTGTCCACCTGTTTATTCACTCCTTCAAAAAAATATAACAGATTAGTAAGACAAGATCTTCCTTGTCTAAAGCCATGTTGGCTGTCTCCCATTAGGTTGTGACTATCTACATGCTCAGTAATTTTATTCTTTATGATGGTTTCTACCATTTTTCCTGGTACTGACGTCAGGCTCACCGGTCTGTAGTTTCCCGGATCACCCTTGGAACCCTTTTTAAAAATTGGTGTTACATTGGCGATCCTCCAATCTTCAGGTATTAGAGATAATTTTAATGATAGTTCACAGATTACCGATAGCAGGTCTGCAATCTCATATTTCAGTTCTTTCAACACCCTTGGATGTATACCATCTAGCCCAGGTGATTTGCTACTCTTCAGTTTATCTAATAGTTGTAAGACATCTTCCCGATGTATCGATATTTCCTTCAATTCTTCCGCACCTTTAAATACCACTTCAGTCATGGGTAACATCCCTACATCTTCCTCAGTAAAGACCGAAGCAAAGAATTCATTCAGTCTCTCCGCTATCGCCTTGTCGCCTCTTAGTGCTCCTTTAACCCCTTTATCATCTAATGGACCAACTGACTCTCACAGGTTTTTTGCTACGAATGTACTTGAAAAGGTCTTTATTTCGCGTTTTTTGCTTCCGCAGCAAGCTTCTTCTCAAATTCTCTCTCTTTGCCTGCCTTATCAATGCCTTGCATTTGACTTGCCAATGGCTTGTGCTGTTTCCAGGTTTCATCGTTTGGCTCTTTTTTCCATTTCCTGAAAGATGCTTTTTTGGCAACAGCCTCTCTGACCTCACCTTTAAACCATGCTGGCAGTTTTTTGGACTTCCTTCCACTTTTCTTAAAGCATGGCATACAGCTGGTCTGGGCTTCCAAGATAGTATTTTTCAACACCACCCAAGCTTGATGTACGTCTTTAACCTTTGCAACTGCTCCTTTTAGTTTTTTCTTAACTGTTTTCCTCATATTATCATAGTCTCCCTTTCGAAAGTTAAAAGATAGTACTGTGGATTTCCTTACTATCCCTCCTCCACTAATTAAATCAAAGGCGATCATGCTATGATCACTATTGCCAAGTGGCCCCAACACCCTTATCTCTTGAACTAGATCTGGTGTTCCACTAAGGACTAGGTCTAATATGGCTTCCCCTCTGGTTGGTTCATGATCCAGCTGCTCCAAGAAGCAGTCATTTATGTCATCTAGGAACTTTATCTCCCTAGCATGTCCTGACGTGACACTGACCCAGTCGATACCGGGATAATTGAAATCACCCATTATTATTACTGCGCTGTAACGTTTGTTAGCTTCCTTGATTTCTTTGAGCATTTCATCATCCATTTGGTCATTCTGGCCAGGTGCTCGATAATACACCCCCACTGCCATTGCCTTCCCCCTTTTATATGGAATTTCAATCCATATAGATTCTACAGCATATTTTGTTTCCTGCAAAACTTTAATCCTTTCTGAGTCAATGCCCTCTCTAACAGAGCGCAACCCCTCCACCAATTTGATCAGCTCTATCATTACGATATAGTTTGTACCCAGGTATCACAGTGTCCCACTGGTTGTCCTCCTTCCACCATGTCTCTGATATTCCAATCATATCTAACCTTTCATTTAGTGCTATATATTCTAACTCTCCCATCTTATTCTTTAGACTTCTAGCATTTGCATACAAGCATTTTAGAGAATGCATTTTATTCATGTTAATTTGGCTATTGTTAGATATGGGTGAATTGGGATCTTTAAGCTCTGTCTGCTCCATACTTGAGGGCATTTGGGCTACTTTACTCTTTTGTGGAACCTCTCTGCTTTTGGTAGTATCCTTCAAGGATAGATTCTTCCGAACCATCCGCTCTTGGGCGACTGTCGGCTTTCCCCTAATATCTAGTTTAAAAGCTGCTCTCTCCTTTTTAAAGGTTAATGCCAGCAGCCTGGTTCCATCCCGGTTAAGGTGAAGCCCATCCCTTCGGAAGAGCCCCTCCTTTCCCCAGAATGTTCCCCAGTTCCTAACAAATCCAAAACCCTCATCTCTGCACCATTGTCTCATCCACGCATTGAGACTCCGGAGCTCTGCCTGCCTTTTGGGTTCTGCGCGTGGAACAAGAAGCATTTCGGAGAATGCTACCCTGGAAGTTCTGGATTTCTACTTCCTACCTAAAAGCCTAAATTTTACCTCCAGAACCTCCCTACCACATTTTCCTATGTCATTGGTACCGACATGTACCAAGACAGCAGACTCCTCCCCAGCACTATCTAAGACCTTATCTAGGTGGCGCGTGAGGTCCGCTACCTTCGCACCAGGCAGGCATGTTACCAGGCGATCCTCATGTCCACCAGCCACCCAGCTATCTACATGCCTAATGATCGAATCACCAACTATAACAGCTGTCCTAACCCTTCCCTCATGGGCACATGGCCCTGGAGAAACCTCCTCGGTGCGAGAGGGTTTTACATCACCTGGAGGACAGGTCCTAGTTACAGTATCACTTCCTGCCACACCAGGGTGATGCTCTCCTGTCACATGACCTCTCTCCTCCATGGCAACAGGGGTGCTGCCAGACTGGAGGTGGGACTTCAGGACTATATCCCTGTAGGTCTCGTCTATGTACCTCTGTCTGTCTTATGTTTTCCAAGTCTGCTACTTTAGCTTCTAGAGAACGGACTTGTTCCCTGAGAGCAAAGAGCTCCTTGCACCTAGTGCACACAAGACCTCTCACCAACTGGGAGAAAATCATACATGTGACACTCAATGCAAAAGCCTGGAAAGCCCCCATCCCGCTGTTGGACTGCTGTCTGCATCTTAGTTTTAAGTTTGTGTCTAGATCTTTAAGTTCTTACTTACTAGGGGTTGCTATGGGTATTTATACCAATAAAACTGTACCTAATACATTTAATATACCTTGTTCACCTGAAGCTTAATTAATCTCAGGTCCTTAGTGTATGACTGATTTGGGTAATGAGCTTCACCTGAAAGCACCTCCTGTCTTTTAAGATGTGTAAGTACCTAAAAAGCTACGATTATCCCAGGGGGAGGGAGGGAAATAACACTTATTAAAAAAGAGGGCTGCTACACAGTACCCTGTCTTGTGCTGCTGAGGTAAGCTAAATTCTGATTTGATTTAAATTATAGCTCTTAGCTGCTGCTAGGCTCTAACTTCTTAAGAAATTTAAACAAGCTCTCTGCTGGGTTCCAAATGTAACCAGAAAGTTCTCCTCTGTGTTTTAAATTCAAGCTTTAATTGCTGCTACTAGGCCCCAACTGATCCAACAAAAAACAGTGGGTTCACAGATTAAGTAGCTTTAATACAAATAATTCTTTTTAGAAAATTACCAGAAGTATATACTCACAGTTGCAGATTTCTCTCTCCCTTTCTAGTCCTTCAACGCATGTAACATTAGGACAAATTCCAGAGAAAACCCACTGGCCCTGCCCACTTCCCCCAAGGACTGAGAAGTAGAGGGACCAGGCAAGTCCAGAGTGCAGGGGGCCGGGGGGGGGGGGAGGACTCCGAGGGCTGACCTTCTGGAGATGGGATAGTGACTTTTCCTGCCTTGTCCTCTTCTCCTACAGTTACTGCTCCTAAAAGCAGCTTCCTGCATACAGTCCCCACACACTCCGGTATCCAAGACTGTCCTCTCCTAGTTCCACAAACCAGGCACTGCGGATGGGGAAGAAAGGGGTTAGAGGTAGAAAAAAGAAGTAATTAGACTTTACCTGCTAATTAGTATTCCTGAAGACTCTCCAGTCCAGTCCCTGAATGCTGGGTTGTGCCCCTCTTCCTGCAGCTTGGAGACTGAATCTGTCAACTTCTTGATGACATCAGGATATATATAGCACCGGCACCACCCACCAGCCTCAGTATCCTGTTGACAAAGCAAACTAAACGAAGAGACAACTAGAAAAAAAGGAGTATAACTATAACCTCACTAAAAACACTCCCTGGAAGAAGCCGAAACCCCCCCCGCCCCCCCAAGGAGGAGGCGGCTTACCTAACCAAGCCCGTACGGAATGCCGAACAGGCTATACATCCTTACCTAGAGCAGGGTTCCGCTTCGGTCCCCACAACCTCGCCACCGGAACCCCTGCAGCCACACTGGCGGTTACTAACTCCAGAGCCAATACCCCCTTCTGGAAACTGCTTCGAACCGGCACTGAATACCCAGGGCGGGATCAGGGACTGGACTGGAGACTCTTCAGGAATACTAATTAGCAGGCAAGGTCTAATTACTTCTTCCTAATCGTCTCTCCAGTCCAGTCCCTGAATGCTGGGATGTAGCAAAGCAGTTCAAGCCTGGGAGGGGCCTGCCAAACCGGATCGAAGCACCGCTCTCCCAAATCCGGCATCTGCCGCCGCCTGCACATCCAACCGGTAATGTTTAGCAAAAGTGTGCAGAGACAACCAGGAGGCCGCCCTGCAGATATCCAACGGAGGAACCAAGCTAAACTCCGCCCACGACGCGGCCTGCGCCCGAGTGGAATGAGCTCGCAACTCCACTGGAACCTGTCTGCCCTTAAGAATATAAGCGGAAGCAATAGCTTGCCTGATCCATCTAGAAATAGTGGCCTTGGCCGCCGCTTCTCCCTTGCGCAGCCCTCCAAACAATACAAACGCTCCGATCTGCGGAACGCCTTAGTACGCTTCAGATACCGCTTCAAAACCCTACGAACATCCAGAAGGTGCAGCCGTGCGTCTGCTCCCGGCTGCTCCACGCCAGCGAAGGAAGGGAGTGACACGGATTGATTAACATGAAAAGGGGAGACCACCTTGGGCAAAAAGGATGGAACCGTCCTCAGAATAACCCTTTCCTTAAAGAAAACAAGAAAGGCTGGATGACAAGATAACTCCTGCAATTCTGAAACTCTTCGGGCTGAGCAAATGGCTACCAAGAACACAGCCTTGAGGGTCAAATCCTTCAGAGAAGACTGGGCGAGCGGTTCGAATGGTGCCCCGACCAGAGAATCCAGCACCAAATTGAGATCCCAAGGAGGCACCACCACACACCGACGAGGCTGCATACGCCCTACCGCTTTAAGAAATCTCACATCAGGGTGTTGGCCCAACGCCGTGCCCCTAACCTTGCCTCTATAACAAGCGATAGCTGCCAGTTGCACCCACAAAGAACTAGAAGCTAGGCCCTTTTCAAGGCCATCTTGCAAAAAATCCAACACTTCCGAAACGGACACTGCCAAGGGTCTCTTACCACGCTCCTCACACCAGCTCTCAAAAATGCGCCAAACTCTCACGTACGCCAAACAGGTAGAACGCTTGCGAACTTTCAACAACGTTGAAATCACTGCTCCCGAATACCCTCTTTTACGCAGTCTTGCCCTTTCAATAGCCAGGCCGTAAGCGAGAACCGATCCACCTGCAGCATCTTCACCGGTCCCTGCCTGAGGAGGTCCTCCCTCACGGGGAGCCGCCATGGACGATCTGCCAATAACCGAACCAGATCGGCATACCACGGACGTCTCGGCCAGTCTGGAGCTATCAGAATTACTAACCCCTGATGAGACTCTATCCTCTGCAGAACTCTGCCAATAAGGGCCCAAAGAGGAAACACATACAGCAACCCTTCCGTGGGCCATCTTTGAACCAGAGCATCCAGCCCCTCCGACATTCGCTCTTTCTGCTGAAAAACCTGCTTGCCTTGGCCGACTGCCAACGCGCCATCAGGTCCATCACCGGCGGGCCCCACCTGTGCACCACCTGCTCGAAGATGTCCTGGTTGAGCTCCCACTCGCCGTGATCTACCTTGTACCTGCTGAGGTAGTCAGCTGTGACATTCTCCACTCCGGCAACATGCTGAGCCGACAAGGCTAGTAGATTATCCTCGGCCCACGTCAAGAGGCTTCCCGCCTCCTCCTCCAAGAGATGGCTGCTCGTGCCGCCCTGACGATTGATGTAGGCCACCGCCGTAACTTTGTCCGAGAGAATCCGGACCGCTCTCCCGAACACCAGATGCCGGAACGCTGCGAGAGACATTGTTACCGCACGTAACTCCAACCTGTTGATGGGCCATTGCGACTCCTGAACATCCCAGAGACCCTGGGCAAAGCATTCCTTGCAGTGCGCCCCCCAGCCGGACAGGCTCGCATCCGTTGTCACCTGCATCCAGTGAGGAGTCTCGAGGCATTCCTCTCTCCAGAACCCCCGGAGAGAGCCACCAGCGAAGAGACTCCTTGGCCGCTGCTGGACAGGGTAAAGCCATTGACAGCGAGTGCCGCTGATGGGACCAGCGGTTCAGAAGGGACCTCTGAAGCGGCCACATATGGGCTCTGGCCCAGGGAACTAGATCCAACGTCGCCGCCATCATCCCCAGCACCTGGAGATAATGCCATGCTGAGGGAGCCGTGCGCGCTGCAAACTCCCGTACTAGCTGACGCAGGCATCGTGCCCTCTGAACCGGCAAAAACACCTTGCCCAAGACCGTGTTGAACCATGCCCCTAGATACTCTATCTCCTGAGTAGGCACCAACCGGCTCTTCGCCTAGTTGATTACCCATCCCAGACTCTGAAGAAAGGCTACCACCCTGGCTGTAGCCCTCAAACTCTCCGCCTCGGATTTGGCCCTGATCAGCCAATCGTCTAGGTAAGGGTGGACTAAAATCCCTTCTTTCCGTAGCGCCGCTGCCACTACTACCATCACCTTGGTGAAAATTCACGGCGCAGTCGCGAGGCCAAATGGCAGAGCCTGAAACTGAAAATGACCTTGCGGAACAGCAAAACGCAGAAACTGCTGATGAACGTCTCTGATGGGGATGTGCAAATACGCCTTGGTGAGATCGAGGGAAGTCAGAAACTCCCCTTGCCTTACCGCCACTATCACCGATCTGAGAGCCTCCATCCGAAAGTGCGGCACCCGGAGACACCGATTGACCCGCTTCAGGTCTAGAATTGGTCGCCAGGAACCCTCTTTCTTTGGAACTACAAAGTAGATCGAGTACCGACCGCAGCCGCGTTGGTCTCCTGGCACTGGGACTACGGCTCGCAATGCCACCAGCCTTGCCAAAGTTTCCTCTACCGCCGCCCGCTTGGCCACCGTCCCGCAAGGAGACCGAACAAACGAGGGGCGGACAGGACATGCAAACTCTAGGGCGTAACTGAAATGCACCACCTCCAGCACCCACTGGTCTGCTGTGACCCGGGCCCAGGCGGGAAAGAACTGCCGCAGCCTTCCCCCTACCGGCAGCACTCCCCCCTGAGCTCCTGTTATCTCATTGTGGCTTCCTCTGACCTGAGGAGGCAGAAGAGAAGCCAAAACCTCTTCCGGCCCCCCGAAACCCACGGAAACCCTGATTTCTGGAGAGGAAACGACCCCTTTGAAAGGAGCTCTGACAGGCCGGCCTAAACCTACGGCTCTCCCGTGGCTGAGAACGACTCAAAGCCGTAAAACGACCCTGCTTTGGCCTATCCTCTGGAAGCCTGCCTCCCTTAGACTCCCCAAGGTCCTTTACCAACTTGTCCAAATCCTCTCCAAAAAGCAGCTTCCCCTTAAATGGAAGCCTGCTAAGACGGGCCTTGGAAGAAGCATCTGCGGCCCAATTACGGAGCCAAAGATACCGGCGGGCCGCCACCACCGAGGCCATATTCTTCGACAAACTCCTAATAAGGTCATACTGACTGTCCGCCAGATATGCAGCCCCGGACTCCAACCGAGCCGCCTCACCTAGTGACCCTGCCTGTGACTCCCCTGCTAACTGCAGCTGCTGGGACCACCGTAAGCAAGCACGGGCCACCCAGGCCCCACATACCGAGGCCTGAAGCGCCATGGCCACTGATGTCAAAGGCCTGCTTCAGCAAAGTATCCAACTTCCTGTCCTGAACATCCTTTAGCGCTGCACTGCCCTCTACGGGGATAGTAGTCTTCTTGGTCACAGCCGCCACCGCCGCATCTACCCTAGGAGACTTCAACAAGTCCTTTTCCGCCTCCGGTAAGGGGTACAAACGCGACAGAGCGTACCCCCCTTAACCCAGCCTCCGGCTGATCCCACTCCTCTTGGATCATGTGCCGGACCACCTTATGGACCGGGAAAACTCTGAGATTTCCGGACCGCCTGAATCAATGGGTCCTCCAATGCTTCGTCGTCACCTGGAACGTCTGTGGACATGTTGAGTACCTTCAATGATTCATCAATCAACGCAGGCAACTCCTCACGGCGAAAGACCCTCACAATCCTCGCCTGTTCCTTTGGGGTCTCGCCCTCCTCGAGCTCCTCCTCATCCCCCAGCTCTCTGTCCGATTCTAGGACCTCCGAATCCAGGGGAAGGAGCTCCTCATCAGTTTTGGCTCGCTTGGGAGGGAGACCCAACTCCGAAAGAGGTTTCTCAAATCTCTGCCGCTTACACTTACCCTCCTGTTGACGCATGCAGAAAGCTTTGTGCAACAAAAGCACAAACTCTGGGGGAAAACCGCAGAGGCCTCCCTCCCCTGAGGAAGTACTGGGAAGCGACTGGGAAGGCGCCAGCTGCCCCAGCGGCAGGGATCCCTCTCCTAGGGGCTCTTCCGACGCTTCTCCTGCCTCCAGAGCCCCAGAAGCCATCGGGAGCAAATCGTCCGCTGTCTGAAAATCCTGCTCCACCGAGGCCGCCTCCAGAGCGCAGCCCCTGCACACTCTGGCCTCAGACACCGTCCCCCTGCGTGCCCCACAAACTAGGCACCTCGGACGAGCAGGCATAGTCCTTCTGACTTTTTTTTTTTTTTTTAAAACACAGAAGAAACTGTATCTCAATACATGTACACTTCAAACATATATAGACCCATTGAAATCTATATACAACTATACACACATACCCATACACAGAAACTGCTCAACGTTTAACCAGTTGTTCCAATTGTCCCCTTTCCTTCATTTCCCACCGAAACGGCAGGAGAACAGGCAAAAAACAAAACTGGTTTCCCCTCTCCACCTCCCCCCTGGCAGCCCAGCTCAGCGCCCGAAACAGAAAGGCGCGCGAAGGCCTCCGCGGGAAGAACAGCTCCTGCTTATCAGTTGTCCTATCCCACCCGTGGCACAAGCAAGCCGCACCGCCCGCGACTGAAACGGGCTTCTCTACCTGCTTCTCCCGGCAGTTGTCTTCACAGTGCTCCCCTTCTCCGGCGCACGAAGAGATTGCCGCACTGCACTGCCCATCTGCCCACGTGCTCAGCTGCCGCGGGGCTTCAGCACGAGGCGGGGAACCGAAATAGAGGCCCTGCTACAGTGAGGAGACTCCTGGCAGACTAACCAGCCAACCGACGGGGTGTGCTGCCGCTCAACTCGCCTCTCCGTTCCTTTTTTTTTTTTTTTTTAACGGGAGAAGTCGCCGCAAGCCGGAGGGGACAAGGGAGGGGGGGGGGGGGGAGAGGAAGGAACCCAGAAAGGACTTAACTACGCTATAGGGGACAAATAAACCAAAAGAAAACAATCCAAATAAAGAACAAAAGCTCTTCTAAATCTAAACGTCTCTCCAGCAGACTGACACTGCTAGCCTGCTGCTCTCTCCAGCTGCGCTTGGAGACTGAATACTGAGGCTGGTGGGTGGTGCCGGTGCTATATATATCCTGATGTCATCAAGAAGTTGACAGATTCAGTCTCCAAGCTGCAGGAAGAGGGGCACAACCCAGCATTCAGGGACTGGACTGGAGAGACGATTAGGAAAAAGTCTGACTGACCTATCAACCTGCCAACAGAAAGAAACCTCGGGCCCCAAGAAATAAAGGAACTAAAAGGAATAAAAACGAATTATTCACTTGAACGTTTTTCCAGGTTCAAAGCTGACCTTACAGGCACAAGCATGCTCCCTTCAGTCACAAGTGCTGGGATGTTAAGCAGCTGCGATACCAGCGGGGAAAAAACCCGGCAAGCAGAAACCACGCTGCACTTTGTGCCGCCACCACACTAAGGCCTTCAACACGGCTGAAAAGGAAGACCGCCCACACCCTGCCATTCACTGTGCATGGCTGAAGTATCACCTCCGTAGGACTCCTCGAAACCTACCACGAGGCTGCCCTCTGGCTCCGTGCACCACCATGAACACTACTCCAACTACCTCATGCTCAGCCACCAGAGATGGTTTCAGCAAGGAGGAGAGCTGACTGGGAGCTGCCAACAGCCCACCGCACAGATGCTCTTGCAGGTTTTTCACCCGTGGTGGCTCCTCACCTGGTGACAGGTTTGGGAGCTGCCAAGACAAGAGGCCTCCTCAAGGAAGGGAGAAGGATTCCCCCCCACCCCTGAAGTACAACCGGGGGGTCTCTGTTCCTTTTTTTTTTTCCTTTTGAGTCTGCAGGAAAACAAAATAAAAAACAGCCCTCTGGTAAGGGATTAAAAACCACCCTACACACACACCGAAAATCAAAGCCTATCTCCTTAGTTGTTCCTTCGGTGAGTCCAGCACCCTGACTCACTAACTCCTCCAGTTGCTTTGAGACTGAGCATACTGGGGCCGGTAAGCAGTGCCAACTGTATAAGTACCCTAGTGTCATCAAGATGACATGCTCAGTCTCCAAGCTGCTAGAAGAGGGTACACTACCCAGGAGGTGCGAGACTGGACTGGAGGAATGATAAGGAACAGATTTTGGCTATCTGTGGGATATGTGTAAAGAAAGAGAAGAGTCAAAGATGACAGGATGACGACCGTGCCTTCAATCAGACCAGACAGGACTTAAGATATGGACTGCATAAATATTAACAGCCTGGTCACCCTTTGATCACTCATCCATCTCTCCCACTTCCCTCCTCTCTGCCCTCTTCCTGAGGCTGTCAACTGAATGTTTTGGTGATCCACATATACTATGCTATTGTCATGTTGCTCATACTGTTCGGAGTTGAAGGTGGTTGTTTTAACGTTCTAAAGCTAGGTAAAAAAGTATCATCTTATTTTCCTTTTTTGGTTTTGTATTATTTACAGAAATAGAGAAGGGAGGAGAGTTTAGGGGGAAAGATAAGAAGCTCCATCTTGGCCATTTTCAATTTCAGACAGTGGCAAGATCATCCAGGCAACAATATCAGACAAGCAGGCTGAGATTTGGGCCTGGATTCCTGAAGACATTTCAGGAGTACAGATAAATCTGAGTCATCAGCATCAAGATGGTACTGAAAACCATGGGAGGAGGAGATTAGGGCACAAAGGGAATGAGTGTCTACAGAGAAGTAGTCACCTTAAGACAGTCCTGAAGTACACTGACAAAACAGGATAGCAGTGGAGGAAGATCAGAGCATACACAAAGTGCAATGGAAGAGTGAAAGAAAACTAAGATAAAATAGAGCCCAAAAATCCAAGCAAGAACAGGGTATTGAGAAAATTGTCAAGGATGAAGATCAAGTAAAAGGTTAAATATGCACAACCTCAAACTACACGCACAAACAAAATCTTAGAGAGGAGATACGCATCAGTGTGCACCCATACCTTACCAACTTGCTCTCCTTGTCTTTCATTTGGCACCAGTTAACCTACTATACCTGAATTTAACTCAAGGTGAATTACCAAAAGATGTGAGCATAATCTAAAAAGAAACCTACCCTACATACATACACACAAAATTTCATACTCGCTATAAACCAGACCCAGCTTATTAATATATACTCACACATAAAAAAACAAAAATCACACACTTTAAACTCAAGACTTTGAAACAAATACGACTGTTAATTTACAAGACTTCATAACCATAGTCCAAGCAATCATAACATTCAATTAATGCAAAATGTAGCAGCAAGAATTATATTGAAAGTAAGAACTATCGAACATATAACACCTATTTTAGCTAAATTACATTGGCTACCAATCCACAGTAGAATAAAATATAAGATACTTGTGACTACCTTCAAATTAGTCAATCTCGCACCATCTACCCTTAAACTAATCAACATAGAAATACCAACACATACACAAAGGAGTAGAAACACAAACAAAACAATACCAAGAGAATATACTAAAGCCAAAAAACACACCAATAACAGGGCGTTCTCTCACTCAGCCCCTATTCTCTGGAATGAAGTACCAGACGACATACACCTGTTGACAGACTTAAAGGAATTTCGTAAAAAACTAAAAACTCATCTATTTACCTTACACTATACTACACAAAATATACAAGACAAGCAAAGAGACACAGGTTAACATTTTATACTACAAAGTGTTATACCTCATATGCAGACTAAAACTATCCCTGACAATTATACCTTGCACATATTGACCTTTATGCACCCTAATAATGTAATATAATAATGTAAATAGTTGGTTCACATCCCAAACTTATCCTTTGGAATGTAACCTGTATTGTAAGAATTGCAATATTGTTAATTGTTTTGTATGCATTTAGTTATACTGTTACCTGCAAAAGTTACTATTGTTATATGTAAAACGACTAGGTATGAACCCCTCCATACCTTATAACTATTGTTCTCTGTAAACCTCACTTGAACCATGGGAAAGAGCGGTATAGAAATGCTTGTTAAATAAATAAATTTAACTTCAGTGTAACGTTTAAAGCAAGAGTCACACTACTAACACTATCAATTTGTTTAAAGTTCAGTTCTGTTGTGTTCTCTGGATTTCTGAAGTCTACTTTCAGTATTTTATATGGATATTTTGATTTTTGCATTTAGAAATAAAGGCATTCACCTCCTATTATGATCATATCCCATTTTTATAGCTAGCTATTCAAGTCTTCAAGTTGGTACAAAATACTGTTGAAGTTTTCACACTACTACTTTGAGTTACACTAGTTACCTGTGGAATAGCATCTTTAATTTAAGGCATTACAATTATTATTTTTTTTTTTTGGGGGGGGGGGGGTTGTTTTTAAAAGACTTTGTTGTGGACTACCTTGCTAATTATTTAAAGATATGATGTGGAGATCTGAACAGAGTCATTGAGGTCAATACAAACTCAATGCTGACGGTAGTTTAGGAAACTACAAAAAAAAAAAAAACCAAACAGCAGAGCCTTATTACAAATAACTCTGTCCTATCCATATCTTTTGACTTCAAGAAAAATGTATTGAAAATGCTTTGTTACTTCAAAGAATCCAATGCTGTTTGCCTATGAACCAATGTGCCCTTTGGAGTAGTTTTGTGACTGCAATCATTTCCATTGAGCTGCTTAAGCTAGTATAAAGAATGCAAAGTACATTTTGAGCTCTTTTTGAAACTGTCTGTATTGATCCAGACTTCTGAAGAATTTTTCAATGGCTTAAAAAAAAAAGAAATTGGCTGAACTTATAAATTGATAGTTTTGAGTTTTATACATAGAGTGTTACATATTGGTGTTGCTTTTTGCACAAAAAGTAATTTGGGGTAAATGATGCAGCACCTTGAGGCGTTTCAGGACTGAAAAGCAGCTAGCATCAGAGTGATCCTTGATTGGTGCCTACAGTATTGATTTGATACCCCAGACAAAAAATTATGTAAAAATATTTTTAAAAGTTTAAGAATATTTTGCTATATCTTGATGTCAGAAAAACATTTATGCACAGGAGAGAGTGATATTGTAATAAGGCTCTGCTGGTTTTCTGTATGTATATTGATTAATGCAGAACCTACTATCCTTTTCTGTTTTTTGATGGTATTTGAGGAACAGCTCTGATAAATATGGAGTTATTTCTAAAATATACATCCATATGAAGCAGTAGGTGAAATTAGACTTACCTGCTAATTGTTGTTCCTTGAGGAACTCCAGTCTAGTCCCGAAACCTCTTGGGTTTGCTCCTCCTCCAGCAGCTTGGAGACTGAGAAACGTCATCCTTTTGATGACACTGGTATAAAACCACAGGAACCGCCTCCTCACTCCAGTAACCTACTGACAAAGCAGACTCACCGGAGCAACAATTAAGTAGTAAACACTAATCATCAAAACTGTAAAACTTCTTAACTATTAACTTGCAAAGGAGAAACTGTCTTTTGTTCTCCTCCACCTCATAATACCTATTGACGAACTGCGTAGGCCCACCCTTCCCCCCACTATGGAGGATTTGGACCCTATCAGAACCCCCATCTCTTTAAAAACCTCCCCACATGGACCACAATCTTCCCAGCTGCTCCTCCAGCTTACCTGTGAAATCTCTTTTGCTTCAGGCTATCGTCCAAAAGAAAATGCAGTTCCCCCAGTTGAAACCCAAGTGTAACCTCCAGTTCGATGTAAGTACTTAATAGTGAGCCTGTTATGCACAATACTGTTGTCTATGAACTGTGCTGATTTTTAAGAGTGCGGTATATAAAAACAATAAAATAAAAATAAATAAAATACCAGGGAGGGATACAGGACTAGACTGGGAGTTCAAGGAACAACAATTAGCAGGTAAGTCTAATTTCACCTTCCTTATTGTCCCTCCAGTCTAGTCCTGAACCTCTGGGGATGTAGCAGAGCAGTGAAACAAGTCAACGGGAGGGACCTTCTACACCAGCCTGAAGCACCGCTGATCCAAAAACAGGTATCCCTTTCCGCCTGAACACCCAGACGGTAATGCTTGACAAAAGAATTTAAAGACAACCAGGTAGCCCCCTTACAAATTTCAACCATTGGCACCAAACTGTACTCAGCCCACCACGCCGCTTGTGCCCTAGTCAAATGAGCTCTAAGCCTGTCTGGTATGGTTTTGCCCTTTAAAAAATAAGCTGACAATCGCTTCTTTAAGCCATCTTGCAATGGAAGCTTTTGATGCTGCTTCCCCTTTTCTCGGTCCCCCAAACAGGACAAACAGCCTATCCGATCTGCAGAAACTTGCCGTTCTTCAGATATACTTTAATGCTCGACGAACATCTAATAGATGTAACTTCTGAGGATGTACCGTCACTACCTCTACCAAAAACTGGTAATGAAACAACTGGATTCATATGAAAAAAACGATACTAACTTTGGGCAAAAAGGACGGCAATGGTCTCAATATCACCTCTGTATCAAAAAAGGACAGAAAAGGCTTCCGACAAGAGAGAGTCTGCAACTCCGAGATTCTTCAAGCCGAATGTATCGCCACTAGAAACACCACTTTGAGAATAAGGTCCTTTAGCAACACTCTAGACAAAGGCTCACGCACCAACGTTTCCAGTACCAAATGGAGATCCCACGTTGGAACCATCTGTCTACATGGCGGCCTCAAAAGAGAGACACCGCCCGCAAAACAACATTTAATATCTGGATGTACTCCCAGCGCCTCTTATCTTTCTCTATAACAGGATAGTGCTGCCAACTGCACTCTTAAGGATGCCGCCGCTAATGCTCTCTCAAAACCATCTTGCAAGAAAGCCAAAATCTGCGGCACTGAAGCTCTCAACACTCCAACATTCCTGTCCACACCATGCTTCAAATACACGCCAAATACGAACATACGCAAGCGAGGTAGACTTCTACCTTGGTGAAGGCACGGCAGAAATTACCATTGCAGAGTATCCCCTCGCTCTCAACCTTGCCCTTTCAAGAACCATGCTGTAAGCGAGAATCGACCCACCTGAGGCATATGCAGCAGACTCAGAGATAAAAGGTCCCTCCGAAGTGGAAGGTGCCATGGCTTCTCTACTACTAATCTCATCATATCCGCATACCAAGGTAGTCTTGGCCAATCCAGCGCAATATTACCTGCCCTCTGTGGACTTCTATGTGCTGCAACACCCAACCTATTAACACCCAAGGTGGAAACACATACAGGAGTTGCTCTTTTGACCATGTCTGGATGAGAGCATCTAGGCCTTCCGACATTCTCTCTCGTCTTCTGCTGAAGAACCGATCGACCTTTGCCGACTGGAAAGTGGCCATCAGATCCATCACTGGTGTCCCCCAGTGCTGCACCAAACTCTCGAACATTTCTGGATGGAGGACCCATTCCCCTGGATCTACCATTACTCAACTCAAGAAATCGGCCTCCACATTGTCCACGCCTGCTACATGTGCTGCCGACAACGCCAGAAGATTCACCTTGGCCCAAATCAAACAGCTGTTCCGCCTCAGCTTCCAGTGCTATACTGCTGGTGCCCCCCTTGACGGTTGATGCATGCTACTGCGGTCGCATTGTCGGAAAATACCCGAATGGCCTTTCCTTGGAGACAAGGTTGAAACTCTTGAAGTGCCAATGTTATCGCCTGCAATTCTAACCTGTTGAATGACCAGCCCTTCTCCAGCTCGGTCCACTCCCCTTGTGCATACCGTCCTGCAAAGTGAGCTCCCCAGCCTAAAAGACTGGCGTCAGTCGTTAGAGGTAACCAACAGGGTGCTTCTAATGGCATCCCCTTCTCCAGAATCTGTGGACGCAGCCACCATTGAAGTGCCTGACAAGTCTCTGGTGGACAGGGTAGTCTCCGAGACAGAGGATCCTCCTGGTGTGATCACTGTCTGAGCAATGCTCTCTGCAATGGTCTCATGTGGGCCCTTGCCCACGGGACCAGCTCGAGTGTCGCTGCCATGGTCCCGAGCAACTGCAGATAATGCCACGCCGAAGGATTCCTTCTGTCCAGAAATTTGCATACTCTCAATCCTTGCGCCCGACGCTGTGGGAGAAAGACACTTCCGATGCTTGTATCGAATCGAGCACCCAGGTACTCCAGGCTCTGCGACGGAGTCATCCTGCTTTTTGACATATTGACTACCCAACCGAGGCTCTGCAGAAAGGCTACCACTCTGGCCGTAGCCAACTCGCTCTCGGTTACGGATTTCGCTCGGATCAACCAATCGTCTAGATAAGGGCGCACCAACAGCCCTTCCTTTCGCAATGCTGCCGCTACTATCACCATCACTTTGGTGAAACTTTGTGGCGCCGCAGCCAGTCCAAACGGTAACACCTGGAATTGAAAGTGTCCCATAGGAACTGCAAATCTGAGAAACTTCTGATGTTCTAGACGAATGGGAATGTGCAGGTAAGCTGACAAATCCAGGAACGTAAGAAACTCTCGTTCTCTTACTGCCACAATGACCGAAATTAGGGTCTCCATATGAAAATGCGACACCCGAAGACATCTATTTACTCTCGAGATACAAAATTGGCCAATAGGCCCCTTCCTTCTTTGGTACGACAAAGTATATGGAGTATTGACCGCAACCGCGTTGGCCTGGCGGAATAGGTACCACTGCTTTGAGGATCAGGAGTCTCTAAGGTGTCCCGCACTGCCTCGTACTTGGACCACGCTCTGCATGGAGATTGCACGTAAGAATCGATCACCGGACGCTGAAATTCCAGAGCATAATCTTCTCAAATGACCTCCAGCACCCACTGATCTGATGTGATCTTGACCCAGGTAGGGTAAAACTCTCGTAACCGACCTCCTATGGGTATCTGTCCTACCTGGGTCCCCCTGGCTTCATTGCGACTTTCTAAGACTCGAGGCAGAGGAGGCAGCAAATCCTCTGCCTGCCCCTCGAAAGCCTCAAAAACCTTGGTTCCTATAGGGAAAACGTTCTCTCTGAAATGGACTGAACCTTGGTAACGGAAACAACGAAACTCCTTCTGCTGACCCTTGTCAGAGCCGGATGACCTTGCTTTTGTTTGTCCTCCGGCAGCCTTCCGCCCTTGGACTCACCTAGATCCTTTACCAACTTGTCTAAATCTTCTCCAAAAAGTAGCTTTCCTCTGAAAGGAAGCTTACCTAGTCTTGCCTTGGAGGAGCCATCTGCTGCCAAATTGTGCAACCAAAGAGAGATACCTTCTTGCCGCTATTACTGATGTCATACCTTAGATATTCATTGTGACCTCATTCAGGGGTTATCAGGGAGATAAGCCGCCCTGGACTCCAATTTGGACGCTCCTGCGGCCGTCTCCTCCATCTGCTCTCCCTGAATCCGCTGCGACCAGCAATGTTCCCTCTAATTTTCTGTAGGCTGTGTGCGCATAAAATATCAGCTGTGCAGCTTTTGAAGGAAGGTTAAATTTTTGTGTGCCACATAACGACACTCGGAGTTATATACTTTAAAATTTGACTACACGTCAGAATACAGTATGTACACCACATTGATTTTAATCAAATTAAATGAAAATAGACGATTACTAAATGAAGCAGAAAATTTCTAGTAATTACAATCACAACTTTTACATTTTAAGACGTCTGTGTTGTTTTCTATCAGAATCAGAACCGTAATTTTTGTGCGCTCTGTTGTAAAAGCATGTGCGCTCGCTTGGTGAGGTGTGTGCGCGCGCACACGCGCACAGCTTAGAGGGAACAGTGGCGACCAGCGAAGACAAGCTCTCGCTATCCATGCCCCACACATAATACACTATCCATACAAGTATCTAACATAAAAAACCTGTTTTAACAAGATGTCTAACTTAACATAAGAACATAAGATATGCCATACTGGGTCAGACCAAGGTCCATCAAGCCCAGTATCCTGTTTCCAACAGTGGCCAATCTAGGTCATACGTACATAGCAGTTTCCCCAAAAGACAGGTTCCGCAATGCTTGTACTAGGTCAAGCATTGATATCCTGGGTCCCTTCTTAATAATGGTTTATGGACCTTTCCTCCGGGAACTTGTCCAAACCTTTTTTAAAGCCAGCTACACTAACAGCCTTTACTACATCCTCTAACCGATTAGGGCCAAATTTATAGAGTAATAAAATATCAATGGTATTTGTAGAAAATTACTCCAAACAAACAGACTTTCACAGTAGAAACTTGGAGGGTTTTTTAAATACAAATATCTTATATATGCACGGAATTCGTCTCAGACAATTCGGCTGGTAGTAGCTAGATTGAAAGGAACTTCATCAGCACAGCCTGATAGCATCAATGACTTGTTCCGGCTCTTTTTAAATTTATATACCCTCTCCCTCTGTACGTATCAAACTTCCATTCTGATGTATTTGTAACATGAAACTAGCACTTAACTTCTGAAACTCGATGATCGTTCACCCAGAAATCTTCATCCCGACGCCTCTTCAGCAACGTTGTAATATGCGTTTCACTCACTTTTAATGAGGTTCTTCAGGGGATAATGAGACAGTGCTTTCAGCTCAAAAAGTTAACCAATAGTAACATCTATTTAGCAACTGCTTCTTCAAGCAAACATCTTTGTCGGCAGCTCAGCTGGTCCTATCCTCTTAACAACTCGAGAAGCTCTGCACATGCGCAGAGCTTCTCGAGTTGTTAAGAGGATAGGACCAGCTGAGCTGCCGACAAAGATGTTTGCTTGAAGAAGCGGTTGCTAAATAGATGTTACTATTGGTTAACTTTTTGAGCTGAAAGCACTGTCTCATTATCCCCTGAAGAACCTCATTAAAAGTGAGTGAAACGCATATTACAACGTTGCTGAAGAGGCGTCGGGTTGAAGATTTCTGGGTGAACGATCATCGAGTTTCAGAAGTTAAGTGCTAGTTTCATGTTACAAATACATCAGAATGGAAGTTTGATACGTACAGAGGGAGAGGGTATATAAATTTAAAAAGAGCCGGAACAAGTCATTGATGCTATCAGGCTGTGCTGATGAAGTTCCTTTCAATCTAGCTACTACCAGCCGAATTGTCTGAGACGAATTCCGTGCATATATAAGATATTTGTATTTAAAAAACCCTCCAAGTTTCTACTGTGAAAGTCTGTTTGTTTGGAGTAATTTTCTACAAATACCATTGATATTTTACTACATCCTCTGGCAACAAAATTCCAGAGTTTGATTACACGTTGAGTGAAAAAATATTTTTTTTTTATTAGTCTTAAATAGTTTACCCTGTAGCTTCATTGCATGTCCCCTAGTCTTTCAATATTCTGATAACGTAAACAATCGATCTACGTTTACCCGTTCCACTCCGTTCATTAATTTATAGACTTCTATCATATCTCCCCTCAGCCGTCTCTTTTCCAAGTTAAAGAGCCCTAACCTTTTTTAGCCTTTCTTCATAGGAGTATCCTTTCATTCCCTTTACCATTTTGGTGGCTCTTCTCTGAACCTTTTCTAATAACTCTATATCCTTTTTAAGATACGGCGACCAGAATTGCACACAATATTCAAGGTGCGGTCTCACCATGGAACGATATAGGAGGCATTATAATATCTTTTGTTTTATTTTCCATTCCTTTCCTTATGATACCTAGCATTCTATTTGCTCTTGGCTGCCGCTGCACACTGGGCCGAGGGTTTTAACATGTTATCCACAATGACGCCTAAATCTTTTTCCTGGGTGGTGGTTCCTAATGTGGAACCTTGCATTGTGTAACCATAGTTTGGGATGTTCTTCCCTAGGTGCATAACTTTGCACTTGTCCACATTAAATTTCATCTGCCATTTTGATGCCCAGTCTAATTTATCAAGGCCCTCAAACATATCCTATTCATCAAATACTACCCCACATAAAGTGCTTAATATTTACCACAAACTTTACAGAATTCCCTCCTTTTTCCAAACATTATTGATAATATTACATAAATACTTCTCTCATGTGATCGAATTAGCAGATTAATATTCTATGTATATAGTTCAATGTATATAGTTTTACCCCCATATTATCCATGTTTATTTTATCCAAATTTATTTTCCTGTTTTATGTAATACCGAGCAGCCTGTTCTGGTCTTTGGTTCTCTGTAAACCGCGCTGATTGTAAATAGCGCGGTATATAAAAAATTGAAATAAATAAATAAAATAAATAAGATCCTCTTGCAAATTTCCACAATCCTCTTGCATTTTAACAATTTTAAATAGTTTTGTGTCATCTGCAAATTTGATAACCTCACTCGTTATTCCACTTTCCAGGTCATTTATGAATGTCAAAAAGCAGCGGACCCAGCACAGATCCCTGGGGTACACCACTATTCACCTTTCTCCATTGGGAAAATTGGCCATTTAGCCCAACCCTCTGCTTTCTCTTAACCAGTTCTTGATCCACAGTAGTACACTGCCTCCTATTCCATGACTCTTTAATTTTGCCAAGTCTCTGATGAGGGACCTTGTCAAAGGCTTTCTGAAAGTCCAGATACACTTTATCAACCGACTCACCTTTGTCCACCTGTTTATTCACACTTTCAAAAAAAACATAACAGATGAGTAAGACAAGATCTTCCTTGCCTAAAGCCATGTTGGCTGTCTCCCATTAGGCCATGACTATCTGTTGTTGTTGTTAAGTGCCGTCGAGTCGGAGTCGACTCATGGCGACCCTCTGGATAGCTATCCTAAATTGTGTTCGGTCTTCAGTCAGGCGGCTCATTGACGACAGACTGGTACCCGTAGCTGCTGTTATTGTAGCGATCCATCTCATTGCCGGCCTTCCTCTTTGGCGTTGACCTTCTATCTTGCCAAGCATGATGTCTTTCTCTAATGATCTCTCTCTTCGCATGATGTGTCCGAAGTATGAAAGTCGAAGTCTTGTCATCTGAGCTTCTAAAGAAAGCTTAGGTTTGATCTCCTCTAGTACCGACTGGTTTGTTCTTCGGGCAGTCCATGGTATACACAGTATTCGCCGCCAGCACCATAATTCAAAGGCATCAATTTTCTTCCTGTCTTTTTCACTGTCCAGCTTTCACATCCATATGATGTTATTGAAAATACCATGGCTTGAACAAGTCGAATCTTTGTATGGAGAGACACATCTCTGCTCTTGAGAATCTTATCTAGGTCTTTCATAGCCATTCTGCCAAGAGCAACGTGTCGTCTGATTTCTTGACTGCTTGTTGCTTCTTTATTGATAGTTGATCCAAGTAGGTTAAAGTTGTTCACAATTTCAATTTCTTCTCCTTCAACGATGAACCTGTTGATTATGCCAGTTGTCATGATCTTTGTCTTCTTTACATTAAGGTGCAGGCCCATTTTGAGACTATGTTCTTTGATTGTGAGAAGCAAATGTTTCAGATCATCTTCGCTTTCAGCCAGTAATGTGGTATCATCAGCATAGCGAAGGTTGTTGATGAGTCTTCCACCAATCTTCACACCTCTGTTGTCTTCATACAGTCCTGCTTCTCTGATGATTTGTTCTGCATATAAATTAAACAGGTAGGGGGAAAGTATGCAGCCTTGTCTTACACCTTTGCTTATTTTAAACCATTCTGTTTCTCCTTGTTCCGTTCGAACTGTTGCTTCTTGATCAATGTACAGATTACGCAAGAGAACGATCAGGTGTTCTGGTATACCCATGCTTCTTAATGTGGCCCAGAGTTTCTCATGGTTTACACAGTCAAAAGCCTTGCTATAGTCGATAAAGCACAAATAGATATCCTTTTGGTATTCTTTAGTCTTTTCAAGGATCCATCTCACATCCGCAATGTCGTCTCTCGTTCCTCGCCCTTTCCTGAACGCTGCTTGCACTTCAGGTAGTTCTTGTTCTAGGTATGGCTGTAGTCTCTTTTGAATAATCTTCAGTAGAATCTTGCTGGCATGTGGGATCAGAGCGATTGTGCGATAATTTCCACAGTCAGTTGGATCACCTTTCTTTAGTATTGGTATAAACACAGATCTTTTCCAGTCAGTTGGCCATGATGTTGTCTTCCATATTTCTTGGCAGAGCCTTGTAAGTACGGTAACAGCTGCATCAGATTGCTGCAATACTTCTATGGGAATGCTATCAATGCCTGGTGCTTTGTTCTTTGATAAGGCTTTCAATGCTGCTTCAACTTCTTCTTTCGTCACCAATGGTTCCTGATCATAAGGTATAGGTTGAAACGGCTGTTGGTCCACTTGATCTTTATCATATAAAAACTCTGTATATTCCTTCCACCTTTTCTTGATCTTCTCAGCATCATTCAACATAGAACCTTGAGCATCTTGTAACATTCCAATTCGGGGCTGGAACTTTCTTTAACTCTCGCAGCTTTAGGAAAGCCGATCTTGTTCTTCCTCTAATAGTTTCTGCTTCTATTTCCTTGCAAGTGTCATTGTAGTACTTTTCCTTGTCCTGTCTTGCTGCACGTTGGAAATCTCTGTTGAGTTCTGCGATTGTCTTTCTTTCTCCTTTGGCTTTAGCTTCTCTGCGTTTCTGGGCAATTTTCAGAGTTTCTTCCGTCATCCATTTTGGCCGTTTTTGCTTTTTCACCTTTTGTAGAGACTTCTCGCTTTCTTCCAGCACAACCTTCTTGATGTCATTCCATAACTCTTCCGGAGCTCTGTCATTTGTATCTAAAGCAGCAAATCGATTTTGCAGGCAGTCTTTAAATTCCAGTGGTATATTCTCAAGGTCATATTTTGGTGCATTCATGAGTGGTTTGCTCTTTTTCAACTTTAGCTTGAGTTTGCATACTAGTAGTTGATGATCTGTACCACAGTCAGCTCCAGGTTTTGTCTTTGTTGATGTTACAGAGCTTTTCCATCGTTGACTTCCACAGATGTAGTCAATTTGATTTTTATACAATCCATTGGGTGAAGTCCATGTGTACAGTCGTCGCTTGTGTAGCTGGAAGAAGGTGTTTGAGATGAATAGATCATTGGTCTTGCAGAATTCTATCAATCTTTCTCCAGCTTCATTTCTGTTGCCAAGTCCATATTTTCCAACTACTTTGCCTTCTTCTTTGTTGCCAACTTTTGCGTTCCAGTCACCCATGACTATCAGGATATCCTGTTTGCATGTTCTGTCAATTTCAACTTGTACTTGTTCATAGAACTCTTCAATTTCATTCTCTTCTGCAGCTGTTGTTGGGGCATATACTTGAATTATAGTTGTGTTGATAGGCAATCCTCGTAGACGAATAGAGATTAAGCGTTCGCTGACTGCATTGTATTTCATTACAGTTCTTGCAAGTTTCTTCTTTATTATAAATGCAACACCATTTCTTCTTTGTCTTTCATTTCCAGCATAGTAGACCATGTGATCATCTGATGCAAAGTGCCCGATGCCAGTCCATTTCAGTTCGCTGACACCCAACAGATCAAGTTGTACACGTTCCATTTCATTCTTGACCACCTCCAACTTCCCTTGGTTCATGCTTCGTACGTTCCATGTTCCAATGTGTAAGACATCTTTACAGCTTCTGACTCTCATTTCATGCGCAGCTACATCAGCAGTCAGACTTCCCGAGGGCTTTGATCCAACCACATCATAAATGCTGGCTTTACTCTGAAAAGTCTTCAGCTCTTCCCCAGTAGCTAGTTGAGTGCCTTCCGACCTGGGAGTCTCATCTTCCAGCACCATAGCACAATTTGTTTTGTTGTAACTATCCATTGGGTTTTCATGGCAAGATACAGAAGTAGATTGCCGGGCCTTCCTTCCGCGCAGTTTAAGTTTGGTGTTGTTGCCGTTGTCACAGAAATGTGATCCTCCGCCGTCAACACTATCCCATTCTGCTGCCGCCCAGATGGGTGGTTTGTCTTCGTCTGGCACCTCAGCTGAGACCTGTCCATCTAGGGAGACCCTGCCAGTAGTTAAAACTACCGATAGTTTAGCTCTCAGCATCACTGATGCATGCAAGCCCTCACAGCACGACTGAGTAATTTTATTCTTTATGATGGTTTCTACCATTTTTCCCGGTACTGACGTGAGGCTCACCGGTCTGTAGTTTCCCGGATCACTCCTGGAACCCTTTTTAAAAATTGGTGTTACATTGGCGATCCTCCAGTCTTCAGGTATTAGAGATGATTTTAATGATAGCTCACAGATTACGAATAGCAGGTCTGCAATCTCATATTTCAGTTCTTTCAACACCCTTGGATGTATACCATCCGGCTCAAGTGATTTGCTACTCTTCAGTTTATCTAATAGTTGTAATACATCTTCCCGATGTATTGATATTTCCTTCAATTCTTCCGCACCTTTAAATACCACTTCAGTCATGGGTAACATTCCTACATCTTCCTCAGTAAAGACTGAAGCAAAGAATTCATTCAGTCTCTCCGCTATCGCCTTGTCGCCTCTTAGTGCCCCTTTAACTCCTCTATCATCTAATGGACCAACTGACTCTCACAGGTTTTTTGCTGCGAATGTACTTGAAAAAAATCTTTATTTTGCGTTTTTGCTTCCACAGCAAGCTTCTGTCTTGGGCATCCTTGAGCGGCACTCTTCTACTGGAATGGTAGTCTTTTTGGTCACCACCGAGACCGCTGCATCTACCTTTGGTGACCTAAACAATTCCCGATCCTGGCCTACCAGTGGATAAAGACAGGCCATAATTCTGGACCCTTTAAGACCCGCCTCCGGCATGTCCCATTCTTCTTGAATCATTTCCCTAACAACTCTGTGTACCGGAAAAGCCTTTTGAGTTTTCTGAAACGCCTGCAATAACAGGTCCTCTAAGGTGGAATCTTCTGCTGGGCCCACCGCCGGCATATTAAGCGCCTTAAGCGTCTCTGAAATGAGTGCCGGTAACTCATCTCTACGGAAAATACAAACCACCCTAAATTGGTCCTCCTGTTCCATGAGTTTTCCTTCCTCTAACTCGTCATCCAACTCAAGTATGGATCACCTTCCTCGGAGAAACCACCTTCGGAAGCCACGGACTGCTCTGGTCAATCCTTCTTGGTCCTGGGCTTCTTTGATAGGCCCCCTGTAACTTCTGAGCTGAGGGGTCCCCGGTCGCTTCTCCCCCAGTACCCCATCTGTGGGATTGGCTGAGAGCTTTCTGTGCGCGCCTCTGAATGCCTGTTAAATCAGAGTAACAAAGTCTGGGGAAAAAAAATCACTGCCAAACCTCCCGACAAAGGCGCCTGAACAGGGGGAAGGTCCGGGGTGGAAGAGGTCCCCACCACTGGCTCCGGAAGTGGCAAAGAGGGAGAAAGCAGCTCTGGCAGGGTCACCGGAGCCCCTTGTGGCACACTGCACCCACTTCCAATGCTTGTTCCATGGAGGTGGCTTCTTGAACACTCCCCCTACAGACCCCCATCTCTGAAACCGCTCCCCTTCTAGTACCGCAGACCAAGTACTGCGGTCTAGAAGGCATCCCAATTGAGTGGTATTCCCCTCTTACCCCTCAGCTAGTCCATGTATGCTGTGTGTGCTCCAGCCACTGCAACCCTTGACCAATGTACAGTTGACCTTCGTAGAGGGAAAACCCTCGCGGGTGATTTTAAGTTACAAAAAAAAAAAAAAGAGAAAATTGTAAAGCCTTTACTTCGGCAATGCAAGACAAATTATGTGGAAACCACTAAAAACGAAGGACTCCTGATGCAAAGAGAGACTCTGTACCCACCTAGAATTAACAGACTTTCCCGCGTTGTAGACATACGACCCGGCCTGCTCTCTACATGCGGTTTACGCTGACAAGTCCCGTCTGTGCTCTGGTAACTCCCCGCTGCTCTTCCCAATCAGGGACCCCCTTACCTTTTGGGCCTGCTGCCCAGATGTTTTCCTGTGCTTTGCTGTTCTCTCCCCACGCACAGCTGAAAAACTGCGGCTTCAGCATTGGGTGAGAGAAATACAGAGAGGAGCAGCTGCCGCTTTCAAGTTGCATTGCCGTCGTCAGCACACAGCGCGACCACGTCAAAATGCTTCTGCTGCTCTCTTGTGCCTAAGCTGCTGGCTCCTCATCCATAAACATGAGTTCGGGAGCCGGAGCCTTGCCCCTTCAACAGCCTGATTCCCTGCTCCGAAGTAAAATCACCCTCGACGGAAGGAGGGGGGGGGGGGGGACGGGACACATCACAGCTTGCCTTAAAGCTACAGACAACTTTTACTTTCAAAAAACTTCAAAACAGTCTATATAAATCACTGTTCCCAGCTAAACTATTCTAACTCTCCTTAATTGTTCCTCTAGTGAGCCCCAAACCTCCGGGCTCACCAACCCTCCAGCTGCTTGGAGACTGAGATAACTGGAGTGAGGAGGCGGCTCATGTGGTTTTATACCAGTGTCATCAAAAGAATGACGTTTCTCAGTCTCCAAGCTGCTGGAGGAGGAGCAAAACCCAGAGGTTCGGGACTAGACTGGAGGGACGATAAGGAAGGAACCATTTCAAAAATGAACACATGAGGGGGGGAGAGAAAAGGCGATGGTGGAAACTCAGCAACCTACACAGGTAAGTACTGGCAAGTGCTGGCACTTATACATGTATCTGTGCCATTTTGTAAATCTAGACATGTAGATACTCTAATTACAGAGGACCATCTTGACCCCAATCAATATGGAAGGGAACATGGAACATTGGGGAATTAAGGAGTATCTCTCTTAATCCCTCCTCTAAAGAGATGGCCAAAAGGAACACTTTTTAAATTCACGTGTGTTATGGAGCAGGTGTAAATCCTGAACATGGACAATTTTGGCCTTACATATACCATTCCCTATATGAAATGGAAAATATCCATGTAGATTTTTGTCCTGCTCAGGCTATGCCCCTGACATGCCCCCCCCCCCCCCAAACCTCTGTTCAACCCAGAACATCCACATGCAAAACTGAACCCTTTCTAAAATGGTCATTTACATGTGGATGTGATTTCCACATGTAAAACCAAACAAACATCCTTAGTGTCATAGCTATAGCCCTTTCAGTCTGATCACTGGATTAGGAAATGGGATACCTTTCAGAACTCTTATCAGATAACATATGAGCTTGTGGAGATTTACTGAATTTCAGAAGTTGACAACTTTACACTTGCACAAGCATATTATTTTATGGGTAGTATTACGCTATGATTACTAAAATGTATTTTTGACACATTAATGTGTGGTTTTTATGCTGCCGTTTTTTTTGTTATATTTTTATGTTTTGCATGTGTATGGTATTTGCTTTTGTTCTCAACCTAGAACCATGGGTTTTGGGATAGGTTAGAAATTTATAGCTGAAATCAAACACACACACACTTGATACAAGTTACCATTCCAAATGTGTGGAAATTACCATAGCAACATCCTAATTTATTCAGGGTTGGATCATTCAACTGGAAGGAGCATTAAAAATTCCCCTCAGGCATAAATAAAAAGTGGAAAAATTAAATAGAAGTTATCTAAGGATTTTGTTTGAACAATGTTTCATAGTGAGGTTTCGCAGGAATATCTAGAATTGTTAGCCATGCCACAATATGGTTGTCTTATTTCTAGCCATCACAAAATAAATGATGGAACCTGGACTTAAAACAGGGCTTTCCAAATTTCAAAGTCTCAATCTATCAGGCTATACAACTAGATCTTTAATATCAAAACAAACATGGTTTACTCTTCCTATGACCAGTGACCTTCTGGTGTGACCTTCTGGTAGAAGTTCTTACCTGGCACGGTTGATCCGCCAAGGGGAAAGGTGTGTGGTTGTGCATCATTTAAACAGCAAGGGTCCACCTGCTGGAACGTGCTTTCCAAATATCTCTTCTTTTGCATGCATTTATATTCTTGTTTTATGCTGTACAGAATTTGTTCTAAAAATCAAACACAAAAAAGTTAGAAAAACCAAGCAAGGAATCACAGCCTCTCCTTTTTACCACTGGGGACTTTTTAAAAGTGGCATCTGTAAAACTTTTATAGAACAGAAACCTTAAGTGAATTCTTACAAACCATTAACATTTTAATATAAGAGTTCCTACAGTATAAAAAGTCAGGTTCAATTCAAACTTGGTTAATCTGTAGTTATCCAAATAACTGTACATACTAAAATCTAAATAAATCAACTTTTTCAATGTTACAACCAGGGCGGCCCACAGGTGATGCGGGGCCATGTGCAGAGACTCATTGCGAGGCTTCATTTGCATATCAGAGCCTCATTTGCATAAAACAGGCCTCGTTTAATTTGTTAAAATATTAGGTGGACAGCATATAAATTTTAGGCGGTTTAAACCACACATCAAAAGCAAGTGGAAAGAAGTGGGCAGAACAAAATCAATGCAATACACACACAAGCCAGGTAAATGCTGGAAAGCAATGAGCACAAATGCTCGAAGCTTAGCCAACAAAATTCCGGACCTGGAAGTCCTAATGGTGGAAACGGATTTGGACATCGTGGCCATTACAGAAACATGGTTTAATGAATCGCATGATTGGGATATAGCCATAACTGGCTATAATCTATTCAGAAGAGACAGAAAGAAATGGAAAAGGAGGAGTAGCAGCCTTGTATGTCAAAAGCAATATTAAAGCTACTGAAATGCAAGGGACATGGGGAAAAGCAGCGCTCTGGATTGCGTTGGAAAGAGGAGATGGCACTGTCATCCATATTGCTGTAGTCTACAGACCTCCAACTCAAATCTACCTTTTCTATCTAAGCTCCTCGAGAAGTTTATTTTTGCACAACTTTCCCACCATCTTGATTCTATTAATTTTCTTCATCCCCGTCAATCAGGTTTTCGCTCTGGGCACAGTGTTGACACCGTTCTTTTGGCTTTCACTAACGCACTTCATGTAGCTCACGATAGAGGTGACATTTCGGTGGTGGTTGCTTTAGATCTTTCAGCGGCATTTGATCTAGTGGATCACTCTCTTCTTCTTCACCGGCTCCGGGAAGCTGGTCTTTGTAGCACTGTTCATCATTGGTTTCACTCCTCTCTCTCTTCTCGTTCCTGCACAGTCCTTCCTTCCTCGCCTGCGTTCTCCCCCTCCGCTCCACAGCACCTTCTTTGTGGGGTTCCACAGGGTTCCATTCTTGCCCCTCTTCTCTTCAATCTCTTTCTTGCTCCGCTAGCTCTTCTTATCCAACAATCAGGTCTTTCAGCTTTCTTCTATGCAGATGATATCCTCTTACTCCATCACACCTCCCCTTCCTGTCCTGACCTCACTCCTCTGAATTCCTGTCTCTCCTCTGTTGCAAGTTGGCTTACCACTAACTGTCTCCATCTTAATCTTACTAAAACTCTTGCTATATGGTTTACCTATGGTGACCCCCCCCCCCCCACTTTGGCCCCTTCTTTTTCCAATTCCCCCGTCCCGTTGGTCTCTACATTTCGGTATCTAGGTGTTCACTTTGACTCAGATCTTTCCTTTCGCTCTCATATTTCCCATATCACCAAAACTTTTTTTCTTTCTCCGACAAATTTGCTCAATTCGTCCCTTTCTTTCTGCTTCTGCTTTATCCACACTGGTGTTATCCTTAGTCATGTCACGGGTGGATTTCTCCAATGCACTGTTTCTTGGTCTTCCTAAGAACCAGGTGGTGAGGCTTCAACGGATACAGAACACTGCTGCACGTCTTGTCACGCACTCCGCTCTTCGAGATCACGTTACTCCCTTGCTTTTCAATCTTCACTGGTTGCCTGTTTCTTTTCGTTCACAGTTTAAGTTACTGACCCTTCTTCACAAGGTTTATCACACTGGTACTCCGTCCTACTTGTCTGACCTTTTATCTTTTCATTCCCCTCGGTACACTCCCCGCTCGTTCCACCTCAATCGTCTTGCTCTTCCCTCCCCTTCCCGCGCTCACCTTCAATTCACACGCCTCTCCGCATTTTACTTCGCTGGCCCCGCGCACTGGAACTCCCTCCCTCCTTCCCTTCGTCTGGAATCACAGTTTACTGTTTTTAAACAAAATCTCAAAACCCACCTATTCTCCATAACCTTCAATGTCCCCTCCCCATTTGTATGAGTCCTTTTCTACTGTATCTTTTCCTGTGTTCCCCTGCTTTCACTCTTCTGTCCTTTATAAAAATATGTACCTTTCCTTTCCTGGCCTTGGCCACAGTTTTTATGTATTGTTTTTACGTACCATGTTATTTATTTGCTTTTATGACCTTTTATGTATTTTATTATTGCACACCGCCTTGATTGTTTTGAAAGGCGGTTTTTATCAAATAAATAAACCTTAACCTTAAACCTTAAGAGAGAGATAACAAATTGATTATAGATAGCAACAAAGGGGGAAGTGATCATATTGGGTGACTTTAATCTATCTGATGTGGATTGGATTACTCCTTCTGCACATCTGGAAAGAAGCAAAAAAAATTGTGGATGCTCTCCAAGATGCATTACTTAGACAAAAGGTGATGGAACCAACCAGGGAAAGCTCAACACTGGATGTAGTGCTAACTGTGATAGCGTGTCGAATGTCTGCGTGAGTGCCCCTGTGAGCAACAGCGACCATCACACGGTGTGGTTTGAGATAAAAGCCATGGTACAGGCCAATCATAGCAAGCTCAAAGTCCTAAACTTCAAAAACACTGACTTCAATAAAATGGCCGAGTACTTAAAGGAGGAGATGACGGGGTGGAAGGAGATAAGGGAAGTGGAATTGCAATGGGCTAAACTAAACTAAAGGTGGCAATAAAAGGGTCAGATAAATATGTAAGAAAAGTAAATAAAAACAAGAGAAGGAAACCTATTTGGTTTTCCAAAGAGGTGGCTGCTCAAATAAAGGCAAAAACCACAGCTTTCGCAAAATTCAAAAGCTTGCAAACAGAACACCACAGACATGAATACAGGATCATGCTCAAAGAGTCTAAAAGAGAAATAAGGAGAGCAAAATCAAAAGGCAGAGAGGAAAAGATGGCTAAAGATGTTAAGGGTGGCGACAAAAACTTTCAGGTATATTCGGGAAAGGAAGAAGATCAGAGTTGGAATTGCAGGACTCAGAAGTGCTGGGAAAGGACTCGTGGAAAGTGACACTGAACTAGCAGAATTGCTAAACAAATACTTCTGCTCTGTTTTTACTAAAGAAGATCCTGGAGATGGACCAGCTGTGACTCCCAAATATAAAAATGGGAATGAAGTAGATACCACACCATTCACAGAAGATGAGGTGTTAGAACTTGCTAAACTGAAAGTGGACAAAGCCATGGGACCAGATGGGATACACCCCAGAATACTGAAAGAGCTCAGAGAGGTTCTTGCAGGACCATTAAAGGATGTCTTCAACAGATCCTTGGAAACAGGAGAGGTTCCTCAGGACTGGAGAATGGCTGATGTTGTACCTTTACACAAAAGTGGTGACAGGGAAGAAGTGTCAAACTACAGGCCCGTGAGCCTTACCTCGGTGGCGGGAAAAGTGATGGAAGCGCTCCTGAAAGAGCGAATAGTGAACTCTCTCAAAACCAACAGGTTGCAAGATCCAAGGCAACATGGTTTTACTGAAGGACGGTCTTGCCAAACCAATCTGATTGAGTTCTTTGACTGGGTGACCAAGGAACTAGATCAGGGGCATGCAATGGATGTCATCTACCTGGATTTCAGCAAAGCCTTCGATACTGTTCCTCATAGGAGGCTTTGTCAAACTCAGTAGCTTGGGGATGGGTCCCAAGTTGGTAAACTGGATTAGAAATTGGTTGACTGACAGACAACAGAAGGTGATGGTATATGGAGCTCACTCGGATGAGAGAAAGGTGATTAGCGGGGTGCCCCAGGGTTCGGTTCTGGGCCTGGCACTGTTCAATGTATTTGTGAGTGATATTGCTGAAGGACTGAATGGAAAAGTCTGTCTTTTTGCAGATGACACAAACATTTGCAACAGAGTGGATTCCCCTGAGGGAGTGATTAACATGAGGAAAGATCTACAAAAGCTGGAAGACTGGTCTAATGCTTGGCAAATACGATTTAATGCGAAAAAGTGCAGTGTCATGCACTTGGGTAGCAGAAATCCAAGGGAAATGTACGCGATAGGGGGTGAGAGGTTGGTATGCACAGTTCAGGAGAAAGACCTTGGTGTGATTATCTCTGATGATCTCAAGGTGGCAAAACAGCGCGACAAGGTGGTGGCAAAAGCCAGGAGGATGTTGGGCTGCATACAAAGAGGGATTACCAGCAGAAAGGAAGAGGTACTTATGCCACTGTACAAGTCACTGGTGAGGCCTCACTTGGAATACTGTGTTCAGTTCTGGAGACCATATCTTGCAAAGATGTAAAAAGATTAAATTAGAGACTTACCTGCTAATTGTAGTTCCTGGAGTAACTCCAGTCTAGTCCCAGAATCTCTGGGGTTGTCAACCTCATCCATCAGCTTTGGAGACTGAGAAGCTTCAGTGCTGTGATGTCACCGGTATATAAGGTCTGGCACCACCTCCTCACACCAGTTTACCTATTGACAAAAGCAGACTCACCGGAGCAACAAGTAAGTAATGAAAAGCAGACTCTAAAAACTGCCTAAATTGTAAAACCTGCCAACCCAACTATTTACAAGATCTTAGCATTGCATGCCGTGAGATCCTCTGTCCAGCATCTTAAACACATTAACCCCTGACTACCACGCCCTTACCTTGTGCTAAATAGCCTTATCATGCACTACGACCCCCAAAAGCATTAAAAGTGTTGCCTACCAGTAATATAGCTCCTGCTTCAGGCCATAGCACACCAACGAGATAGGGCGGGACACGGGACTAGACTGGAGTTACTCCAGGAACTACAATTAGCAGGTAAGTCTAATTTAATCTTTCTGTTCGTCCCTCCAGTCCCGGAATCTCTGGTGATGTACCAGAGCAGTAATTACCACTAACGGGAGGGTCCTGTTAGACTGGCCTGAAGCACAGCCGCTCCAAAACTGGAGTCCTTGTCCGCCTGCACATCCAGACGGTAATGCTTCACAAAAGGTATGTAGCGTCGACCAAGTAGCCGCTTTACAGATGTCTACTGCCGGCACCAAGCCACACTCCACCCAAGACACTGCTTGCGCCCTCGTGGAATGAGCCCGCAGTCCTTCCGGGACCATGCGACCACGCAAAATGTAAGCCGATGCGAAAGCCTCCTTTATCCAACGAGCAATTGAACCTTCCGGGGCCCCGCAAACACAAAAAGTCTGTCTGATTTACGAAAAGACGCTGTTCTAGCCACATACTTCAACGCCCGGTGAATATCCAAACTGTGAAGTCGCTCCGCCATCTGACCTTTACCTTTGACGCGAAAAACAGGCAATGACACCACCTGGTTCAAATGAAACACCGAAACCACCTTAGGTAAGAACGACGGAACTGGCCTCAATACCACCTTAGAATCGGAAAAAGACAAAGGGCTTCCTACATGACAGCGCCTGTAACTCCGAAACTCGTCTAACCGAGGCGATGGCCACCAAAAACACCACCTTCAGTGTAAGGTCTTTCAGCGAAGCCTCCACTAAGGGCTCAAAAGGCGCTTTCCCTAACGCCTCCAAGACCAATGGAAGATCCCACGCCGGAACTATCCGCTTATGCGGCGGCCGGAGAAGAGTTACCGCCTTCAAAAAACGCTCAACATCCGCATGACTACTCAGCAAGCTTCCCTGCACCTTACCCCTATAGCAGGATAAAGCTGCCAATTGCACCTTGAGCGAAGCCGCCGCTAGGCCCTTCTGAAAACCATCCTGAAGAAAGGACAGAATCTGTGGAACCGACGCCTTTAAGGGAACACAGTCCCGCTCTGCACACCAAGCCTCAAATACGCGCCACACTGACATATGCCACGGAAGTAGATCTCCGTCTCGCCTTCAGCAAGGTAGATATCACCGCTGCCGAATAACCTCTCGCTCTCAATAGCCAGGCCGTAAGCGAGAATCGATCCACCTGTGGCATGCAGAGAGGTCCTTGGGTGAGCAGATCCTTGCGCATGGGAAGCTTCCAGGACTGCCCCACTAAGAGTCTAAGTCCGCGTACCACGGTCTTCTTGGCCAATCTGGAGCAATTAGAACCACTCTTCCCTTGTGCTGCGCAATGCGCTGTATCACCCGCCTGATCAACACCCACGGAGGGAAAACATCAGCAACTGGTCTTCTGGCCACTTCTGAATGAGAGTGTCCAGCCCTTCCGCCATCCTCTCTCTCCTGCTGAAAAACCAATCGACCTTCGCGGACTGAAAGGTCGCCATGAGATACATTACCGGCGTCCCCCAGCGCTGTACCAACATCGCAAACACTTCTGGGTGGAGAGTCCACTCTCACGGGTCCACTCTTACTCGACTCAGAAAATCGGCCTCTATATTGTCTACTCCCACCACATGCGCCGCCGACAAGGCCTCCAGGTTCCCCTCAGCCCACTTGAACAAACTTTCCGCCTCGGCCTCCAGTGCCACGCTGCTGGTGCCCCCTTGTCGATTTACGTATGCCACCGCCGTTGCGTTGTCCGAAAACACCCGAATGGCCTTTTTCTGAACATAGGGGCCCCAACTCCTGGAGAGCCAGCGCCACCGCCCACAACTCCAGCCTGTTTATCGACCATGACTTTTCCAGGTCGGTCCACTGGCCCTGCACTAGGCGTCCCTGACAATGGGCTCCCCAGCCGTACAGACTGTTATCTGTTGTCAGAGACACCCATGCGGGAGCTTCCAATGACATCCCTGTTTCCAGACCTCCGGGCCTCAACCACCAACACAGCGCCAATCGAGTGTCTGGAGGACACGCCAACCTCTGGGACAGAGAATCCCTTTGATGCGACCACCTTCTCAACAGGGCCCGCTGTAACGGTCTCATGTGGGCTTGCGCCCACGGCACCACCTCTAGGGTCGCTGCCATAGTCCAAGACCTGCAGATACTCCCACGCTGTGGGACAGCGTTGTTTGAGAAAACGACGCACCAAGTGTCGGAGACCAGCACCCGCTGCTGCGGCAGAAACACTCGACCCATGCTCTATCGAAGCGGGCCCCGAGATACTCCAGGTTCTGAGACGGAACCAACTTGCTCTTTGCTGTGTTGACCACCCAACCGAGACTCTGCAATAGATCTACCACCTTGGCTGTAGCCACCACACTTTCCTCCCTGGACTTTGCTCTGATTAACCAATCATCCAGATATGGGTGAACCAAGACACCTTCCTTCCGCAATGCTGCCGCCACTACCACCATCACCTTGGTGAAAGTTTGCGGCGCAGTTGCCAGGCCAAAGGGAAGCGCTTGAAACTGAAAATGACCCATCGGCACTGCAAACCTGAGGAATTTCTGATGCTCCTGGCATATGGGAATGTGCAGATACGCTCCGATAGGTCCAGGGACGTCAAAATAGTAATTACACTTACCTGGTAATTGTAGTTCCTTGAGAGACGACAGCTTAGTCCTCGACGTATGGGTAGTGCACCTCCTCCTGCAGCATGAAGACTGGACCAATCAGATTTCAGCTCCCCTGGGACCATCATATCCAGCAACTCAGGACCTCCAGGGAACTACTGACAAAGCAAACTCAAACACGTAGCCAACCTTTAATAATATTTCTCTCACAGTAAATGTATCCCTAAAATTTTTTTTTTTTTTTTTTTTTTGGTAGCCAAAATCCCCAACGAAGAGGAACGGAAGTCCCGCCCCTGCCACAGCAGAAACGGATAGATAGAAAGGAAAGGGAGCGAATGAAAAGAAAGCAGAAGAAAACGCACTCACCTGGGAATACTGACCTCTGAACCCAAAGCGTGCCGTGCTAAAGGAAAGAACACAGGGAGAGGCAGGAGGACTAAGCTGTCGTCTCTCAAGGAACTACAATTACCAGGTAAGTGTAATTACTATTTCCTTATCGTTCCTCCAGCTTAGTCCTCGACGTATGGGATGTATCAAAGCAGCCTAACGGGTGGGATTTTGCCAGCCGGCACGCAAAACCGCGGAACCAAAACCGGCATCGCTCGCCGCCAAAACATCAAGGCGATAATGTTTACTGAAAGTGTGCAAGGAGGACCAAGTAGCCGCCTTACAAATATCCACCGGCGAAACCAAACTGAATTCCGCCCAGGACGCTGCCTGTGCTCTCGTAGAATGAGCACGCAACCCAGCCGGCGGAGCCCTACCGTGCAAAAGATAAGCTGAACCAATCGCCTCTTTAATCCACCGAGAAATAGAAGCCTTCGCCGCCGCCTCCCCTTTACGAGGACCGCCAAACAGCACAAACAAGCGGTCTGACTTACGAAAATCACTGGTAACTTTTAAATAGTGTCGCAAAACCCTCTTGAGGTCCAACCGACTTAGTCCGCGATCTGAAGCATGCCCTTCGGACTCCGAAAAAACCGGAAGGGAAACAACCTGGTTCAAGTGAAAAGAAGAAGCCACCTTAGGTAAGAAGGAAGGCACAGGCCGTAGGACCACTTTGTGAGCCGAGAAAGACAGAAAAGGCTCCCTGCAAGAAAGAGCCTGAAGCTCAGAAATACGGCGGGCCGAAACAAATTGCGACCAGAAATACCGTCTTAAGAGTCAAATCCTTAATAGAACTCCTAGAAAGCGGTTCAAAAGGAGCTGCAGCGAGAGCTCGCAGCACCAGATTAAGATCCTATGAGGGTACCGATACTCTACGGGCCGGGCGTAACCTAGAAACAGCCCGCAAAAAACGAACGACATCAGGATGAGCACCTAAAGACACGCCCTGCACTTTGCCGCGATAACAGGACAGTGCTGCTAATTGGACACGCAAAGAACTGGCGGCCAGACCTTTGGTAAAACCGTCTTGCAAAAAATCCAGAATTATTGGTAGAGAGGCCGTAGCCGCTCGGATCTGATGCCTAGAGCACCAGTCCTCAAAAGTACGCCATACCCGAACATAGGCCAGGGAAGTAGATCATTTGCGCGCTTGTACCAGGGTCGCCACAAACAAACGGGAGTAACTGCGTTTTTTTAGCCGAGCCCTTTCAATAGCCAGGCCGTAAGAGAGAATCTCTCCACTTGCGGCATGCGGAGGGGACCCTGGAACAGCAGGTCCGGAAACAAGGGAAGCTGCCAGGGAGGACCTTCCACCAACCGCATCAGGTCGGCATACCAAGGACGACGAGGCCAATCCGGCGCTATCAACAGCACCCGACCCCGGTGAGCTTTGACACGCTGAATAACGCGCCCCAGCAGGGGCCACGGAGGAAACACGTAGAGAAGGCCCGTGGAGGGCCAAGTCTGCAAAAGGGCGTCCAGGCCCTCGGACATCGGCTCCCTCCGACGACTGTAGAACCGAGCTGCTTTCGTTGAGCGGCAAGTGGCCATGAGGTCCATGACCGGTTCGCCCCAACGCTGAACCAGCTGAGCGAAGACCCGGGGATGGAGTTCCCATTCGCCTGGATCTACCTGAACTCTGCTTAGGAAGTCCGCTGTCACATTGTCTTTCCCGGCGATGTGTGCCGCGGAGATGGCCGTCAGCCGGAGCTCTACCCACTCGAACAACGTCCGAGTCTCCGCCTCCAGACCGACGCTTCCGGTTCCGCCCTGCCGGTTGATGTAGGCCACGGTCGCTGCATTGTCGGAGAGAACCCGAATCGCTCGAGACGATATCCGGGTCTCGAAGTGTTGCAGTGCCAAGCGAACAGCCCGAAGCTCCAATCGGTTGATCGACCATGCACTCTCCTCCGGAGACCAGGGCCCCTGAACGAACTGGCCCTCGCAGTGCACGCCCCAGACCGTCAGGCAGGCATCCGTTAGGAGAGGAACCCAGTCCGGCTGCTCCAAGGGCATCCCAACTCGAAGGGTGAGTGGATTCAACCACCAACTGAGATCCCGCCGAACCGCCAGCGGGCAGGGTAGGCGTTTGCTCAGAGAATCGGACTGGTTGGACCAGCGACGGAGCAAAGCCCGCTGGAGAGACCGCATGCGAAAACGCGCCCAAGGTACCACCTCCAGGGAAGACGCCATCGTCCCTAGCAACTGCAGGTAGAGCCAGGCCGTCGGGGCTGGAGATCTGCGGAACCTCCGCACCAGAGACTGAAAAGTCAAGATCCTGCGTTCGGGAAGAGACACCAACCCCTGGCACGTTTCGAACTGTACCCCCAAATATTCGAGAAGCTGCGTCGGGACCACATGGCTCTTGCGTGGATTGACCACCCATCCGAGAGACTGCAAGAGCGCGATGACTTTCTCCGTCGCCGCCAAGCATTCCGCGCGAGACATCCCGCGAATCAGTCGTCTAGGTAAGGATGAACCAGCACGCTGTCTTTGCGGAGAGCCGCTGCAACCACCATGATTTTGGTGAATATGCGTGGCGCGGTCGCCAGACCGAAAGGCAATGCCTGAAACTGGAAATGACCCCACGGCAGCGCGAAGCGAAGATACCTCTGCTGGTCTTCCCGAATAGGGATATGGAGATAAGCCTCCGTGAGGTCGAGAGACGTAAGAAATTCGCCTCGGCGAACGGCAACCATGACAGACCTTAGAGTTTCCATCCGAAAGTGGGGAACCCGCAGACAACGATTTACTCCTTTGAGATCCAAAATGGGACGAAGATCGCCACCCTTCTTTGGCACCACGAAATAGATGGAATACCGTCCCAGGCCATATTCTGCCGTCGGAACGGGAATGACCGCCCCCAGCTGAAGACGATCGAGCGTTTGACGGACCTGAAGGGTCTTTCGAACCCCCCGGCATGGGGACGCTACAAAGGAATCGAGCACGGGACGGGCCAGATCGAGAACATAGCCGTCCCGTATGATGTCTAGAACCCACTGATCGGAAGTAATTTGGGCCCAAGTGGAGAGAAAACGTCGAAGACGCCCTCCGATCACCAGCAGCTCCCCCTGGGCCCGCTGCCCTTCATTGGGGCTTGCGAGGGGCCGGGGAACTACCCGCCGAGAACCCTCGGCTGGCTCCCCGAAAGCCGCGAAAACTCGACGCCCGGGAGCTATATCTTCCTCGCTGGAAGCTGCCATAACGGGGCGACCGGAAACTACGAAAGTCCCGAAACTGTCCCCTAGCTACTGGAAGCGATCTACCCCGCTTGGGTCTATCCTCCGGCAGGCGACCGCCTTTGGAATCTCCCAGATCCTTGACCAACTTATCCAAATCCTCTCCAAAGAGTAATTTACCTTTAAAAGGCAATTTGCCCAGTCGCGATTTGGAAGATCCATCGGCCACCCAATTTTTTAACCAAAGGGCTCTACGTGACGCTACCACGGATGCCATGCTATTGGAGAGAGCTCTGATGAGATCATACTGGATATCCGCCAAATACGCCGTGCCGGATTCCAAGCGGTGAATCTCCGTCAGCATATCAGTATCCAAGGAAGGAGTGTGTTGAAACCGCTGAACCCAGCGTAAACAGGCCCGGGCTACCCAAGCCCCACAAACGGAAGCCTGTAAAGCAAGTGCGTCCGCCTCAAAAGCTTGCTTCAACAGTCCGTCCATTTTGCGGTCCTATGGCTCCCGCAAAGCCGCACTGCCTTCCACCGGAATGGTGGTCTTCTTAGTAACCGCTGACACGGCTGCGTCGACCTTGGGGGACCGAAACCGCTCTAGATCCGTTTCCGATAAAGGATAAAGGCGACGCATCATCTTGACTCCCTTGAGACCAGACTCAGGAGTGTCCCACTCGTTCTGAATCATCTGGTCAATAACCTTATGAATGGGGAAGACCACATTAGTTTGCCTTACTGCCTGAATAATGGGATCTGCCCCGTCCGCCTCGTCCACTTGAGCAGTAGGGGCCAGACCTAGCGTCTGAAGCGCTTCGGAAACAAGAGCTGGAAGCTCTTCACGGCGGAACACTCTAATAATCTTCGCCTGATCCTCCGGCTCCGGAAGCTCGCCTTCCTCCAGACCATCGGCATCCACGTCCGGGTCAAACTCGGTGTCATCCCCCTCAGGCCAGTCCGTCTCCGCTGAACTAGGGTCGTGCATCCGCAGACGCTTAGGAGCTCTGTGTTCAGACAACGGAGGCTCTCCTGGAGATGACTGGGCCGACAGCCCCTGCGGTGGAAGAGGCGCCGCTCCCATAACCTGGCGCCTACGGCAGAACGCCTGGTGCAGGAGTAAAACAAAGTCGGGCGAAAAATCCTCCAAGGGCAACGCCCCTCCGAGGCCTGACTGCGCCACCGGCGCCGAACCACCGTTAGAAGGAAGCCCCGAAGGTCCCTCCAGCGGAGATTCTAAATCCCCTGATGTGGCACCAGACGGTGCTGTCGCAGGCAAAGAACTTTCCAGACGCTGTTCCATGCTGCGAGAAAGCGAAGCACAGCGTGGACACACTCCTGTGTCTGCGTCGACGCCCCGCCAAGATCCACAAATGAGACACAGAGATCCTGCTGACATGAAGACCCTAGTGCTGGGGGAAACTAGCCGTCAGTGGTCAAAAATGACAGGGAAGAGTCCGCTCACTGACCCAGAAGAACCCAGCGGGAACTGGGCAGTAGCGGTCAAAGGAAAGCCTGTACAGGGAAGGTGGTTAAGTTTCCCGTTCACCTGGTAAAAGAAGGCAGCTTTCTTTACCTTTGTATTTTTTTTTTTATTTTTTTTTAATAAACTCACCCAAGGACACCCGAAGGCTCAATCACCGAACAAAACCCCCAAAACAAATAACCAAGAACCGCCCCGCCAGAGGAGGGAAAGTACTCGCAGAGGCGCCCCCCCCCCTCCTTAACCGCGGGACCGCTGAGGACAAGGATAAAAAAGAAATCAAAGGAAATAAATTAAAGAAATTAAAGAAATTGAATAAATGAAATAAATTAGAGAGGAATGCAAAAGAAACAGTAAATCTACCGCGGGGTACCCCGGAGAAAGAACCGCGAGGCAGGAAAAGATGGCCGCGGCAGCCAGACAATTTTGGCGCGCTTCTGAACTTTCCCCCAGCAAAGCAAACAGCCCGAGGCAAGCGCCGCTGCGGCTGGGCCTGCGCCTCGCTCAAATCGGGTACACTGGGAGCCCCCCCCCGTACTAGCATGAGCCGCGATGAGAGACCCCCGAACGGCTGGGGAAATTTCAGAACTGAGCTCAGCAGCCGTCCCGATTCCCCACAGCCGCAGCTCTTACCGGCAGTAAGTCAGCAGTCCCCTCCAACCTCCGGAGAGGAGCTGCAGTTCAGCCGCCGCTGGAGCTCTGCCCCGAAGGTTCCTGGGGCAGAGATCCACTTCCTTTCAACAGACAGGGCAAAGCAGAATCGCGGCAAAGGCTGAGCAGGAGAGGGACCTTCCTCAGGCACCCCCCTCCCCCACTGAATGCCGAGATTAGGCAGAAGAAATTTAAAGGGATAGCCTCCTAAGCTAAAACAAATGAAAATAAGCTCTGATAGGACTGAAATAAGATCAAAAGGTTAGCTAAAAACAAATTCCACTATCTGATGAACTAGTGAGCCCAGCTAGGCTCACTAACGTCCTCCTGCTGCATGGAGACTGGACACACTGGAGTTCCTGAGTTGCTGGATATGATGGTCCCAGGGGAGCTGAAATCTGATTGGTCCAGTCTTCATGCTGCAGGAGGAGGTGCACTACCCATACGTCGAGGACTAAGCTGGAGGAACGATAAGGAACTCTCCTTTTCTCAGCGTTACGACGGACTTGAGAGTCTCCATCCAAAAATGAGACACGCAGACAGCGATTCACCTTATTTAAATCCAGAATGGGATGCCAAGTCCCTTCTTTCTTTGGTACCACGAAATAGATGGAGTATCGACCGCAACCTAATTGGTCTGCAGGAACCGGGACAATTGCTTTGAGCCATAGAAGCCTTTGCACCATCTCCTGCACTGCCTTGCGCTTTGCTCGAGCCCGGTACGGCAAACGAACGAACGAACGAATCCGACACTGGACTCTGCACCTCTAGCGCATAACCTTCTCGCACCACCTCCACCACCCACCGATCGGACGTGAGCTGTGCCCAGGCAGGGTAAAAATCCCATAGCCGACCCCCTACGGGAACTAGCTCTCCCTGTACCCCCCTGACTTCATTGTGACTTTTTGAAGGAGGAGGACGAGGACGCAGCTGCAAAACCTCTGTTTGCTCCTCGAAACCCTCGACCCCCCTGGGATCTACTAGGAAAGCGACCTCGCTGGAATTGGCTCCCCCTCGGGAAATTGAAGTGACTGAAGTCCCGCTGCTGCCCCCAAAGCCCGGGAGTCTAGCGGCTCTGTTTCTGCTTGTCCTCTGGCAACCTACTGCCCTTCAACTCCCCTAAATCCTTAACCAACTTTTCCAAATCTTCACCAAAGAACAGCTTTCCCCGGAAGTGGAGCCTACTCAACCGTGCCTTGGAAGAACCATCCGCTGCCCAATTTCACAGCCAAAGACACCTTCTCCCTGCAACCACCGAACCTATACTCTTTGCTAAACCCTGGATCAGGTCATAATGAATGTCAGTGAGATATGCCGCCCTGGATTCCAATCTAGATGCCTCTTCGGACGCCTCTCCAGAACTGTCGCACTGGACTCACTGCGCCCAGCGTAAACAGGCTCTCGCTACCCAGGCTCCGCAAATGGACACCTGTAGTGACAACGCATTAGCCTCGAAAATCTGTTTTAGCAACATTTCCAATTTGCGGTCTTGTGTATCTTTAAGAGCCGCTGCACCTTCTACCGGGATAGTAGTTTTCTTGGTCACCGCTGAAACAGCTGCATCCACCCTGGGAGCCTTAAATAACTCCTGGTCCTGATCCAAAAATAGGGTACAGCCGTGCCATAACCCTAGAACCTTTAAGAGTGGCCTCCGGCATATCCCATTCCTCTTGAATCATCTCCTTAAACACCCTATGTACTGGAAAAGCCCTCCGAGTTTTCCAAAACGCCTGGAGCAGCGGATCCTCAAGGGTAGCGTCCTCCACCGGTCCTGCATCCGGCATATTAAGAGACTCTGCAATGAGCGCCGGGAGCTCTTCCCTACGAAAAACCTGAACTACTCGTGCCTGATCTTCCTGTTCTCTAATCTCACCTTCCTCTAGATCCTCCAGATCCCTTTCTATGTCCGCCTCCTCGGACCGGACGTCCTCCGAGACAATGGAAGGAGCTAGAAGATCTTTATTGGGCCTGGCCTTTTTGGCACTGATGAACAGAGTCAGGAGACGTGGCAGGTAAATAGGCCTTTATTATCCCACGGATCAAGTGTGCCAACCCGACACTGGCCGTGTTTCGTATTACACTTCCTCAGGGGTTTACGGCTCACTGCAATTACAAGGGGAACCCTGCTCTCGAGCGGATTGCCAGCTTATACACAATCCGCTCGAGAGCAGGGTTCCCCTTGTAATTGCAGTGAGCCGTAAACCCCTGAGGAAGTGTAATACGAAACACGGCCAGTGTCGGGTTGGCACACTTGATCCGTGGGATAATAAAGGCCTATTTACCTGCCACGTCTCCTGTGCTCTTTGGTTGCCTATGTGGCAGAGTGCTGTTTTTTGGTGGTACCTTTTTGGCACTGATGCCAGACGCTGCTGCTGACAACGGCGAAGGGGGCCTCTTCTGCTCCAGAGCAGACCCTGAGGTACTAGCTGCGGTCGTTCCCTGCGTGCCCGCCAGCGTCCTTTGGAGCAGCGCCATGAAATCGAATGCAAAAATCGCCGCCAGATTGCCCGCTACCGGCTGCTGAGAAAACGGAGGCACCGTCGGTGAAGGTACACTAACTGCAGGCTCAGTAGCCGGTAGAGATGGGAGACTTGGCGCCATCAGGTCCTCCAACACCTGACCTGTAGCCTCTGAATTGGCAACCACCTCCCTGGCTTCCACTTCTGGAGTGCACCCACTACATACACCTTCCTGCGAGACTGAACTCTTCTTAGCCCCACACAATAGGCACAGTTGTTTGGAAGGCATGTTGCCCTGGTCCAAGCACTCAGCAAAAACCCCCCAAATAAAAAAAAAATAAATAAAATTAAAAAAAATTTACATCAGCGTCTTCAGCATCGCTCTCCCACTTAAACCCTGAAGAAACCAATGAAAAATGAAGCTCCTAAGCCGAGCTAGGAAGCACCAAGCCCCCCCACTGTTCAGCCGGCGATCTTCCCGCTCTCAGCCACGCGGCGTGGCCTGCTTCCTCTAACAAGCTGTTTCCTGCCGAAAACTGCCTTTGCAGCTGCCGATCCGCTAACGGATCACTTACAAATTGCCCCTTTTTTCTGTTCTTGCATTCCTTACCTGCACACCGCACAGCAGACTAACTGCTCGTCACCTGTGAAAGCCCCGCATAGCGTGAACACAGCCACGGTTGAAGCTCAGAGCTGTCAGCGCTGGCAGGCAATTACTTCTGCACTCAAGGCGCTCTGAAAATGCCAGCTCCTGTCCCTTCACTACCGGGACGGTAACCAGCAAAAGATCCTCTCCCCGAAGTCACTGAAACCCCAACTCTGGCTCCTGACTGTTCCCTGGAGAAACTACAGCGAGGGGGAGGGAGCAGAGGACCTCAGGGCAAAATGAAAGCAGTTTAACCAGCCAACTGTAAGTAAAGAAAAACGCTTTCCAATGCGATTTCCTCTCTCTTCTTTGAATTTCCTGTCTACCTCTACTTAATCGTTCCTCTAATGAGCCCTAAAAACCCTGGGCTCACCAGCTGCTTTGGAGACTGATAAACTGGTGTGAGGAGGCGGTGCCAGCCCTTATATACCGGTGACATCACAGCAGCACTGACGTTTCTCAGTCTCCAAAGCTGCTGGATGAGGTTGACAACCCCAGAGATTCCGGGACTAGACTGGAGGGACGATCAGGAAGACTGGAAACTGTTCAGAGAAAGGTGACCAAAATGATTTGGAGCCTGCGTCAGAAGCCTTATGAGAAGGGACTTGAAGACCTAAATATGTGCACTTTGGAGCAGAGGAGGGACAGGGGAGATATGATTTAGACTTTTAAATACTTAAAGAGAAATGATGAACAAACAAACCTCTTCCAAAGACGGGGAAGCTGTAAAACTAGAGGGCATAACATGAAGCTGCAAGGTGGTAAATTGAAAGGCAATGTCAGGAAATATTTCTTCACTGAAAGGGTGGTGGATGCTTGGAATGCCCTCCCGATGAAAGTGGTGGGGGCAAACACGGTGATGGAATCCCTTTACAGCAACAGGATAAACACAAAATAAAAACGGTACCATCTAAAGTCTCAACAAATAGGGGTGTCCTACATGGAGTGGTGGGTTCACCCCTAAACAAAGATGGGGAGGGGTGGCCTGCACAGAGCGACAGGTGCACCTACTCTTGCCATCTTGTTGGGCAGTCTAGATGGAGCCATGCTGGTCTTTATCTGCCGTCACTTACTATGTTACTATATCCCTTCAGAAGCCTTTTTTTGTCCAGTAATGACTTAAGGGCCTGTTTACTAAACATTAATGTGCATTAAGTGCCACTGCATCCATAGAAATTAACGGGTGCTGCTTCACTTAGCACATGTTAACATTTGTGAATGACCATTAAACTTTTAGTAAGCATGTCTAAATACCATTTGAATGTACAGTGATGAAGGCAGGCTACCATATTTCTACATTACTATCCTCTGGTGCAGTGGTTTCTCAACCTGTGGGTCGCGACCCCAATAGGGGTCGCCTCACTCCACCGTTAAAAAAAAAAAAAGGCGTACAAGTTGCTGCCGAGTTCGCTTCTCGGCAGCGGCAAACTCACAGACTCCAATCTTCTGCAGCTGCTGCTCCCTGCCTCTTAGGGAACTGCTGCTATGCCTGTAAAACTGTTGGAGCCTTCCTGCCTCTTGATGGGCTCCGTGCAGCATTGTCCCGCCTCCAAAGGAAGTGGTAAACAACTTCCTCTGGAGGCGGGACAATGCTGCACGGAGCCCGTCGAGAGACAAAAGGCTCCACAACGATTTTACAGGCATAGCCGCGGTTCCCTAAGAGACATGGAGCCGCGGCTGCAGAAGAAGGGAGGCAGACATGGACAGAGGGGAGAGACAGGGGGATATACTGGACAGACAGGGAGAGACAGTGCGGATTAGGATTATAATGGGCAGATGGGGGGCCTAGGACTGGTAATGGGTTGATTAGGGAAGGCTAGGACTGGGAATGGACTGATCAAGGGGGGGGGGGTTGGGAATGGTAATGGGCTGATGGGGAAGGGGTAGGACTGGTAATGAGCCGATTAGGGGAGCCTAGCACTGGTAATGGGGTTGAGGAAGGACTAGCATTGGAAAATGAGCCGATTAGGGGAGGCTAGAACTTATTTTGTGTGCAAGGAAGAAACAAGATCATACAGAGGAAAGGTATGTCCCCTTTCCATCCTCGCTCCCCCAGATTCTGCTCCTTTCTCCACCCTGACCCCAGCATCTGCCCACTTTCAGCCCCCCCCAGCATTATCCCTTTCCTGTCCTCTCCATCAGCTGCCTTCTAGCCCCAGCCCCCCCCCCCAGCATCAGCTCCCTTCCAGACCCTCCAAGCTTTGTCTTTTAGTTACAGTTCTTCCCAACATCAGCTTCCTTCCAGTCCCAGAACCTCCCAGCATCATTTCTCTTCTAATTCCAGCCCCCCCCCCCGACCATCCTAACATCTCCCTTCAGGTCTCACCTCTTAAACCAGCGAGGCCATGGGGTCCCTCGGGGAGTAGGGCCATGTGCAGGCAACATTCCCGCACATGCATAGGGCCGGCTCTGGTTACAACTGTCTGGATTATCTGATATTTTAATACAAATTAAAGAAACCACACAAACACACCAAAGATTACTGTAGTTTAACTGTACAGAATTAGAATTTACTGTGCGATATTAGTAAAATCTCTTCCAGTTACCATTATACTTTGTGCAAGTAGCGTGATTCTTTCCAAATCAATTCTACCAATTCAAATGCTACCAATTCTACCAATTCAAAATGCTACCCAGAAGACAACCTAGACACTAGCAAAACTAGCACCTCAATACAACCAGAAAAGGGCTAGTTAGTCAACCTTCTCTCCAGTCCTATGGTGAACTACCTGAAAAGCACATGCAATATCCAAACGAGTTTATAATATTGTATATAGCATTAATTTAACCTGTACATAGTTCTCCCGGTTGTCCCTTGTTGAATTTCCCTGTTCATTGTAAACTCAATGTTACTTGTATGCATTGTAGTATGTTCTTGTTTAATGTACACCGCACTGATTGTAATAGCGCTGTATAAAAGAAATGTTAAATAAATAAAATAAATAAAGAAACTTCATGTGTTAACAGTAGAATTTATTTTTTATTTAACTTGATGGGCACAGTTTTACCAAAGTGCGTGAGGGAACTTCCTCTCCTGCCTCCCACCCTGCTGTGCTCTTATTATACACACAAGTAATGAAATGAGCTTGTCAGAACGTAAGGACCACATGGGATAATTCTGTGCAATGCCAAAGTTGCACAGAAATTATGCATTTGACTTACTGAAGCTATTCACTGGGGGCTTGGATGCAAACTGCATTATACTGGGAGATTTTCCTGGCCTAGCTCCCTGATGCTGAAAGCAAGCTAGTGCAGGAAAACTGCAAGCAAACCCACTATACTAAAGCATAGCACAGTGGGTATATGCTAACGTTGTGCAAAAGAATTAATTTTGAATTGCTCCAGATGTAGAAAAGCTGCACTGAAATGTTACACCTGCCTGGAGCATTAACAGAAGTGTAAAAAAAAAAAAAGCAAGCTTTGCTAAGATGCAGAGGAAGCAAAAGGATAGTCTTGATGTGCAGTCTGACATTTTATTTCATTTAACAGGTTTTATATACTGCTTGGTAATGTACTTTAAACAGGGACATTGATAACTTGGATTTTTCTGAGGCAATGGAGGGTTAGGTGACTTGCCCAAGGTCACAAGGAATGCTAGTGGGAATCAAACCCTTGTCTCTGGGTTCCAAAGCCAGTGTTCTTAACCATTAACCACTTCAACTCAGATGACCAAGGCAGACCCCCAATCACACATTCCCCCACCTTATCCCCTCCCCCAACCCAGACACCACTGAAATACCATCGATAGCCTGGTGGCCCCAACCCTCTCCCACAAAGTGCCAAAAAAAGCTCCCTGGCCTAGTCAGTCTGCCATGTAAGGTGTTTAATTGTTAACACATTTTAAAATGTTACAGATTTTTTTTTAATTTTAAGCATAAGGCTCCAATTAATGGTGTTTCAGCCGACTGGCGAAAGTAAAAAGTAAAAAGAAAAATTGGTAGAGTATGGGATAAAAAGTCGTCTCAAGGTGGGCATATATTCTGGTGAGGAATACAGTAGGGGGATTTTTGATTTAACATTGAGATGGTATGCATTCTGGAAATATATATTAACCATAACACACAACACATTGTAAAACTTCAAGTTTGTGCTAAAAGGTGAAATTTTACTTACCAGTTAATATCCTTTCCTTGAGTCCTGCTAGACCAGTCCAGACAAATGATTGTGTTCCCCTATCAGCAGATTGGTGGAGACAAAGAACCAATGAAAAGCCTAGATTTCAATGTCATCACTCCTATGCCTCTATTTGCCTCAGCCAGAGAACTCTTCAGTGTGCATACCAAAACATAAGGGAGAAACATGGCAAGCCTCTCACAACCTCAATCGTGGGCAACAATGAGTAATCAACAGTAGAGAGCTATGTACAGGAAAGCATAAAACAGAAGGCTGTCGGTAAAAGATGAACCTGTAGAGCCAAGTATAAAAATCATAGTGGAGCCAAGAATAGAGCAGCAGAAACAGAGCAAATACGTTTTCAGGGGTGGGCCCTGGATTGGTCTAGCAGGACTCAAGGAAAGGACATCTGGTTACACCTTCCATATCTTGCTAGACCAGTCAAACATATGGGACATACCAAAGCTATGACTCCACTGGGCGGAAAAAAAAAAAAAAAATAAATAAAAAGGGAAGAACATAGCAGCTCGCAAAACCCTTGAGCTAAAGGCTGTATCAGCCCACGTGTGGACATCTAAGTGGTAATGTTTGACAAAAGTGGAAAAAAGATGCCCATGTTGCCACCCAAGAAACATCTGCTGGGGCTACCGAGCTCTGCTCTGCACACAAGGGATGTCTGTGCTCTCGTAAAATAGGTGCACAAACCCTCTGGAACCAGTTGGTTCAACAGATACGCCAAGGCTATGGACTCCTTAATCCAGTGCCCTAAAGTCTACTTAGCCACTGTATCACCCTGGTGGGTTCACCCCTAAACAAAGACATGGGGAGGAGTGGCCTGCACAAAGTGACAGGTGCACCTACTCTTGCCATCTTGCTGGGCAGACTAGATGGGCCATGCTGGTCTTTATCTGCCATCACTTACTATGTTACTATGTGTGGGTCAAACAGCACCAAAAGAGTCTGACTTACGAAAAAAAAAAAAAATTAGTAATCTCCAAGTACCTGAGAAGCACCCTCCAGACATCCTTATCCTTCTCTTATTTTATTTTAATTTCTTATATACCGCGCTATTAAAAATCAGCACGGTTTACATTAGAACTGAACAGTGCAACAATGCATTAATATCACAATGTGCTTACATAGAACAGGGGGACAATCATGAAGGGGAGAACTGGGGTGGCAACATGGGCATCTTTTTTCCACTTTTGTCAAACATTACCACTGCTCCTTAGAGGACAGGTAGACTACTTAGTTCACATAAAAGGGAGAAGTCACCTTAGGCAAGAAGATGATACAGAATGGAAACAGCCTCCTTTGAAAAAGATAGATAAGGATCTCGCAAGACAGAGCCTTGCTCGGAAATCCACCATGCGGAACAAATTGTAGCCAAGACGACCGTCTTGAGCATCCCTCAAAAGTAGCACGTTTCAAAAGGCTCAAAGGGCATCAACGTCAGGGCCCTGAGTACCAGACATAGATCCCAGGAAGGGACCACAGACCGGAGGGGAGAATGCAGACACCAAACCTCCTGGTGAAAGTGTGAAACATCCAGGTGCAAGGCTAGAGCCTTACCAGCCACTAGACCTTGGAAACAGGCCAAAGCTACCACCTGAACTTTCAGGGAACTAAGTGAAAGGTCCTTCTCCAGGCCATCCCGTAGAAAAGCCAAATATAGTACTGTGGCTGCCTCAGGAGCCAACTGCTGAGCACCGCAGCATCACTCAAAACAGGTACCACACCCGCACTGGCTTGACTGACCTCCTCGGGGCTCTGAGCAAAGATCACCACCACAGAATAGCCCATATGCGCTAGCCGTCTCCTTTAAAAAGCCAAGCCGTAAGCACGTTGAATAACACGTTCAATTTAAATTCTAATGTAATGTAGTAAATCTTCTACTATTCATTAAAAACCCTGTTGCAATAGGCCCTGAGATGGAGGTGGCGCCTGCAGGAGCTACATCAGGTCTCCAAACACACACACACACTCCTCAGCCAGTCCAGTGCCACCAGGACAATCCTGCCGTGGTGGCCTTCTGTACACCGAACCCTACATCCCACCAGGGGTCACAAAGTAAATACGTACATCAGGTGCTGACTTGGCCAAGGCTGGACCAGGGCATCTATGCCCTCAGACCCCATCTCCTTGTAGCAACTGAAGAATCAGCAAGATTTGGCATTGGAGCCCAGTGGTAAAGAATCAACTGAAATGTCTCCAGACAACTCCCACTCTCCAGGATCCAGAGAGTACCAGCTGAGGAAGTCTGCTTCCACAATGTCCAACCCATAAATGTGCTGAGCTGACAAAAACTAGGAGGTTCTTCTCCGCCCGGGCAAACAGAAGGGTCATATCTAGAGCTATCCCAGCACTCCTCATGCCACCTTGCTGATTGACATAAGCCACCGTTGTGGTCTTGTCTGAAAACACTCAAACCGCCAGGCCCTTGACCAGAGGTTGTAAATGTATAAGAGCCAACCTAATGGCCCTTGCCTCAAGGCGATTGATCAACCACACCACTTCCCTGGGGTCCAATGACCTTGGCAATGGGCTCCCCAGCCTGAGAAACTGGCATCCAGGAGAAATCAGTGGCATGCCCTTCCTCAGATGACAGGGCTGTTACCACCCTCACAGGCTGGACTTCACCATCCATGGGAGCCGGAGCCTGCGCTTGAACTCCTGAGAACTCAGGGTCCAACGAGTTGGCAAGGACCGCTGGTATCATGGGTGTGTGCTCATGCAGCCACTCCATCTCTTGGTTGCTGCCATCAATCCGAGAAGCTGAAGATACTCCCAGACTCTGGGAGCCTGCTTCGCACAGAACAGTGCCTGGAAAATTCTGCCCACTCGAGTGTTGAAAAGAGCTCCTAGGAACTGCAGAGACTGGGAATCAATCACCTAGCCAAAGCTTTCCATAAAAAAAGGACATCACTCAAGATCCTTCTGAAAGGGAACAGGCCCCGATGAGCCAGTTGTCCAGATAGGGTTGGACAGAGATCCCTTGGCACTGCAGCTACCACAACATGGCCTTGGAGAAGGATCTCAGGGCAGTGGATAACCTCAAAGGGGAGTGCAGCAAACTGTTAGTGAGAGCCAAATATGGCAAACACAGATACTTTTGCCGATCTGGTTCAGGAGGCCAGATCCAGGGAAGCCAAGAACAACTCTTGGTGCACTGTTTGCATCAGAGTGCAAGGTTTCCATCATGAAGTGCAGGATACGCAGGTGCTCGACCGTCTTTAGGTCCAGAATGGGCCAAAAGGAAGTGTCCTTTTTGGGCACTACAAAACAGATGGAGTATCTGCCCTTGCCCTGCTTGTCCGTGGGGATGGGCATCAGCGCCTTTAGGTGCAGAAACATTTCCAAGATGGTCTGTACAGCAGAACCTTTGATTGCAGAGCCACAAGGGGAGATGAAGGCATCCGGAATGGTCTCTTTGCATTCAAGGACATAACCGAATTGAATGGTGTCTAGCAACAGCGGATCCTTGGTAACCCAGGCCCATTCCTGAAAAAGAAAAAAAAAAAAAGCAAAGCAAAGCCTGCCTCCAACTGGAGGAACCAAGGAATGGACCCCCAAACCTTCATTTCACAGCCTGGTGGAGCAGTATCATCTGGCAGAAGAGACTGGATCCACTGGAGCAGGGCTCGGGACATCAGGCTGGCATACACCGCTAACTGCAAAATAGCAGCTGCCACAGCAACAAATCCAGCTTACAGTCCAGAAAATCCTTTAAGGCCGATCTGCCAACTACAGGCATGGCAGTCTCTCTGGTAACTGCTGTGACCTGTGCATCCACTTTGGGAACAAGCAGCCACTCAACATTCCTCCTCTGGGAGAGCGTAGATCTTCTTACAAATCCTTAATCCCTTAGGCAGCGAGCCAGGAGAGTCCCACTTTGATCAGATCAAACCTTGATCACCTCAGAGCTGGAAGACAGTAATGGATTTCCATACTACTTGAAGGAGCAGGTGGCACCATCAGCTCCTGCTTCATGTCATCAAGGTGGATGAGACCCTGGCTCAACGCCACCAGCTCCTCCTTTCAGATTAGGTGGATCACTGTAGCTTCTTCACAATCTTTTGAAGGAGAGAATAATTCTCCATCTATGGCAGAACCCAGTATAGAGCCTTCTAAATACAAGTCACAGTCAAAAATCTGACAGTTCCCCATCTCCAGGGGATGCCCACCGGGGACGCTTAGCCAAAGGCAAATCGAACAGGGCTGCCACTCTCAGCCTGCCCCACAAGAGACCGAGTCCAGCGGCATCAAGAGGCCAGAGTCCAAATCCAGGACTGCTGCAAAACAAAAGAATTCCAGGGAGGACAATCCAGTCTAGAAGCTCTCCTGTAGAAAAATGACCCCCCCCCCCCACCACGGGCCACAGCCACCGTAGATCCACTAGAGGATGAGGGATGGCTCACAGCATGGTTGCAAGAGCCTCTGGCCAGCTGGATGTCCTTGCCTATAGCACCATACATCACCTCCTGCAAGGTCGGACTAACTGCATCCCCTGGCTAAGAGAAGGGGAGCAGGCCCTCCATAACTCAGAAGCTGCTATGCAGGAAGAGCAGAGTCCAGAAATGAGACACCTTGTTTGCCACAGGTCAAAAACAATGTTTCCTGGAAGACGACAGAGTTAAGGCAAGTGCAGTATCAAAATCATCATGCACTAAGGCCCCAGCAGCCCAAAAGCACAAGTTAACTGCATTTATTGCATACAGGTACTAGGGAGGAATGTATGATGGAGCCGCTTGAGCGTAACACGTGCTAGAACCATGCGACCGCCAGGCACACAATAGGTAAAAATGCTACTAATGCCTGCAGAAAATGGAAGGAAACCCCTACACCATGCTAATGGTCACCAGTGGTCCATCCGAATTGAGTCCCAAGACAATGGAATCAGGAGCCCCCAATAAGGACAATGATGAGGTCAAGCCTTGGTACTTACCCCGAAGTGCCCCAGGCAGAGAATTCATGCTAGGCTCAGCTCTACTCCCCTGAAACTGTTTTACTGGCTTTGCAGAACTGTGTTTAAGGTGGCTGGCAGGCAGATCCCTCCGAGAGCCTTCTACAATCTTCGAGAGAGAGCAGGGGGAGGACAAAGAGGGGAGGGGCGCAGAGGTTGTGTAAGGCTGCTACACTCTTCCAGATCCTTCCAATTTCTGGCTGTTCTACAAGCTCTTATAAGCAAGCAAGTGGAGCTGAACCAGATTTTGCCTCCACCCATGGCTACCGAAAAAAACCAAACAGTCTAGTGGCGCTTCCCACATAACGCTCCAAAGAGAGGTCACCCTCAAGGTGGTTATTCAGAATCATTTAATTCATCTTTTCCTCTCAATCTTCAGAGAGGAGAAAATCGATCCACCATCTGCTGGAGACAAGGAAATACTGAAGGGACCTCTGGTGGCTGAGGCAAACAGAGGCACAGGAGTGAAGTCATTGAGATCTGGGCTTTTCAATAGTTCTTTATCAAACTGTTGGTAGGGGAACACAACCCACTTGTCTGGATTGGTTTAAGATGACATGGAAAAATGAATTTGAAAAAAAAGTTATGAAAGAAAGATGGCCCTCAATTACAACACTTTTTAAAATCTTGTTAGTGATTTCTTGAACTGGACCTTACCATGTTTGTTTTTCCACTACTTTCAGTATCAAAAAGAGCGAGTTTGAACCATGGGGTTCCCCATTGTATTGGCTGACATCCTTTGTTTTACAAATATTAGTACAGAAAGCACAGCAAAAGGAGGTTCTTAAAACACTGCTACACCACCTAAAAAATACCAAACAAGACAAAAGGCTTTGATTTTAAAAGCAAGATTGGTTCACCTTGGTTATGCCTAAGCCAGGTGAAGAAGAAATTAGACATTACCTGCTCGTTGATTTTCTTTGAGTAACTCTAGTCGTCCCGGTACCTTTAAGCATTCATGCCCTGCCAGCAGCTTGGAGACTGAGCATGTCATGAAATCATGACACTCCATTAGACAGACACCTGGCTCCTCCCCTAGGCTTCAGTATCCTATTGACAAAGCAGACTCACGAAACAAGTATAAACTTTGAACCAAATAAAATGTACAAATTCAAAATGCAAGAAGTTAGAACGATAACAATGCAGCCTTTAGAACTGCCTCCCCCACCAGGGCAGGCAGTCCCTTGCTCCCCTGTCACCGATCTTTCCTCTATAAGGTGCTCCACCTGTCCTCTTTCTGCAAGCATTCTTCTTTCTATATGTTTTTTCCTTTTTATTCCTCTATGTCTATTCTCCAACTTAAGTCCAAATTGAATTAGATATATTTCTTGAAGCTGAGAAATTATCTGCTAACAGTTAGCTGCAGGAACCAGCAAGGGATGTGGGACTGGACTGAAGTTACTCAAGGATCATCAATTAGAAGGTAAGGTCCAATTTCTTCTTCCTTTTTGTCCCTCCAGTCCAGTCCTGGAACCTTTGGGATGTAGCAAAGCAGTACTATCCATGGGAGAGACCTGCCAACCTAGCCTGCCACACCGTGGAACCGAAACGAGCCTGTCACCTCACATCCAAATCGGTAATGCTTCACAAAAGGAAGACAGCCAGAGAGGACCAGGTAGCCGCTCTACAAATCTCTACCGGCGGCACTAGGCTAAACTCCACCCATGGCACTGCCTGAGCTTGAGTGGAATGCACCTGAAAGCCTACAGGAACATGACGACCCCTAGCCCGATAAGCAATGGAGATAGCATCTTTAATCCACCTGGAGTTGGATGCCGCCTCCCCCTTACGTGGCCTTCTAAACAAGACAAACAGGCGTTCAAGTATTTTTTCGATATATGACGAAAGTCCACCTTTCTTAACAGGGAATCCGGCTCTGCTGCACCAACCGTCCCCGAGAACCCTGGAAGGGGCACTACCCGATTCATGTGAAAAAACTTAACACCTTTGGCACAAATGATGGCCAAGAACCATGCCGTAAGCGAGAATCAATCTGCGGCATCCAAATGGGCACCTGCATCAACAAGTCCTCCTGGACTGGTAGACGCATGGTCTCTGACCCATCAACTGCACCAGATCCACATACTTCAGTTATCACTGCCAACTCGGGGCAAGGATCACGAGGCCTGCATGTGCTTCTGTTGCACTATTCACTATCCTCCGCCTACAGTATTTCACCTTCTTCCAAGTCTGAGTCCAGAACCTCCTCTTCATCGGGCTCATCCTCCATAGGAGCCTCAGTCCAGAGGTCTCCAATTAATCACTTGCTAGGACCTGGTACTTCCTCATCCCCTCTCCAGCGTCAGGTCCATGACCGCCATCCGCTTCTCCGCCCTTCAAGGAACCTTTGGTTCCTCCCCTGCTTTTTACTTTAAACAAAATGCCCTGTGCAGCAGCAACACAAATTCTGGCGAGAAGCCCCCTGGAGAGCTACTTGCCTGCTCCTCTCTGGGACCTCCCCCTTTAGCCACCTTCTTGCCTTTGCCCTTGTGGCCCTTGGCCATGGTGGCACCACCCCCTTTCCCCACTCACCGGCACTACTGGGGCTGACGGGGTCCTTGCCAAGGTCCCTGCACCTTCACACTCTTCCATGTGTGCGGTGGACCTGTCTGGACTGCCCTCTCGCAGGCCTGCTTCTGCAGTCCATGACGGTCTCACACGCCTGACAGAATCTGTCTGGCAACACACCTCCTCTGTGTGATTCACAGGCCACACAGGTCAGCTTAGCTGGCATTAGTTCTTGACCTATATCAAATCCTTTTTTTTCTTCTTTCAAATCAGCTCTAGCCTCACAGCAGCCTCTTAAGGCCCCCCAGAGAGCACCAATTCGACAGGCTTTAGCCAAAATGAGGGCCTTCAATCCTCCTATGGACTTACAGCACTGCACCAGGTTTTCCTGCATTGCTTTAAAACAGCCACTGCTACCATGCAGCTTCCTCAACTGGCCCTGCACTGCTGAGTCTAACTTGCTGCCCTTCCTTTGCGCCGTTAGAGAAATACCTCCCCACTACTCAGCCCGCTCCTGTAGTTTTGGCTGGCGTATGAAACCTTAAAAACGAGGCTCTGGTCTCCCTGTGGCGCAATGACTCCTCAACTGCTTACACACACGGCTCAGGAGATGCTGTGCAGGTGTTGTCTGCGAGCAGGCTTTCCCCCGCTTTACTTCGCTGCACTGCTTGCCACTCCGTGCGCTACAGCCTTACTCAACAGGGGAGATGTGCTCTTCACCGGGATCACTCCATGCCTAGTAAACTCCAGCACCGCTGCTGAACCAAGCCCCTTACTGTAGTAGCAGCAGCAGACAGTGTGTGTTCCTGCAGTGCTCTTGCCTCTTAACTTCTCAGTGAGTCCTACCAGCTGCTTGGAGACCAAGATAATGAAGCCTAGGGAAGAAGCCAGGTGTCTAAGGGAATGTCATGAAATTATGACACGCTCAGTCACCAAGCTGTTGGCAGGGTGTGAATACCCAAAAGGTACTAGGACTGGACTGGAGGGACAAAAAGGAATAACTCATTTTGTTGACTCTGTATATCCTCTAGCTGAGAAAAAGTTGATATTGGCAATCATTTTAAAAGGGAGCACTCCTTCAGATCTGTAGCAATATATGTTACAACGATGAGAACTAGCAGTAAAACAAGCAAAAGCAGTCATGGAGTTTTTTAAAGCAGATAAATAAGGAAAAACAAAAGCAAGGTTTCAACAGAGTCAACAAAACAGAAGACTTGTCTTCCTCTTCCTTTTCATCTTGTCATGCTTCAACTAAATAACCAATTACATTCTTGTCAGGTAAAGGAATGAATGCATCAAGGGGGTGAAAACTTCAGAAAAGGAGGGGGGACCCGCTTGCAAACCTTAACTGAGAGCAGGCTCCATCATGCAGAGCTACCATAGGATCCTGAAAGGGCAGAAAAGCACCCACTAGTGAATAAGTGGATCATGGAGACACTAGCCTTTCAACAGTAAAAAAGTATCCCATCCTCTTGGCTCTCCTCCTAAAAAGAGGATCCTCTTAGGGTCCCTTCAACGAACCTCTGCAGGGGATAAGGTTAGCTCCCAGAGGAACAGAAATGCACAAGAGTGAAGCGCAAACTGTGTTCCCTCTAACTGCCAGAGACAGACGCGCTTGTGGGGAAGACCAGGCCTTTGACCACTGCGAAGGAGGCCGTCAAGCAGCAACAAAGACTGAAAATGGCCTGTGAGCTGTTTTAGGAGCTGTGGTGCAAGCTGGTTGAAAAAGAGAACTCTGGGGCACTAGAGGGCCCCCAAGCTTGCAGCTAAGGCCACCCCACCAGGATCAAGCAGCTATTTCACAACTACAGTGCCCACCAGCTAGAAAAACCAAAAACAAAACACAAGACAGCATCTAAGCGGCAAGGGTTGGGGGTTCCCAAAACGCCAAAAAAGGTGCCCTGGACATTCCAGATACAATGGGGACAGAGAAAAGCAGCCATGGGGGGGGGGGGGGGAGAGAAAAAATAAGAGACACCAGGTGGGGATGCCACAGACTGCATCAGACCCACGGTTGAACACTACAGTAGCAAAGTTAAAAAAAAAAAAACCACCCCCCCACAACTGAAAAAAAACTGCACAAAAAGGAAAAAGTCCTGGATGCCCATGAAAGCCTTGGAGACCCAGCTGCAGAGCAAAGCTCTTCCTTTTTTTTTTTTTTAAATTTGGAGCTGCTTGAACAAGTAGCAAGAGATCCATATCAGTCCACTTAAATCAATGGGAGGAAAAAAAAATATCACAGGAAAAGGGGGAATAGAAGGCATGCAAGGAGGAAAGGGGGGGGGGGGCTGGGCCCATCCTTACTAGCCCTCCTCCCTTTAGTGTCCTAACTGCTGCTCGCTGACCCACCAAGCACTAGTAACCTGTAGGAATCCATGCTGGACACAATGCAGCCGTCAGCTCCAGGAGACGAGTGTACCCGCTCCAACACACACTGGGCGCTACCAGAAATCAGTGTGACAACATTGTAGTTTGGCCACGAGAATGAGGCCTATCTGCACACATCTTGCCACCTGCTGGAGGCAAATACTGGCTCTTCTCTCAGTGGTACATTAGTAGATATGAGTGATGACAATACTGAAAGTTGCTCAAGTCTGCCTCCACCTGCTGGTAAGGGAGCATAATCCACATGTTTGAATTGGTCTAGTAGGATGATTGCATGAAGCTGCAATGACCAAAGCACATCAGCAAGAACTTAATATTAAGTCAAGGCTTCCTCAACTTGTCCTGGGGACTTCAGAGCTGCCAAGTCACCAAGTTCCAGGAGAGAGATTTTAAGAGTGTCGTAGGTGTATGTTTACTAAACAGTGGTAAGGGAGCATATCTTTCCGAGCGGTAATGGCAGCGATAAGGGGTTACCACACTGGGCGTGTTAGTGGCGTTAAGGGGTGGTAGTGGACACTTAACGCAGTATGTCCTGTTACTACATGGTAAGGTGGCTTGCATGCACCTTAACGCAGGAAAGCCATTGGAAAATGTATGGACGCAAGCACAGTTGGTAGCCGATAGAGTTGATTCACCTGATGCCTGGCTATGTAGCAGTATGTGTGTCATTGAGCATGTTTGATCGTACAGCAGGCCTGTGCTGTCAGCTAGGCAGCTGCCTAATGATGCTGATCAGTGTGGATGTTGGCAGTGTCATGGGTGGGTGGTGACAGCAGTGGAGGGCTTGCAGCAGCAGCAGGAGGCGCTGTGACAGATGTGTAGTCCTAGATGCTGCTGAAAAAGCATACACCATGCTGTAAGCTATATTATAGTGTCTGTGAGGTGTGGACATGTAGCCAGATGTACTATCAGTGTGTGGCATGCCATAGGCCAGGAGTGTGTCTGGGTGAAGGCAGCAAGTTCCTGATGTGGGCAGCAAAGTGAGGATCGTCCATGTGTGCTCATGTGGAGCAGTCACAAGAGGTGTGCATGATATGGCTATCTGCTGCAAATGACCCTTGATGGTCATGGTGGGGCAGCTTACTGACAAATACATTAATCCTACGACAGCGAAATGGTGGGTGCAGGGCTGTGCCATGGATATTACAAGCAGAGTTTGCAACGTGTGTGGTGGGTGGATGTATGGGATCTTACTGGCCAAAAGAATTTGGTGTGTGTGATCCAAAAGCAGCAATGCCATGGGGTACATGAAACACCATTTGTGTGGGTGGGACTGGTGTCTCAGCCTTTGCAACTGCAAGACAATACACCTGACAAAGTAGCATGATAGAAAAGGACAAGTTGAACCCATTTGCTCCATGTGGAGCAAGTAATGATGGCAGAACTGTGCAGGGGATGGCTATGCAACAAGTGTTATGTGCCTGAATGTATGAGATATACCCTCTTTACATAAAGCTTGGAGATCACAATGATGGCACAATAGAAAACACATCCATACCAGTTGTCCCAGACATCTGCTGTGCATACATCACCAAACTGCTGCAATGGGCTGCGGCAGAGCCACTAAAGCCATGCTCTCAGATGTCCATGATGGGGAATGCCATGTCAGGCTACCCAACGTGTGGCCATAACGCATAGAAACGCAGAATGATGACTGTCTGCAGGTCACAGAGCCAGGACTGTGCGAGGTGGGCAAGTGATCCGAGTAGCACCCAGGCACAAAATGAACAAGTGGGAATTGACCCTGGACCTTTGACTATGGAGACACTGCACTAAATAGTAGGCTACACCTCCACACAGCTCTACACAGATGTTAGAGCCTGCAGGTCTCTGATCAAACTGTTTGCTGTGTGTGCCGGTATAGGTTAGGCACTTCACAAGCAAAACAGTGGCCTGCAGCTGAAGAACCAATGGAGAATGCACTGATCAGCACATCATGCTGAGTAAGATGCACCAACTGTGTGTACTACATGTACAAAACAACTGTAAGCCGTGCTGCAGAGCAGTTTCAGCCATTAATCCTGAGTGCGAGGATGGATGCCCAGTACCTGGTCTACTGAATCTGCACCATTAGAGATGTAGACCTCATCTCTAGCAAATATAAGGCAATGGAGGTAGGGAACGGCAACTTATGGGCGCATAGGAAAGCTTGGGAGGAGGATTTGAAGAGGAGTTGGGATGGTGACCAGTGGGTGATGATTTGTAAAGGACTGTTCAAGGGGATAGGATCCAGTAACCTTCTAGAACATAACTATAAAATGCTGTATCGATGGTATTTGACCCCTCAGATTGCAGAAATGGCAAGGGGGATCTGCAGGATGTTGGAGGGGTTGTGGGGAAGTGGGGTCGTTCCTCCATATATGGTGGGAATGTGCTCATTTAGGCCCCCTGTGAGAAGGAGTAGCTTAGTGGTTGCAAGAAGTGATAGGTGGAGATATAGATCTGGGCCTGTGCTTAGTACTGCTCAATGTTGAAAATGAAGAGGGGACCCTAAAGGGACATGGTTGGTGGGGAATAGTCTGCATGGCTGCTAGGCAGCTGATCGCCTGTCATTGGAGATCAGCAGAGGTGCCCACCATTGAGGAGGTAAAGAGCAGAGTGGGACATTTATGTTTGCTGTATCGGCTCACCGCCCTTCGCCAGAAGAGGCTGCTGGGCTTTCAAAAGGTTTGGGGCCCGTATCTTAGCTGGCGGGAGAAGAAGGGGACAGGAACGGAGCCGAGTATAGCAAATTCGTTAAGAAGGCAGAGGGCGGAGAGGTCTCTGGCATGATTATGGTGCGATTATGGTATATATGAAGGCTGAGTGTTAAGCCTACACAAGGGAATTTTTGAGGAAATGATGCCAATATATGGAAGGTGGGAATGATTAGCGTCAAGGCCTAATCCCTGTGTAGGGCTGATTAGGGCGATGTTTACTTGAATTGGTTTTGTAACATTTGCTATGATAAAAGGCGGACCGCCATATCCTATGATTGTATGGGGGTTAATGGGGAGGGGTGGAAGATTGGGTTATACACACATGATGTAATAATGTGTACTGTATCAGTTGGCTGTGGTGTTATAAATAACTAGTAAATGGGGGGAGAGGGGGGAAGAGAGATGTAGACCTGCAGCACAGCCAGCAGAGACCATCACTGCTAGTGTGTGGCAGGTATTGTCTGCAATGTGTTATGCTTTTCTCCTCGTTTCCTGCATGCTTATAGCATGCTGTAGGGCTGAGCTGTTGCTGTCGCCTGTGTTCTGACCATTTTGGACATTAACCTTCCGATAACAGTGCAGGTCAGTGCCCAGTTTCGATATGCTTCTGCCATGGACAGCACCACAGTGGGGGTGTATAGGCTGATGTGGGGCTACTGCTACTGTCCTGCCATGAACCACTCTGCTGCCCCAACCATTGAGGACCAACAATCGATCACAGCACATGCTGCCTTTTTCTGGGCTGTGTCAGCCGTGCACAAACCAACTGCGGTTGGTCCGCTGGTCAGCACGCACAGCATGTGCTTAGAGTGACCATGAGCACACCGTGCCTTGGGATACTCAGCATTGGCATCCAGCACTTTGCTCAGTGATAGCATCCACATCATTGGCGCCAAACATTATAATAGCTCTATGCAGATACATATCTGTGCAATGGTCACTTTTTGGTCATAGTGAGATTGCCATCTCAGCATGACATACTGTGGCCACCCAGGCACAATGACATCTCAGCCATTGACCCTACCATTGCAGCAGACACATCCAGGCCAATCTGAGCTGTTTCAGGTGATACTCACAATCCTCTGCCTCACATTATTCACATTTTCAAACAAAGGCTGGGAACAACTTGGACAATGTGAGCAAAGGTGACATGCAGAAAGTCACAGGACAAAGGGGAGCCATACACACATACTTTCTCATTGGCACACTGTGCAAAAGTGGGGATGGTTGGCATTCCTGCTTGCCACTCCTGTCTCAATTTCAGCTCAAGGAGTGATAATGTGTGTTCTGTATGCAGGCTTGATTAGCATGCCTTGGCCTCACCGCACATTGTTACCGCCCAGTCAGTGTGTGCAATTAGCCTCCAACCAGCTGTGGATAAGTGAGGCCAATCAGTGCTGCTGGTGGGTGTTTCCACATGCTGGAGCTGTACTTGCACTGTCGGCTAAACCTTGTCCACAGGAACATGCAATACAGAAACCCCAGTGGGGATGTGAACCTGTGACCCTCCGCACATATCAAACCGACTGTGTGCTTCACCAGTGTGCTGCCATATGGGGCTAACAGCTGACATGCTAGCCTTTGGCACATGCTGCAATGCACATGGCACACAAGGCTAGGACAAGACTTTTCTGTCTGCTGCAGCTGCCCACGCAACCACCACCACACTATGCAGACATGCCCATGCTGTCAGTGGTGCACAGTACCAGCATGTTAAACATGCGGGTTAGGTGGGTTCAAGGCCCAGATTTGGAGGGGGGGGAAGCCACGCAGTGCCATGCAGTGATGGACAGCCACGCAGTGCCCCCCCCAGCTGACTATGCAGGGGGCACCATCACTGCCTGCCACTGATAGGTCTCAGGGGGAGGATGGCAGCCACTGCTGTGATATTTCCTCAGGTACTTGGATTTTCCAGCTACCTGGAGGGCTAAAGCTCAGGCGCTATCTGTTTCTTCCTCCACAAATGGATTCAGCAGCACTATGTGGGGGGGGGGGGGGGGAAGGGGGCCCGCTGGGATATTTGTCTAGGGTGCCATGTCCCTTGGCAGATCTCCTTTCCACAGCTACCGTATTGTCTGTGTTTCGCCAAAGTCACTGTGTGATCATGACGGACATCACAGATGGTGCTGATGGGGGGTTGCCCCTATGTGCAGAGGTTACAACAGTTAGGCCCCTTCAACCTGGAGGAGACGACTAAGGGGAGATGTTGGGGGGTGTCTATGCATTACTGAATGGCGTGGAATGGGTAAACGTTGATCGGTTGTTTATGCCATCAAAACTGAAGAAAACCCCGTGATCTGGCCACAATACCACGGCTCTTTCGGTCTCTGGTCCCTCAAGCAGTGAGAAATAAGCAGAGAGAGTAACACAGAACACAATCATACACAAAGTGCTACTTTCTTTGAGCTCAGGAGAGAAAACAACAAACGATCTATGGACGCAGCACAGTTCTATGTCTGTTGGATTCAAATTCTTCCTCCTGAAAAGCTTTTTATTAAAGAAAAAAGGGAAGTAACAGTCATTAAACATCACACACGGTGTCGCTAGAGTTCTTTCTACAGAGAAAGAACTAATTACATTGTATTAGATTAAATTTACTTGATTATGAGAGATTTATAATTGCAAAGTTGCAAAAATTACGCTGTGTCAGCAGGGACCTATAGTTGACTGTACAGTGAACTATGGTTGCGCAGTTCATAGCCTATGTTTACTCTTTATGCTTGCGTTAACAATGTTCCCAAACTATTTTAAAAGACAGTTACACAGAACTCATGATCATGATATCCTCCTATTCTATTTAAGAGGAAGTAGGTAAAAGGACAAAATTCTGAGCACATTTTAGAGATCTGCATCAAGAAATTCATCTATCTTAAATTACATATTGGGGATTCTGGTATCCCTTTTACCTGTCCATTTCTACAGTCCTCCCTGTGATTCTATAAAGAATCATTACAAAAGAGCGGTAGCTGAAACATGTACAAATCCAGAATAAATCTTCTGCAGTAGGCTTCATTTTGCAGATGTTCCTTCAGAGTCCTAGGCACATCTGGTCCATAGGTGGGTGGACAAGGAGACAGTAATACTACTACAGTTTAACGCATTCCGGACTGACGGGGGCATATATAGTTTATCAGGCAATACGTGGACAATCTCTGGCTCTTCTTGTAATTGTGCTTAGAGGTGGTTTTGTTAGGTTCCAGGGGAAGGGTCATTGCACCATTATGCAAGGGGCACAGAGGATCACAACTTGTCCAACTAAAGGCATCGCTTAACATGGGTACATTTTTAAGGACCCTGCTAGGTACTTGTGATCGTGATTGGCTACTGCGAGACAGAGGATACGGGGCTTGATGGACCATGGTCTAAACCAGTATGGCATATCTGCATATCCTCTGTTCTTATGCCACCAGGGCAGCTCACTGGTCCACAATGTCCACCTGCGCTTACCCACTGCATGACCAACGTGCCACCCCCTTTGCTCCAGTAGCAGCATCAGCATGGTGCCCTTTCCTACTTAGTGCTCCATTAGCAGCAGCAGCATGGTACACATCATCACTGACTTGGGCTCCTGATGCAGAAAGCAAGCTAGCATGGGAAAATCACAAGCAAAAACCACTGCTCAACAGCATAGCACAGTGGGCACGCACACTGCATTCAAAGACAGAATTTCTATTACTACCAATGTAAACTACACTGAAGTTTAGCAGTTTTACTCTTCTTTTGCCACTAGATATTTACATCAGCTTCAGGCTAGCATAAAGATACAGTGGGTGCTTCATCTGTTTTTGTGTCATAGAATGCACTGATTTTAAGTAGGGTGACCTGACTGGCTTCCCTCACCCCCTCTCTCTATATGGGCACAGTGTATTGTGTGGGTGGGGGAGGAGGGAACGTTTTCTATAATGTTTCAAATGTTGTGTTTTTTCCTTTGTTTTCCAGCACTTCATACTTTATGGAATGGCTCTGTATACAAATCTGACTCTCTATTGGAAAGTCTTACCTGACAGTTTATTATAGGTAACAAAGAGCAAAAAAAAAAAAAAAAAAAAAAAAAAAAAAAGATACAGTGGGGAGCAAAAAGACCAGGGCTGGGACCAGGGCTGGCTCCAGAGTTGGTTTGAGGTGTTGGCGCCCTAGGCAAACTTAAGCTTTACAAACACCACCCCTCCTCTTTCAAATTCTACTATTTAGCTTTGATTGCCTTGCTTTTTGTTGCCGCCCTATGTGGCTGCCTCATTTATCTAATGGTTGGGCCACCACACCTGACCAAGACAGACAGACTGCTGGATCACCACACCTGACCAAGACAGACAGACTGCTGGATCACAATTCTCACCTCCTCCACCACACTATGGTGACTCAGTGGCACAAAATCCCTCCAAACCAAAACTACCCTGGCAACCCTGTGGACCCTAACCCCTCAAACCCCAAGCAGCATCTCAAACTACTCCCACCCTGTTATCTTAACAGTTGGGGGGGGGGGGGGACAGGAGCGATATCCACAAGGCTCCCTTCCCCACACTGTCATCTTGGAAACTAGCAGCACCTGCTGACCCTGCCCAGTGCATCCCAGGATTCACCCCCCAAGGTGGCAGCATGGGGACAGAAGCATGTGGCCACTGCTCCCCCTCTGTTAAGGTATTGGCGAGAGAGTAATTGGAATACTTCCAGGGATAAGGGCAATGTTCCCTCTAAATTTTCTGTAGGCTGTGTGCGCATAAAATATCAGCTGTGTGCAGCTTTTGAAGGAAGGTTAAATTTTTGTGCGCCACATAGACACACGGAGTTATATACTTTAAAATGTGACTACACGTCAGAATACAGTATGTACACCACATTGATTTTAATCAAATTAAATGAAAATAGACGATTACTAAATGAAGCAGGAAATTTCTAGTAATTACAATCATAACTTTTAAATTTTAAGACGTCTGTGTTTTCTCTCAGAATCAGAGCCGTAATTTTTGTGCGCTCTGTTGTAAAGTATGTGCGCTCTCTCGGCGAGGTGTGCGCGCGCGCACAGCTTAGAGGGAACAGTGGATAAGGGGGGGGAGGGTCTCTATAGTAATTTGTCCAGTTTGGGAGGGTGAGGATTTAGGGCCACTAAACAATCCTACTGTCAGGGCTAGGAGGGAAGGAAATCACGCTCAAGCATCTGTCTTGGTCAGGGAAGGAAATCACGCTCAAGCATCTGTCTTGGTCATCCTAGATGAAATGCCAAACTTCACCTCAGATGACTTTTTTTTAAGCAATCCAGTCAATGCATACCGATGCCAAATAGAATACAGACCCCCTGTGCGCACGTCTCGCTTCCTCATAGAATACAGACCCCCTGTGCGTACGTCTCGCTTCCTCCCCTCGTTTAACACACAGCTCATATGCATGCTATTTGCTCATAGCATCACCTCACAAAAAGTCTACCTCAAAATTGCTTAGGCAAACCCTATGTAACACTGCGCAGGGTGGGTTTCTGCATCAAGCTGCGAGAGAGAAACTGACTAAAATGAGCCCATTCTCTGTACTCTACTTACAGAAAAACAAAGAACCGAAACCAGCTAAGTCAGAGAACGGCACCCCCGGGCTTCGAAGGACTTCCACCCGGCATCTCAAAGGCAGACCGGGGGGGGGGGGGGGGGGGAGACAAGGCGCAGGAGACACGAAACTCGTTTACCACAACCCCGAGGCCCCCTTCTCCCCGGTACTCACCGGCAGTGAGCCGCGAGGACACGTCGCCGAAGGGCGAGGGCTCCATGCGGAAGCTCTTCTGCGGGGAAGAAACGGCGGCGCTGGGCGCGGACAGAGGCGCACATCTCCGGCGCTTCGGGGACGCCTGGCTCAGCAGCGGGTCGAACTCCAGAGTCCTTTTCAGCGTAGCGCCGCAAGCCATGACCTCGCCGCGGCCACAGACAGGAGGAGAAGGAGCGAGGAGCCGGCGGAACTGCAAGCCCAATCCACGAACCTGCAGCGAGGCCTCCCCAGGTCAACGGACGCTCCAGTCAGGTCCTCCCTCGCCACGAGCGCCGGGCTCCCGCTCGCGAATCCGCTCCTGCCTCAGGTCCCGGAGCCTCGGACGCTTCCCGGGTGGCGGCTGAAAAGAGATTGGTTCAGGACCTGACGCAAAACGTCACAACTCTCGACCCTCGTCGCTTTGTGACTCGCTTTTTTTCAATATGGCGTCAATAATAATACCGGCGGCTCAAGCTCTGGCTGCCGTTGCACATGCGCCACAGCTTTGTGGCCAGCCGGGATTTGTAGTATATCGCTAAAACTTCCCAGTTGGACTCGGGTTCCTGCAAAGGAGCGGGACTACAAATCCCGGCATGCAGTCAAGAAGGTGAACTTCCGGAATCGAATTTAAATCCCCCTTATGTTTTTTTTTTTTTTTTTTTTTTTTTTTGCAAATTAAAACTTTTTGTGTTGAGCCCCTGAGTCTGTGTGTGTATGATATAAACGCAATTGGAATTTTATTCATTTTAGGAACAAATCTTCACAATTTTCAGGATTTATTGCTTTTGTGGAACTGTCACCCCATTCATGATATTAAGAAAAACAATAATTTTCACTTGATATGTTAGTTTATCAGAGAGCTGGTTTTAAACTTAAAGGAGGATAATAGTTATAATCCTTGATTGTGGATCTAGGTAACAACTGGATCCTCCAGATCTAGGGTCTACCATCTTAAATCGGATCCCCAGAGAATCTGGCTTTTACACCAACTTGACGGTGTGAATTAAAAAAAAAAATGCCCCAGCACTACTGTGCAACAACTACTACTACTGAACATTAGTATATATAGCGCTACAAGCTGTATGCAGCATTACACAGGCACGTGGTCCCTGCTCATCAAGAGCTTACAATCTAGTCAAGACAGACAACACAGTAGCTGTAGACATGAGATACGTCTAGGGGGAATGGTAGGGAAACACAAATGACCAGATGAGGCAAGATCTGAAAGCGGCAGTGAAGAGGTGAATAGTGGAGTACCCCAGGGATCTGTGCTAGGCCTGCTGCTTTTTAACATATTTATAAATGACTTGGAAATGGGAAGGAGTTAGGGTTACCAACTTTTTCACCGAGAAAAACCCGACACCTGTGGCTCGCCATGCTCCACCCATTCTCCGCCCCTAGTCCCACCCCTGCCCCGCCCCCAGCCCCACCCACAAAAATTACCGAGGATACGTGTAGGCTAACTTCCTTGGTCATATAATAATTAAACTGGGAACCCCAAAATCCAAACATGAAATGTACAACACTGGAGAAATAAAACTATAAAGTAATTTCCTCTTGCACTAAACAAAAACGCAAAGATGTTAGCAATACACACTTCCCAGACCAAACATATTCCAGCTAATAAATTCAAAATAAAAAGTATTTTTCTACCTTCTGCTTGGGCGTTTTATTTTCAGTTGCAATTGCTCCAGTCACTTTCTTCTGGTTTCTTCGTGTCTTCTGCGAGCTATCCATTTGTCCTTTCTTCTCTTTTAGATGTTTTCCATTCTCTCTCTATTTCTGCTTTAACATACTGATTGTTTACCTTTTGCTCTTTCCCCCAATTCTTTCCTTATTCCTTTATCATCCATTTAAATTTCACCCTTCCATTCTCAAGCCCCTCACTCTCCCAATACCCAGCCCATCATAGACTTTTCTTCCACACAAAATATTTTTTCCCCTCTCCATTCTCATTCCCATCTATTCTAGTCCTCCCCCAAAATCAGTTCCCTTATAGTTCTAGACCCACCCAGCATCCACTCCCTTCTAATCCCATTCTCCCATGCCCCACATCAGCCCATTTCCAGTCCTATTCCAGCTCTTCATCAGCCCATTTCCAGTGCTAGCCCTCACATCACAGACCATTTCCAGTCCTAGCCCCCCCCATCACAGCCTATTTCCAGTCCTAGGCCCCCCCCCATCACATCCCATTTGCAGTCCGAGTCCCCCCGCACCATCACAGCCCATTTGCAGTCCTACCCCCCCCCCCACCACAGTCCATTTGCAGTCCTAGCCCCCCTAATCACAGCCTATTTCCAGTCCAAGTTCCCCCTCCCTCCACCATAGCCCATTTCCAGTCCAAGTTCCCCCCCCCCCATAGCCTTTTTCCAGTCCAGGTCCCCCTCCCCATCACAACCCATTTCCAGTCCATGTCCCCCCCCCCCCATAGCCCTTTTCCAGTCCAGGTCCCCCTCCCCATCAAAACCCATTTCCAGTCCATGTCCCCCCCCCACATAGCACTTTTAAAGTCCAGGTACCCCTCCCCATCAAAGCAAATTAATTTCAAGTCCAATGCCCCCCATAGCCCTTTTCCAGTCCATGTACGTCCCCCCCTTCACAACCCATTTCCAGTCCATGTCCCCCTAATCACAGCCTATTTCCAGTCCAAATTCCCCCTTCCTCCACCATAGCCCATTTCCAGTCCAAGTTCCCCCCCCCCCAGTCCTTTTCCAGTCCAGGTCCCCCTCCCCATCAAAACCCATTTCCAGTCCAGTTCCCCCCACCCCATCCCTTTTTCTGTCCTGGTCCCCTCCCATCACATCCCATTTCTTTGCAGTCCAAGTCCCCCCCCCAGCCCTTTTCCGGTCCAGGTCCCCCCCCCCCATCACAACCCATTTCCAGTCAAATTCCCCCTCCTAGCCCTTTTCCAGTCCAGGCCCCCTCCCCCCATCACAGCCCAGGCAGTCCTTGGCCTCCCCCCCAAAACCGCGGCTGTCTGAGGCTTTAGAGGGAGCCGGGGAAGCCCGCGCGAGGCCCCGGCTCCCTCTGAACAGCTGCCAGCGTGAAGAGCCTTTTCCTTCACACTGGCGGCTGTTCCTGTGAAGCCGCGAATGCTGGGAAAGGTTAAAGGGCATTGCCTTTAACCTTTCCCACCAATCGCGGCTTCACAGGAACAGCCGCCAGCGTGAAGGTAAAGGCTCTTCACGCTGGCAGCTGTTCAGAGGGAGCCGGGGCCTCGCGCGGGCTTACCCGGCTCCCTCTGAAGCCCTCCGGGTTGGGAGAAAAGCCGGTTCTTTTGCTCTGGCTGCTCCCGATCTTGCGGCCAGAGCAAAAAAACCGGCTTTTCAAGGGCCGGTTTTGCCTCTGCGCCGGCAGCCGGCCTGGCCATGGAAAAACCGGCCAGGCCGGCTGAAAACCGGCCAGTTGGCAACCCTAGAAGGAGTTAGGGTTTTCAACTGGCTCCAAAAGTGCCCGACAGATTCAATCCAGTCCTGGGTTTACCCCATTGCATGCAGGGATATGTAGTTCTGATTTCTCCATTGCACTCCATAAGAAAAGGAAAACAAATCACTGCATGCAATGGGGTAAACCCTGGATCAAGCCTGTCGGGCGCATCTGCAGCCAGTTGGCAACTGGAATGAGTGAGATGATCAAATTTGCAGATGATGCCAAATTATTCAATGTTGTAAAAAATTGCAAGAGGGCCTTGATAAATTGGGAGACTGGGCGTCTAAATGGCACATGACATTTAGGGGCTTGTTTACAAAGCCGCAGTAGTGGCTTCCGCCCAATATCGGAACCGCGGCCCCATTGAATTCAATGGGGCCGCGGTTCCGATATCGGGCGGAAGCCGCTACCATGGCTTTGTAAACAAGCCCCTTAATGTGGACAAGTGCAAAGTTATGTGCTTAGGGAAGAACAACACAAACTACAGTTAAACGATGCAAGGTTCCACATTATGAACCACCACCCAGGAAAAGGATTTAGGCGTCATCGTGGATGATATGTCGGAACCCTCTGTCCAGTGTGCAGCAGTAGCCAAGAAAGGAAATAGAATGCTCGGAATCATAAGGAAAGAAAGGAGAATAAAATGAAAGATATTATAATGCCTCTGTATCGCTCTATGGTATGACCATATCTTGAATACTGTGTGCAATTCTGGTCACTGTATCTTAAAAAGAATATAGCAGAATTAGAAAAGGTACAGAGAAGAGCAACAGAAATGATAAAGGGGATGGAAGGCTATCCCTACAAGGAAAGGCTTAAAAGGTTAGGGCTCTTTAACTTGTAAAAGAGACGGCCAAGGGGAGATATGATAGAGGTCTATAAAGTAATGAATGGAGTAGAACAGATAAACGTAGATCAGTTGTTTACTCCTCCAGAGAGTAGAAAGACTAGGGGACATGCAATGAAGCTACAATGTAGCACATTTAAAAGTAACACAGGTACACTAAAACATTTTTTTTTTAAACTGCCTCTAATGTTTCGATTGATTTTTACGTTTTTTGGTGCGCTGAATCCAAATCTGGAAACCAATTTGCTCCATCACGTACAGATTTTTTGCTACATTGGGTTAGCAGTTTGAGGTGAACGTTTCAGATTGAGTGCGATCGAGATAAAAGTTTCTTGGATGAATTCTTTATACTAATTGTTTAGTAGTTATTCAAATAAGAATAAAGAAAATTGTAACAAGGCAGCACATAAGAATAGAGTAATGTCAACAAAACACACTGTGATGGTAGCAAAATTGTCTGCACTTAAAACAGCCACATACATGTGCACAAACATTGAGCATATAAGAGCGAGGTTAGACACAAAGCAAAGCAAAGAAATGTGCAAAAAATGTTGTACAGGTATGTATGTAAGAATAGAAAACGCAAACCGCACCATTGCAATACATGAAGACAAACACCCGATGGTGTGAAAATAAAATTCTAATAAATGAGATCCGACACTGTGGTAATAACTAGCAAATTTTTATTTCAAAGTTTAGTAAAAACACGATATTTGTCAACACAGTTTAGATTTTAAAGTCATTCTTGGGTCAATCAATCTCCTGGTGGGCCCGTTTCTTCTTCCCCCGAATGCTTCTCTTGGTGCGCTGCTTGGCGTATTTTTCATCTGGGGTTTCCCGCAGCAGCAACCAGCAGAAATCAGCCATCATAGTGGTGTTCCATCTTCCTTGGTACCTTCTCTCTGCGTCCTTGATGTCCTGGTGAAACCTTTCACCTTGTTCTTCACTGTACGCCCCCAAGTTTTCGGGAAAGTAGTTCACACGGGAGTGCAAGAAATGGACTTTCAGGCTCATGTTACAGCCTTGTTCTTTGAAGGCATTGAGCATCCTGGCAACAATATCCTTATAGTTCTCATCCCGCCTGTTCCCCAAGAATTTGAGAACAACATCCTTGAAGGAATCCCAGGCTTCTTTTTCCTTCTCAGACATCGTTTCAGCGAATGCTCCATCTGAAATGAGTTTCCTTATATCAGGGCCAATAAACACTCCTTCCTTTAGCTTTGCTTCAGAAAGTTGGGGGAACTTTGAGCAAAGGTACCGAAAGCACTCACCATCTTTTGGAAGGGACTTGATGAATTGCTTAATGAGACCCAACTTAATGTGGAGAGGTGGTAATAGAATTTTATCACGAGGTACCAAGCTCTCATGAAGAACATTTTTCTCACCGGGTCTCAAATACTCCCGAATTGGCCAGTCTTTTTTCCCCCAGTGTAGGTCGCGGGCCCGGCTATCCCACAAGTAAAGGAAGCAGGGATATTTGGTGAAACCGGATTGCTGCCCTAATAGCATGGATAGAATTTTAAAGTCTCCACAAATCATCCACTTATGCTCATCATAACAAATCTTCTGAAGAATCAGGGCCAAATTCTCGTATTTTTCTTGGAGAATAACAGAGTGAGCAATAGGAACTGAAGCGAATGTGTTGCCATTATGAAGAAGAACACCTTTTATGCTGTCTTTTGACGAATCAATGAACAGCCGCCATTCAGCAGAATCATACTTGAGTTTAAACTTTTCCATCACTCCGTATATATCGTTGCAAAATACCAAATCTTCCTCTTTGCTGAAATACTTCAAAAATTGTGTCTCGCGGTTGCGGTACCAATAAAAAGTTGTTCCTGGTGACAATAGATTTTTCTGTTTAAGCCGAGAACCTAGCAGTTGGGCAGCATCTTTTGGGAGTCCTAAATCCCGGACTAAATCATTCAATTCAGCTTGAGAGAAAAGTTCAGGTTTCGGATCTGGTTCAGTTTCAAACTCGGAAGTACTGGACTCATCGGGAAAAGCCATCTGATGAGTCTCATCATGATCAGAACCGTCCATACAAATATGATCCAAAGATTTTGGTGGTTCAGGCACAGGTACTTCGTTGCTATGAGGCATAGGCCTAATTGCTGAGGGAAGGTTGGGGTAACTTATTACGTTCTTATTTTTTAAGTTGTATCCCTTCACAATGCAAGAGCAAAAATAGCAGTCACTGCTGTGGTCTCTTTGTTCACGCCACATCATAGGTATTCCGAAACGAAATGCTTGTTTTTTACCTTTCATCCATAAGCGTAGATCTTCCTCACATGTCTTGCACACTTTGTGAGGAGCCCACAGTTTGTCTTGATCGCCTAACTTCAAACCGAAATAGGCGAAATATACTTTTTTAATAAATGCAGAAATGTTCCTCTGCCGCTTTTTCACGGTATATTCCCCACAAATAAAACAAAAACTGTCCGGAGAGTTGACGCAACCTCTGGCTCTGTGAGCCATCACAAATACACAGCACTGCAAACTACAACTGTAGTGAACCACTTCGGAATAAAGCTGGATTACGACTGAGCAAACAAAAGGTAATAATGAACTTGCAAGAAACTGAAATTTGACAGGAACGTTCATGTCGCAACCACCGTGTTTGAGCAAGCGAACGAGGCGAGGCGAACAGGAAAGAACATGCGCCAGCGCGAGTACTGGATTTAGCCCCCCGCCTCCCAATTGTCCTGTTAATGTATAAAATGAATACAAAACACTCTAAAATATCATGAGGGAGTGTTTCTAGTTAGTTAACCATTACAACCTCTATTTTGGGCCAAGAAAATAAACTGCAGTTGGCTAAAAAGAAATTATGTGAACATTCCTTATATGGGTAAGAAATCTAATTTTGCAAGAAAACGTGACGTGATGGAACATTTTGGCTATTTTTCCTGGATTCAGCACCCCAAAATCTATAGGAATCAGTTGCAAAACTGGAGGCAGTTTTTTGGTAGTGTACCTGTGTAATTGGAGAAAATATTTTTTCATTCAACGCGTAATCAAACTCTGGAATTTTTTACCAGAGGATGTAGTAAAAGCTGTTAGTGTAGCTGGCTTTAAAAGTAGTTTGGACACATTCCTGGAGGAAAAGTCCATAAACAATTATTAAAGAAGACCGGGGAAATGCACTGCTTACCCATTGGATAAGCAGCATGGAACTGTATACCTTTTGGGAACGTGACAGGTACTTGTGACCTGGATAGGCCACTGTTGGAAACAGGATACTGGGCTCAGTGGACCCTTGGTCTGACCCAATATGGTACATCTTATGTTCTTATGAAAGAGGGGGCAAGAATGGAATGAGAAGAATGGAAGGTGAGAGAGAGAAGTAAGAGCTGAAAAGGGAGATAACAGGATATTGGAGGGTAGCGCTGTTTGAATGGAAGAAAGTATGCTACAAATACAACTCATCATTCTGTCCACCTACAGTGCCTCCCACTTCCCAGGCAGTAGATGCTAGGGAAAATGGGGAAGCAAGAGGTGAGGTTATCAGTTTCATCCTTGGTAACTGTATAGACACTCTCAAAGAGATATTTCCTACTCACATTTTAACATGCTGTCCAGCCAACAATTAGCACTATTCTATTTTTCTTTAATTAATTTCAGTTCAAATTACTAAGAATGTCAAGGAAATTAATCAGACAATATTGCAGAAATGTATTTAGCTAGGCTTATATACTGTGCTGTTCATTCAGGTACTGTAGATATATATTTTTTTCCTTGTCCCTGAAGGGCTCATAATCTATGGTTTATTTTTTTGTATCTGAGGTGACAGAGGGTTACGTGGCTTCCCCAAGGCATACTTGTAGAGCTAGAAATCCCAGTCCTTTCAGCCCAAGGTTGCTGTGCTATTAGCAGGATTCTGGCTTGAGGTAACTTGCCCTAACCACTAGGCTACTCCTCCCTTTATTCATTTTGGTCACAATACTGGGGAACAGAGATCTCATAGCAATGATTCTCTGTTCATCCCACACAACTCCTGCAGTTTGGTAAATAGAATAATCAGGTACACATTATCTTAGACACATCTCTACATTTGCCTGATGCAAGACATATAAGGTAACATTGTCGCAGTTGTGCATATGAAAATGCAAGAGTCAGCAAAATTATCCCCTACAGTGGGGACTACTACTACACACATATCTGCGCAGACTATAAAAAGTAAAAATAACCGGGTCATAGGTTCACAGAAAATTCATTGAGTGTGTCTCAGACACACAAGCCTTCAGCCGGCTTGAAGCAGTCAGACCCTTCTTAGGTTATGTTTTTTTTGCATAGACCAGTGCCCAGTTTACATATTCATATACCTACATTTTCAGTTAGTTATGTGCGCATATATTTACACAGAGCACTATATGCTACATTGTGAACTGTTCTTCTATATGCTAACAGGTGCAAGAAAAAATCTAAGATATACAAAGAAAACCACATCCATACTAAAACATAATATGACATATAGCCACATCAAGGGAGGAGAAACAACAAAAGAAAAATAAACAAATCAAACCAATCAAGAAAAAAATCCATCAAACAGTACCCTTAGTTCACTGCCCACTTAAGTCTATAACCTCTAATGATTTATTTATTTATTAATAATATAACCAAACCCTAATGCCAAGGCTCTGAAGAATGCTCAAGTAAACATTTTTTCAAATGAGCAGGATCCACAAAGACATAGCCCACATACATTTACATAGCAGTCCTAAAAAGCAGGTACCTCCTTTAGACAAAACCTGAGGCTTTAACTCCAGAAAGGACCTTGTACAATATTGTGCAACACGAGACACATCCAGGAATAGCTGAATCTTCTGGGCACAAAATAAAACATTTTTATTCTTAAAATACAATGTCAAAACCAACATCTTATCCTGCTGGGTCATAAAAGATACCAGAAGAATGGCTTTAGGATCAATTATATCTTAGAAATCTCTCAGCAACCCAGTGAAATCAAAATTAGAGTTAGAGGCAACTAACCTATCATAGCCACTCTCTGTATCTCCCACCTGAATTTTCTTAAAGGAGAGAAATCACAACACATGTCAGCCATTAATTACTAACATGTCAATTAATAAATGGAGGAGTAGCCTAGTGGTTAGCCTATTACCCAAGAGATCTGGGTTCAATTTGCGCTGGCACACTTTGTGGCCTTGGGCAAGACACTTTATCCTCCATTGCTTTGACAGGAGTCAGCATTGACTTGAAGGCACTTAAAAAAGCTAATAAACAATTCTTTTATATACCTTTTAGAAACACACACATATTCTCATACCCCTGTGCAATGTGTGCCTTCAAGTCGGTACTGATTCCTGGCAACCCAGCAGCTCCTAGGTTTTCTTGGCAGTAGGACTGGAAGTAGATTACCAGGCCTTTCTTCCAAGGCAATGGAGGGTTAAGTGACTTGCCAAAGGCTACAAGGAGAACTAACCCTGCCTTTTGGTTACCAAACCAATGCTCTGGCCACTAGGCTACTCCTCCACATCATATGCAGTCCCCTTAAAAAAATGTTCATCAACTCACAGTTCTTGGATCTCCTGAGTGAATGAGGGTTCCAATTCTCCTAATTTAATCTCAATAGGTAAACACCATATAATCTTTTCAGTGGAATTTGCAACTGCTTGCTTCTCTATTCCTCATTTGTCTGCCATTTCACACGACAAGACTTTTTTCTCTTTTTACAGGTATCTGCCGTTTTTTTTATGTAGATGCTGTAATCCACAAACAACATTTCTTCCACATTAGCTGTCATCCACAGGAAACAATTTTCTGAAATTCAGCAACTGCAAAATGATGACTCCCATTGCTTTTTACTCAACTGCATAAACCTAACACTCTATGCACTCTAACCCGGCCATTAATTTCGCCATAGGCAATAGGCCTTCATCAGGGAGTGAGCTTAAGAAGCAAAACAGATCACATAATTGATATTATAGGCATTGATCTATGTAACCCATTCATTATAATTTTTATTATAAACCATATTCTCACTATGTAATTCTTACAAGTCACCTCCTCTGTTTTTCAGGGTGTTATACTTGTATCTCTCTATTCTCCACTGCCATTTATATACATCATTATCAGCCACTACTCTGATTGGTCCAGGGTTTTCTAATTTATCCTAGTAAAACCACTTTCATTCAATATCCAGATTTAACCCTTTGGGATTCAATGTCTGCCATCTGAAAATATACTCTTGTTCCCGCTGATACAACACTGGTCATTCCCTGGTCTAATTTTGACCTTCTCAATGACAAAGAAACACAACAGATTGATAAAATGATTTTCTTATTTCCAATGGGCAACCAAGCGGGCTGTTTCAACTTCATGCCACAAAGCCAAGTAGTGCTTGATCATCCTCACTTTGACCGGATCTTGACATATTATTATTTTTTTAAATTTTTATTTAAGAGTTTTTTATACCGCCTTTTCAAGAAATCAAGGCAGTTTACAATGAACAAGATTAACCAATTATGTTGAACAGTAGGGTAACAAATAACATAGTAATTATAGCAAGGAGAGGCATTAAATAGGTTACCAAAGTTTGAGGGGACAACCAGCATGTTTTGCAAGCGTCCTCTTCATGCTCGTTCATTCAAGTGTGTGGTGATGAGTGTGGAAAGGTAGGAAGGGGCTAATTTTTAAGGAGCTTGAAAGTGATCATTAATGATTTATATTTGATGTGGCTTTGGAATGGCAATCAGTGTAGTTTATATAATATGGGGTAATGTGGTCATAGGTATGTGCTTTTGCAATTATGCGCACAGATACATGTTGTGCCAACTGTAGACGGCTTATCAGTTGTTTAGGGAGACCATGGAGGATATTGTTACAGTAATCAAAGTGAGGTGTGATTATAGCCTGGAACACTGATCTGAAGTCGTAGCTTGAAAGTAATGGTCTAAAGTGCTGGATCAGTCTCAGTTTGAAATATATCTTACTCGTGATTGTTTTTATGTGAGAAACCATGCTTAGTGTTTTATCCAGGGTAATCCCAAGGTATTTGACTTCATTGTTTACTATGAGGCTGGTGTCTTTAAGATGTAATATGGTGTGTGTGTGTGGGAGGGGGAGGGGGGTTAAAGGTATGGTTCCTAGTGATGTATAACACTTCAGTTTTCTCAAAGTTAATCTTTAAGTTATGATAATTCAGCCATTCTGAAGCTTCACTGAAGCATATTGTAATCTGGTCGATAACAGGGTTTGTCATGTCAACTGGTAGATACATCATTATGTCATAGAAACATAGAAATATGACGACAGAAAAAGACCACACGGCCTATCTAGTTTGTCCTTCCATATCAACAACTACAACAGTCCCCTTTTTTTCCTTTAGAGATCTTCTGTGTTTGTCCCATGCTTTTTTGAATTCAGTTACTGTCCTCATCTCTAACACCTCCACTGGGAGACTATTCCACGGATCCACCACTCTTTCCGTAAAGAAATATTTCCACATATCACTTCTGAATCTATCCCCCTTCACACTCATCCCATGTCCCCTCATAGCAGAACTTGCTTTCAATTGAAAGAGGCTCTCCTCCTGAACATTTATGCCATGGAGGTATTTAAACATCTCAATCATATCATCTCTATCCCGCCTTTCCTCTAAGGTGTACATATTAAGATCCTTCAGTCTGTCCTCATATTCTTTATAATAAGAACATAAGATATGCCATACTGGGTCAGACCAAGGTCCATCAAGCCCAGTATCCTGTTTCCAACAGTGCTCAATCTAGGTCATACGTACCTAGCAGTATCCCCAAGAGACACAGGTTCCACAATGCTTGTACTGGGTCAAGCATTGATATCCTGGGTCCCTTTTTAATAATAGTTTATGGACCTTTCCTCCAGGAACTTGTGCAAACCTTTTTTAAACCCAGCTATACTAACAGCCTTTACTACATCCTCTGGTAACAAATTCCAGAGTTTGATTACACGTTGAGTGAAAAAATATTTTCTCTTATTTGTCTTAAATAGTTTACCCTGTATCTTCATTACATGTCCCCTAGTCTTTCTATATTCTGATAGCGTAAACAATTGATCTATGTTTACCTGTTCCACACCATTCATTAATTTATAGACCTCTATCATATCTCCCCTCAGCCGTCTCTTTTCCAGGTTAAAGAGCGCTAACCTTTGTAGCCTCTCTTCATAGGAGTAGCCTTCCATCCCCTTTACTATTTTGGTGGCTCTTCTCTGAACCTTTTCGAATAACGCTATATCCTTTTTAAGATATGGTGACCAGAATGGCACACAGTATTCAAGGTGTGGTCGTACCATGGAATGATACAGAGGCATTATAATATCCTTTGTTTTATTTTCCATTCCTTTCTTTATGATACCTAGCATTCTATTTGCTTTCTTGGTCGCCGCTGTACACTGGGTGGAGGGTTTTAACATGTTATCCAAGATGACGCCTAAATCTTTTTCCTGGGAAATCGATTGGGCAAGTCTTGTGTGATGTCATCCATGACGTTGGTGGAGTTCCCCTGATTCAGTGGGATGCCCCTACCGTCTGATTGGATCTTCGGCGATGAGTGATGGGTGATGTTAGCCAATAAGAACATAAGTACCCTTTAAAAACATACCTAGCATGTGAGCTCGGCGACATTTGGTGGTTTATACAAATTGAAGGAGATTGCACTTGATACAGGGAGCGGATCCCGAAACGTGCACGTCGTGCTTGGTTGGAGATTGACAAATAAGCTAAGTTTTTTCTTTGATGGAGTTTATACTTTCGAATAAAAGGGATGATGCCGTCTGGAGGGGCCAGTAATTCATACTGACTTCCCTGGGCTTTATCCGACAAAAAGATTACAAAATTATTTTCTTTGGTTTTGGGGGTTCTTGTTTTGGTAATTTTTATAGCATTTATAGATAGTTGAAAAAGGCAGGGTAAGTTATACAGCTGAGAAAGCTGAAGTGCAAAACTAAAGGGAACAGGGAGATGAAGTAGCACACCAATAAAGACAAACAAACAAATAAATAGACAGCTAGAACTCACAGCAAAGTCGTCACAGGAGTTAAATATCCACCTCTATAGCAGAGCACTGTGAGGGCACAGCTCTTCCCAGAGCAGAGAGAGGCAAACAGAGTGACTATGCATACATGGGAGGAGGAGACAGGAAGAAGGGCTACACAATACCTCAGCAGGGGGGGAGGGGGGTAGTCCCTCAGGTAGACTAGAGCAGGAAAAAAAGTTTAAAATGCAGCATGTTCTGGGGACAGAGCAGGGAAAGATATTTAATTTAAAGTAACAGTTAACCTGGCTACCACACAAAGGCCAGATAGTTGAAAGAGGCAGAGTAAGTTATACAGCTGAGAAAGCTGAAGTGCAGAACTAAAGGGAACAGACCACTAATCATTTTCGTAGCCACGCTCTGCACAGACTCCATCCTGTTCACATCCTTTTGAAGGTGCGGTCTCCAGAATTGCACACTATACTCCAAATGAGGTCGCACCAAAGACTTATACAGAGGCACTATCACCTCCTTTTTTCTGCTAGCCATTCCTCTCCGTATGCACCCAAGCATCCTAGCTTTTGCCGCCGCCTTTTCTACCTGTTTAGCTACTTTAAGATCATCATACACAACCATGCCTAGGTCTCGCTCTTCTTTAGTGGACAAAAGTACTTCACCCCCTATACTATATTGCTCCCTTGGATTGCTGCAGCCCAAATGCATGACCTTACATTTTTTAACATTAAATCCCAGCTGCCAAATTCTAGACCATTCTTCAAGCTTAGCTAGATCCCTCCTCATGTTATCTACACCTTCCTGGGTGTCTACTCTATTGCAGATTTTGGTATAATCCGCAAAAAGGCAAACCTTACCTGACAGCCCTTTCGCTATATCACTAACAAAGATGTTAAAAAGAATTGGACCAAGGACAGATCCCTGGGGCACACCACTGGTAACATCCTTCTCCTCAGAGTGAGCTCCATTTACCTGTACTCTTTGTCGCCTCCCACCCAACCAATTTCTAAGCCAAGCAGTAACTTTAGGGTTCATCGCTAGGGTGCTAAGTTTGTTTATAAGTCGCCTGTGAGGAACAGTGTCAAAGGCTTTACTGAAATCTAAATACACCACATCTAGGGCTCTCCCTCGATCCAACTCCCTGGTCACCCAGTCAAAGAAATCAATCAGATTTGTCTGGTGAATCCATGCTGCCTCGGATCCTGTAATCCTCTGGACTCCAGAAACCTCACTATTTTCTCTTTCAGCAGCGTTTCCAATAATTTACTTACCACCGAAGTTAAACTAACTGGCCTGTAGTTTTCAACCACATCCTTACTTCCGCTTTTGTGTAAAGGCACCACATGAGCCTCTCTCCAGTCCTTTGGCACCACTCCTGACTCCAACGAGGCATTGAAAAAGTCAGTCAGTGGAGCTGCTAGAACGTCCCCAAGTTCCTTCAGTATTCTAGGGTGTATCCCATCCGGTCCCATCACTTTGTCTACTTTAAGTTGAGCTAGTTTCTCACGAAAACAGTCTTCTGAAAATTGTTCAAGATGTCCCTCGCTTCTGTTCCTATTTGTGGGTGTTTTCTGAGGTCCTGCTCCTGGTTCTTCATCTGTGAACACAGAACAGAAATATTTGTTAAGCAATTCCGCTTTATCCTCATCAGCTTCTACATATTCCTCCCCTTCACCCTTGAGTCTGACAATACCACTTTTGCCCTTCCTCTTCTCACTAACATATCTGAAAAATGTCTTATCCCCCCATTTTATTGCATTGACTATTTCCTCCTCTTTTTGAATCTTTGCTTTCCTGACTACTTTGCTAGCTTCTCTACATTTTTCCAAATATAGATGCCTGCCTTCCTCTCTCTGTGATCTCTTGTATTTCATGAAGACTTCCATCTTTTTCTTCACTTTTTCAGCTACTTCTTTCAAAAGCCATATCGGTCTCCTTTTACCTTTATTTACCATTTTAACAAAAAGGCTGGTTGCCCTTAAAATATCCCCTTTCAGTTTTGCCCACTGTTTTTCTACATCCCCCAGCTGTTCCCATCCCGCTAATGACTCCCTGAGGTATTGGCCCATCTTGGCAAAGTTAGTCTTCCTAAAGTCTAAGACCCTCACTTTTGAATGGATTCTAACAGCCCTAGTCCTAATGCTGAACCACACCATCTGGTGATCACTGGATGCAAAATGATCTCCCATTACAACATCAGAAACACTTTCACCATTGGTAAGCACCAAGTCCAGTATGGCCCCTTCACGTGTGGGGTCTGTTACCAATTGCTTGAATAGTTCTCCCTGTAGAGAATCCAGGATCTCTTTACTTCTAGAAGATACTGCAGCAGGAATGTGCCATTGAACATCTGGCATATTGAAATCTCCTATCAGTAGCACTTCCCCTTTCCTAGCAATGCTGCGTATGTCTTCAATTAACTCTCTGGCCACCTCTTCCTCTTGTGAGGGAAGTCTGTATATCATGCCAATGCAGATAGGTTTCTCTTTCTCTCTTTCTAGTTTAACCCACAATGCCTCCTCTCTCCCTTTTAAGCTCTGTAATTCCAAAGCTTTAATAGTAGTTTTTACATATAGTGCCACTCCTCCTCCCTTTCTTCCTACCCTGTCCTTTCTGAATAAAATATAGCCAGGTATAGTTACATCCCAGTGATGGTTTTCTGTGAACCATGTTTCTGTAACTGCCACTAAATCCAAGTCGGCCACTCCCACCAAAGCTTCAACATCATGGATCTTATTTCCCATGCTATGGGCATTTATACACAGTGCTTTCCATATGTTATCCCTCTTACCCATTTCCATAAACGTATTTAATGTATCACTTACCTGGGGGCTTTCACTTACCTGAGGGCTTTCTTCACCCATCCCCAACGAGTCTAGTAAAAAAGCCCTCTTCATTAGATTAGCCAGTCTAATACTGAAGACGCATTGACCTTTCTTGGACAGATGGATGCCATCTCTGCTCTGCAACCCTTGGAACAGCATCCCATGGTCTAGAAAACCAAAACGCTCTCAATGATACCATCCACGCAGCCATGCATTTGTCTCCAGGATGCGAGCCTCTTTGCCTTGGCCTTTACCCTCAACAGGGAGGATTGAAGAGAACACCACCTATGCACCTAACTGCTTCACCCTCTGTCCCAGAGCCATGAAGTCACTTTTGATACGCTCAGAGGCATACCTGGCAGCATCATTTTTTCCGACATGGATTAACAACATTGGGTAATAGTCAGTGGGCTTGATGAGTCTCGGCAAGCTCTCCGTAACATCTTGGAGTTTGGCACCAGGTAGCAGGGAGGAGTGGTCTAGTGGTTAGGACAAGGTACTTCAGGCCGGAGGGATGGGGGTTCAAGTCCCACCTGGGGACAGCAATCTCAGGCCGGAGGGACTGGGATTTCTAGTCCTATAGGCACTCATTGTGGTCTTGGGCAAGCCACTTAACCCTCCATTGCCCATGTTCCCTGTAAGTATTAGTGTATGTGTCTCATATTTATTTATTTATTTTTATTTATTTAGCTGTATTTATATCCCGCTTTTCACCGGGTCAAAGCGGTCAATTGGGGGATACATTTAACACGAGGGGATATGAGACACATACGCTAATACTTACAGGGAACAAGGGCAATGGAGGGTTAAGTGGCTTGCCCAAGACCACAAGGAGTGCCTATAGGACTAGAAATCCCAGTCCCTCCGGCCTGAGATTGCTGTCCCCAGGTGGGACTTGAACCCCCGGCCCTCTGGCCTGAAGTACCTTGTCCTAACCATTAGACCACTCCTCCCTCCCATATCCCCTCGTGTTAAATGTATCCCCCAATTGACCGCTTTGACCCGGTGAAAAGCGGGATATAAATACAGCTAAATAAATAACTAAATAAATCTGGTCGGCAGATGGACACCTCAGTACCCCTCAGAAGAGAGTCACCAACCACCACTACCATTCGCTTCCTTGTTGTCACTGATTCTGCAATTTTGGGGTACTTGAGCTCTGGTTCTTCCCTTTCCAGGGATGCTTTTACCTCCTCCACTTCCAGAGCTTCATAATGGTTCTCCAACTCAAGAGCTGGAGAAGTTGGATTGGTGATTCTGCAGGCCCCGGTGACTTGTGTCCAACCTTCGTCATTCTATTGGCACCTATCTTCTCCTCTGCTAGAGAGCTTGGATGTTTCAAGAAGCATCTCATCAATGTACTTCTCACTGTCTTGAATGCTCCTCAGCCTCGCCACCTCCTCTCTGAGTTCCTCCACTTGTTTCCTCAGAGCTTCAGCATGCAGGCACCCTGCACATGGAACCGGTCCTTCAATTGGCATTGGGACCTCTGTCTGGACAGAGGCAGTAGCTGTAATGGGGGCAACAGCTTTAGCTATACGATTTTTCCCAGCCATTGTTCTGTTCGTGGAGCATAGGTATCTGTTAAAGCAAAAGAGAGAGATCTACCAAAGTACCAGCCGGTTTCCCAGCTGTCCTTTCAGAGAAAAAGCAGTTAAATCTCTTTAATTATATTTAAAATGTGCTGTTCCAAGTCCCTGTGCTTTCTTAAATGGGGAGGTGCCCTATAAAGCAAGACTGCTCACTAGGGGTGGGTGGGAATTGGGGTGGGTAGGAAGGGAACTAACACCTGATCAGGTGTCAGCAGTTCCCATAAGCCGAGGAGGTTACCAGAGTTTAAAAGCTACTCCACTAAAGGCAATATTGCTACTAAAGCACCAAAAAGAATGTAACTTCGCTTTAAAAATATACCAAAACCCTTTTAAGAGCTCCCAGTCAGAGAGCTAGCAATTTAATAAAAATAAACCCTCAAATCCTTACCGTTGTTTGACCTGTAGAGCCCCTGTTAGGAATGTCATCTGCATAAATGTGGTATCCTACTTTGTAGTTCTTGAAGATTTTACAGATAGGTTGTAGGTAAATATTAAATAGAAGCACTGAAAGGGATGAACCCTGCGGTAATCCTTGTTCTTGTCTATATGGTTGGGATATTTGTTGGCCAATTATAATCTGCTGGGTGCGGTCTGACAGGTAGGACTGAGTAATCAAACTCTGGAATTCATTACAGTAAGATATAGTAAAAGCTATTAGTGCAGCTGGGTTTAAAAAAGGTTTGGATAAGATCCTGGAGGAAAGGTCTATATATGATTATTAAAGGACTAGGGAAATCCACTGCTTCCTGTTTCCTTCTTTTTCCTTAGGAAGTGATGATGGATTAAAAACAAAAGATAGCAAAGGAGAAACCTTCTTGGTCATATGCAGGAACTCTTCTTCCTCTGTAGTTCTATCCTTGGCTTTTATGAATTAAAGATCAAATTAAACAGTTACTAGACTCTGCTTCTACCACTCTCTGAATAAAGTTCATTATTCTGTATTTAGAAGGTTGGGCCTGGCTAGTACTTGTATGGGAGACCACCTTGGAATACTAGGTGCTGTAGGCTTATTGTGCGGAAGAAAGGCCTGGCAATTTACTTCCAGTCGCACCTTGCTAAGAAAACCCAAGGGATGGGTTGCCAGGAGTTAGTATTGACTCAATGGCATACAACAACGTACAGGAGGAGATCCTGCATTAAATCACTAAAATTGTCCATCAAGAAACTATGACATCTCTGGCACCATATTCACCTAGGCAAGGCTATCACTGGACCCGACAATATTAGCTACAACATCTGGGACTCATTCAGCTGCTCATCCTTCAATATAATATATGCCATCATCTGCTGTCTACAGAGGACACAACATGCCACTTTCTAAAAAAAAAGAATAAATGAACATAGATCTGACATTGGAAAGGACAACTTTCAAAAACCAGTAGGAGAACATTTCAGTCTTCCAGTGCATACTCTCTCTGATTTTAAGAAGCGCCAAAGGTAGACTACAGTACAGCATGAAAATACTGTACTAAATTGGTGCTAATTACAATGCTTAACACCATTGCCCCAGATCTGAACAAGGACAAATGACTTTATGACTCACTACAGGTCTGAATGGACTATTCTCAGATCATAGTAACATAGAGCCTGATATAAGAAAGGCATTTACATGGTTTATAGTCCTGTAAATCGTGTAAATGCCGCTCAGTGGGATACTCAGCAGCATTAACATGGTTAACTACTTAGCATCGGGGCATGTTGTAGGCGGTGACAGAGGCTAACCGGATAGCAGCAATATTGCACCGCTACCTCATTAGCTTCTATGGGTAAAGGGTGCTGCAAAAGCTGGCCTATCTTTTACCTGTAGAAGCTAACTGGGCAGGAGTTTCTTCTCCCCCCCTCGGTGGTCACTCTTGTCTTATCGCTTGTAATCACCAGGTTGGATTACTGCAACGCTATCTATAGACAATTCTTCCCACCTATTAGATAATGGCTAATAATGTAACCCTGTTCTCACAACCAACAGGTTTATACCAGGACATTACAATTATGAAAACATAACCCCCTCTTAATCCCTAACACCTATGAAACCTCAAATGTACATAGTTATTATTGTATATTGTATATAGTGTGGGGCCCTGTATCCCCCCACAATAGTTATCATATTGTTGTTGTTATTGTTATTGTTATCGTTACTGTCATACTGTTATCATGTCATCACTTATATTGTTCCTTGTAATTCGATGTTCCATGTAAAACAGACCCGATCTGTGCAGTTCTTGTTCTCTGTAAACCGCAACTGATCTATGGAAGGTGCGGTATATAAATGATTGTTTAAATAAAATAATAAATAAATAAATATGCAGGCCTTCCCTCCTCTCAGCTACGCCGTCTTCAACTTGTCCAAAATGCCACTGCCCGTCTCGTCACCTGTTCCCCCGCCCGTTCACATATCACTCCTTGCCTCCTCTCTCTCCATTGGCTTCCGGTTAAGTTCAGATTTATCTTCAAAGTACTTATCATCGCGCACAGGGCCCTTCACACCAGCACCTCTCAGTACTTGGCCAACACCATTCATCTCCAACCTTCTCCACGCCTTCTTCGTTCAGCTTTTGGTAATCGTCTCTTTCCTCCCTCCCCTTCTTAGGCCCATCTGGAACTTACTCGTCACTCCGCATTCTTCTTTCTAGGCCCCACTTTATGGAATTCGCTCCTGCTCCGCACTGAACTATCCCACTCCCGCTTTAAAGCCCTCCTCAAATCCCATCTCTTCTGTCAAGCTTTTGATCTCCCTTCCCCTGCCAGTGGCGCCTTGTCCCCCAGCTGCGCCCCCACCCCACATAATCTCCTCTCATTCACTTCACATTCGCCATTCCTCCTGCTTCCTCTCTCTGTCCCCCACTGCCCCGCACCCTCTCTAGATCTTTTCTGTCTTCTATCTTTTTGACTGTCTCTCTCTGTCCCTATTATTATTGGCGTTCTTTTCTGTCTTTATTTTTTCAGTGGCCTTTACTATTTTTGTATTGTACACTGCCCTGATGCCTTGGCCTGGGTAGTCTATCAAACGTTGCAAATAAAGATAAAGATAAAGAGTGCAATATTGCCACTACCCAGTTAGCCTCTGTGGTTTCCAGGCATGTACGACGACCCCAGATATTCAATGCCAGGGTCGCATTTGACCCTGGCATTAAATATCAGGGGGTTAGAGGATGGCGGCAACGGCTAGGCACTGACTCTCACCTAGCTGTCCTAACTCAATATCGGGCCCATAGTATATGACAACAGATAAAGACCAGTATGGTCCATCTATGCCCAGTAAGGTGGCTAGTGTGGTTGTAACTGCTGCTCTGTGCAGTTCACCCCCTCTGTCCCTGTGTTTAGGGTTGTACCTGCTGCTCCGTGCAGGTCAGCCCCCCTCTATTGAAGAATAAGATATTTAAGTTTGCTTTGATTTCATCCTCTTGCCATTTTGAATTCCGTCATTGTATTTATCTTTATTTTGCACTTGATATACTGCACAGGCATGAGCATCAAGGCGGTTTACAATAAAAAAGTTGCTGCAGAAGCATAAGGAAGAAAGGAATGCCTTTACTGGATAGGATAGGAGAGGAACAGACATATTAGAGAGAAGAGGGCAGAGGGAGGAGGGAACAGTACTGTACCTAGCCGTGTGCAAGTGGTGTGGCCGCACAGGGCGCAAACGTTTAGGGGGCACATTTCGGCTGCCTGCTGTTGCCCTGCCGCCGCCACTTTTTGTTCTCTCAGTGGCGGCAGGAGTGGAGGAGTGGCCTAGTGGTTGGGGCAAGGTACTTCAGGCCGGAAGGTCGGGGGCAATGTTCCCTCTAATTTTCTGTAGGCTGTGTGCGCATAAAATATCAGCTGTGTGCAGCTTTTGAAGGAAGGTTAAATTTTTGTGCGCCACATAACGACACGTCAGAATACAGTATTGCCACCACATTGATTTTAATCAAATTAAATGAAAATAGATGATTACTAAATGAAGCGGAAAATTTCTAGTAATTACAATCACAACTTTTAAATTTTAAGACATCTGTGTTGTTTTCTATCAGAATCAGAACCGTAATTTTTGTGCGCTCTGTTGTAAAGTATGTGCGCTCGCTCGGCAAGGTGTGTGCGCGCGCACACGCGCACAGCTTAGAGGGAACAGTGGTCGGGGGTTCAAATCCCACTAGAGGACAACAACCTTGGGCTGGAAGGACTGGGGTTTCTAGTCCCACAGGTGCTCCTTATGGTCTTGGCAAGCCACTTAACCCTCCATAGCCCATGTTCCCTGTAAAATAGTTATCTCCAAGTTATAATGCCCTGTTCAATGTAATTTCAGTTTGTTCAATGTAAACCACACTGATGCAGAATAGCGCGGTATATAAGAGAATGTAAATAAAATAAATAATTAAAATGTGCCCCCTAAGCCTTTTTGGGTCTTTCTGCAGCCCTGGTCCCTCCGTCCTCTGACGCCATGTCAGAGCAAGGAGGGATCAGATCTGCTGCCGGCAACTAGCACATCGGGCGCACCCCCCCATAGCTTCGTCCAGTCTCTGCCTGCTATTGCCCTGCTGCTGCCGCTGTGGAGAAAACAGAGGATGGCAGCAGAAGGGCAGGAGTAGGCAGCGGCTGGACGGAGGTATGGGGAGGAGGGAGGTGTGCACCCGATGTGCAGGTCGCAAAGGGTGTGTTTCAGGCTCGGTATGGCCCTCGGTGGGAAGAAACCAGATCAGGTTGGAGAAAGGGGAAAGTCAAAAGCAAGATGAGAGAGTGAGTTTTCAGAGCAGATTTAAACTTCTGGAAAGTGCGTTCTGAGTGAAATGTTGGGGAGAGGGAATTCCAGAGAGAGGGCCCTGTAAGAAGACATATGTGTGTCGCGTGAGTCTGAGATAGGCCTGTGGGGCAGAGGGGAGAAACAGCTGGTGGACATGAACAGAGTGCAGGGGCGGCCCAAGGTGGGTGTGGGGCTATGTGCGGAGGCTAATTTGCATAAGGATCTCATTTGCATACATATTTGCATAATATTAACATGCGCTAACTTTTAGTAAACATGCCTCTTAATGAGTGTCTGGATAAAGAAGACTACCAGATTTCTGCATTACCATATGCCAGTGCCAACCGACAGGCTCATTAGGAAGTACTATAAACACTGCCCAGTTAGAACCCATAGCAAACCCGTCATATCATAACAGCATTACCAGGACTCACAAAGCACCATACCCTACCTAAAAAAAGGCAACACTGCAAATATTAAATCAGTACATCTCAGAGAATACCAATACATCTCCTACTGGGGAAAGAGAACAAGTGACAGTGTCACATAGAAACCACATGAACAGAATACCTCAGCTCGGTTACACATGCAGGACATAGACCGTCACCAAACAAAGAACAAGGGGTCACAATTTAGAAATAGGAAGACAATAATTAAACTGAGAATCCCAAAAGCCAAACTTGGAATGTACAGCAATATTGGAGAAATAAAACTATAGATTAATTTCCTCTTGTATTAAACAAAATGCAAAGCCCATTTCCAGTCCAAGCCCCTCCATCAGCTCATTTCCAGTCCATGCCCGTCCATCAGCCCATTTCCAATCCTAGCCCCCTATCAACCATTTCCAGTCCTATCCTAGCCCCCCATTAGCCCATTTCCAGTCCAAGCCCCCCATTAGCCCATTTCTAGTCCTAGCTCCCCCTCAATCAGTCCATTTCCAGTCCCAGCCCCCCCATCAACCCATTTCCAATCCTAGTCCCCTCAGCCATTTCCAGTCCTATCCTAGCTTCCCATCAGCCCATTTCCAGTCCTAGTCCTCCCATCAGCCATTTCCAGTCCAAGCCCCATCCAATCAGTCAATTTCCAATCCTATCTTCTCCATCAGCCCATTTCCAGTCCTAGCCCCCCATCAGCCATTTCCAGTCCTATCCTAGCCCCCCATCAGCCCATTTCCGTTCCAAGCCCCCCCAATCACTCCATTTCCTGTCCAAGCCTCCCATCAGACCATTTCCAGTCCCAGCTCCCCCATTAGCCCATTTCCAATCCTAGCTCCCCATCAGCCATTGCCATTTCCAGTTCTATTGTAGCCCCACATCAGCCCATTTCCAGTCCAAGCCCCCCATCAGCTCATTTCCAGTCCATGCCACCCCATCAATCCATTTCCAATTCTAGTCCCCCATCAGCCATTTCCAATCCTATCCTAGACCCCCATCAGCCCATTTCCAGTCCAAGCCCCCATCAACTCATTTCCAATCCTATCCTAGTCGTCCCCCCCAAATAGCCCCACGCCTATCTGATCATCTTCAGAGGGAGCCAGGATGGTCCCAAGCCCTGACTCACCTCTGCACAGCCATCAGAGTGAAGAGCAGCATGTTCCTTCACTCCGGTAGCTGTATTCTCGTGAAACTCGCTGGTCCCAGAGGTTAACAGGCATCTTCTCTTTTCCGGCACTCAGCACACTTCACAAGAACACAGCTGCCAGAGTGAAGGAACACACTGCACTGGTGACTGGGCAGAGGTGAACCAGGACTTCAGGCCTTCCCGGCTCCCTCTGAAGCCAGCCCTGCAAACCGACCATGTGCGAAATGAAGTTGGCATGGGGTTCCCTGAAGCATGGGGCCCTGTACAAACAACATTCTCGCACAATGGATGGGCCGGCCCAGACAGAGCATAGAAGATGGTGAGGTATGTGAATGCATAAGAGGTCAGTGAGGTATTGAGGAGTGCCCATGTGAATGACCCTGTGGATGAGAGTGAGCATCTTGTAGTGAATTCTGTATTTGACAGGGAGCCAATGGAGGTGGATGAGTAAAGGGGTGATGTGATCTGAGTGAGAGGTATGAGTGAGGATGAGGTTGGCAGTGTTTTGTAATAACTGAAGTCTTTGGATTTGGTACTGTGGAAGGCCAGCTACAGCAACAGTGCAATAATGAAGTCTTGTGATGACTAAGGAGAGAAGTTGTGGTCAGTGAGGGAAGGTCTAGGAAGGTATGCACGGAGTGAATCTGATGAGGATGAAAGATGATCATGGAAGGACAGAGAGAAGTCTAGAGTGATGCCAAGATAACAGAGTGATGTGACCAGTGGGATAATGGTAGAAGCAAGCCAGAAAAGGGCAGGGGGCACCGAAAGTGAACCATATGGTGGCCCACTTTGAGGGATTGAGGTGAGGGAAGTTGGCAGACATCCAGGAATGTACAAGAGAAAGACAAGAATTCAACAGAGTTAGATTTGGGGCGGAAGGACTGGTGTGGTGAAGGAGGATGATGTCATTGGCATAGTAATACACCAAAATACTACAGTAGACTGTGAACGAGGAGAGAAAGAGGTGCCAAAAAGATGTTAAAAAGAAGGGGAACCTACACAGAGCCCTGTGGAATAACATAGGTGAGCGGAGTGACAGGGGAAGAGGAGGGACCAGAAAGGACAGAGAAAGACCATAAGGTAAGGAAGGAGTGAAACCAATTCAAAACAGAGCCGCGTATCCCAAAGTCAGAGAGTTGTGAAAGAAGAGTGGGGTGGTCAACTAGAGTGAAAGCCGAAGAGAGATCAAAGGAGACAGCTAAAGAGAGATTACCCCTATCATGAAAGACAAACAGTTCGTTAAGAAGGGGAAGAAGTATGGTTTCTGTTCTATGTCCAGTTCGAAAGCTGGACTGATGGGGGTGAAGAACGTGATGTCGAGCTGAGCAGATAGTTGGGTGAAAGCCAGTTTTTCAAGGACTTTGCCCTCCATTAGGGGGGCATTCAAGCATCCACCACCCTTTCAGTGAAAAAATATTTCCTGATGTTGCTTTTAAGTTCACCACCTTGCAGCTTCATGGTATGCCCTCTAGTTTTACAACTTCCCCTTCTTTGAAAAATGTTTGTTAGTTCATTAATATCCTTTAAGTATGTAAAGGTCTGTATCATATCTACCCTGACCCTCCTCTCCTCTAGGGCATACATATTTAGGTCTTCAAGTCTCTTCTCATACGTCTTCTGGGGCAGGCTCCAAATCATTTTGGTCATCTTCCTCTGAACTGTTTCAAGTCTTTTTATATCCTTTGTGAGGTATGATCTCTAAAACTGAACACAATACACCCAGTGAGGCCTCACCAACGACTTGTTCAGGGGAATTAATACCTCCTCCTTTCTGCTGGTTATTCCTCTCTGTATGCAGCCCAGCATCCTTCTGGCTTTGGCTACCATCTTGCCGCATTGTTTTGCCACCTTGAGATCATCAGACACTAGCATTCTGAAGTCCCTCTCCTGGTCTGTGAACACCAACTTCTCACCCCCTATCACATGCAATTCCTTTGGATTTCTGCATCCCAAAGGCATGACTCTGCACTTCACATTAAATCTTAACTGCCAAGCTTTAGACCATTCTTCCAGTGTTTTTAGATCTTTCCTCATGTTGTCCACGCCCTCAGAAGGGTCTACTCTGTTGCAAATTTTCAAGTCATCTGCAATTTGTGATGTAATTTCTTACTCAAAACAAGTTCAATGTTCAACTGCACCTAATATTATATGTATACTATTTTTTTTCCTCTGTAAACCACTTTGATTTATTGATAAGGCGGTATATAAAACATACAAATAAATAAATTAATATTTAGGTCTTCAAGTCTCTTCCCATATATCTTCTGGTACAGGCCCCATACCATTTTGGTCCTTCCTCTGAACTGCTTCAAGTCATTTTAAATCCTTTGAGAGATATGGTCTCCAAAACTGAACTCAATATTCCAAGTGAGGCCTCACCACAGGGCCTTAATACCTCCTTCCTTCTGCTGGTTATGTCTCTCTGCATGCAGCCTATCATCCTTCTGGCTTTGGCCACCACCTTGTCACATTGTTTCCCAACTTTGAGATCTTCTGACACTATCACCCCAAGGCCCCTCTCCTAGTCCGTGCACATCAGCCTCTTGTCCCCTATCTCATACAGCTCCTTTGGATTGTTACTACTACTACTACTGAGTATTTGTATAGCACTACAAGATGTACGCAGCACTACATAGACATGTAAGAGACAGAACCTGCACATCAGAGCTTACAATCTAGTCAAGACCAGACAACACAGAAGGAGTAGACAGGAATAAAACAAGGGGTAAAGGTAAAGAAACAAGGAGATCAGGTGAGTCAAGATTCAAAATCAGCAGTGACGAGGTGAGTTTTCAGCCTGGATTTGAAAAGGGTCAGAGAAGGTGCCTGGTGTACAGACACAGGTAGCTTGTTCCAGGCGTAAGGTGCAGCAAGGTGAAAGGAGCAAAGTCTGGAGTTAGCAGTAGAAGAGAAGGGCACGGATAGAAGCGGTTTGCCAGAAGAGCAGAGTTCCCGAGGGGGGTTGTAAGGAGAGATAAGAGAGGAAAGGTAGTGAGGAGCTGCAGAGTGAATGCACTTATAGGTCAGCAGGAGAAGTTTGAACTGGATGCGGAAACGGATAGAAAGCCAATGAAGTGACTTGAGAAGCGTCCCACTCTGCACTTCTTCAGATTGAATCTTAACCGCCAAGCACTAGACTATTCTTTTAATTGTTATAGATCGTTTCTCATGTTGTCAACTCCTCCTATGAGGAACAGTATCAAAGGCTTTGCTGAAATCTATGTAGATCACGTCCAGCGCATGCCTTCAGTTGAGTTCTCTAGTCACACAGTCAAAGGAATCAATCAGATTTGTTTGGCATGAGCTTCCTGATTGATATCTTTGATTGGGTGACCAGAGAACTAGATTGAGGGAATGTGCTGGTTATGATCTATTTAAATTGCAGGTCAGGGTCATACCTCACAGTAATTTTGGTGCCTACATAAATGAGCTGCATGGGATAGTAGTCAGAGGGTCTGATCAGATACAGCAATGAAGGCAAATGAACATTATTGCAGCACTTGTCTTAAAATGTAATTTTTATTCAGTTTTAGCTTTTCTTTCAGCAGTCATGTCGTATTACAGCTCTGGAATGCCTGTTAAATATTTCTTCCATATCAAAAAACATCCCCTTCATCAATTATCACTCCAAATAGGCAAGTTAACTGCTGCCATGGAAATTGAGACAATCTGTTTCCTGGAATAGGTCCCAATTAATCAAATACCTCCTTAATTACATCCCAATTAAGGAGGTCTATCTGCATATAAATAGGAAGTTTGGGTTCCAACATGCCTTTATATGCAGTAAGCAGGAAAATCCTTGGCCCCATCAAATTGCTCAGTGCTTAAACCTAGAAGAGACTATTTCTAGGTTGTCTGAAATCCAAGGGCCAGCATTATGCCATGGATAGTGAGGATGTATGTAAATGAGAACTGACTCTGATTGTGTATATGAAATTGTAAGCCACATTGGACAAACTTAAAGTTGGGATGCCACGTATGTAAGATTTTAATAACGATAAAGATCTGAATTCGAGTGATGGAGGTGGGTCCCTATTGCTCACTAGGGGGGTTATTTTAGAAGCCTTATTTGGGCCCTGGATGTATGAAACAGGCATTCAGATGTACAAAACATTAAGATGTCCGCGGAGCCATTTTTTAAAGACATCTCTGGTGCGAGGATGTCTAAATGAGAGCGGAAGCATGGTGTAGGCATGTCTGGGCTGTTCTTAAGAATCTGGACACTCTCGCCCGATTTCAGAAACACAGAGACTAGTTTCCTTTTCGTGGCTCTGTTAAGCCCGCAGGGTCTGATGGGACTTTCCCATCAGCCCCCGCGGGCTTAACAGAGCCGCGAGGGAGAAACTCTCCTTTCGCGCTCTGAAAGCCGGTGCGACTGCGGAGACGGAGCTGATGCAGGGAGGGCAGGCTCTGTCAGACAGGGGGGGCCCCGCGGGCTATTCGATTCTGCCGTTGCCGCTGCGGTGACAGCGGCAGTGGCAGCGGCAGCAGACAGCTTTTTTTTAATTTTAAATTTTCCCTGGGCTGCTGGGGTGGGAGTTAGGACTGGAAATGGTCTAATGGGGTTAGGGCTGGAAGAGGGCTGATAGGGGGTTAGGACTGGTAATGGGCTATGGGGAGCTAAGTCTGGAAATGGGGTGATGAGGGGTTAGGACTGGTAATGGGCTATGGGGGGGGGGGGGGCTAAGACTGGAAATGGGCTGTTGAGGTTAGGACTGGAAGTGAGCTGATGGGGGGTGTGATGTAGAGATCCCTACCGAACCCATGGAAATAGAGAGAAAGGAAGATTCCACCTTTAAAACTGACAGGCAGCTAGAGCACATGTCTCACTGTTTACATAGAAAAGGTAAACAGGGAAAGACAGGAGCTGAATTGACACGCCCAGACTCTGACATAGTAACAAGCCCCGAGCTTAATCAAGCACACCTGTTCAGGGTGAGAGCAGAGCCAAGCCCAGGGGAACAGAATTATAAAACGTCCTCATTAGCTCCCAGGAAGAGAGTCACGAGGGAAGCAGAGAAGGAAGCAGAGAAGGAAGCAAAGCCAGGTGGAGAAGCAGCAGACAAAGGTTGGAGAAGAGGCCAGAGGGCAAGCTGGACGGGTAATTGCAGCTTGGACGGCAGTTGGAGCCGTGGCAGCAGAGAGAGTTGGAGTTGTGGCAGAGAAGCAGCACAAGGAAGGAAAGACAGGAGAGAAGAGAGAGCTCCTGTAAGGCAGGCTTGGAGAGGCTCAGAAACTCCAGGGAGTTGGAGACTTGATAGAGAAACCTCTTACCGGTCTGTGAGAAAAGCCAACAGACTTGAAGGAAGGGAGGCACGCCCTGTGACCAGGAACTTGCTGGAACAGAGAGAGCAGAGAGCCCTGCAATCAGAAGGGAACCTTCAGAGTTTACACAGGTGGGAGCCCAGCACAAAAACCTTCCCATATAACTGCCAAGAGTTAGAGGAGAGCCACAGAAGAAACTCCAGTGCAACAGGTATTTTAAACCCTTGCTGTGTAGAGTTGTATAAAGGGAAAACACCTGGGTATAAAGAGGGAAGTTATTTTAAATCCCTTAATAACCGTCTGCAAACAAACACTGCCAGCCCTGATATAGAAGATATGCAGATAGACTCTAATGTTGAGGACATAGCAGATATGCGAATGGATTGCACGCTGTGTTTGGCTGACCACATTGAGTCACTGTGTTAAAACCTGGAAGTAAGAGTGCTGAGTTAACAGCAAAGAAAAAGGAGGTATTTTTCTTTGTTCCAAGAAGCTGTTTATTTTCAGTTTGTACTTACTACGAGCACTGTATTGTTTTGGGAACCAGAGAGTGAAGAAGCACTTGCCTTAGTTATTGTATATAATCCTCATGCTAAACTCCTGGACACTGTTCTTATTTGTTCTGCACCAAAGTTCTGTTTGTGAGGGGAATAAATCCTTGTCATTTTGCCTTAAACACTCAGACTACAACTGCTTCTTTATCAGAGAGTTTAAAAGGGACTATAAATCCCAAGAGGCCTTGCAAGAGCCCTAGCTGTAGTCTCACTTTCTGCATAGAGAAAGTATCATGGCAGACCAACCCTCTACGCCCTAGGCATAGTTGGCAGGATTTCGTGCGGAATATAAGGACATTCAACTGTGAAACACACCAGGATATACGCTGGAGGATTTGCCACAAGAGCACCGAGGGAAAAAAGAAATTCTGCTAAGCTGTGGGCTGAAGAGCAGTGGGAGATACCGCTGGCAATATTGGCCAGAAGGACAGAGGAACAGCAGAAAGACTCCTTTCTCAAAGTTTGAGTCTATACCATGCTCAGGTAACGGGTATTTGGGCATGGGTGTGTAGGATTCGTGGGAGGAAGGAGAGCTCTTGTTCAGCATATGACCTAGACAGGTTTAAAGAGAAGTTGTTGTGCCGTACTTGGTGGGCTTTTTCTTTCTTTTCTCTCCTCTCTACAGAAAAGTCCTGAAGATGGAGCCCCAAGAAGTTTTACGCTGGATGGCCAACCAGTTTGAAAAACAAAGGGAGATGGCCGAGCGCATCCAGGAACAAGCTGCTACAGCCATGCAGGTACAGCAAAAACCCATCGTGGACTTGTTAGAAGCTTTGCTGGCTGGTAAAAAGGCGACGGAATCAGCAGGACTCTTACCTACTTGTGTGGTAGGACCACACGACTGTGGAACTTTAATTTGTGGACAGCTAACGGTAGATGATGATATCGATGACTTAATTGATGCTTTTGAGAGAATTGCATTTACAGTGAAGTGGCTGCCAGAGCAATGGGCGGTAAGGCTCGCTACGTCCCTAACGGGAGAGGCCTTAGCGGCCTATAAAGCCATGCCTGCTGCTCTTGTGACTAACTATGAAGAGCTTAAGAAGGCAATCAGGGATAGATTGGGATTAACACCCATGGTATATAGACGAAAGTTAAGGGATACTAGGCTAAGGCCTAATGAAACGTCCAAAGCTTTATTCCACAGGATAAGGAGCTTAGCGTGGAAATGGCTCGCTCCTGAGGGCAAGACCCTCGAGTCTGTCATAGACACTATTGTCCTGGAACAATTCATGGAGGCGGTTCCTCAGGAAATAAGATCCTTTTTGATCTTGCAAAGTTGCCAGACCACAGCAGAGGCAGCCCTCCTTACCGAACGTTATCTGGAGGCAGAGTTGGCTGATAAGCCAAGAGGAGGCGCTCTGCGTACATCTGGGTCAGTCAACTTTGGAAAATCAGAGAAGGAACTAGGAACCAATGTAAAAGGTGTAACCACTTGTTTGCCAAAGCCAGAATGGAAATAGGAAAAAAGTAAATGTTATAAATGTGGAAAAGCAGGTCATTTACAGAGAAACTGTGTAATGCGAACAGCACTGATAACAGCCAAGGAAAAACAAGTACAAGAAGGTTTTCTGTTAAAGGTGTAAGTTAATGGTGTTTTGGCCAGTACGTTGCTCGACTCGGGCGCTGACCAGAGCATGGTCTCAAAGAAGCTCTGGCAGGCCATAGAAACCCGCATTGGGTCAGTACCGAGCCGACCAGAAAGCAGGGTTAAAATTCGCTGCATACATGGTGCATCCTCCTTCTATCCATTATATAAACTCTCAGTGAAGGGATTAGCAACCCAAAAAGAGGTCCTAGTGGCCGTAGTCCCCAAGCTTCCTCATGATATTGTGCTGGGTAGAGACTGGCCCCAGTTTAGTAGGGGGATGGAGAAGAGTCTACACACCAAGACAGGCATGGTCTATACTAGGTCCCAGGCAGGAACCTCAGAAATGAGAGTTGAACTCCCTGTAGAGAGCAATGAACTCCCTGAAGAGAGGGATGAACCCCCAGAGGATGAGGGTGAACGGGTAGAAGAGGCACTGGAGGAGCTTCCTATACATGAGGACCTGATTAACGCCCCTTCTAAGAAGGCTAGGAAAGGCAAGGCGGATAGGCACCGGGAGAGACAGCATAGGGCTCAGGGAAGGGCAGAGATGGAGGCCGGACAAGAATTGCCCTGGGTTCCCACTGATGTGGTTAAGAAATTTCCATCCTTCCCCAAAGAGCAACAAGCGGATCCCGCGCTAAAGCGAGCATTCGAGCATGCCCAAAATGAGAGGGATACTCTCCCAAGATTCCTGCTAGATAAAGGAATATTATACCGGGAAAGTAATGAGCCGCAGACAGGAGCGGTTAGAAAACAATTGGTAGTACCGATGGCATTTAAGGCAGTGGTTTTAAGGCTGGCCCATGATCACCCTGTAGGTGGTCATAAGGGGATACAGGGGACATTTATTTATTTATTTATTTTTCTTATATACCGCGCTCTTCAGTATCAGTGCGGTTTACATCGAACAAAACTGTTCAGTGCAGAAAATCTGCACTGGACTTACAATATAACAGTTATCAAAAGTACAGCTATAACAATGTAACTTAAAATGTAGATAAGCAGTGTAAGTTCTGTTTGTGAGGGGAATAAATCCTTGTCATTTTGCCTTAAACACTCGGACTACAACTGCTTCTTTATCAGAGAGTTTAAAAGGGACTACAAATCCCAAGAGGCCTTGCAAGAGCCCTAGCTGTAGTCTCACTTTCTGCATAGAGAAATTATCATGGCAGACCAACCCTCTGCGCCCTAGGCGGAGGGCTGGCCACGTGGTGACAGGGGTTAGGACTGGTAATGGGCTATGGGGGGGGGGGGGCTTAAACTGAAAATTGGGTGATGGGGGTTAGGACTGGAAATGGGCTGATGGGATTAGGAATGAGAGTGGGCTGATGGGGATTTAGAACTGGTAATAGGCTAGGGGGGGGGGGGGGCTAGGACTGGTAATGGGTTGGGGGGTTTCCTAGGACTGGAAATGGGCTGAGTGGAAGGGAAGGCTTGAACTGCAAATAGCTGATGGGGAGGGGGACTTGGAATGGAAATGGGTTGTGAGGGGAGGGAGCTAGGACAGGAAAAGGGCTGATGGAGGGGGCTAGGATAGAACTGGGAACTGGGTGTTGGGGGGAGCTAAGATTGGAAATGGGCTGTGGTGGGGGCTTGGATTGAAATGGACTCATGGAAGGGCTAGAACTGGAAGTAGGCTCATGGGGGGCTTGGATTGGAAATGGGCTGAGTGGAGGGGAGCTAGGATTTGACATGGGCTGTTGGTGGGGCTAGGAAAGGACTAGAAATGGGCTGATGGGAGGCTGGTATTGGAAATGAGCTGATGGAGGGACTTGGATAGGACTGGAAATGGATGGGGGAGCTAGGGCTGGAAATGGGCTGATGGGGGGGCTAGGACTGGAAATGGGCTGATGCGGGGACTAGAAGGGAGCGGATACTGGGTGGGGCTGGAACTAGAAGGGAGCTGATGTTGGGGGAGATTAGAATGGGATGGCGCTGGGAGAGTGAAATGGAGAGGGGAAAAATATTTTGTGTGGGACGGAAGAAAAATCTACAATTGGCTGGGTATTGGGAGAGTAAGTGGGGATTGAGGATGGAGGGGTAAAATTTGAGTGGATGAAATAGGAATGAGGAAAGAGCAAAAGGAGAAAGATTAGTATGTTAAAGCAGATATAGAGAGAGGATGGAAAAAATTAGAAGAGAGAAGAAAGGACAAATGGACAGCAGACGATGGAGAGTTAGCAGAAGACACAAAGAAACCAGAAGAAAGTGGCTGGAGCAATTGCAAGTGAAAAAAAAATGCACAAAAGGTAGAAAGATATCTCTTTATTTTGAATTTATTAACTGGAATATGTCAGTTCTGGGAAATGTGCATCATTAACGTCAGCGCTTTGTTTAGTACAAGAGGAAATTAATTTATAGTTTTATTTCAACAGTGTTGTTGTACATTCCAAGTTTGGCTTTTTGGGTTCCCAGTTTAATTGTCTTCCTGTTTCTAAATTGTGATTCCTTGTTTGGTGATGGTCTGTGTTCTGCATGTGTAACTGAGCTGAGGTATTCTGTTTATGTAATTCCTATTTGACATTGCCACTTGTTCCCGTTCCCCAGTAGGTCATGTATTGTTATTCTCTGAAATGTATTGGTTTAATATTTGCAGTGTTGCCTTTTGATAGGTAGGGTATGGTGCTTTGTGAGTCCTGGTAGTGCTGTTAGGATACGGCGGGTTTGCTATGGGTTCTAAATGGGCAGTGTTTGTAGTAGTTCCTAATGTGCCTGGCGGTTGGCACTGGATTATAGTAATGTAGAAATCTTTTAGTCTTTCTTTATCCATACACTCATTAAGAGGCATGTTTACTAAAAGTTAGCATATGGTAACATTATGCAAATATTTATGCAAATGAGGCCCCGCACTGAGTCTCTGCACATGGCCCTGCACCCCCCTTGGGCCGCCCCTGCATGTTGGGTCGCATCCTCCTTCTCTGCCGTCTTAGGCTGACTGCTAATCTGAGCCATATGGGGCACCATGTAGGCAGCAGAGAAGGAGGACATTACCCAAGATGCAGTTGTCCTTCTCCTGCTAAGTGATTGGTGGAGCACAGGGGGAAATAGAATAAGCTGGAGTTATGTGCCAGTGGATTGGAACTGACAGCATCTTGAGGGGAGCTGCTGGAGGGGGCAGAGGGCAAGATGACAGGGGGATGCCTGTTGGTGGGGAAAAGAAAGCAAGTTGGGGGTTGTGCTTGGGGGTAGAGAAATCTAGACAGGGAACTGGGGATCTTACTGGTGTTGAAAGAGACTCAAAGGGGAACTCACCAAACATTCCATAAGACAACTTCAAGTAGCTCAACATGTTGCAGCTAGGATAGTTACAAATTCCAAACCAGTCGAATACATCACCTCAATATTGTACGATTTGCACTGGCTCCCTGTACAGAGCTGCATAAACTATAAAATTCTAGCTACAACTTTCAAACTTCTCAATGATATCGCCCCTTCATACCTTTCCACCCTCATTACCAAGGAAACCAACACTCGCATTCAACGAGACTGTAACAAAAATAAAATCACAATCCCATCAGATTTCAGGAAATCAAGAAAAATAACAAACAATAAAGCATTCTCCCACATCGCCCCTAACCTTTGGAACTCCCTTCCAAACTACCTAAGAGAAATAAAGGACTTCTCAACATTCCGAAAAAAAATTAAAACACACCTCTTTATCCTTCACTTTGGAAATGAACCTAATAGTAACAACCTCACTCCCTCCACTAATTAACCCATCCGTCAAAATTCATCGCCCCCAGCTGAGCTACTCAAACCAATATCCTTTCACATTTGACAAACTTGTATATAGTTTACATTTATGACTGTTTTCTTTTAAAATAATATTAATGTAAATAGTTATAATTCGTTCTTTGTAAATTAATACGTACCTTCCATTATACTATTCTAAGTTTGTTTCATTGTACACTGCATTTGATCACCCGGAAAATGGGTATAAAAATTTATAATAAATAAATAATAAATAAATAAATAAATAAACATACTAGGGCCTCATGGGGAAAGTTTAGAGTGTGAGAGCAGTTCTGAATATGCTGTCAGTTTTACAAGGGGGTATTTATGTACAAGTGAGACAGTCAAAGTTACATCTTGCAAGACAGGGAGCTCATGTTTGCGGGAAGCTGTCCTGATTAAGCATGAGCAACATGTTTATGCTTTGCTTGATCTGAAACATATAGGGCCTGATATTCAATTGGGACAGCTATGCGCCGCTATGGCGCATAGCTGTCACCGCCGACTTCTAACCCTGGATATTCAATACTGGGATCATATGCAACCCTGACATTGAATATCCAAGGTCACCGCACAGCCTCTGATGCCACAGAAGCTAAGCGGGTAGCGGCGATATTGCACCATTACCTGATTAGCTCCCAGGGGTAAAACTAAGTCAGCTTTTGCTTTGCCTAGTTTTACCCACAGGTCACTAACCTGGTAGCGATACAATGACACTGCTACCAGTTAGTGACTGTCGCCACCCACAACATGCTCTGGAATGCCCACGACACACCTCGTTGCTAGGCGGTTAGCTTCGGGGCTTGTAGCGGCATTAGTTGGGCATTAGCGGTTAGCTTCGGGGCTTGTAGCGGCATTAGTTGGGCATTAGCGGTTAGCTTCGGGGCTTGTAGCAGCAGTGAGAAGGAGGACAACTGAAGCACGCATCTGCATAACAGAAAAGACATCCTTTTTGACAGTACAGCTCGAGTATAGCTCTTTCTTCAGGAGTGGAAGAAAATCACAACCATTTCCTAGGTTCTCAGCATTGTCAGAATGCGCCGTCTCTGTTTTCCCTCACTTCCAGTGGAGAGATCCCTATTCCTTTTCTCCTCTATCCTCTTAATATATGGAGTTCCTTTTCTTTTTCTTACTGCGAGATGTATTTGTTTTTATTTTAAATCACTCTGTCTGCCTAGCAAAGGGTGGTATATCAAATCTAAATAAATCATAAACTACTAACTGTGTTCATGCTGTTGAATATCCCATTCAGTGGCATTTACACAGTTTATTTATTTACATTCTCTTACATGCTGTGCTATTCTGCATCAGTGTGGTTTACATTGAACAAACTGAAACTACATTGGACAGGGCATTATAACTTGGAGATAACTATTTTACAGGGAACATGGGCTATGGAGGGTTAAGTGACTTGCCCAAGACCACAAGGAGCACCTGTGGGACTAGAAACCCCAGTCCTTCTGGCCCAAGGTTGCTGTCCTCTAGTGGGATTTGAACCCCCGACCTTCCGGCCTGAAGTACCTTGCCCCAACCACTAGGCCACTCCTCCACTCCACTCTTATAGGTCAGTAAGCCATGTAAATGCTTTTAGAATATCGGTATCGTAGTATTTAGCTTGACCTGTAACATGTAAATATCACCATCTAAATGTGAGATAGTCATAGGGATATCCAGGGAATGAGCATAAACTATTACAGAATACACAGGAAAAAGCAAGGAAACACGAGGTAACTGCAGAAGTGTTGGACACAGAACCCTATCAAAGGCTGACCCCTGTGGATGGCACTGGATGTGTGTCCACTTTAATACTGTAACTAATCTAAAAGTATTACTCAGACCCACACGTCAAAAATTAAGTCAATGCTTCTACAATATCCTAAATGGATTAGAAAATTTTAACAGAGAGGAAAAAGACCTCAGTGTATTAAAAAGATTAAGCTGGTATAGAGAAAAGAAGCCAGTGATATGAAGTTCATTAATACACTGAGGTCTTTTTCCTCCTTGTTAAAATTTTCAAACCCATTTAGGATATTGTAGAAGCACTGACTTAATTTTTGAAATGTGTGTCTCAGTAATACTTTTGGATTGGTTATTGTACACTCAGCACTCTTTAGGGATTGTCTTAGACAGTGCATTTTAATATTGTGACATCTTTGGTTCAACATCTAACAACTTTTTAATGCAACAACAGTAGATATATAAAATGGAGGAGAAAAGGCCTGAGTAAATGAACCTTTCCCCCCTGTGCGGCAGTAATTTATTGCTTGAAGGGGAATCGCCTCTGTATACCATCACTGGTCTAAAAAACTCCTCCTTTTACATTTCCCAACACATGCATACTTTTCATTTACTACACAATAACCTCAAATACTCTTTGTCAGCATATATATAACTCACAATATGCTATGTAAACTAATTGGCAACCAAGGGATGAACCCCAACTTATATACTGCTCACAATATACTATTCACTCTTATTGGCCAAAAAATGACTGAAACCAGAGCCAAGGTTTCTCTTGACTCTACTCTACTTTAATCAGTCAACACAGAATCCCTGGGCAACTGGCCAACAAAAAATCCCTGGGTAACTGCAGTAGCTTCACAGCATATAGTCTACGACTTTTCCATCATCTCTAAAAAAGAGATCAACTCAAGCCAGGATAAAGCTAACATAATTCACAGAACAGACAGAATCTGTTACTTAGCTTTAAAGATATCTCCTGGAAAACATTTCAATCATGCCCTTGGTAGGGCCTCAGTGTGTGTTCCTCTTGGTTTTGTGTGTCAACATCTAACAGGCCATACAATCCATAGTGCTGGTCACCTATTCAAAATGCACATGTGACGTGTACCTCTCATGTGCCCATGTCTAGCAGTGTCCCAAAGTTTGGTAAGGTTGAAGAGTCTACTGATCTGTCTGTCACAATGCCTCAGCCACAGTTCCTGCATAGCCCTCTACCGGTCCAATCATATATCAGAAGCACTGTTCCCACAACTTTGTTCACAGGATATCTGAAATGTGCTGGAAGAGACAAATACAACAGCAGTTAGTGACACTTCCCTAAAACCATTTGTTAAAGCAGAACACATGGCAACCAAGCGCCCCACATGCACAGTATAACAATGTGGAGACATACTCACCATTATCGACATGCATGTGCAAACAGGAGCTGCAGGATGTGAGCCCCATATCACTAAAGTGACATTTCTGGGCACAGAAACACCAAGAATGGCTGTGGGATGCAAGAAGTACCCCCTCTGATTCCTTACTGGCCTAATAAGGCAAGAACTAAACAGGTGGGTGTGAGGGCATCCATGTGAATGGTTCTATGACTGGGTCTGCAGATATCTCTCCCCTGTGCATGGCTGCATGAACCGGCCATTTTGGACATTGGGATGTTTAAAACTGAGATGTCCTAGACCTACCCACATAGGCACCCAGGGTCTAATTTGCAAACAAAAAGGAAGTGCAACTATGGAGCTGCAGATGTGACAAGTGGGCAGGCAGGTTGGGGCAGGAGAAGCAGAAGAGGCCTAGGTTAAGGAGTAGAGTGATTATTCTCGGCTTTGCTTTAGCCTCACCCTCTCCCCTCATCCATCCTCTGGGCTGCCTTGAAGGGAGGGGGTAGAGCAGAACATCCCTGCTCTTCTGGAGTCTGCAAAGAAGTGCCAGTACTGCATTCCAGCACTTTCCCCCAGAAATTAAGTCCTGCAGGCTGCCATAAAAGTCAACCCACACATCTGCAAACCCCATTTTAGAATGCCTTCACAGAGTGATGGCTTTTGTTAAAGCACCATGCCTCTGAAGGCTAAAGAGTCTTTGAGAAAAGATAACTGCTGCCCATGGGAAGTGGAGATGCTGCTATGGGAGGTACTGGCCAATCAACAGGTGCTCTTTGGCCCCATGGTTGCCAATATCAGGGCCTACCAGAAAAAGCAGATCTGGCATGGCATCTGCATGAGAGTTAATGTTATCTACCACAGGAACCGGGGACATTGAAACCATGAAAAGAAAGTGGCGAGATATGAGGAGGTGGACAAAGAAAAAGGCTGTGGTATTGAGACCAGGTAGCCAGCCCCCACCCCTCACTGAGCTTGAACAGCAAGTCCTAGATACTATCGATAAGGACTTTGTGAGGGGAGTCAGTGATCTGGACAGCTTCAGAACATCATAGTCCAAAGATGAGTGCTGCACACCTGTAACATACAGACTGCTCTTTTTGTAAGCACTGTATGCATGGGGACTTGCAAACACCAGTTCTTACTCCAACCCCATGCACTGGCATTGGACCATTTGCTATAGAGTGGACCCAATTTTTGAAATAGTGTCTTGCACTCCTCGACAGATCCTATGACACCATGGGCCATGGTGGTAATAGGAGGAATGGGTCTATAGCCATGTCATGGTGGTCTTGCCTTGCTGATATGCCAGAGGCTGGCATGGACAAGGGGCCCTGGTCACATTTTCACACACTCCCAAAAGGTCTATGACACCTGCCCATCATGCCCATCACAGAACTGTCTTGTATTGTACCAGTTCCACCCCTATGTAACCCTCATGTTCCACAGCAATCATGCTCTCTGGAGATGGAAACCCTGTGTCATGCCACCATTACTTGGACATATTGCATGCCTACTGGAAAGGATAAGTGCAACATATGTAGTTATTATAGAGTCTATAGAGTGTCTGTGTATGCCTGCAGGTTAAGAAGATGCTGGTGATGCTCCAGATGGCACCAGTGCTGAGGGTGCAGAATGAGGAAGGCAGGTGGTCCCAGGGATACAGCCACGTCTTTCAGTAGCAGGTGAATTCCTCATTGAAGCATCCTTGGGGCTACCTCCCAGGGCACAGACAGAAGCTGTTCACAGCAGAGATAGTAAGGTAAATCATCTAGAAGAGGAGGAGGAGGGACACCTGAGTAAGAATGCCATGCTGCTACCACCACCTTCTCCCTACCAGAATGAGTATCCACCTGCAGAGGAGTCTGGAGATGCTGTGGAGGAGGGAGCCATGCCACCAGTCAGCAAAGCCAGCAACTACTGCGATGTGGGGAAAGGCTGCTGTAGCAGAATGCACATCTTCAGCAATGTGGGGAGATTCTAGAGCTAATGCATCAGTCACTCATGCTACCTGAGAAACAACTGAAAGCCATACATACCCTCATCACAGAAATCAGGAGACTCTGGCAGGACTTGAGGACCATCTTTGAGGACCAGGGGTCATCCTCCAGCACTATGCAGCCTCCAGCCCATGCGTACAAGCAGTAAGCATCCTGATCATCCTGCAGCAGAGATGGGACAGACTGCTCAGTCATGCAGTTCATCCAGCATGCCTAACATCCTGGGCCCTGGGCCTCATGGCTCAGGGGCCCTACTATGCTTCCCGCCATTCCATGCAATTTTATTATTTATTTTATTTTATTTATATTCTCTTATATACCACGCTATTCTGCATCAGTGCGGTTTACATTGAACAAACTGAAATTACATTGAACAGGGCATTATAACTTGGAGATAACTATTTTACAGGGAACATGGGCTATGGAGGGTTAAGTGGCTTGCCCAAGACCACAAGGAGCACCTGTGGGACTAGAAACCCCAGTCCTTCCGGCCCAAGGTTGCTGTCCTCTAGTGGGATTTGAACCCCTGACCTTCCGGCCTGAAGTACCTTGCCCCAACCACTAGGCCACTCCTCCACTCCTTACAAGAGTCAGAGGAGCAGTATGAGACTCTTACAAGAGTCAGAGGAGCAGTATGAGAACTTCTCCATCTCCATTCACAGCAGTGTGGCACCCTGTACCACACTGCCCTAGTCTCATAGTTTCATCCAGGGTCAGGGAACTAGGGGTAAAGGCCTGTAGAGAAAGGGGAGGGGTAGGGGATGATGTACAAAATGATGGGCCAACTGCCATTACATGAAGAGGTGTGGGGATGGTCATTGGTTTCAGGCCTGGGGATTAGTGACTGGAAAGCATGTATGGAGGTGAAGGTGTGCATGCATTATGTGATTTGCACATGGGGGGAATGTATGAGGGGAGGATGCATAGAAGTGAGGGGGGGTGTCATGTGGCATGCACAGCTGGGTGTGTTTGTATGAGTGCCATTATGGTGGGAACTCTGGGATGGTTACGCATGGGCTGGGGTTGCAGGCAGTTGGGGTGGTGATCGGGATGCACTGAAAACCCACCTGTGTGCATTACTGTTTGGCATGCTACTAGAAAGAAAAACACTGTTACGTGAAACTTCTGCATCAAAAGGCCAATCAGAGCCTGATCAAACTGTTTTAAATATCAACACCGGCAGGCGGACAGAGCAAGCTCTCCTAAACAGCAGCCCTGATCAGCATTGGAACCCAGCGAGGGAAGTTGCAGACTCCTCCCCTCTCTGCATCAAAAGGCCAATCAGAGCCCAATCAAACTGTTTTAAATATCAACACCGGCAGGCGGCCCACACCTGGCAGGCCCGCGCTTGAGGGCCTTGCAAGAGGACCCTTTGGCATGGCCCTTAGGCACGGGCCTGTGGCGTGAAAGCCTGAAAACCATCAGCATGCCCATCGGAGGCCGATACTCTGGCATAGCAGTGAGAAGCTCCTATTTCTGAATCGGCACCTTCATTCTCTGCATCTAATCCAGACCCTATTACACAATCCACAGGGCAGTTCCAACCTACATTCACCTACATAGCAATATAGATTTGTTGTCGTTTCAGTTGCCTCCGTTGAGTCTTGGTGCTGCTCTTGGTCCTGGTCACGGCCCTGATTCATCTCTTCCCCTGCCCAGCCTCCAGCCACCTATTTCTCTTAGATTTTAAATCAAAAGGCATGAGCATACTCAGTCATAAGATCAGGGTAATATAGGCTGCTGACCAGAGGTTTGCCTCTCTTGGATCTTGTTCGTTACCATCCTGCTGCTGCTGATCGTCTTCCTGGTATCCTGTGGGCGAAATTGGCAGATTGTTGCTTCCTTTTCACTCACTACTACAACTGATTGCCATTTATCGCAAATTGTAATTATCCACATTTGGACTTACTTCATTGTTGGACTTTTCAACCTTGACTGATAGTTCTTTTGCTTTTGAATTTCCCTATTTATCTGTTTAGTTGACTGGGTTTATATTCTGCTTTTCTAACAGTTATAGCAGTATACGTCTAGGACCCTCTAGTGTCAATATTCCCATCTAATTTTCCATTGATTGTTAAACTTGTTCTTGCCTCCTGAAAATGTTGCTCCTCTTGGTGGCATGGCAGCTATTCCCGTGCATTGGGGGTGGCGGCCTTGCTCCTCTACTACATTCTTGCCAGGCCCTGTTGCACGTACTCCTGCTAATCTCATGCCTTGTAATCGTTACAGGCCTCCCACTCTTCATTGCCCCTCCCCTATATCCACTCTGGCTCTCAATATGGCATTATTGAATTGTTGGTACCTTCGTGCAAAATCTCTATTAGTTTATGATCTCTTGCAAGAACATTCTTTAGACATGTGTTTCCTCACAGAAACCTGGATTAAAGAGGGTGACAGCCCCCTTTTAAACAGATGTCTACCTCCGGGGTATTCTGTCTACTCAACACCCAGACTGGGCAGATGTGTGTGTGTGTGTGTGGGGGGTGGGGGGGGGAGTGGCACTCCTCTATCACTCTCGTCTTAACATCTCAGAAGTTACAGCTGTTCATTATTCTGAATCTCTTTTCCTGCGGTTCCAATCGTCCCCACCTCTTTATTTCCTTCTGCTTTACCTTCCCCCTTCCCTTTCCACTGATTTATGGGATATGGCAATGCAGACTATTTCTGAAACTGCCTTAATTTATTCTAATCTTATTATTCTTGGTGACTTCAATGTCCATTTGGGATTCTCCCCTCTGGCCCAGAGATCGTGCTTTTCTCAATCTATTGAATGACTTGTCTCTCACACAGCACATTCCCTGTGCAACTCATAGTGCAGGCCATACATTAGATCTGGTCATTGCCCCATCTTCTTCTGGTCTTACTCTATCCTCCTTTTCAGCCCTTGCAATCCCTTGGTCAGATCATCATTGCATCTACTTTTCTACTTCTTTCTCAGTCACAGCTGCTAATTTTGCTAATCCCCAGCTATCCTGTCGTTTGCATCATCATATCACTCCAGCAACAGTGCTTGCGTTTCCTCCTGCACAAACCCTGTTTCCTTCTGATTTTGCTTCTAAGGGGTATGTTTACTAAACTGCGTTAATGTAGCAGCGGCTACATTAACGTGGGTTAGGTAACGTTAATGCGCGTTAGGTAACGTTAACGCGCGTTAAGAGTACCTAACGCACGTTAACGTCTCCGTCCACGGTAAAGGCCATAGAGGGCGGAGAGAAGGGGTCAATGGGCGGGGAGTGGGCGGGGAGAAGCTTATGTGGCATTAATGCGGGGTACTGAAGGGCTGAACAGTACTGCGAATGAAAACCTGTCGTTAGCTGCACATTTGCAGGAGGGTAAAACCATTTCAGCATCAGCAATGTACAACACAGGCAGAGAGCCCAAGAACTGTGATAGTAGTGCTCCATATGCAGCAACAGCATAGTGGCCAAGTATGAACGGGATGGTGCAAATGGGGCATAGGGGGCTGCAGGCGGGACATGTAGTGGGGGCAGCTGGGGCACAGGGCGCACTAGGCTGTCACCTAGGAACATAGGACCTGGACGGCAGCAAGACAGCAGCTGACCAAGGCCAAACACAATCCACCTAAAGCTACTTGGTCCACCCTAGCCAATAGTTGCCAGGGCACTGACCTGTCATCCCCCCAGCCATCCCCCCATGTGACAGGGACATAATATTAGTAGGCAGTGATGGGGGGATGTGAAGATGTCCATGTATGCCTCCCCACCCCAGACCCCGCTCAATAGGCAACCGCTTACTTGCACAGTGGATGGCCTGGGACTGTGCACTACCGGCACCGACAGCATATGCCCAGGTGGCATGGCAGGGGGGCATGTGCTGGTACGGTAGGGGGCAGTGGCACCTGCCTGCAGCGCACCCAGGCAATGCCCTGTACCAGTACGTGGTGTGCTGTACAACAGAAAAGGTCTGGCTGAGGATACATACACGTAGCCCCAGGGACAATCATACATCTGTGGCAATAGTGTGGTGCAGTAACACAGCCAGCATGTCCCAGAACAGAGGGTCACAGGTTCAGTCCCAGCTGTGGCTCCTGTAGAGCACATCCCTAGATTTTTTTCCCCACAATGGAGATACAACAGCAACATGTGCACTCCCCAAAGCAGCGGCCAACAGGGGTGGTATTTTCAGACTCAAGGGTGCAGGGGAGGAATATGTAGAAGCTGATAAGGATAAAGCGGAATTGCTTAACAAATATTTTTGTTCTGTGTTCACAGATGAAGAACCAGGAGCAGGACCTCAGAAAACACCCACAAATAGGAACAGAAGCAAAGGACATCTTGAACAATTTTCAAAAGACTGTTTTCGTGAGAAACTATCTCAACTTAAAGTAGACAAAGCGATGGGACCGGAAGGGATATACCCGAGAATACTGAGGGAACTTGGGGACAATCTAGCAGCTCCACTGACTGACCTTTTCAATGCCTCGTTGGAGTCGGGAGTGGTGCCAAAGGACTGGAGAGAGGCTCATGTGGTGCCTTTACACAAAAGCGGAAGTAAGGATGTGGTTGAAAACTACAGGCCGGTTAGTTTAACTTCGGTGGTGAGTAAATTATTGGAAACACTGCTGAAAGAGAAAATAGTGAGGTTTCTGGAGTCCAGCGGATTACAGGATCCGAGGCAGCATGGATTCACCAGAGGCAGGTCTTGTCAGACAAATCTGATTGATTTCTTGACTGGGTGACCAGGGAGTTGGACCGAGGGAGAGCCCCAGATGTGGTGTATTTAGATTTCAGTAAAGCCTTTGACACTGTTCCTCACAGGCGACTTATAAACAAACTGAGCACCCTAGGAATGGACCCTAAAGTTACTGCTTGGGTTAGAAAATGGTTGGGTGGGAGGCGACAAAGAGTACAAGTAAATGGAGCTCACTCTGAGGAGAAGGATGTTATCAGTGGTGTGCCCCAGGGATCTGTCCTGGTCCGATTCTTTTTAACATTTTTGTTAGTGATATAGCGGAAGGGCTTTCTGGTAAGGTTTGCCTCTTTGCGGATGATACCAAAATCTGCAATAGAGTAGACACCCAGGAAGGGGTAGATAACATGAGGAGGGATCTAGCTAAGCTTGAAGAATGGTCTAGAATTTGGCAGCTGGGATTTAATGTTAAAAAATGTAAGGTCATGCATTTGGGCTGCAGAATCCAAGGAAGCAATATAGTATAGGGGGTGACATACTTTTGTCCACTAAGGAAGAGCGGGACCTAGGCGTGGTTGTGTCTGATGATCTTAAAGTAGCTAAATAGGTAGAAAAGGCGACGGCAAAAGCTAGAAGGATGCTTGGGTGCATACAGAGAGGAATGGCTAGCAGAAACAAGGAGGTGATAATGCCTCTGTATACGTTTTTGGTGCGACCTCATTTGGAGTATAGTGTGCAATTCTGGAGACCGCACCTTCAAAAGGATGTGAACAGGATGGAGTCGGTGCAGAGGGTGGCTACTAAAATGATTAGTGGTCTTCATTATAAAGCATATGAGGACAGACTGAAGGATCTTAATATGTACACCTTAGAGGAAAGGCGGGATAGAGGTGATATGATTGAGATGTTTAAATACCTCCATGGCATAAATGTTCAGGGAGAGAGCCTCTTTGAATTGAAAGCAAGTTCTGCTACGAGGGGACATGGGATGAGAGTGAAGTGAGATAGATTCAGGAGTGATATGCGGAAATATTTCTTTACGGAAAGAGTAGTGGATCCGTGGAATAGTCTCCCAGTGGAGGTGGTAGAGATGAGGACAATAACTGAATTCAAAAAAGCATGGGACAAACACAGAGGATCTCTAAAGGTGAAAAGGGGACAGACTAGATAGACCATGTGGTCTTTTTCTGTTGTCATATTTCTATGTTTCTAAACCCTCAAATCCTTACTGTTGGTTGATCTGTAGAGCCCCTGTTAGGAAAGGCCTCTTCTTATTTACCGTACATCCCCAGTTGCAATTGATCTCTCACCACTTAATGTCTTACAACTATTAGATAAACTGAAGAGTAGCAAATCACCTGGGCCGGATGGTATACATCCAAGGGTGTTGAAAGAACTGAAATATGAGATTGCAGACCTGCTATCAGTAATCTGTGAACTATCATTAAAATCATCTCTAATACCTGAAGATTGGAGGATCGCCAATGTAACACCAATTTTTAAAAAGGGTTCCAGGGGTGATCCGGGAAACTACAGACCGGTGAGCCTGACGTCAGTACCGGGAAAATGGTAGAAACCATCATAAAGAATAAAATTACTCAGCATGTAGATAGTCACAACCTAATGGGAGACAGCCAACATGGCTTTAGACAAGGAAGATCTTGTCTTACTAATCTGTTATGTTTTTTTGAAGGAGTGAATAAACAGGTGGACAAAGGTGAGTCGGTTGATATTGTGTATCTGGAGTTTCAGAAAGCCTTTGACAAGGTCCCTCATGAGAGACTTTTGGCAAAACTAAAGAGTCATGGGATAGGAGGCAGTGTACTATTGTGGATCAGGAACTGGTTAAAAGATAGAAAGCAGAGGGTAGGGCTAAATGGCCAATTTTCCCAATCGAGAAAGGTGAATAGTGGTGTACCCCAGGGATCTGTGCTGGGTCCGCTGCTTTTTGACATATTCATAAATGACATGGAAAGTGGAATAACGAGCGAGGTTATCAAATTTGCAGATGACGCAAAACTATTTAAAGTTGTTAAAACCCAAGAGGATCTTGATAAATTGGAAGACTGGGCATCAAAATGGCAGATGAAATTTAATGTGGACAAGTGCAAGGTTATGCACCTAGGGAAGAACAACCCAAACTATGGTTACACGATGCAAGGTTCCACATTAGGAACCACCACCCAGGAAAAAGATTTAGGCATCATTGTGGATACCATGTTAAAACCCTCGGCCCAGTGTGCAGCGGCGGCCAAGAGTGCAAATAGAATGCTAGGTATGATAAGGAAAGGAATGGAAAATAAAACAAAAAATATTATAATGCCTCTATATCGTTCCATGGTGAGACCGCACCTTGAATATTGTGTGCAATTCTGGTCGCCGTATCTTAAAAAGTATATAGCGATATTAGAAAAGGTTCAGAGAAGAGCCACCAAAATGGTAAAGGGGATGGAAGGATACTCCTATGAAGAAAGGCTAAAAAGGTTAGGGCTCTTTAACCTGGAAAAGAGACGGCTGAGGGGAGATATGATAGAAGTCTATAAATTAATGAACGGAGTGGAACGGGTAAACGTAGATCGATTGTTTACGTTATCAGAATATAGAAAGACTAGGGGACATGCAATGAAGCTACAGGGTAAACTATTTAAGACTAATAAAAGAAAATATTTTTTCACTCAACGTGTAATCAAACTCTGGAATTTGTTACCGGAGGATGTAGTAAAAGCTGTTAGTGTAGCTGGGTTTAAAAAAGGTTTGGACAAGTTCCTGGAGGAAAGGTCCATAAACCATTATTAAGAAGGGACCGAAGAGATCAATGCTTGACCCAGTACAAGCATTGTGGAACCTGTCTTTTTGGGAAACTGCTAGGTACGAATGACCTAGATTGGCCACTGTTGGAAACAGAATACTGGGCTTGATGGACCTTGGTCTGACCCAGTATGGCATATCTTATGTTCTTCATGCAAATCGGCTAGTTCTCCCATCCCCTTCTCAGGCTCATCTAGAGCTATTGCGTCATGCCACATTTTTCTTCCTCAGTCCTTAACTCTGGAATGCTTTGCCATCCTCGCTTCGCCTTGAAGCTTCCTACTTGAAATTTAAACACTACTCCAAACACACTTATTTCAACAGGCTTATAACATTCCTGGTTTTGTCCTCATTAGTTTCTTTCCCTCCTGCTTTTTTCCTTCTCTGTTGGCTATCTTTTTGCCTCTTATAACTTTCCTATCACATAAATGGCGTTCTTTTCATGTTTTCTACAATACATTTGTTTTATTGTAAACCGCTCTGATGCCTTGACCTGGGTGGTATATCAAACGAAAAATAAAGATAAAGAGTTCTTCTCTGGTTGTCAGTCCCTATCTGTATGGCTGGTCTGTCTCCTTGTGCCTGGATGCCGGGATTTCCTCTGTATCTCTGTCAATTGGTTCCTCTCCAGCTGGCAGGAGTTGGTGTCTCCTCTGTGCCAGATTGTACAGCATGCCAAGAATATTTGGCAAACCCTGGTGGGGGTGTGTATGAGCTCTCCTTCTGATCTATTCAGGCACCTGAAGCTGCTTTTCAGCTGACCGAACAGCCTCTCGTTGATGGCTCTGCTGTGCATATGCTCTCAGCCTCATTGCTTTGTTCCACTAAGGGGATCATCAGCCATCTCCTTAATGGATATCCTCTGTCACCTGCAAGAGATTTATACTTCGGTATATTACAGAGCATTATTACACTGTGCTTGGTACTCTATGGGGCTTCTTTACAAAGCTGCGGTAACGGCTTCCGCCCGATATCGGAGCTGCGGCCCCATTGAATTTAATAGGGCCGAGGCTCCGATATCAGGCAGAAACCGCTACCGCGGCTTTGTAAACAAGCCCCTATGTCTTTTGGTGATTTCTCTTGCAGCAGTTTGGGTTCATGCTGTTGGGTCTTAGTTTCCGTAGCTGTCAGGATCTCCTGTATTGCTTTTTTGGCTCTTAATCTTGGTGGTCCCCTCACCCAAAATCCTGTACACCTAGTCTTCTCTGATGATAGTGCTGGGCCTGTGCATACTTCCTGCTTTCTCTTCCCTAGAAACAGAAACATGATGGCAGAAAAAGACCACCTGGTCTATCTAGTCTGCCCTTCCATATCAACTACAATAGTTCCCTTTTTACCTTTAGAGATCCTCTGTGGTTGTCACCTGCTTTTTTGAATTCAGGTAATGTCCTCGTGTCCACCATTTCTACTGGGAAATTATTCCACGCATCTACTACTCTTTCTGTAAAGCAGCAGTTCTCAACCTGGGGGTCGCCACAGGATTTAGCGGGGGTTGCCTCACTCCGCCATTAAAAAAACAAAAAACGCACAAGCTGCTGCCGCGTCCGCTTCTCGGCAGCGGCAACTCACCGCCTCCTTTCTAATGCAGCCGTGGCTCCCTGCCTCTTAGGGAACCGCGGCTATGCCTGTAAAATCGTTGCGGAGCCTTCCTGCCTCTTGACGGGCTCCGTGCAGCATTGTCCCGTCTCCAAAGGAAGTGGTAAACAACTTCCTTTGGAGGTGGGACAATGCTGCATGGAGCCCGTTTAGAGACAGAAAGGCTCTGCAACAGTTTTACAGGCATAGCCGTGGTTCCCTAAGAGACAGGGCGCCACGGCTGCAGAAGAAGGAGGCAGACATGGGGAGAGGGGAGCAGGGAACCTGCAACAGGGCTGACATGGACAGAGGGGGGGGGGCTGACATGGATGGAGAGGGGGCTGATATGGATGGATGTATGGAGGGAGGGGGCTGACATGGAGAGAGGGGGCTGACATGGATGGAGGGAGGGAGGGGGATGACATGGACAGAGGGGGGCTGACATGGAGGGAGGGAGAGGGGAGGATATGGATGGAGGGAGGGGACTGACATGGACAGGGAGGGCTGGTATGGATGGATGGATGGAGGGAGGGGGGCTGACATGGAGAGAGGGGGCTGACATGGATGGAGGGAGGGAGGGGGCTGACAGGGACAGAAGGGGGCTGACATGGAGGGAGAGAGGGGGTTGACATGGACAAGGGGGGCTGACATGGAGGGAGGGAGGGGGGATGACATGGACGGGGGCTGACATGGAGAGAGGGGGCTGACATGGATGGAGGGAGGGAGGAAGGGCTGACATGGATGGGGGCTGACATTGATGGATGGATGGAGGGAGGGAGGGGGGCTGACATGGACAGAGGGGGGGCTGACATGGAGGGAGGGAGGGCTGACATGGACAGAGGGAGGACTGACATGGAGGGATGGACGGAGGGAGGGAGAGGGGCTGACATGGACAGGGGGGTTGACATGGAGGGAGGGGGGCTGACATGGATGGATGGATGGAGGGAGGGGGCTGACATGGATAGAGGGGGCTGACATAGAGGGAGGGAGGGGGCTGACATGGACAAAGGAAAGAGACAGGGGGACATACTGGACAGACGGGGGATAAATGCTGGACAGAGGGGAGAGACAGTGTGGGTTAGAATTATAATGGGCAGATGGGGGGGGGGCTAGGACTGGTAATGGGTTGATTATGGAAGGCTAGGACTGGGAATGGACTGATCAAGGGGGGTTGGGACTGGTAATGTGCTGATAGGGGGGTAGGACTGGTAATGGACTGATGGGGGCTAGCATTGGAAATGAGCTGATCGGGGAGGTTAGGACTGGAAATGGGCTGATCAGAGGAGGCTAGGACTGGTAATGGGCTGATGGGGGGGGTAGGACTGGTATTGGGCTGATTAGGGGAGGCTAGCACTGGTAATGGGGTTGAGGGGGAACTAGCACTGGAAGCGAGCTGATTGGGGGGCTTCGACTAGGAATGGGCTGATTGTGGGGAGGGGAGGATAGAGCTGCTGGCCCTGGAAGAAAACTGGGGGCTAAGGCTACAAATGGGCTGATACGAGGGGATGGGAGAATGGAACTGGAAGGGAGTGGATCTGAGAGGTGCTGCCATGGTATTTATACTAGAAGGGACTGGTCAGTGGGGAAGGAGGGGGACTGGAAGGGAATGGACACCAGTGACAGTCATGGGAATGCAAGTTGACATTGGAAGGTACTGAGAGTGAGGACTGGAAAGGGGCTGATACTGGGGAGGGTTACTGGGACTGGAAATAGGCTGATGGAAAGAAGTGAAGAAAATGAAAGAAGAGATAAGAAATGGCAGATGGATCATAGACCACAGAAAGAGAGCTAAGAGAAGACAGGAAAGCAGAAGCCTCAGATAGGAACCAGCATGATCAGAGAATAAATTGGTCAGACAACAAAGGTAGAAAAAATAATTTTATTTCATATTAGTGATTTGACTACAAAATCATCATAATTTTGAAATCAAATATCGTTACTTGTTGTGATTAATTATTGTGGTTTAAATAAGTAAATTTTATAAATAAAAACATATTGCAAAGGCCTATAATATATTAATAATTCAACAAATGATTACAGCGACAATGCGCTAACGGTAAAGGAAGAGAGATGCATTTGATTTTATCATTGGGGGTCACCACAAGTTGACCAATGGTAAAAGGGGTCACGGTACCAAAAAGGTTGAGAACCACTGATGTAGAGAATCCAGGATCTCCTTACTTCTAGATGACACTGCAGCAGAAATATGCCAATCAACATCCAGCATATTGAAATCACCTATCAGTAGCATTTCCCCTTTCCTGGCAATGCTGTGTATGTCTTCTATTAAATCTCCGTCCACTTCTCCCTGTGAGGGAAGTCTGTATATCATGTCAATGCAAACAGATTTTTCTTTTCCTCGTTCTAGTTTAACCCACAGTGCCTCTTCTCTTCCTTTTAAGCCCTGTAATTCTATAGCTTTAACATTATTTTTTACATATAGTGCCACTCCCCCTCCCCTTCTTCCTACCCCGTCCTTCCTGAATAAAGTATAGCCTGGTATAATTTATTTATTTATTTATTTAACATTTCTTATATACTGCGCTCTTTGTCATCAGTGCGGTTTACATTGAACAATATAACACTTGGTCAGTTAAATTAGACCATCGTCTACATAGAACAGGGATTTAACATGGAGGTAACTTGGGGGAAACTATTTACATTCTTAGTACAATACATTTACATAATTACATCACAGTCATGTTTTTTTGTGAACCATGTCTCTATAACTGTCACTCTTCCAAGTCAGCCTCTTCATCTGGGATCTTATGTCCCATGCTCCGGGCATTTATAAACCCCGCTTTCCAGATGTTGCCCCTTTTTCCCATTTCTATAGAAGTTTTTAATGTTTCACTTACTTGGGGGCTTTCACTTACCTGGCGGCTTTTCACCCATCCCCAACAAATCTAGTTTAAAGCCCTCTTCAGTAGGCTAGCCAGTCTGCTACTGAAGACACATCAACCCTTCTTGAACAGATGGACACTGTCTCTGCTCTGCAGCCCCTGGATCATCATCCCATGGTCCAGGAAACCAAAACGCTCTCGAAGACACCATTCAAGCAGCCTTGCTTTAATCTCCAGGATGTGAGCTTCTCTGCCTTGGCCTTTACCCTCAACAGAGAGGATTGAAGAGAACACGGTCTGCACATCTATCTGCTTCACTCTCTGTTCCAGAGCCATGAAATCATTTTTGATATGCTCAGAGGGATACCTGCAGTATCATTTGTGCTGACATGGATGAGCAACATCGGGTAAAAGTCACTAGCCTTGATGAATCTCTGCAAACTCTACATAACATCTCGGATTTTGGCACCTGGCAAACAGCATACCTCTCTGGACATCAAGTTTGGTTGGCAGATGGACACCTCAGTACCCCTCAGAAGAGAGTCACCAACCACTACTACCCTTCGCTTTTTGTGGTCAATGATTCTACAAATTTGGGGTGCTTGAGCTCTGGTTCTTCATTTTCCTGGGATGCCTTCACCTCCTCCAATTGCAGGGCTGCATTATTGTTATTCAGTTCAAGTGCTGTTGGAGTTGGTTTGGGAATTCTGCATGCCCTGGTGACTCATGTCCAACTTTGTCATTCTATAGGCTCCCATCTTCACATCTGTTGGAGAGCTTGGATGTTTCAAGAAGCATCTCATCAATATACTTCTCACTGTCTTGAATGCTCCTCAGCCTTGCCACCTCTTCTCTGATCTCTTCTACTTGTTTTTTGAGAGCTTCAGCATGCAGGCATCCTGCACATGGAACCTGTTTTTCAACTGGCATTGGGATCTCTGTCTGGACAGAGGCAGAAGCTGTAATGGGGGCAACAGTTTTGGCAATATGATTTTTCCCTGCCATTGTTCAGTTGGTGGAGCTCTGGTACCTGTTGAAGTAAAAGAGAGAGACCTACCAAAGTCCCTGCCTATTCTTCAACTGTCCTTTCAGAGAAAAAACCAGTTAATCTCTTTAAGTGTGTTCCAAAAGTGCTATTCTAAGTCCCTTTGTGTGGCTAATTGGGGAGTTGCCCTATAAAGCAAGAATGCTCACATGGGGTGGTTGGGAGCTGGGGTGGGTAGGGATGGAACTAACTCCTCATGAGGCGTCAGTGGCTTCAAAGAGCTGGGAAAGAGAAACCAAAAGCAGAGTTTTAAACCTACACTACATAAAAAAAAATCCCCTTTTGAAATACAGCACCTAAAAAAGAATGTAACTTCTTTTAAAAATGTACACCAAAACCCTTTTAGGATCTTTCAGGCAAAGAGTTAGTAATTAAAAGCCACACAACTTGTTTATCTTCAGCTCACAGATTTCACTGAGAAGTCCAACTCTATTCATCCTTGCCAGTTTGGCTACAGCGTAAGTTTTCGTATCAAAATCTTTTTTGTATCTCTAATGAACAGAATAAGATGCAGTGCAGACACCCATGGAAAGGACTCTGCTCTTGTCCGTTTAGACTTGAGTACAGCTTTTGATTTGATCAGTCATAAACTGCTGCTATCCAGACTAATGAACTGGTCCTGACAGGTACCATCCTTAAGTGGTACATGTTCTTTTTTGTCTGACAGAGTTTTCCAGGTTGAGTGGGCCATTTCATCTGTGGGGTGCCTCAAGTTTCCATCTTGTTTTTATTTATTTATTTCTTTGTTTGTTTTCATTTATGTTCCGCACATGTCAAACCACTCAACACAGTTCACAATAGACAGAATTAATGCAAAGAAAACATTGACAACATACAAGTTACAATGCCCATTCCCACCCACCCTCTACCTTCCCAGCTCAGTAAAAGCCTGCTTAAAGAAATAGGCTTTCCGTTCCTTCCAGACCAATTTCAAGTTGTCCATCAGCTGCAATTTCCAGGGTAAATGATTCCACAAAAGGGGAATCCTTACTGAGAAAGCCCTTTCCTGGTGGCAAGACTCTGCATAGTCGTTATAGTAGGAATAGATAATAACCACTCCTCCTGAGTGCGCAGTGCTCTAGATGGAGTGTAGAGGACAATTTTAATACTAGATAAGCTGGAACAAGTCCATGCAACACCCAGAAGACCAAAGGAAGAACTTTAAAGAACAGCCTACTTTTCACCAGGAGCTAATTAAGCTCCTGCAAGAGTAGCATTGAGGAGTGGAGGAGTAGCCTAATGGTTAGAGCTCTGACTTGGTAACCAAGAGACAAGTTGAATTCAATTCCTACAAGTGCCTGTGGGCAAGTCACTTAACCCTCCATTTCCTTGGAAGAAAGGCCTGGAAATCTACCTCCAGTCCCTGCCAAGAAAACCCAGAAGCTATCTGGGTTACCAGGAGTCAGCATTGGCTCAAAGGCTTGCATTGCATGGCATGACCAAATGGAGACCCTCCTTGCAAGTTTAGCTGCTGTATTTTGTACCAATTGCATTCGCTGAAGGTCTCTTAGCTGGAGACGTATCAGGATGTAAAATGAGCACTCCGGATACAGCTTGCAAGTTCATCCCAGACAAGTATGGGCACAATTGCCTGATTTGACATAGTATTAAGAACGACTCCTGCACGAACAGAAACATTTATTTGTCCATCTAAGAGAACTCCCAGGTCCTGACTCACCCCCTTAAAAGCATGATCTCCTAACATAGACAAGTGTGCAGAAGGCTAATCCACAGACATCCATAACATATTAGATTTGGAAATATTCAAAAGTTAATCCAACTCTACTACTACTACTATTGAGCATTTATATAGCGCTACCAGTCGTACGCAGCACTGTACAGACATGTAAGAAAGACAGTACAATCTAGTCAAGACAAAACACACAGAGCAACAATCTAGTCAGGGCAAAAACCACAAACATGACACTTATAATCTAGTCAAGACAAAGCACAGAAGTCAAGATCTGAAAGCAACAGTGAAGAGGTGGGTTTTCAACCTGGATTTGAAGAGGGCTAGGGAGGGTGCCTAGTGTATAGACACAGATAGCTTGTTCCAGGCATAAGGTGCAGCAAGGTAAAAGGAGCGAAGTCTGGAGTTAGCAGTATGAGTGGAGGGCATAGATAGAAGTAGTTTGTTAGAAGAGCGAAGTTCCCGAGAGGGGATGTAGGTAGAGATAAGAGATGAAAGGTATTGAGGAGCCGAAGAGTGAATGCATTTATAGGTCAGGAGGAGAAGTTTGAACTGGATGTGGAAACGGATAGGGAGCCAGTGAAGTGACTTGAGAAGAGGAGTAATGTGGGTATGGCGAGGCTGGTGGAAAATTAGTCGAGTAACAGAATGTTGAATAGATTGAAGGGGAAAGAGACGGTTCGCAGGGAGACCAGCAAGGAGTAGGTTGCAGTAGTCAAGGCGGGAGGTGATTAAGGAGTGGATAAGCGTTCACTGAACCACTTGCAGAACAACTTCAACTTTTCCTTAAAGTAACCCTATGATCCAGCTGGGTTCTTGGGGCTGGATTGGGATATCTCCTGGAAGACGTATTGTACTCTCACTCTCAGGCAGTAGTTCATTCTCCCTTTCAGGCAAATAATATAACATATATAACATAGTATATGACGGCAGATAAAGACCATCATGGTCCATCTAGTCTGCCCAGCAAGGTGGAAAGAGTAGATGCATCTTGTAGATTTTGTCATAGAAATATCATAGACTGGGATTGATTCTGAACCCGGCAGTCACTTTACTGTAATTTCATCAAATGCAATGGCAGTTCAACTCTATCAGTAGTAACTTTCACAGAAAGAAAACAGGTTCACATAATTTGCAAACAGTATTATAGCACTGGGGACTGCAGGCATCAATAGCGTCCATACGTTTTGCAAAGTTGTGGAGGCACCATGAATATTTACATTAAAATATTTTAGAAAGGTCTTAGTTATTTATAGGAAAATTGTCTCTGGAGGGACCAGGCAATTTACAGTCTCTTTGAAATGCAATAACAGTATTTAAATGCTCTTGGATGCTCTCCAGTCATTGCAGCATCAGTCCTCAGTATATCTGCCATTATTACTCAAATTCCATCAGTACCTTCCATTCGTTCTTGTGCAGGCATGCCTCTCCCAATTCCTTCCTTTGGTGTCTGGTTCCTAGCCAGGATCATTAGATGCCCACTATCCAGGCTGGAAGCTGCCATTTTGATAGCTTGTCCCTGCTGGGCTAGCTATCCCCTCCTTATCCCTTACTCCTTGGTACAGTGGCTGGCTGCCAAAGACCCTTATTAACATAATCCCTGGAGTTTTATGCTCCAGTCAGCCTCTTACTCTATTTCCCTCCTCTCTCCTCCTGGAGGCCTTATCCCAGGGACCTGCCTATCTGCTCCACCTCCAGGCAGACTCCCATAGGCCCTTAGACCACACTGGTCCCCTTGGAGAAATGACTGGTTGGTCTAGGGTTGTGATCCTTTCTTAGGGTGTGAAAGGCCCTGGATTCAATTCCCAGACAAGCCCTTCCCTTTCTGCCACTGGAGAGCCTGGTCTCAGCTCAGTTCTAGTCAAACTCTGGAGTGTAGGAGTTAGTGGTTAGAGCAGCAGCTTGGTGATCGAGAGACCAGGGTTTAATTCCTACTGGCACTGCTTGGACAAGTGACTTACCCTCTATTGCCTTAGAAGAAAGCCCTGGCAATCTACTTTCAGTCATACCTTGCTAAGAAAACCTAGGAGCTGCTGGATCAACAGTGCATTTTGTATTGCAGCCCCCTAAACTCCAAGGAGTTTACGGGACTAAAATTAATAAATTGGTGTATATTCATCTTGTTCTTAGCAATAGGAATAAGGACTTGAATGTCACTCACATACAGTATATATAAACAGAAATCCCACCTGATGCATAGCTCTGCATAATAGAATAAGATAAATATTAAGTGCCCGATATTCCAACCCTTAGGCAGTGGTAAGGTGGTGAAAAAGCAGTGTTACTTGTGTAAGTGGCACATATCTGGGTATTCTGCATCTTCAGTCAACCACTGAAGGACAATTATTTGCGCAGTATGCAGGGGTGTAATGGGGGCATGGCCGCAACATACCCAGTTAGCGAAGTTTTTCAGTGGCACAGGGTGCCGAGCCCAACACCATAAACCGCGTATCTTTAGGCCCGGGCTTGGATGCATTTGGCCTTGTGATCTGGTAGTACACATTGCACAGAGCATCAGCAAAAATGGACATTAGCAGTACCCACAGATAGGAACTGCCCATGCAGTGTGGGGCCTGCACATACTGCAACGGAGGTAGAGATGCCACCGACGTACCAGGGGACAGAGGCAGCAACACCATGTGCAGCAGCAACAGCAGCCATTAACCTAGTCGAGAGATGCACATACCGTACTCCACGGATATACAGATCAATGTACCTGCAACTGTTGGAGGAGGAGGTGTACCAATGCTACCAGCTGGATAGTGACACACCCAACTCAACTTACTGTTTACCAGCTTTAGTACATCCGGCAGTACACTCGACGTGGCCAGCGTTTCTCAAAAAATCTGCTGCATCAGGAGTGTACTGTACCTATTCACAGGGCGCACTTCAATAAAGTTGTCAGCAGTTCCACCTGTAAAATATTAACAAGGTGCTGTTGAAAAAGCTAACACTGAAAAGTAATATGGCTAATACTACTTAAAAACAATGTGGTACCTGTATATTATGGAAAAAACTAACTCATTATTGCCTTGGCGGGAAACCACTCCAAATTACTGGTTCTAATAATACATTAAAACTCAAGCAGCGAGACCATTTAAAAATAAGGAATAGGAATTGTTCAGAGGGAACACATAGGAAATTGTGAAGAGTTTGAACAGATTGCCTTACTTTTGAATGGTTTATTCTTCCCCCCTGTTGGAGTTTTAATGTATTATTAGAGCCTGTAATTTGGAGGTCTTCCCGTTGAGCCAATAGGATATCAGTTTTCACCATGATATACAGGTACCACATTATTTTTAAGTAGTATTAGCCATATTATAATTCAGTATTAGCTTTTCAACCAGCACTTACATCTGATGCCCGGTGCAGATTTTTAAAAAGTGTGCGTTTCGGCTAACCCTTTACAAGAGGGCTTAAGGGGGTTATCCTCGTTAACCCCCTCTAGTTTATTTCTTATTCCAAATTTAACTTAAATAAAAATAGTTGCCTCTGTAGTTAATTAGCAACCTATACACATGTAGGTTTGCAAAATGGGCTTACACGTGCAAGTTCCAAAATGCCAACCTCCATTTGGAAGTGCTGCGTTGCCACCATTGCTTTTTCCTATGTGTAGGGTTGTAAAATGGCTCTTCTGGCTCCACATATTGCCACCTACAGGTGCACTCCTGCACCTCCATGTTCAGCATTTTAGAAGAGGTTTCACATTCAGTGGAGCCTTTTCTAAATTGCTGCCGGAATTGTAAACATTACCACCATGACTTCTCATTTCTGACCTCCACATTGTTTCTAAAATAGGCCTTTTTGTCTACAAGACATTGCATTAGTAAATTTTCATAAAATCAGCGAAGCTCTTCCTTTTTGAGCAGGCCATTGCAAGACATTATGGGGCCCTTTTACTAAAGCATGCTAAGCAGTTAATGTGCATTTTCACACGCAGTAACATCCTGCTCAAGCCCATGGTAACTGTTACGGCGGAGGCATGACAGTTACGCACGCTGATTCATGCACTAACTGCCACATGCACATTGGGAAGCTGGGGTGGAGAGTGGTTGTGGTGCACATATTGCAGTTAGCCTGGCTGGATATATTGCATGCTGTCAATGCTGCTATTAGCATTGATGCATTTAATGCTACCTCAATAGGTGAAAGTAAGTGTACCCATGGTAATAGCATTGTGCGTTAGAGCACTCATCCATGTATTAATTAGCAGGAACATGCTGGTTATGCCCTCAATGGTTACCATGGAGACCTTGCAGTTAACACGCTCGTTTTTGTGCTAAGTCAGCATTAGTTGCAAAAACCTAAAGCGCTTTAGGAAAAGGGCACTTGTGAGTTGAATAAACTTCAAAGAAAAAGAAAAAATAACTAGATTTTTAAATGATGGGTAGGTGGGGGGTTTGCCAGTATTTTTTTGTCTTTTTGGTGTTTTCAGATGATTATTTTGGTGTTTTCAGATAATTATTTTAGTATTATTTTAGTATTCCCATGTTCCCCAAGTTCTATTCCCTGTTTTAATGTAAACCCAATCAGTCTTCGCTGATCTGAGTATTCTTTGTTATTTGTAAACCGCGCTGATAAAAATAGTACGGTATATAAGAGCTGTTAAATAAATAAATAAATAAATAAATATTGTAATCACTTTGATGTAAATTGCTATGGAAGGTGGGATATCAAGTGTTAATAATTAACAAACAAATACAGTTGCAATGTTTTGTAGCAATTCAAAGTGTAATTCTAAAAGATGCAATTCTTCTGAAAGATTGTTTTTTTCTAGACAACTAATTTGCAGAAGAAATAAGCACATTTTCTCTTTCCAGCTGAAGTGAAAACACTGCTCTCACTCAAACATCTGAGAGAGCAATCAGTGCAAATGAAAAAAAGAACATAAAAACATAAGAACAAAAAGCTTCTTGAACAATTTTCAGAAGACTGTTTTCGTGAGAAACTGGCTAAACTTAAAGAAAACAAAGCGATGGGACCAGATGGGATACACCATAGAATACTGAGGGAACTTGGGGACTTTCTAGCAGCTCCACTGACTGACCTTTTCAATGCCTCATTGGAGTCGGGAGTGGTGCCAAAGGACTGGAGAGAGGCTCATGTGGTCCCTTTACACAAAAGCAGAAATAAGGATGTGGTTGAAAACTACAGGCCGGTTAGTTTAATTTCAGTGGTGAGTAAATTACTGGAAACACTGCTGAAGAGAAAATAGTGAGGTTTCTGAAGACCAACGGATTACAGGATCCAAGGCAGCATGGATTCACCAGAGGCAGGTCTTGTCAGACAAATCTGATTGATTTCTTTTACTGGGTGACCAGGGAGTTGGACCGAGGGAGACCCCTAGATGTGGTGTATTTAGATTTCAGCAAAGCCTTTGATACCGTTCCTCACAGGTGACTTATAAACAAACTGAGCACCCTAGGGATGGACCCTAAAGTTACTGCTTGGGTTAGAAATTGGTTGTGTGGGAGGCGACAAAGAGTACAGGTAAATGGAGCTCACTCTGAGGAGAAGGAAGTTACCAGTGGTGTGCCCCAGGGATCTGTCCTTGGTCCAATTCTTTTTAACATCTTTGTTAGTGATATAGTGGAAGGGCTGTCAGGTAAGGGTTGCCTCTTTGCGGATGATACCAAAATCTTCAATAGAGTAGACACCCATGAAGGTGTAGATAACATGAGGAGGGATCTAGCTAAGCTTGAAGAATGGTCTAGAATTTGGCAGCTGGGATTTAATGTTAAAAAATGTAAGGTCATGCATTTGGGCTGCAGCAATCCAAGGGAGCAATATAGTATAGGGGGTGAAGTACCTTTGTCCACTAAAGAAGAGCGGGACCTAGGCATGGTTGTGTCTGATGATCTTAAAGTAGCTAAACAGGTAGAAAAGGCGACAGCAAAAGCTAGAAGGATGCTTGGATGCATAGGGCTGAGGAATGGCCAGCAGAAGAAAGGAGGTGATAGTGCCTCTGTATAAGTCTTTGGTGGAACCTCATTTGGAATATTATGTACAATTCTGCAGACTGTACCTTCAAAAGGATATAAACAGGCTGGAGTCGGTACAGAGGGTGGCTACTAAAATGGTTAGTGGTCTTCATTATAAAGCATATGAGGACAGACTTAAGGATATTAATATGTACACCTTAGAAGAAAGGCAGGATAGAGGTGATTTGATTCAGACGTTTTACCTCCATGGCATAAATGCACAGGAGGAGAGCGTATTTCGATTGAAAGCAAGCTCTGCTACGAGGGGACATGGGATGAGGGTGAAAGGGGATAGATTCATGAATGATATGCAGAAATATTTCTCTACGGAAAGAGTGGTGGATCTGTGGAATAGTCTCCCAGTGGAGGTGGTAGAGATGAGGACTGTGTCTGAATTCAAAGAAGCATGGGACAAACACAGAGGATCTCTAAAGAAAAAAAGGGGACTGTTGTAGTGGTTGATATGGAAGGACAGACTAGATAGGCTATGTGGTCTTTTTCTGTCATCATGTTTCTATGTTTCTATGTTAAGAAATTCCATACTGGGTCAGACCAAAGTCCATCAAGCCCAGTATCCTGTTTCCAATGGTGGCCAATACCTGTACCTGTCATAAGTACCTGTCAGATTCCCAAAAAGGTACATAGGTTCCACAATGCTTGTCCTGAGGTAAGCAGTGGATTTCCTGGGTCTTCTTGAATAATGGTTTATGGAGCTTTCCTCAAGGAACTTATCAAAACCTTTTTTAAACTCAACTACACTTACAGCTTTTACTACATCCTCCGTTAATGAATTCCAGAAATTGATTACACATCGAATTAAAAAATAATTTCTCTCATTAGTCTTAAATCGGTTACATTGTAGCTTCATTTCATAAGAACATAAGATATGCCATACTGGGTCAGACCAAGGTCCATCAAGCCCAGTATCCTGTTTCCAACAGTGGCCAATCTAGGTCATACGTACCTAGCAGTATCCCCAAAAGACACAGGTTCCACAATGTTTGTATTGGGTCAAGCATTGATATCCTGGGTCCCTTTTTAATAATGGTTTATGGACCTTTCCTCCAGGAACTTGTCCAAACCTTTTTTAAACCCAGCTACACTAACAGCTCTTACTACATCCTCCGGTAACAATTCCAGAGTTTGATTACATGTTGAGTGAAAAAATATTTTCTCTTATTTGTCTTAAATAGTTTACCCTGTAGCTTCATTACATGTCCCCTAGTCTTTCTATATTCTGATAGCGTAAACAATCGATCTACGTTTACCCATTCCACTCCATTCATTAATTTATAGACCTCTATCATATCTTCCCTCAGCCGTCTCTTTTCCAGGTTGAAGAGCCCTAACCTTTGTAGCCTCTCTTCATAGGATTAGCCTTCCATCCCCTTTACCATTTTCTAATAACGCTATATCCATCCCCTGTACCTTTTCTAATAACGCTATATCCTTTTTAAGATACGGCGACCAGAATTGCACACCATATTCAAGGTGCGGTCGTACTATGGAACGATACTTTTTTATGGAGTAAACAACTGATCTACGTTTACCCTGAATGGTGGTTCCTAATGTGGAACCTTGCATCATGTAACCATAGTTTGGGTTGTTCTTTCCTAGGTGTATAAATTTGCACTTGTCTACATTAAATTTCATCTGCCATTTGGACGTCCAGTCTTTCAATTTATCAAAGTCCTCTTGCAATTTTTCACAATCCTTTTGTGTTTTATTTATCTATTTAATTATTTATTTGCATTTCATATTATTTACAACATGAAACAATCCAGTAAGGAGAGGAAAAACAAAACATAATAGGGAACCATATAAAAAAATTAGTATCTCAACAGTCCACATCTAGGAGAGACTGATTCCATACTAAGCTCGAAGAAACACTGAAATTTCCTTTGGTTACCTGAAAAATATACTAAATCCCATATAAACAATGTAGTCTAGTAAAACAAAAAAGTCCATATGTGATCAGAACACTTTAAATTATTGACTAAGACATTCAAGTTATTAAACGAGACTTCAAGAAATCCTCCAATTGTGTAACCTCGAAAAAGACAAACTTACTTATCCCCAAAATCATCAGACACTTGCAAGGAAATTTAAGGAAGAAAATGGCACATAGATCCAAAACACGGGACCGCAGTGCACAAAAAGCCTTGCGCTGCGCCTGGGTTTGCCTGGAGACATCGGGAATGATATTGACTTTTTGCCCACAGAAAAGCTCATTTTTCTTTTGAAAGTATAGTTTTAATATCATATTCTTGTCCATCTCAGAATTAAAGGATACGAGCAAGGTCGCGCGAGTTGAAATCTCATCCATGGATGATTCAATAAACTCAGAAATGTTCAGACTATCTACAGGTGACAAAATATCCTGCCCCTCTCCCTCCACATTAGTAACATTCACTGCCCTTAGAAGATAATTTACGTGTACATTACTTAAAGAAAATGTAGCCACATCCCGATACCCTAAAACTTCCTTCAAATATTTTTGAAAGAGAACCAAAGAGAAAAGATAATGGGTATCGGGGAAGTTGAGGCAACAGAGATTCTTGGCATGAGAGGCATTTTCTAACTTTTCTTGTTGCCGGAGACTGACTCTTTTTTTTTTTTTTTATTGCGTTTTCAGTCAAATATACAAAACCAAAAATACAGTGGAAGGTCAATCCGAATATACAAGAATAAGGAAAACAATAAACTAAAAAAGAAAAGATATCCAGGATAAAGTCCACATTATGGGATCAGCAAAATCCATCATAAAGTAAATACAAAATAGCAATCAAGAGAACAATATCTCAATAATTGGAGGCAACATGCATTAATTATCAGACCTAACAACAACCTGCCTTTCTTTCAGAAAATTTTCAAGATGTGACACTTCTGTGAATGTATACAAAGCATCCTCAAGGCCAATAAGGCATTTGCATGGGAAACGGAGGAAAAAAGAAGCACCCAATGCCAATACACGGGGCTTAAGTTGTAAAAATTGCCTCCGCCGCAACTGGGTGTTCCGTGAGACATCAGGAAAAATGCTAACCATTTGCCCACAAAATTTAGCAGATTTAAGTTTAAAGAAAGACCTGAGGATACGTTGCTTAACTTCCACAGAAGGAAGAGTTACTAACAAGGTGGCACGGGTAGAGATGTTATCCTGAGAGTCTTCAAGGAACGCCGTCAAATTATCAATCGTAGAGGCAACTTGATCAAACCCCCCTTCAGCCTTATTTAATTTTTTAACAGTAGAGGGAATATAATACAAATGCGAAACCAACACTGACTCAGAGAAAGCCAATACTTCTTTAAAGAATTTTTCAAGCAAAATTCTATGGGAAAGTAAACTAGATTGTGGGAAATTAAGAAATCTCAAATTGCAGCTACGAGAAGAGTTTTCCAACGCTTCTATCTTAGCATGCAAAGACAAAGAATCTTTAATAGCCGCAACACTTGTAGCATGTAAAGAAGACACTTGCGCTTCTAATTTAGTAACAACAGAATCAACCTGTACAATTTTCTCATCAAGCTGCCCAAGAGATTCCGTAGCAGTGTGCGAGTAAGTGCACAGGGATTTCAGTGAGACCATCATTTTACTATCAATGGACTGTAGAGCAGTCCAAATATCCCTCAATGTAATTTCTGAATCCGACAAAGAAGCAGGAAGTTCCGAAGAGCCACCTGCTTCTAACAGCGGTACAGGGGAAGGTAAAGTTATAGAGAATAACTTCGACGGTGCACTTAAGACAACTTTAGAGAGGGCTGAAAAATTACCTGGAGCAGGAGAAACCGGTGGAGGTCTACTATCAGGGCTGAGAGACACTCCCTCAGGAGACGACTGAGCTAGGGGGAGGGGAGCGAAATGCTTGTCAATCGGACCCACCGGTTTGGACTCACCGGCAGCAGTCCGAGAGGCCTTAGCCTCAGACTTACCCTTGCGCTTCCCCATAATGAAACAAATATAAAATAAGGTAACCAAAACAAAGCAAGATAAATCACTAATACACCCCGACTAGCTAGACCGAAACCAAGGAAACAAAATATAACATTATAAAAGGGTAGTGTCTCTGTGGCGTCGAAGGGGCGTCTAAGGGGCACATCAGACCCCTTTGATCACACCCCTTCGACGCACGCCCCGCGCACACGCTCCGCGCTCGAAAGGAAGTCCAAGGAAATAGTCCCAAAGGCCCCGCAGGTAGGGCTGCCCCAGCAGTGCCTGCCCGATGACAAGGGGAGGGAGAAGAAACCTCTCAGCAAAATGGCACGGCAGCTTGTGGACCGGTGACTGGGCTCCAACACCTCCAGAAGGCAACTGATCCAAGGACTCACTCCAGCCGGCACGATTAAATCCCCGCCAGAAGACCCCGCAGGGAGGGCTGCCCCAGCAGTGCCTGCCCGATGACAAGGGGAGGGAGAAGAAACCTCTCAGCAAAATGGCACGGCAGCTTGTGGACCGGTGACTGGGCTCCAACACCTCCATAAGGCAACTGATCCAAGGACTCACTCCAGCCGGCACGATTAAATCCCCGTCAGAAGACCCCGCAGGGAGGGCTGCCCCAGCAGTGCCTGCCCGATGACAAGGGGAGGGAGAAGAAACCTCTCAGCAAAATGGCACGGCAGCTTGTGGACCGGTGACTGGGCTCCAACACCTCCATAAGGCAACTGATCCAAGGACTCACTCCAGCCGGCACGATTAAATCCCCGTCAGAAGACCCCGCAGGGAGGGCTGCCCCAGCAGTGCCTGCCCGATGACAAGGGGAGGGAGAAGAAACCTCTCAGCAAAATGGCACGGCAGCTTGTGGACCGGTGACTGGGCTCCAACACCTCCAGAAGGCAACTGATCCAAGGACTCACTCCAGCCGGCACGATTAAATCCCCGCCAGAAGACACCGCAGGGAGGGCTGCCCCAGCAGTGCCTGCCCGATGACAAGGGGAGGGAGAAGAAACCTCTCAGCAAAATGGCACGGCAGCTTGTGGACCGGTGACTGGGCTCCAACACCTCCAGAAGGCAACTGATCCCCGGAGACTGACTCTAATAGTAGAAGAAGCAACTCCTTCCACCATAGACAACTGACCTTCAAAATATAAGTCATGCTGGGCAAACTTCACTACTGTTTCCTGGGTAAAGTCGGCAAATTGAGAAAGAGTTCCACTCAAGGAAGTTTCTATCTGTGAAAGAACTTGCCAAATGTCAGTCAAAGATATATCCATCTTCTAGTCATCAGAAGCCAGCAAAGCAGACCTAGTACTCATAGATTTTGAAATCATCAGTATTTGTACAACTCAAGACAATAGAACCACTGTGCCAAGTTCGCACAAAGCACCGGGGGATCCCTTCATAGGCGAAAGCAAATAGGAATGTGGCAAACCCTCTACTGGACCCAAAGCCCCATTGCCAGACTGCGGGTTTGGGATAACATCTCCAGCTACTAATGAAGATCCAATAGAGGAAGCTGGGCTACTGGTTAAGGGTAATGAAAGATCTTCTGGGCTCATAACAAGTTTCACAACATGCTTGTCTATAGGACCAACCGTTTTCACAGCTTTGGATGGATTAAGTCTACTCATGTTGGTCGCCTTTGTTTTACGTTTAGCCATTCCAGGAACAGAGTCTCTTCAAGCTCCTCGGTACTCTAAAGGGGCTCCAAAGGGGCAGAATGCACTCTGTGGCTCGGGGCCATGCTTTAAAGACGTCCGGAGATCATGTGAGCGCATGAGCGGGTGAGGACGTTCCTCATCGTGCTCCCAGGCCGCTCTAAGAATCTTGCTGTTAATTCAGCGACTTATTGTGCGGTGTGGGCTGGAAATTGCCTCCGCTATTAGCAGGAAGAGTACTCTTTTGAAGTGCAACAAGGTGCGGCTCGTGGAGGGGAATGAAAGCGACGACGAGGCGGGAGAAAGCCGCGGCTGCACGAGACCACAAGATGGCGTCAGTAGTGAAGGCCTCGTCAGTGCACGATTCCCCGGGGAAAGACAGTGTGGACTCTGGCCCGGAGGAGCTAGCGTTGGAGGTAGCCAAGCTTTTGGAGCCCAAATTTGACGCCGTTTTACAAAAGCTGGCGGAGATGAATGATACCTTTGGCAAGCTCACAAAGCGGGTTGAAGAAGTCGAACAAAGGGTGACGGTCCTCGAAGATGGCGAATTAGCACTGGAGCGTTGCAATCATCAGCAGCAAAAGCAAATTGATGCTCTTCTGCTTAAAGTTGATCTAGAGAACCGCTCCCGCCGGAACAACCTGCGCTTGATTGGGGTGCCGGAATCTTGGACGGGCCCTCAACTCTTCTCTTTATTTGAAGCCTGTTTGCCGAAGGAGCTGGGCCTCATGGAGCTTCAAGGCCAGATTAAGGTGGAGAGAGCGCACCGGCTGGGGCAGCGAATGGAGGGTCGTACTAGGCCCAGACCTGTGTTAGCCCGCTTGCTGGACTTTCACCAGAAGACCTTACTTTTGCAAGCATATAGGAAAAAACGCGATTTGAAGCTGGACAATGCTCCAATATTCTTATTTCAGGATTACTCAGCGGCACTGGCCGCAAAGCGGAAGGAGTTCTCGCCGGTCTGCAGTGATCTCATCAACGACGGAATTCGCTTCGCGCTCAGCTACCCTGCAACTCTGAGAGTCTTCCATAAGGGTGAGACACACTCATTTGAACAGGCGGCAGCGGCGTGGAAGTTTGTCTCCACCATCTTGTCTGGATCTACGGCAGAAGCCACTTAGCGTAATATGCTTGGACGGGGACTGCCCGTTGATCGGACCCTACCATGGAGTGGTCAGTTGAGATCGGCCTTTTGACCGGTCAGCCTCAGTCTTCTTTGGACATGGCATCTGAGTTGCAAGAACAACTGGGACATTTAGTTGCCTCAGGACACTGTTAGCCTAAGGGGGCCTGGAGGCGCATGGACAGTGATCTTATCCCTGTACGGGGATGCCTTGCTTTAGCAGGGGTTGTTGATGTTGGGGGGGGGGGGGGGTTGCGGGTGCCTGTGGGGATGACTGGGAGGAGAAGATGTGTCTGTACAGGTGAATGTGAGGGTGTGTGTTGGTATGCTGTGTCAAGTAGGGATGATTCGGATGGGGTTCGGGTGAGTGTGGCCTGGGTTGAGTGGGGGGGTGGGAAGGTGGGGGAGAGGGTTGGGGTGGGACAGCGGACACAGATAGGGAGCGGGAGGGGGGACTGGATTATTATTAATATAAGGGGGTCGGGGGAAGTCTCTTTGGGGAAGTTAGGCACCGGGAGTAGCTGGTGCATTGGGAAGTACTCTGTCTTGGGAGATGTGGAGCCACATGGCCTGGGAGTTGAGGCTGGGCAACTCCCGGAGCACAAGCTTAAGCTTACGCTGCTAGAAGAAACCCCACTACTAGTGTATGTCTAGTGTAAAGATAACTTCTTGGAATGTGGGGGGCATAGGCTCTCCTGTTAAGCGCACCAAAATATTGCAATTTCTTAAACGGAAGGGGGTACACATAGCGCTGTTACAGGAGACACATCTGAGTATAGTGGAACACCAGAAGCTGGTTAGAGATTGGGTAGTGGCCGCCTATGGAGCGTCCTCGGGTACTAAAAGGGCAGGGGTGGTAGTCCTGGTGAAACGGGGGGTCCCCTTTGAAGTACAACAGCTAGATGCTGACCCGGGTGGGAGATATGTTTTGCTGCACGCCAAGCTGTATAATGAGGACATCTGGCTCGCCAACATCTATGCCCCTAATGTATATGATCACACCTTTTTCCGTAAGCTGCTGGGATTTGTCAAAGGAGCGGAGAGAAAGAATTTGATTTTGGCTGGGGATTTTAATTATCTTCATGACCCGCTCCTGGACAAGTCCCAGAGTAGTGGGTCTGGGGCCTGGCAGAGAAGGGGGGTGGGTTATTTCTGCCGGATGGGGGACATGGTCGGCATCTGGTGTCTCCTTAACCCCGGGTCCCGTGAATACACGCATCAATCTAGGGCGCATCTCTCCTGGTCGCGTATTGACTATGTCCTGGTGAGTGAAGGGGCGGTCTCTAAGGTGCAGCAGGCAGGGATTGAACCTGTAGTGATATCTGACCATGGGTTGGTGTGGATCACCTGGGAAGGGATGGAGATTCCCTGCATACCTGTGGGAGGATTTAGACTTTAGGAAGTACCTGGAAGATCAATGGGATGAGTTCTTATTTTTTAATGACACGCCGCAATGTTCGCCAATTCTTTTATGGGAAGCCAGTAAGGCGGTTATGCAAGGGGCCATTATTTCCTACTGTGTGAAGAGACGTAAGCACATGGATCGCAGCTTATTGGTGTTGGAGCGTAGAGTGAGGGACTTGCAATGCCGGCTGGGCAGGAAAGTGGGCAGGGAGCTCCAGTTAGAGTGTGCTGGGGCTCAGGCGGCGCGTAATGAGTTACTTCAGAGGCGAGCTGTGTATTCCCTGCAATGTTACCGGCATCAGTTCTTCAGATATGGTAATAGATCTGGGAGGTTGTTGGCTAAGTTGGTTAAGGACCCCGAAGGCGCGCGATTTATACCTTTTCTTCGGGATGAACAGGGTGCTGTGCACCATCAGCCTACGCAGATAGCGCGACTCTTCCGCAAGTTTTACGCTAGCTTGTACACTGAAGAGGAGCGGGACTATGCGAGAGGGCGCGAATTTTTGGGTACGCCATCTCTGCCTGCCTTGGAGGAGGGGGAACTGCTGCGGTTGAATGCACCGTTGACTGTGAGGGAAATCCAGCAGGTGATTAAACAAGGGAAGACTCATAAGGCCCCGGGCCCAGATGGGTTCAGTTACGAATATTACAAAATCTTGACTTCTCGGCTTGCCCCCTCTATGGTGGTTATGTTTGATGAGGCTCGTAGGCTGGGTGAATTCCCTAGAGATATGAGGTGTGCTGACATCACGGTGATCCCGAAGCCGGGGAAGGATTTGACTGACCCTGCCTCGTATAGGCCGATCTTTCTTATCAATTGTGATATGAAGATCTTGGCATCGGTCTTGGCGGCGAGGCTGAATCCTATACTGCCGTCGCTTATAGATCCTCGGCAGGTGGGCTTTGTGCAAGGAAGGGATACATCCAAGAATATTGGCAAGTTGCTTTTGGGGATGGAGCATTGTCTACATCGAGGAGCGGCAATGCTGTTGGTAAGTCTAGATGCGTAAAAGGCATTCGACAGAGTGGTGTGGACCTTCTTATGGGATGTGCTTCACAGCTTGGGATTCCGCGGGGAGTTTGTACAATGGCTTCGAGTCCTGTATGCGAACCCCATGGCCAGAGTGGGAATGAACGGCGCCTTCTCGGAATCTTTTGTGTTGGAGAGAGGTACGCGCCAGGGGTGTCCTCTATCCCCCCTTTTGTTTGTATTGGCTCTGGAGCCGTTACTGTGGGCGATCCAGAGGGATCCGCAGATTGGAGGGGTTGACATGGGGGGGGGGAGGAGTTTAAAGTAAGTACGTTTGCGGATGACATGCTTTTGTGCCTGACCCAGCCGCAGCGATCTCTACCACGAGGGTTGCAGGTAATGAGGAATTTGGCAGCTTCTTGGGTCTTAAGATCAACACATCCAAGTCGATGGTATTGGATGTGGGTAGACAAGTGAAGCCGGCTTGGGAGGGAACCTTCCCACTGGTATGGGCCGAAGGCTCCTTAAAATATTTGGGAATATGGCTCCCTGATAGGCCCGAGAGTCTCTACCAAGCTAATATTCCTGGATTGTTAGACAAGACCAAGGAGGTGCTCAGGAATTGGCGAGGGTTGCCCTTATCGCTGAAGGGGAGGGTAGCATTATTTACTATGGTTGAGTTCCCTAGATGGTTGTATGTCCTACGGTTGCTGCCTCTCTGGGTTTTTGCTAAGGATTGGAAGCGATTGGATGGTCTTCTTCGGGTTTTCTTATGGGGCGGCAGGCGTGCGCAGATCCCATTAAAGGCTCTATTGCGGCGGGTGGAGGAGGGGGGGATAGGTTTACCATCCCTCCGACATTATAATCTTCGGTATATGGTTCGCCATCTCTGGGGTCTGTTAGGGGAAAGTGGGGGGTGCGCCCCGGCACGTCAGTTGAATTGGTTATGTGATCCCTATCATAGTCTTTATGTATTACATATGGAGCGCTTATCTGCGATGTGAACTGGTGGGGGGGGGGGTGTATATGGGTGCCCTCCGTGCGGCTTGGCGAGCGTTATGCTCCCACTTTGGTTGGAATTGGAAGAGGTCGCTCCTGCTGCCTTTGGTGGGGAATCCTGATTTTCCCCCGGGGCTGCCTCAGCATAATTTGTTTCATCTATGGGCAGAGCGGGGGTTGGTGTATTTAGGGGACCTTTGTATGCCAGGGGGGGGGGGGGACCATTGACAGTTTCCAAGCCCTGTCAGAGCGTTTTCAGCTTACCAAGCATCAGTTTTATGGGTACTTGCAGGTGCGACATTATCTGAGGAGCCTCCGGGGACAGGTGCAGGCTGGGGCGAGATCCGAAGTTGGGACCCCTCGTGAAACCCTACAGATCTTGGTGGAGAGGGACCGAGGGAGGCAGGTATACTGGCAGTTAATCTGCCCGATGGGAGATGACTCTCCTCTCTCTGCGCTGGTGAGTAGATGGTGTAATGATGGGGTGGAGGGGCTGACCGTGGACTTCTTGAGGGTTGCGTTTGGGCGGATCAAAAAAGGGTCTCTATGGATCTACTTACAGGAGCTGCAGTATAAGTTCCTCTGGAGAGCTTACACTACTGATAAATGGGCCTTTCAGGTAGGCTTGCAACCAACTCCTCTTTGTGTTTGGTGTAAGAAAGAAGTAGGCACCTTCTTGCATCGCTTCTGGGAGTGCTCTGCGGTGAGGGTCTTATGGGGGCAGGCTTGTACAAAGATGGAAGGTTGGTTGGGGATAGGGGGGGTTCTTGAACGGGATGTGTGTTTGTTTCATGAGTGGAGTTCTTCAGCCCAGCTGGTCGCCCAGGTACATCGGGAAATCTTGGAAAGAGGCTTCCTGCTTGTTAAGAAGGCCTTATTGAGTCGCTGGGTGGAAGCTGAGCCACCGGGAGGGCTAGTGTTGGAGCAGACCTTGCTGGAGTTGATGTACATGGAAAAGTTAACATCGAAGCAGCAAGGTGGCAAACATTGGGACAGGTTCCTTGACCTATGGTCCCCAGTCATAAATAACCTCACGCCCAGAGAACGAAGTGTGGTACTGAATGTATAGCATGACCCCAAGGGTGGCTACCTGACATGGCGTAGCATGAGACTAACTGTGTGCTCCTGATGTAGGGCGGTTGTTCTTCCTCTTTGATACTGCGTTTATTTGTATCCCTGGTCTCCCTTATGTATCTCCTTGATTGTGGTTTACTTACTTCCTGTGCTCCTCATACTCCCTGTGTGTCTGCTGAATGAGGGTGGGGGGGAGGGTTAGGAGCACTGTTCCCTCTAAGCTGTGCGCGTGTGCGCGCGCACACACCTCGCCGAGAGAGTGCACATACTTTACAACAGAGCGCACAAAAATTACGGCTCTGATTCTGATAGAAAACAACACAGACGTCTTAAAATGTAAAAGTTATGATTGTAATTACTAGAAATTTCCCACTTCATTTAGTAATCGTCTTATTTTAATTTAATTTGATTAAAATCAATGTGGTGTACATACTGTATTCTGATGTGTAGTCAAATTTTAAAGTATATAACTCCGAGTGTCATTATGTAGCGCACAAAAATTTAACCTTCCTTCAAAAGCTGCACACAGCTGATATTTTATGCGCACACAGCCTACAGAAAATTAGAGGGAACATTGGTTAGGAGGTGGGAGGGGGGGGGGTGGGTGGGTGTGGGAACAGGAGGCTTAGTGCCTAAGAGGGTGGGAATATCATACTGAGGTATTGCTGTTACAACTGCTGTTGCGAACTTTGTGTTTCTTTTGTATGTATGACGGCGGATGTCTTGCTATATCCCTGATATGTGGATAGCTGTGTTATTGTTTGGTTCTTGGTGCTGTTAATGTTCTGCTGTGGCTCTCTGGAAACTTAATAAAAAGGAATTGAATTAAAGACGTCCTAGATGATGCAGAGGCTCGCCGCATGGATGATCTGGACAGGAAGTTAGGTAGGGCTCCGACCCACTGCCTGACTCCGAGCACACAGCAGTCATCCAGGTAAGCAAAGCAGTCTGCAAAGCACCATTTTCCCCACAATCCTCTTGTGTTTTAACAACTTTGAATAGTTTTGTCTCATCTGCAGATCTGATTACCTCACTTGTTATTGCCATTTCCAGGTCATTTATGAATATGTAAAAAAAGAAACAAAAACAGCGGGCTCAGCACAGATCCCTGGGGCAGCACCGTACCTAGCCCTGTGCGAGCAGTGTGGCCACACAGGGTGCAAAGAAATAGGGGCACATTTGCAACTGCCGACCTCGGCTTCCCCCCCACACTGCCTGCCCTTGTCCTGTGGCCGCTTTTTGTTTTTCCTTAGCGGCAACTGTGGCAGCAGCAGAGCGGACATCCAATTCTAAAGAAAAAAAACCATGCAGGTCTTTCTGATTCCATGCTTGCATGCGGGTCTGATCCCTTCCTCCTCTGACGTATGCTCGCGTCAAGGGGGGGGGAGGGACCAGACCAGCCATTTAAGTGCGGAGTTGCAAAGACCCATGTTTGAATGGCTGGTCTGGTCTCTTCCTCCTCTGATGCGAGCCTATATCAGAGGAGGGAGGAGTCAGACCTGCATGCAGGCGTGGAGTTGGAAAAATCAACTTGCTTTTTTTTAAAAAATTGGATGTCCACTCCGCTGCTGCCACCGCCACTGCCAAAGAAACAAGAAAGGTGGCAGCGGGGCAAGGGTAGGCAGCGTGGGGAGCCGGCTGCACATAGAGGTGTGGGGTAAGGCAAGATGGGGAGATGCTGGGTAAGGGGCAAATGGCAAACCTGTGATGGAAGGGAGTGGGGCGCGCCAGATGTGCAAATTGCACAGAGCGCACTTATGGTTTGGTATAGCCCTGCCCTGGGGTACTCTACTATTCACCTTTCTCCATTGGGAAAATTGGCCATTTAGCCCTACCCTCTTCTCTCTATCCTTTAACCTGTTCCTGATCCACAATAGTACACTGGCTCCTCTCCCATGACTCTTTAATTTCGCCAAGAGGGACCTTGTCAAAGGCTTTCTGAAATTCCAGATACACTATATCAATCATCCCACCTTTGTCTACCTGTTTATTCACACCTTCAAAAAAATATAACAGATTAGGAAGACAAGACCGTCCTTGGCTATAACCATGTTGGCTGTCTCCCATTAAGCCATGACCATCTACATGTTCAGTAATTTTATTTTTTACAATGGTTTCTACCATTTTGCCCGATACTGACATCAGGTTCACCGGTCTGTAGTTTCCCGGATCACCCCTGGAACCCTTTTTAAAAATTGGCGTTACATTGGCGATCCTCCAATCTTCAGGTATTAGAGATGATGGGAGAATGGCCAATGTAATGTGAATTTTTAAAAAGGGTTCCAGGGGTGATCCAGGAAACAAAACCCAAACAAACCCCAAAACAAACTAGAGCATTTGAAGACAGGGGGTATCTGTAAGTCAGATACGAGAAGTAGGCTTTAAAGTGATGAAACTGGTTCATTTCTATTCTCCTTGGACAAGCCCAAAGCCCCAATTGATCTGATCGGGGGGTACCGGTTCGATGGCTTGGGATGCTAAGAGATGCAGTAGTTCTTGGTGCATCAGCAGAGGTGTTTCGATGTTGCTGGATGGTGCTTGTGTAGAGCTCTGGCAAGGGGGAGACAGGAAGTGCAGGTGGTAGCCTTCCCGAATGATCCGCAGGACCCATGTGTCTGTGGAAATAAGGCACCAGGAGCTCCAGAAGGCAGTTAATCGTCCTCCCACTGGAAGGACTGGCCGTTCCTCCACGGATTGAAGGACTGTCCGTTCCTCCACGGATTGATTGTCAAAAGGACGGGGTGCCTTTCCCTGTCTGGGGTGGTTGTTTCTTTTGTTTTCTGTCCCTCTGGTGCTTCTGTTGATGTGGAGCTCCATAAGGGGCTCAGAATGGCGTCTGCTTGTATCGAGGTTACATAAGAACATAAGAACATAACATATGCCATACTGGGTCAGACCAAGGTCCATCAAGCCCAGTATCCTGTTTCCAACAGTGGCCAATCTAGGTCATACGTACCTAGCAGTTTCCCCAAAAGACACAGGTTCCACAATGCTTGTACTGGGTCAAGCATTGATATCCTGGGTCCCTTCTTAATAATGGTTTATGGACCTTTCCTCCAGGAACTTGTCCAAACCTTTTTTAAACCCAGTTACACTAATAGCTCTTACTACATCCTCCGGTAACAAATTCCAGAGTTTGATTACATGTTGAGTGAAAAAATATTTTCTCTTATTTGTCTTAAATAGATTACCCTGCAGCTTCATTGCATGTCCCCTAGTCTTTCTATATTCTGATATAATGTAAACAATTGATCTACATTTACCCGTTCCACTCCGTTCATTAATTTATAGACTTCTATCATATCTCCCCTCAGCCGTCTCTTTTCCTGGTTAAAGAGCCCTAACCTTTTTAGCCTTTCTTCATAGGAGTATCCTTCCATCCCCTTTACCATTTTGGTGGCTCTTCTCTGAACCTTTTCTAATAACGCTATATCCTTTTTAAGATACGGCGACCAGAATTGCACACAATATTCAAGGTGCGGTCTCACCATGGAACGATATAGAGGCATTATAATATCTTTTGTTTTATTTTCCATTCCTTTCCTTATGATACCTAGCATTCTATTTGCTCTCTTGGCTGCCGCTGCACACTGGGCCGAGGGTTTTAACATGTTATCCACAATGACGCCTAAATCTTTTTCCTGGGTGGTGGTTCCTAATGTGGAACCTTGCATCGTGTAACCATAGTTTGGGTTGTTCTTCCCTAGGTGCATAACTTTGCACTTGTCCACATTAAATTTCATCTGCCATTTTGATGCCCAGTTTTCCAATTTATCAAGATCCTCTTGCAATTTTCCACAATCCTCTTGGGTTTTAACAACTTTAAATAGTTTTGTATCATCTGCAAATTTGATAACCTCACTCGTTATTCCTCTTTCCAGGTCATTTATGAATATGTCAAAAAGCAGCGGACCCAGCACAGATCCCTGGGGTACACCACTATTCACCTTTCTCCATTGGGAAAATTGGCCATTTAGCCCAACCCTCTGCTTTCTATCTTTTAACCAGTTCCTGATCCACAGTAGTACACTGCCTCCTATCCCATGACTCTAGTTTTGCCAAAAGTCTCTCATGAGGGACCTTGTCAAAGGCTTTCTGAAAGTCCAGATACACTATATCAACCGACTCACCTTTGTCCACCTGTTTATTCACACTTTCAAAAAAACATAACAGATTAGTAAGACAAGATCTTCCTTGTCTAAAGCCATGTTGGCTGTCTCTCATTAGGCCATGACTATCTACATGCTGAGTAATTTTATTTTTATGATGGTTTCTACCATTTTTCCCGGTACTGACGTCAGGCTCACCGGTCTTTAGTTTCCCAGATCACTTCTAGAACCCTTTTTAAAAATTGGTGTTACATTGGTGATCCTCCAATCTTCAGGTATTAGAGATGATTTTAATGATAGTTCACAGATTACTAATAGCAGGTCTGCGATCTCATATTTCAGTTCTTTCAACACCCTTGGATGTATAGCATCCGGCCCATGTGATTTGCTACTCTTCATTTTATCTAATAGTTGTAATACATCTTCCCGATGTATCAATATTTCCTACAATTCTTCTGCACCTTTAAATACCACTTCAGTCATGGGTAACATCCCTACATCTTCCTCAGTAAAGACCGAAGCAAAGAATTCATTCAGTCTCTCCGCTATCGCCTTGTCGCCTCTTAGTGCCCCTTTAACTCCTCTATCATCTAATGGACCAACTGACTCTCTCACAGGTTTTTTGCTACAAATGTACTTGAAAAAATCTTTATTTCGCATTTTTGCTTCCGCAGCAAGCTTCTTCTCAAATTCTCCCTTTGCCTGTCATTTGCGGTAAGCATTGTATCCTTTGTGAGTGTGTTGCGATTTGCGGCTGTAATTCCCTTTGTTTCTGGAGCTGCGCTTGAAGCCTTCCTCAGTGAGTGTCTGTAAGGTGGTGCAATGTTTTTTCATGTCATTGACTGTGTCAGCGACTTTTTCTCCAAAGAGTGACTCGCCATTGCAGGGTGCGTCGGCAATGCGCTCATGTTTGTCTTCGTGCAGACCCGAGGCCCGCAGCCATGCTAACCGCCTGGTGGATATGGCGGTGCCGGCTGTGCGTGTAGCAACTTCAAAGGCATCAGGCACAGTGCTGATGATGTGTTTTCCACATTCCTTAAGATCCCCTATTGTGGATATCGCTTTTGCTTTCTCCTCTGGTGGAAGAGCTGTCAAAGTGTCCATGAGAGTCGCCAGTAAGGAGTCCTGGAAGAGTATGTGCTGGAACTGGTGCACGGAGATTCTAGCATTAAGCATGACTCCTTGGAAGACCTTCTTCCCGACATCGTCAAGGAGTCTAGGGTCTTTCCCTGGGGGGGAATTGGCATGGTTGCGTGATGACTTGATGCGTTTTAGGGCTGAAGACACCACGATGGAGTGATGTGGTAGCTGACTCTTGCCGAGCCCAGGCGCTTGTAGGACCTGGTATTTCGCACCGAGTTTCCTGGGGCACGCCAGGGATGAATCCGGGCTCTGCCAGAGCTTGACGTGTGTATCCAGGATTGGCAAGGTGATAGGCTTCTTAGGAGCGTTGAGGTACATGAGGACCTCTGGTCCAGCTTGATCTGTCTCCAAGAGTATAAGGTTTAAAGTGGAGGCCACTTTGCGCAGAAACTTGGGGTATGTGAGGTCCTCAGGTGGCGTAGCTGTTGGGCCTGGCTGCGTGTCCGTGGATGCCCCTGTGGATCCTCCCGCTGAACTCGATAATGAGGCCGCTTTGGCTCTAATGGGGGCTTTGGACCCCAGTGGGTTCGTATCCTCCTCCTCTTCACCTATGCTGAGGAAGGATGGAGATTCAGAGGTTTCAGAGGTATTACTTGTATATCTGTGGTCAGGGTCTGGTGGGTTCACGGTGTTCTTGTCTGTGGTGGGAGGACTGCAGTCCCGTTGCCCTTCTGAAGCAGCGTTCTGGATGGGTTTATCCGAGACAGCATCGCACAGAAGGTCTGTGAGGCTGGAAAGCAGCTGCAGGATGGCTCCTTGGTTAGGAAGCACCTCCGCAGGGGTGGCCCGTGACTCAGATTGTTGCGCTGGCTTGGAGGCCCTTGTAGTGGATGAGGCCTTCTTATGTGGCCTGGATCTGGGACTAGAGCTGCTAGCGTGGTGCTTGCGCTTGGATCCACGGTGCTTGTTTCTCCTGGCGGCACTGGGCTCCAGGAGCGGTGTTGCCTCTTGTGTCTGCTGTGTTCCCAGCTCCGATGCCTGTCCTGACGGTGATGGCTGCTCTGTTCACCGCGGCGTGCACTCCGCGGTGTCTGATCGACGTTGTGATCGCTGCTGTCTTTGCTGGGATGATAAGTGCCCTGATGCTGTGGATCCGAGGAGACAGTGACAGCGCCGGCATCGGAGTCTGTTTTTGTGTTGGCGCCGGGAGGAGGGGAGTCCCTGCGACGTGCAGCCTTGGTGCCAAGAGAAAGGGAGTCCTCATGACGTTGGGAGGAAGACCCGTTCAATTGGCCAATGGGAGTCGTATGGGTGGGGCTGGGCTGCCTGTGCCAATGGGAGAAGAGTGGGTGGAGACTGTGACATCATCAAGATGGCCGCTCCCAGGAACAGCATGGTCAGGCCTGCATGCTTGAGCTCTGCGGGGGTCCCGAGGAGAGCCGGAAGAGCTGCCGTGGCTGGAGGAGGCCTTGGAAGATTGCAGTTTTGTTACCAGCTTACCTGCTGGTGTTTTGGAGAGTCTTTTCACCGCAGGAGTGTGGAGCTTTGCTGCGGGAGCCTCTGTAGTAGCTGGCAAATCCAGAGCAGAACGGCCGGGGATGGAGGCCCCTAGGGGCGCATCCCGTGCCGGGGAAACAGCTGTTGCAGGTTCTGGATGCAGTGCAAGGAAGTCTTTTAAAGCATTGCTTCTGGACTTCAAGGCTCTGGGGGACATCCGAGAGCAGTGTTGGCAGTCCGTGACCTGGTGGTTGGCACCTAAGCACCTAACGCACCGGTTGTAGGCATCTGAACTGCTCATCTGCCTCGAGCAGTGGCTGCATTTTTTGAATCCTGGTTTCGTGGAAGGCATCTTGTATCCGTGAGTAGTAGTTTTTCTGTAAATTTCTTCTCTGGCTGTGAGAGAGCAGGATCCGTGTGTGGTAGGCACGGTGGAAGAAGAAAGACTGGCTGGCTAGGGGCAGGCTAATGGGTTGGGCCTCTGGCTCATGCTCAGAAGGTTCTGAGCTCTAGAGAGCACTTCCGTGTACGGCGCCATCGGGGGAAGTCACCAGGTGTGGCTGACTCATCCTGCTGTCCACGAAGAACTCCTGTTACAGTTAAGTAACCCAGTTTTGTCTTTGCTTCTGAGACTGGGCTTTGATGGGCTGTTTAGTCTCCCACCAGGACTTTAGTTTGTTGTCAGAGCCCGAGAAATATTTGTGCTGATGCTGATGCCTGCAGGTTTGAAGTTCTCTCTCCTGCCTTGAACCAGCCTGATCAAATCTTTGAAAAATAACAAGATTTGGCAACCGGTTCACTTCCTGAAAGAACTGACCTCGTTAACAGACAAGAGAGCCCTTTCTTCTCCATAGTATTTCCCAGTGCCAGAATAGCTTTTGATCAAGTTGAATGGAAGTTTATGCATGAGCATAATTCAGTTATTTGCCAGCTGATGGGCTAAATTAAATCTATCAATAAATAAGGGATTCCAGGGCACTTTAAATCATGCAAATGAGTTAGGTCTGTTTACCTTCTAGAATGAATGCAGGGCTTTCACCAGTCAATCTATCTTCCTAGGAGAATAAATTTAAGGAAAATCTCTTAACTAGGAATGTGTTTAAAAATCCAAAGCCACTTTGAACCTGTGGTTCAGGCCATAGAGAATGTGAAGATATGTCTTGCTGAAGTAATGGGGTGGTTAAAGCAAGATCCGGTAAAATTAAATCCATCTAAAGTGGAAGGTTTATGGGTGAGTAGGCAGGGATCTAGCTTAAAGAAGTGGTTCAGAGTTAGGGGTAAAGCTGGATCAGGAGCTGACTTTGATACCTCGTTTCGTTGGTACCACAAGCTTCAGTCTGTAACCTGAGACAGATCTGCCAGCACTGTCCTTAGCTGTGATTGTAAAACCTGAAAATTGCAGGTCCATGGTTTGATCATAATGGACTATTGTAAGGTTTTGTATCATGGCTTCTCAGAGACTATTGTTTGGAGGTTACAATTAATCCAAATTTGACATCACTTCCCCACTTTCGTACCAGCTGCATTAGCTGCCATGTTTGTTATAAATTGCTATCCTTAGGGTTCATTTGTGGTATCATTTTTAGATGTCACCTGCTGATATGATGTGCTCCAAGTAGAATCCTTTGATTGGGAAATTAGACTTTTAGTTATTCCATCCCCTCCTCGTTCTGAGGTAGAGTCGGAAGTGACTAGGTGGACCATATTTAGCTATTCAGGGCCTCATTTATGGAATATCCTTCTTCTCGAGCTGAGAAGTAAAATATGTTACTTGAAAGTTTGAAAGCTGGTCAAAACATTGTTTTTGAGAAATGTTTTCCTCATTTGTGTGGGGGTGGGAGCAGATAGAGAAGGAGCTTGAGGAGGAACTGATGCAGAGCAGGAGTGATAAGGTGGGGAACATTTTATTCCGAGGTTTTCTTTCTTGTAAATCACTTTAATATGTTATATATAGGAAGTGATACATCAATATTTTATGATAAAAAGTATATATATAATTAAATTCAAAGAAAGCTACGGTACATCTCTCAAAGACACAACACATCAATTGTGCTATAGAATTACGATATTGCAGCAAAAAAGGAGGTGAAATACCTAGGGGTTATACTGGATCAGACCCTCAGTATGGAATCCCACATCAAAAATACAACAAAAAAATTACATTATAAACTTAAGCTACTAAAACAGCTCTGTCCTCTGATCCACTTACACAAGTTTATATCTGTAATTCAGGCAATCATTATACCCCACTTTGACTTTGCTAACACTGTTCTCCAGGGTATCGCAAAACAAAATCTCAGAAGGATCCAGCTAGTAAAAAACGTAGCAGCCAGAACAATTCTGAACGTCTGCACCATTGAACATATAACTCCCATACTATCCCAATTACACTGGCTACCAATTTACTGCCGCATAAGCTACAAAGTACTCGTAACAACTTTCAAAATAATCAATAACTTAGCTCCATCAAATCGAAACCAAAGGAGTAAAAACAAACATAAACTTGAAATACCGAAGGACTTCACAAAAGCTAAAAAATTAACAAACAATAAAGCTTTCTCACACTTTGCTCCGATCCTTTGGAATGATTTATCTGAAAACATCAGACAGCTAAATGACATAAAGACATTCCGCAAAAAAATAAAAACACACCTTTTTACTATACACTATGGCTCACAACCAAACATTGACACACAAACAGACAACACATCACACCTTCACAACAGTGCAAACAGAAAAGCAAACATAGTATAGTTCAGGCTTGTAACGCCTTGTTAGTAATAACATCAACCAAACTCCTTTCCACTGTATACAGTTTGTATTGTTATCTGTTTTATGGATTGTATTCCATGCAGCAATGTAAATAGTTCGACGTTCCATGTAAATAGTTCTTGAAGTTCTATGTAATTGAATAAGTACCCGTTCTAATTGTACTATTCATACCTTTGTTTTCTGTAAACCGTGCTTGATCCTTGGGAAAGCGCAGTATAAAAATGTTAAATAAATAAATAAACACAGAATTTATTACAAATGCAGAATTTTCCATAAAACTTTGATACACATTTGTAACAAACCTGTTAAATTCTTTTCAGGTTCAATGAATTAAGGGCAAACCTTTTATTTAAGATACTCTCACACCTCTACTCCTAGCTTTCTACCAAAGTGCCGTACAACTCTCGAGCACAGGCTCCCAATAGAAACCCAAGAAGGAAAGAGTGGCACAAGTCCCCGCAATATAGCAAGCTTCAAATTATGCCAACGCATATCACAGGACCCCACCGTCCTCCGCAAGGGAAAAACATTCAACATACTGGGATCCCACTCATGCTCTTCCTCTAACGTGATATATATTATTCAACACAGAAAATGTGCCAAGGGATGCTATATTGGAGAGACCAGCCAAATGTTAAAGACCGGAATGAATTCACAGTCATATGATAACCCAACACAGGACAGACCAAGGTGTAACTTCTGTCACTTCCGCTATTGGTCGGCATCTCACAATTCCAGAACACAGCATCGATGATTCTATGGTGACGGCCCTGAGAAGAAAATGTAAATCAAGCCAAGATCGTAGAACTTTTGAAATGAAGATAAAGAACTTCCAATTGGAACAGACAAGATTAACAAAGATATGAGCTTTCTATCACATTATAACTATTTACAGCCTGCTTTTCCTTTGGTCTGTCATCTATCCCTCCCAACTCCCCCCACCACACTATCTGCCCCGCAGAATGTCAATGGAATGCTTTATGTTTTACAGCGTTTTTGTCTGTTGCTCATACTGTCCTGACCTGTAGAAGAAGGTTTCAACTTTAAAAAGCTAGTCGAAAAATTGATTGTTAGTTCAATAAAAAAGGTATCACCTTATTTTCCTTTTTTTGTCTTTTTTATTTAACTCATTAAAGTGGACTAACATGACTATCACACTAATTTGTACAATAAGGTAATACTGAGAGAGGGAAAGTGGAGAAATGGTCAACTTTCAGACAAAAATTAATCATTTTTTTTCCTTAAGGAAGGACAACTGATCTGTCTGAGGCATATTGATATGTGGAATTATGTTGCTTGATTACATCAATCAGAGGGGCAGGAGGGAATTATTTTCAAAAGAGTGAATTCGATTTAAATCAACAACATAGGAACATAAGAAATGCCATGCTAGATCAGAACAAAGGTCCATCCAGAATCTTGTTTCCAGATGTGGCCAGTCCAGTTCACAGGATCCCAAAGAGTGGATCTGTTCTTTGTTGTACACACCCAAGGATAAGCAGTGACTTTCTCAGATCTATCTGGCTAATAATGGTTTATAGACCTTTCATCCAGGAATTTGTCTAAAATCTCTTAAACCCAGCTATAGTGTTACCTATTTTTACCACATCCTCTAGTAACAAATTCCACAGCTTAACTATGCATTGGGTGAACAAATATTTCTTCCAGTTTGCTGCAAAGTGCTAGCCGTTAGCTTCATGGAGTGTCCCCTAGTCTTACTACTAATAAGTGAATTGTTAACCCTCATCCTAAGAATTGATTAATTGCAGACAGATTAACATGAAATACACCTAACACATTTAGGGGACTTTAAATTACATTAATGGTAGCAGAGGAGTAGCTTAATGGTTAGAGCATTGGTTTGGTAACTAAGAGACCAGGGTTCAATTCTCATTAGCATTCCATGTGGCTTTGGGCAAACCATTTAACTAACCCTCCATTGCCTTGAAAGAACAGCCTAGCAATCTAATTTTGGTCAAGTAAACCCAAGAGCTGCTGGGTCACCAAGAGTCAGCATTGACTCAAAGGCACACATTGCTTTATATTAAGCATTGGCATGTTTTAAACAACATAAAATAATTTTAACAACTCAACAACAATGAGATGAAAACAGCTGTTTAGCAGCAGAATGGGGGCTATCCAGCATTTTGTAATGGGTGTCACATGTATAATTATCTGCCTGTTGGAAACAGGTCATGCCTAAATGTCAAGACTGACTAGTTCTTAGAGAACAAGTCTGATCTCTGGTGTCTAGAGCGGCAGATTTGGAAGAACTGAAGCAGATAGAGAAATGTAGCGGATTCCTTCAGGGACATTGCAGAGGATATCCAGCTCCGCATTAGCAACTCACATGCTCCTTTGGAGGAGTAAGGTTTCCAAGAGAGAGACCATCATCTTAGAGTGGCAGGAAGTGCTCCTGTAGACCTAGCTTCCAGGTGATGTGCTATCCTCTCTCGGGAGCATGTGTCCATGCTCAGGGGAGAGGGATAGGACTGCAGTTATATTGGGCATTCAATCATTTGAAGTTTAGATTGTCTGGTAACTTGTCTGCCTCATACAAAGATAGCAGAGAATTTTAGAAAGTGTTGGGGAGCAGCCAGCTGACCTGGTCCACATGGGTACCTATGACATAGGAAGGTGCAGAAGGGAGGTTCTGAAAACCAGATTTAGGCTTTTAGGGGAAGATTAAAACCCACACCCTCCAGGATAGCATTCTCAGAAATGCTTCCAGTTCCACACAGAGGACCCTAGAATATCTAGAATTTTACTACGTAGATAAGACAATGGTACACGAAGAGGGTATGAGAGTTGTCAGGAACTGGAGAACATTGTGGAGAAAGGGGACTCTTTTCCGAGTGGGAAGGGCCCCAACTTAACCAGGGTGTACTCAGGCTGTTAACGCTAAAAATGAATAAGGAGATAGAGTAGCTTTTAAACTAGAACTTGGGGGAAAACTGACATTTGCTCAAGAGTGCATGGTCTGAAGTGAGATAATTTCTAAGAGGTCAATATTTTACCGTGGTGGGCAGTGTTCTTTATTAATGCCAGCTGTTGCGGTTAAATAAACTCTGGATATTCAGCTCCACTATCTCGATGGTGGCTGGAACTGAACATCTGGATCATGCTGCCACTGGCTTCATCCGGATAACGGCGATATTCAGCGCACTATCCAGAGTGTTAACCAGATAAAGTTAGGTCAGCCTTCTTGCTGTCCTAACTTTATCTGGTTAGCTGTCTGGATGGTGCACTGAATTCCATGGCTATCTAGTTCATTTGTCTCCGTCTGCTTATGGACTGCCCTAGCACTATCTGCCCAGTACCAAGGCAGTCAGAGGAAATATTCAGCGGTTTATCTGCATAGTGCTACTGAATATTCCTCTCACGGACACTTATCCGGTTTTTGAGCCCTAAGAATATTATTTCATCAAGGAAGTTTTATTTAGTTATTTAGCGTGATTTATTAGTGATGTCTACTCAAAGCTCAGGAGACTTATATACAATTATAAAATAATAAAATCATCAATATCCTTCAGACCCACCCCCCACCTTCCGCAATATCCAACCAACATTAACCCCTGTAATCCAGCAAAAACTATAAGACAGACAATTACTCTTCACTCCATCCCAAAAGCTACCTGTCACAGTCACGACTTTACTTCTTTACAGAAGTGAAGAAAATTTGCCTCCTGATCAGGGCCGGCGCTACCATTAGGCGAACTAGCTGGTCTCCTAGAGCGCCGACCCCCTGGGGTCACCCTTTACTGCCACTGTTGCTCCTCTTGGAACCTGCAGCAGTGGCAATTGCCACACACTGCCCCATGGTGCTTATCTTTAAACCTCAGTGCTGCGGGGCTGTTTGCTTCTGCTTCCTCAGACCATTGGATGCCGACTTCCTGTTTGCAGACAGGAAGTCATCATTGGGCATTAAAGGGGGTGGAAGCTAACAATCCCATGGTACTGAAGTTTAAAGTTAAGCGCCACGGGGCTGTTTGTGGCCAGTAGCGATGGCAATGGGAGCTACAGGAGGAATGGGGGGGGGGAGGGGGGGTGCAAGGGATGAGGTTCGCCTACTACATTTCCCAAAAGCAAAATCAGAATAGGAGCAAACACAGGAAGACTGACACTGGTGTTGTACTAGTAGAAGTACATAGACTTGTATTCTCTCTCTTGTGTGTTACATGCAGAGCAAGATTTGTCTTCTGCTATTCCTACTTTAAGGACAATTAGACTTTTCTCTTTGCAAGAATGAACATTGTTTAATAAGTTGCCACAAGGGTTTTATTTCCAGTCATTGAATCTTAAACTGAAGAGATGCTATTTGACATTAAGAAAACAGTTATAGTAGAAAGAGAGGGCAAATAAGTACCACAAGGTCTACTGTTCATGAGAAAAGAGCGTCAGAATTAGAGATCTTTTAAAGCAGAGGTTCCCAAACTATGGGCTAGGACCTACTGGTTGGTCTCGGATGGAGCTGCCAGCTATTACTTATCATAAGGGACAGATATGCATTGAGGTATGGCACTGCTTTCCTTAAGGAGACAGGTACATGGTGTTCTTGCATACAGTGGAATAAAACAGGATTGAATTACGGAAATGACAGCAACCTCAGACTAGGGCTACACAATGAAATGCCACTGGAGATGCCAGGCCATGCAAGTATCAATTTCCAAAGCAAACCATAAATATCTGCATGCCCGATTTATTTTGCTATGATCAGATTATTAATGAGGAGGGAAGATATAAAATGAGAAAAACTAGTCCTGGTAGCCATGAATTGAAGATCATAGTGCCCAGGCGGGATTGGACTGGTCTAGAGCTGGACAAGCCAGAGATCAGCAGCAGTAAAGCTATCAAGCTACCAAGCTTCAGTGGAGGGGAAGAGTAACCCAATAGCTTGGGACCCAAAAGACCAGGGTTCAAGTCCCACTAGCACTCCCCATGGCCTTGGGCAAGTCACTTAACCCTCCATTGCCTCAGAAAAATCCAAGTTATCAATGTCCCTGTTTAATGTACATTACCAAGTTTAAGTTACAGTGTAAACCACTTTGACTGAAACTCTACACTTGAATAGCTGGTCCGGTCCATCCCTCTTCTGATTCAAGCATACCTCAGAGGAGGGAGGGATCAGACCTGCATGCAAGCACAGAGTCAGAAAAGCTGACATTTTTTTTCCAATTGGATGTCTGTTCTGCCGCTGCCATCACTGCCGCCGCCGTGGCAACAGGAAACATGGTCGCGGCAGCAAGGCAAGGGTAGGCAGCATGGAGGGAGCCGAGGCTGGCAGCCCCAAATGTACCCTTATTTCTTTGCACCCTGTGCGGCCGCACCGCTTGCCCAGGGCTAGGTGCGCGCTGCCTTAGAATGTAGATAGACCGTCACGAAGTACAGAATAACTGGCCAAAAAATCAAAATTGAAATATATTGAGAAAAATTAAACTTAAAGCCAAGAGCCACAGTCTGCATGCGGCACACCAGAAAAATAGAAAGATGCATGTAATGAAAGCACTGATACATATATTCCGATCACTAGGGAGCATTTTACTAAGCGGGGCTACTGGTTAGCACGTGCTAGTTTTTTCTAGGTCCCATGTTATTCAATGGGACCTAGTTACAAATAATGCAGTATATGCTATCAGCCCAGCTTAGTAAACATGCCACTAAATTGAAAATAAAATACTTTTTTCTACCTTTATTGTTTGGCAATTTTATTGTTTTAATCGTATTGGTTCCAATCTCTGGTTTCTGCTTCCCTGCATCTTCTCTTAATTTTTTCCAGCAAAGACGTTGGAAAGCGATGGGCCACAGGGGCCCTGACCCCACCAAAAATCGTGGCATGGCAGGCAGCAGGCTGCCCGGGGGATCCCATCCCCCATGGGCAGAATAAGAGAAGGCGTGATTGCAGCAAAGACACTTCCTTTCTGCATGCGGGAAGCTGGATCCCCCTGGACAGGAAGGGTCTTTACTGCAATCACAGCTTTTCTTCTTCTGCCCATGGGGGATGGGATCCCTGTGGGCAGAAGCTGCGATCGCAGCAAAGATCCTTCCTGTGTGCCTCCGCAGGAAGAACAGGAAGTGTCTCTGCTCACGAGGTGGAGTTAGGCAGAGCTTGGGGGGTAGGGGAAAAAGGCCTTCTGCCGCCCCTGTTTTCCAGGGTCTCAAGTCCATTCGCTACTTCTCTCCTCTACATCTGTCTCTGACACTGATCATTTTCTTTTTAGCTTTCTTCGATGTACGTTTTTCTCTCTCTATGGACTCAGATTTCTCTCTTTCTTCTTATATCTTGTCCTCAATCTACTACTCTTTAACCATAACCACACCCCTTCTCTCTCTCTTATCCCAGCCTCTTAATCCCCAGTCTATCACTAATTCTCCCCTTTCTCTCTTCCCTGCTATGCCCACTATCTATCCCCTCATTGTATTCCCATTATTCAACATTTCCCCATCCAATATCTGCACCCTCTCTCTCTCTCTGTCCAGAACCTCCACCTCTCTTTTACTCCATATCTACAATATCTCCTCTCTATCTCCCCGTGTCCAGTATTCCTGCCTTCTCCCTATTTCCTTTCATGCCTAGAATCTTCTATATCCTGTCAAGTGCAGTTCTCCCATCTTTAGCTCTATGCCCTGTTCCCTATGTCCAATATCTCTCCTCCCCCTCCCCCTCCCCATGTCCAGCATCTCCCTATTCTCACCTCCCTGTGTCCATCATCATTCACTTCCCCATTTACCAACCCCTCATACCCATCTCCCTTTAACTTCCCCCATGTTTAGCAAGTGCCCTCCACGCCCTCATATCCAGTACTTGCTATTTCTCCTCTGATGTCAAGCATCTGCCATCCATGCCCCTATATCCAGAATCTGCCCTTTCTCCCCCCATGCCCAGCATCCATCTTCCATGCTCCCGTCCATTATCTGCACTTTCTCCGCTAGTCCCTCCCCATGTCCAGCATCCACTTTTCATGCCATGCCTAGCACCTGCCTTTTTTCCCTATCTTCCCTCCATGTCCAGCATCTGCCCTATTCCCCTATGTCCCCCCACCATGTCCATCACATGCCCTCCATTCCTCCTGTAGCAACCATCTGCCCTCTGCCTCCCTCATGCCATGGTCATCATCTATCCTTCATCCCAATTCCACCCCCCTCCATGCCCAGCATCTGGCCTCCACACTCCCATGTCCAGCACCTTCTCTTTATTTCCATCTCCCTTCATGCCCAGCATTATTTATTATTTATTTATTTTATTTAACTTTTCTTCTATACCGCACTATTCAGATCAGTGCGGTGTACATTCAAACATAACTTATTACAATGCAGCAAGCCAAATTGTAAATTACAATGAACAGGGTAAATAACTTGGGTAAAATCTGGGGAAACTATCTACATTTAATATACATTGGTGCATACGTTCCTAGATCTAGGTAATTTGGGTCAGGGAGAATCAAGCTGGCTATCTATTTTCTTGCTATCTGGCCTCCATGCCCCCATGTCCAGCATCTTCTCTTTATCTCCATCTCCCTCCATGCCCAGCATCTGGTCTCCACGCCCCCATGTCCAGCATCTTCTCTTTATCTCCATCTCCCTCCACGCCCCCATGTCCAGCATCTTCTCTTTATCTCCATCTCCCTCCACGCCCCCATGTCCAGCATCTTCTCTTTATCTCCATCTCCCTCCATGCCCCCATGTCCAGCATCTTCTCTTTATCTCCATCTCCCTCCACGCCCCCATGTCCAGCATCTTCTCTTTATCTCCATCTCCCTCCATGCCCAGCATCTGGTCTCCACGCCCCCATGTCTAGCATCTCCATCTCCCTCCCCATGCCCAGCATCTGGCCTCCACGCCCCCAAGTCCAGAATCTTCTCTTTATCTCCATCTCCCTCCCTATGCCCAGCATCTGGTCTCCATGACCCCATGTCCAGCATCTTCTCTTTATCTCCATCTCCCTCCCTATGCCCAGCATCTGGTCTCCACGACCCCATGTCCAGCATCTTCTCTTTATCTCCATCTCCCTCCCCATGCCCAGCATCTGGCCTCCACGACCCCATGTCCAGCATCTTCTCTTTATCTCCATCTCCCTCCCTATGCCCAGCATCTGGCCTCCATGTCTCCATGTCCAGCATCTGCCCTTTTCCCCTATGTCCCTCCACCATGCCCATCATCTGCCCTTCATCCCTCCTGTGGCAACCATCTGCCCTGTGCTACCCCCATGCCATGGTCAGCATCTGTCCTATGCCTGCCCTCTGTGGACACCCTCTGCCATCTCTCCCCACTCTTTCCAGGGCCTGCATTCGTCCCCCTGCTTCCCCCCCTTCCCATTGCTTTTCTTGTGTCCAGCATCTGGCCTTCTGGACCCCATGGGGTCAGCTATGCAGTGAGGTAAAGAAAGCCACAGAAGACCGTATAGAGGCGATAAAATCTTTATCGATTTCTGGTGGTTTTAGCCTATACAGGGTAGCTTTTTTATGATTTCTTATAATTTATTTCTATATGAATGGTCTTTTTTAACTTAGTTGTTTTGATATATGCTTTTATTTTTTTCTTACTATTATTCATTTTAAGAATGTTTTATATTTATGTTTGTTTGTTAAAGGGTTCCTACACCCCTGATGAAGGCTGCTGCTGAAACATGGCAACATACCTGCACATTTATTTATTTTATTTTTATTTTTTCTATACCGCACTATTCGGCATACCTAGGGACAGCTCTGGTAGGGAGAGATAAGAGATGAAAGGTAGTGAGGGGTAGCTTAATTAAGGCACATATAGGTCAGTAGTAGACATTTGAACTGGATGTGGAAATGGATAGAGAGCCAATGAAGTGACTTGAGAAGAGGGGTGAGATGAGCATAGCGACACTGGTGGAAGATTAGCCACAGCGCTAGGTTTTGAACAGACTGAAGTGGGGAGAGATGACTCAGAGGAAGACCATTGAAGAGGAGGTTGCAATAGTCTAGGCAGAAGGTGACTAGAGAATGGATAAGGGTCTTTGTAGTGTGTTCAGAAAGGAAGAGACAGATTTTGCCAATGTTATAGAGACAGAAGCGACGGGTTTTAGCTATTGTTTGGATGTGTGTGGAGGAGAGAGAGGAGTCAAAGATGATGCCAAGGTTGCAATGGCCGCAACTGCCCTGCAGCGCTTATCTTAAAACCTTGGCGCTATCGAGCTGTTTGCTTCAGCCTCCTTAGACCACTGGATGCTGCCTTCTTGTTCACTGACATGTTAAGCCAGCATTGGGCATCGGAGAGGGTGGAAGCAAAAGCCCTGTGGCACTGAAGTTTTAAGGTAAGTGCTGAGTGGCTGTTTGTGGACATTACTGCTGCAGTAGGTCCTGAGAGGGCAGCAGTGGCAGCTATGATGAGTGTCATGGGGGGGGGGGCAGCACAAGAGATGAGGTTCGCCTAGGATGCCTCATCTCCTTGTGCCGGCCCTGAACATATGCACGCAAGTGCCTTTTGTGTTCAGGATAAAGGTGCTATTAATGCAGACACCTGTGCGGATGTGCCTGGCTTGAACTCCCACATGTTCTGCATACAGCTCATTTGCATGCTGTATGCTTACAGCATCACTGCACAAAATCCCTGTGCTAAAGCTGTGTTTGGAAACCCGGAGCTAGTGCTTTCGCGCTGGGCTATAGTGCAGGGTTTCTGCATTGACTGGGGGGGGGGGGGGGGGGGGGGTGGGTGGTTTGGGTCAGGGAAGGAAAGATACATGTAAATGGCATTTTCAGTTCTATAAGCTTAATTTTCAAAGTTCTACTCATAGAAAAAGCAGGTGCAAATGACCATGCGTATTAAGTTTGTACCCCTGGTAGTTTCCAAAGAGAAAGTACATGCGGATCTTCACCTAGAAAATGAGTGCAAAGCCCATAGGCAGAAATATGCATGATGCTTGTCACAATGCAGGCGGTTTGTAAATTGCTCCCCAGAAAGTTGGTTTTACTCACAGTCTCTTGGAAAAGCACTTTTTAGCAAGTTCCTGATGCAATCCCCTAATTTCTTAGTCAAATTCTCCAGAATTCTGATGTATCAACCAAGGAGAGTTGACAGATGTTTTTAGACTTTAATTCCTGATATCTCTGTGCTTTGGAAAAAAAGAAAAAGAGAACAGTCTTTCTTAATTTCTGTTCTTCCATCCACATTCCTTGTTCTCATTCTCAACCACAGTGAACTCCTTGATGCCTTTTATAGGTTGCTCTGCCATCTACTGGTAAAATATGATAATTACTTCCTACCATTCACACATGCAACACTTAAGCAGGAAATATTACTAGTATATCCCTAAACAAGGACAAAAAGGGCCCGATATTCAGTGGCTAGCTGCCACTGATGAACCTTAGACCCAGATAGTCAATGCTGTGGCCCTATACGGCCACTGCTATTGAATATCCAGGTCAGCTGAATAGCACGGAAACTAATTGGGCAGAGGCAATATACAGCCACTGCTCAGCTAGCTTCAGCAGTGAAAGTTAGGCTAGCTTTGACTGTGCCTAACGTTCACCACTAAGGGCTAACTGGGTAGCGGCTGAATATCGTCCCTGCCTGGTTATCCCAGTGTTGCCACTGGAACGCCCCAATGCTAGTCGGCTATCATCAGGACGCCCAGCAGCGGCACCCAGGAATATTCAGTGACATTAGCCACCCTAGTAACGCTGAATATCCCGGTCAACACGATTAGTTATCAGGTCTCCTAACTACATTAATTGCTTTAAATACTGGGCCCAAAATTCTTTATACTACTACTACTGAGCATTTGTATAGCGCTACAAGTCGTACGTAGCGCTGCACGGACAGGTAAGAGACAGTCCCTGCTCATCAGAGCTTACAATCTAGTCAAGACAAACAGAAGGTGTAGGCAGGGATAAAACAAGGGGAAAGAAAAAGGAGATCAGGTGAGTCAACATCCAAAAGCAGCAGCGAAGAGGTGAGTTTTCAGCCTGGATTTGAAGAGGGCCAGAGAAGGTGCCTGGTGTACAGACATAGGTAGTTTGTTCCAGGCATAAGGCGCAGCAAGGTGAAAGGAGCGAAGTCTGGAGTTAGCAATAGAAGAGAAAGGCACAGATAGAAGGAGCTTGCCAGAAGAGCGGAGTTCCCAAGGGGGGTTGTAAGGCAAGATAAGAGAAGAAAGGTAGTGAGGAGCCGCAGAGTGAATGCACTTATAGGTCAGCAGGAGATATTTGAACTGGATGCGGAAACAGATAGGGAGCCAATGAAGTGACTTGAGAAGAGGAGTAATATGGGCATGACGAGGCTGGTGGAAGATTAGCCGTGCAGCAGAGTGTTGAACAGATTGAAGGGGAGAGAGATGATTCAAAGGGAGACCAGAAAGTAGTAGGTTACATTAGTCAAGACGGGAGGTGATTAAGGAGTGGATAAGTGTTTTAGTAGTGTGTTCAGAAAGGAAAGGGCGGATTTTGCTGATGTTATAGAGAAAGAATCGGCAGGTCTTAGCTATCAGATGGATATGTGTGGAGAAAGAGAGAGAGGAGTCAAAGACAACCCCCAGATTGCGGGCTGAGGAAACAGGAAGGAGTACAGAGTTATCCACAGAGACTGAGAAAGGGGGAAGAGGAGTGGAGGTTTTAGGGGGAAAGATAAAAAGTTCAATCTTGGCCATGTTCAGTTTCAAGCGGCGGTGAGACATCCAGGCAGCAATGTCAGAAAGGCAGGCAGAGATCCGGGACTGGATTGCCGGAGAGATTTCAGGCGTAGAGAGGTAGATCTGGGAGTCATCAGCATACAGATGGTACTGAAAGCCATGGGAAGAGATAAGCCCACCAAGGGACTAGGTATAGAGAGAGAAAAGGAGCGGACCCAAGACAGATCCTTGGGGTACACCAACTGGGAGCGGGGTAGCAGAGGAGGAGGAGCCACCAGAACACACACTGAAAGAGTGATGGGAGAGATAGGAGGAGAACCAGGATAGTACAGAGCCCCTAAAACCAAGCGAGGACAGGGTATCAAGGAGAAGGCTGTGGTCAACAGTGTCAAAAGCAGCAGAGAGGTAAAGAAAGATGAGGACAGTGTAAAGGCCCTTGGATTTTGCCAGGAACAAATCACTGCAGACTTTGGCAAGAGCCGTTTCAGTAGAGTGTAAAGGACGAAAGCCAGACTGTAAGGGATCCAGGAGGGCATGAGAGGAGAGGAAAACATTCCTTGTGCAATTGAAAAATGCTTTAGAGGGAGATCAAGACAAGATCTATTCAGAGTTACTAAAGACAGTGCTACAAAAAAAACCCAGTCTCTGCAAAGTTCCAGCCTCTCTTTCCTCACTCGAAGGCATTTCCGTGGGTAAAGAGGATTTTTACCATGGAAATGGACTCACTGGGCTCGATATTCAATTGGGACGGCTGTGCGCTGCTATGGCGCATAGCCTTTGCTGCCGACCTCTAACCCCGGATATTCAATGGGGTTACTGCACAAATCAATGTGGGGATATTCAATGGGGTCACCGCACAGCCTCCGATGCCGCAGACGTTAACTAGGTAGCGGCGATATTGCACCACTACCTGGTTAGCTCCCAGGGGTAAAACTAGGTCAGCTTTTGCTTCACCTAGTTTACCCACAGGTTGTTTACCGGATAGCGATGCAATATCAGCGCCCCCGGTTGGTGACTGTTGCCAACCATGACATGCCCCAGAATTGCCCACAACATACTCTGATGCTAAACGGTCAGCATCGGGGCGTATAGCGGCATTAGTTGGGGATATTCAGCGGCACTAACCGTGTTCGTGCCGTTGAATATCCCGTTCAGTGGCATTTCCACAGTTCACAGGTCAGTAAACCATGTAAATGTCTTTAGAATGTCGGGCCCACTGATTACTGCCTGACCTGTGTGCAGGTAAAGGGCATGTGCTGTTCAACTTGAGGACTGCAGAGGTGATCTCACGGGTGGGCAGGGGGCTAGGAACTGCCCAGTGTGAGTTATATCTGCCATAAAAATCACACACGGAGAAAGCAGGCACAGTCTCTGCAGGTAATTTGTCAAGGGAGAAGAAACAAAGCTAAAGCCATTTGCTAATTGGTTTCAGCTCTGCCGGTGGAATGGGAGGCAGTGTCCTGTTTTGATTTTTTCTCTGTAGGTGGCTCCAGGTCTTTAGAATGAGTTACACCCCCCCATCTGAACAAATAGGAGCTGCAAAGTACATTGATACTTTCAATACACATACTTTGCATTTGTTCATTTTTAGTTTAGTTTATTTAACTATTTCCTCAAGTATGTGCGTGTAAAGCACCCATATAGTATCTGAAAATTCTCCAGAAAGACTATTCTCAATAGTGACTACCTTATCAGTAGGGCAGAGTTAAGGCATCGGCAAATGAGGCATGTCCTAGGGCCGTAACGTTTAGAAGGATCTCTCTCAGAGTTGCTAATCCGGTGGCTGCCAAGGCAGGTGGTCGGCAGGGTCGGTGCTATCATTAGGCAAAGTAGTGGTCACCTAGAGTGCCCATTGCCACGGTTGGGGTCGCAGTGGCAGGAATGGATGACAAACCGCGATGCAGCGCTTACCTGCACCTGCTGGTGCTGCATTGCGATTTCTTTTGCTTTCTGTCCCCTGTTTCTGCCCCCTCCAGCACAGATTTCCAAACATCCGCACAGAATAATATTGCTGTTCTATGTCGCATGGCATTCTTGCACACGTGCACAACTGGGCTTCTTTGCGCAAGGCATAAGTGCTCCTTACGCAGACCCCTGTGTGCATGTGTCTGGCTTGCTCTCCTTGTTCAACGCAGATGTTTTGTTAGGAACTTATCTGCATGCTGTTTGCTTATAGCCTCAGTGCGCAAAACCTCTGCATTAAACTTGCCTTAGGGAACCCTGTGCCAGAACTTCAGCAATGGGATTTAGTGCAGGCTTTCTATATTGACCTCGGTCTGGAATTCATATCTTGAATCTTTAGTCCAGATGTCTTAATCTCCTCCAGTAAGTGATCTTCCATTCCAGAATTTGCAAGCCAAAGAGTTTTGAAAGTTATTATTCCACTGGTTGCAGACCACCCTGAAAAGTGTCCATCATGGCTGTCGCTACTACTGACCCTGCGGTGGCCCAGCACCTGCAACTGGCAAACTAACTGTGGTCCCAGGCCACCTATCCAGTATGGTCCCATGAATATCCATCCTATCAAAGAAATCCACCAACCAGCTGACAAAAATCAAATTTAACACATCCAAAAAAGATTTCCAGCTCTTTCTTATCTTTCAACTAACTATACACAACTTTTAAATGGAAAAATATCACAGAACTCATTTCTTCACAATACTTCAAAAATTTGAAATGTTTAAAAATGATATTCAATAACATTATAGTCCCAATACTATGATGCTCATATCAGGGCCGGCCCATACACTAGGCGAGCTAGGCGGTCATCTAGGGCAGCAGCAGAGCACACATGATCGGCCATGCTGCCCCCCCCCCCCATCTGCCGCCAATTCCGTTTGGTGGGGAGGCGGGCAGTGGCAGCAGCCATATTTCCAAAAGCAGCTGCTATTTGCCACCACTTTCTTGCCTTCAGCACACCTGACCTGCTGCTTCTGACCTCCCTCCGAGAGTAAGTTGCATCAGAAGGTGATCAGACTCAATTTGCTAGCATGTCGGTGCTTTGGTCCCTGATCCCATGCAACCACACCACTAGCCTATGTGTGCCCCCATTCTCTCCCTGCATGCTTTCATACATCAGTCTGTCCATGTGCACACCTTTCTGTATGTGTGTGCTTCTCAGCTGGTGTAGTGGCTCGGCAAGACCCCCCCTCCCCCAGTGATATCTCTAAGAAGGCCCATCCTTCATAGCCCCCTTTTTACCATTACACGTCTGCCACCATTCCAAGCCTGCCTACTGTGCACCAACCTTCTGCTATATGTCCCCAAGGGTGGCAGTATCCTTGGTTGACTCCCTGTGCCAGGGTGTGGTGTGGAAATGCTCCCAGAACCATCTTTTCTAAGTTCAAATACGAGACACTCAATCAAGCCAGTTGGTTCAAAGTTAAGGGAAATAAAAAAATATGTTTATAATTACAATTTTAATTTTAATTCAAAATTTTAATCAGTAGGCTAGGTTTATAACTTTACTTATAAATGTGCCAATCAGGCCTACTTCTTGTACTTCTCTACAGAGTGAATTTTCTTCAAAATAGCAACATTTCCACTAAGATAATTAAAAAATTCTAGGCAACTGAACTAAAAATTGTACTTTACAATCATTAGACATTTGAGAGTCTCTACGCGCAGTTGTTTTTTTTCTGTAGACCACACTTTGTTCATGATTAAAAAGCATCTTTCAGTTGGAGCATTGGAACCTGGCAAATATAAAAAAATTCAACCAGTTTGCATACATTTTTAGATGGTACCTCATTACTTTTGAAGGGTCCAAGACCTCCTTCCATTTTTCATCAACTGTAGTATCTGTTTATTTCCATTCTTGAACTATTTCTTCAGAAACAAATGACTTAAGACAAGAGAACTCATCAAACAGTTCAGTATCATTTATTACTGACTCTAGGCTGGGTCTTGTAGACAAAACATATTCTAAAGATGACTCTAGCTCACACCACTCTGGTTGTTTTTGAAGGAGAGTTCACTGTTGTTTCCCAGGCTCCTGTAAGTGAGAGGTCCACTGATCCAAGTAGTCAATGCGAGTGGTGTAGAAAGATGACACAGATTGCTTGAAATCTGCTTCATCAATGCTGCCCTTTTCTTCAAGATCTTTTATCTTTTTTTCTGATTGTCAAAAGCAAAAACACTTCATTCTTCCTAGTTACTAACTTGTTTCTAAGGTCACTGATTATTCCAGTCACTTCTGTCACTGAGATTTTTTGAGGCTCCATTTTTTAAAGTTGCGTTTTGGAAAATCACTGCCTGTGCAGAAAGTAATCCAAACGTCTGCTGATTCATTCTCAAAAATGTTTTTGAGGATAACTGGGCATTTTTCCTGGCTCAGAAAATATGTTTTCACTGGTTGGAACATTTTAATTAATCTCTCTATGGCTGATAGTAAAGCTAATGTTACTATATCCAAGGAGCTTTTGATATTCACTTTCAACAAAGTCACACATCTCTCTAAGTTCGTCAGTTCTCACTGTATAAATGTGAAAATGTCTGAATATCTTGTCAACAATAACTTCAGTGTCAAAAGGCAGGCATTCGGCAGCAGTGCTGATACACTTGTGAGCAATGTGAGCTGCACAGGTTGCACCAATTAAATTACTTCTTAAATCTTTTTGCAGCATGTAAAAAATATTGTTACCACCCCTCCTAGTGGCACCACCAAAATTGCAATTGGTATTGTCGGCACACAATGGCAAAACTTTGGATCTGAGCCCATTGGACTCAACTGTATGAAGAATGCACTTGGTAAGAACATCTGAGGTTTCGCCTTTAACTTCATGGACATCAAGAACTTCTACCTGAACCCATTTCTCAGGAAGAAAGCACCTTATTAAAATAGGGCACACTTTAATGCTTCCATAGTTTGAGCAATCACAAAAAATTGTTAAAAAACTTGTCTCAGAAAGGTCTCTCTTGAGGGAATCAATACAATTCAGGTTTGAAAATATTACAGATGATTGCTTCTGTTTTGGCTTGCACACGAGAGTGTTTTTCATTAAAACATTTTTTCAACAACTTTGAAGTACAGTCTGATGACCAAAAAGAATGTTTGTGGACAACACAGTGATAAGCCCATGTACCCTCAGTTGTAGCCAGTGACTGAGTTTTCTCATCAAAAGTTTGACTTTTAAAAAAAGAAATCACAGTTCTACTTGAAGAAGCACTTACCTCTGCTGTCTTGTGTTTGTCCATCTTTAGGTGCTGACCAATGTCACCCTTTCCTGCATATGCAATTGAAAAGGAAGACCGGCATTTGTTACAAAACACCATGCTATCACCAGAATGTTTCTTAATGAATGGGTATTCATTTTGTAGTTGATCATTAAAAACACATTTTATTTTCATCATTTTAAAGTGAAAATAAAGTCTAAAGGCGAAATAGAAACATGTACCCTAGGCTAAAAGCCTACATAGACGACAGAACCAATGAAATCACCTGACCACTGACTGTGATACTAATACTGATGTTGGCCCCAGGATCATAGGCACCAGCTCTGTGGGTGCTTGAGCACCCCCACTATTTTCTCCTGTAAGTCTCTATATCTGTAGCAAAAAAAAACCCTACCACACTCTAGAGTTGCAGGACAAGGGAGAAAGGAAGATTTCTGTATCCTAGCTACTGCTCCCATCTCCCCCTGCTCCCTATTGGCTGGCTGTGTCTGTTGCAACCTAGTGGTTGGCTTTGTCTGACTGATGGTTGCCTGGGCTCTGGGGTGGAAGCAGAGCCAGATTTGTCAGATGTACTAAGGACTCAGGAGTTTAGGATTGCCAACCATCCGAATTATTTTAGGATTCTACAACTTTGTAAAGTAGCTGTCTTGTTCAGAATGATGTCTAAATTGTCTAGGCATTTTTTAGAGTTTAGCTCTATAGCTCGCCAGTGCTCCCCCCTCACTGTGCAGAATAAGTGGTAGATTCCAGCCAATGGAAAGGCGGTACTAGTCACAGGAAGGGTGGGCTGATTTTCAGCACAGGGTCTGGGAGAATAAGTCAGTTGAATAAGTAGATTTCTTGGTAGGGGTAAGGGGGTTGCGGAGAAAGGGTAGAAATATAAGAGGAATGGTGTGAAATGTAAGGAGGCTATTGCAGGCTAAGAAAAAGAACTGGTAGCAAAAGCAAGAACTGGGGGTACTGAAGTAGAGGAGTGCAGAAGCAGCACAGTACCAGTAGACAGTCAGAGACAGAATCTGTCTGAAAAGTGCTAGTGTGCATGCGTGCACCTGATTGGGGGGTGGACAAATGCAGTGCATGTGTGTCTGACTGAAGTACAACAGAGTGCATGCATGTGTATATGTTTCTGTGTCTCTGATGGAAATAGTTTTATATAGAGTTTCCCTTTGAAAATTTGAGCTGGAGTGGAGAAGTCCGCTGGTACAAATGTGGAGGAGTGTAAGAGTGGGACACGTGTTTTAAAATAGGGGATATTTAGGCATCCCAATCAAAGTAATACGATTCCATGGACAAATCCTTAAAATATGGGTCTGTCCCATATAATACGGGACGGTTGCTGAAAATATGTGATTTCCGTGCAGAGATGGCGTGTGACTCGACGAGGCTGCTTATGAAATAACCTCCTTGATGCTTAGCTGAGCACTTCCAAACCCTCTTCTACTATTGCAAACACATCCAAGGTCTTTCAACTATGATAAACAAAATCAGACAATATGTTTTCCATTGATTCCTGACGAATGCAGTAACCAATCCCTCTGGTTCGTGTATTCGATACATTTCTCAGGACCGTCTTTTCTTGACCACGGACAGAAGCCAAATCATGCTGAAATATTTCTGGCATTATTTTTGTATTTTTAAATCTGTTATCTCTCTGGCGTTAAATATTTGCTTTCATTGGAGACAGAGAAATCAGAATCTGCCTTGACACCAAAGAAATTTACACTATCGACATATAAAAAATAGATTTCCGAGCTGTGCTTTTAATCACATGCTGTTGCCATGGCAAAATTCTTATTTATGTTTCTTGGGTTCGGCGATATCTGTGAATGTCATCCCAGCTGATCCGTGCATTGTTTCCGATGCTATCAGTCTATAGTTTGGCAAGGAACAACCTCGTGTATCTGACCTGCTTCTGCCTGAGATGAATGATGTACACTGGTACAATCTCTCTTGGGAATGATTAGTCTCATATGTCATTTTTGCAAGCAAAGAGCATAGGGAACCCTTTGCACAGAATGCTTATTTATTCACAAGAGTAATCTCAAAAGTCTACTTTCCTCTTCTCAATTGCAGTAAAGACTATGAAACCCTTGTATTGTAACCCCGCTCATTTCTTTCAGTAATGAATATTTCCTGCTCTGGCTTGCTTCCCTTTCCTATCTTTTGACATGCAGAATTTGATTTCTGAAATACAGGGCAGAGAAATAGATCATGAACTCACATGCCTGCTGGGTCCACCATTCTTATTCCCAGTAGAATGCCCAGGAAACTCCATTGTCCATCTGTAAATGGAAGTAATTTAAAGTGACACCCTACCGTGCCACAGTTAATAGTCCAAAGTCTATAGTGATCATTATTTTTTAGCTTCTGACATGTTCTTGTCCACTAATTACAGAAACACATTCTGGGATGGGAAGTGCTTCTGAAAGTGGCTGATTTACTTCTCGTCTGAATTCTGGATTTAATTGCTTGCTTTTCAAACCCATGCTCGAAAAGAATTATAATTCAGCTGATGCTCTGATGTTACAGAAAGCAGCAGCATTACCTATTTTCTTTAAAGTAGTACAACTACTGGTCTTATTTATAGGTCACCTCTCTTTTTTGTTCAGCTGTCTTTTATGCACGATGTGTCCGCCATAGGCATAGGGAACCTAGAGGCCTTATCCATTAAAGGGCTTCAGTGAGAATTATAACACAACCGGGTAGTAGGACATGTGGAGGGTAATTTATAAGGAGCAACCTACTTCATGCTTACTTAGAAGCTATTCTATAAAGAAACGTAGACGACTACTTTCCTTTATAAGATACTAGTGTAAGTGGTCAAAACCGTGTGTTAATTTAAGGCATGATCACTTGCATCAGCCCCAGAGCTGGCGTAAATGCCCACGACTAGACTTCCGAAGAGCAAGCGTACATTATAGTATTTTATAAAGCACAGCTGTAACTTTGCTTCCCATCAACATTTTACTCAAATTCTGCCCCTGTGCATGCCTGTAATGAAAGCATGCACCATCACATGCACCATCACATGCACACATGCTTTTCAGAATGGACGGCAGCAGCGCATGTGGCCAATTACGCGCATAACTATCCAAAATACCCCCATTTGCATGTATTCTTGCCACCTAAATCTAGACAGCTCCTTATAAAATTTCCCCCAGAATGGGGTCTGGGTGTTGGCTTAAATACTGGACTTATAAGAATCATCATCATATCATGTCACTATCAAAATGATGTTACTGTATCTCTTTGGAGGTGATGGTGCCTCTGTATAAGTCTCTGGTGCAACCTCATTTGGAATACTGTATGCAATCTGGAAGCCACACCTTCAAAAGGATTTAAATAGGATGGAGTCGGTGCAGAGAGTGGCTACCAAAATGGTCAGTGGGCTTCGTCATAACGCATATGGGGACAGACTTATAGAGATTGGCCTCTTAAAAAATTAGCATAAAGGGAAAGTTTAGTAATTATGTTGGCTCTTCTAATTACTCACTGACCTCTGAGGTGGGGTTTACCTTAATGTTTTCACTGCAAGTTCTGCCTTAGCAATCTCACCTGGTCTAGAATCCATAATAAAGGGATATCAAGATTCACAAACTTTATGGCATTTTGATGAACCCTGAAGTTTTGTGGGGTGGAAGGTACCATTGAGGATGGTGGCAATTCCTGACCCCTTCCTAGCTTAAAACAAAAAAAAAAGCAGTCCCAACTGTGCTGTGTCAAAGTGATGGTTCACATGTACCATGAGAGGAAACTCTTTCTAGTACATGTGCCCCACCTTGTCCTCCCTACTCCAACTTCTCCATCTGCCCCTTCCTTATTTTTGGAACCTCTCATTTTGTTTCCTGGCTGTCTCACATTTTTATTTATTTATTTATTTATTACAGGCTCTTATATACCGCACTATTTGGTATCAGCGCGGTTTACAGTATAACAAAAGACCAGAGCAACAGGCTGTTTGGCTTTACATAGAACAGGTTTTACATAGAACAGGTATGAGCAACTTGGATATACATGGGGAACATGGTTAACTGAAACTATTTGCATGCTATATATACATGTATGTACAGTAAAAATTATTCTTAGTTTGATAAAGTCTTGTAGAACATTTAAAGTTCAAAGTCTGTAGGTTACGTAAGAATGTGTATTCCTTATCTGACAGCTTGACTTCTAGTGGTAGCACTGACAGACTACCACTAGGAGTTGGAGCCACCATTTGAACATGGGCCGATAATGAGGTAGGAGTGCCTAGGGATTACTCCAGCCCCCCACTAACCCATCAGGGACACTCCCAGAGGGTATTAGGGTGGAGGGTGGGTGGGAACGCTCATCTACTCACAAGCAGGCTGATGCAGAAAGCCGGTGCTGGACCCGCGCTGAAGCAAGTTTTTACGTTCCCTGGCAACGCACACATTTTAACGTGCAATGCAGGAAGGACAGGGTATGCAAATGACCCCGGCATTAACTGTGCGCATGCAGCGTTAAACTGGGAGAGGAAGCCAAACACATGTGCACAAGAAGCGTGTGCTAGTTTGGCTTGTCCTCTGGGCACTGCATGGCTAATTTGCATAAGAGCATTTTGATTGCATTGGGGATGATCATGGCATCGGGAAAAGCCCATGATGCCATTAAAATACTGTCGGGAGCCTTACCTGACAAAAAACATTCCCTGGGGGAGACCTCATGATGTGTTGAAAGGGAGCAGACGCTGTTTGCTCTCTCTCTGGGGTTGTACCCTCTCTTGGTCCCAGGGTGCAGAGTGATCAATACCAAAAAACACCCGCTGACTGATCCAACTGGTTTGGGAGTCTGTGAAGTGTCTCTGGGTAGCACTTTGTGATAGAAGGCAATAAACTCGGCTCGTCAGGAGAGAGAGAAGGCGGGAATGGGCCCTGTTAGGATGGCAGAGGCCCCCTCTTCCCCACGATCCCCATCTCAAACTGCTTTGGTGGAAGATGTTACTTCAGCGGTGGTGGGGGCCCTCAGTTCCCGGTTTGAAAAACTGGATGGTAAGCTGGATGCAATGGCAGGAGGCTGCAAGAGGCAGAGCGCCATATTTCCTTCACAGAGGACACTGCCACTGAAATGGAGCATGAAATCAGCTGGCTATGGGAACTAGTGGATGAACATGCCTGTAAGCATGGATGATCTGGAAAACTGGAGTCGAAGGAACAATCTCCGCTTTCTCGGGGTGCCAGAGACAATTAAAGACGGTGAGCTGCACGGTTATAGTGAGATCTTATTGCCTCAATTCTTATCTTTGGGGGACCAATGTGGACCGTTGTAGGTGGAACGGGCCCACAGAATTGGACCAAATCGACCAACAGAATGCTGTCCCAGGATAGTGCTGGCACGTTTTCTTACATTTGTGTAGAAAGAGCTGGTTTTGAGAGCTGCCAGGAATCAGGGACCTCTTTGCCATGAGGGCCTTTCCGTGCATATTGCACAGGACTACTCTGCACCCCTGAATCAGCGTCATCGTGCCTATGCCCCAGTTTGTCAATGGCAGATAGACGCCAAACCAAAGTTCATGGTATAGTACCCGGCCAGACTATGGGTACTGTGGAAAGGCACTTACTGGACCTTTGAGTCAGCAGAGTCTGCAGTGCAGTTCATTCAAACAGAAATTCCATCCACCGCAACTGAATCTGCTTCATAAGGAATGCCTAAGGAGTTAACAAGGCTGAAATTGTGGACATACTGTGTTGCAGCTAGAGTCGCGGAACAAAAAGGGCAGAACTGTACTCATGACATACATTGCCTGTAGAGGTCTGTGGGGACCCCGGGTTGTGGGTCATCTTAGTCCATGTTACAGGGGGAGGAGTGGCTGGAGTAATTCCCCTGGGAATTTGAACAAATGTATTGGTTACCTGTTATAAATGTTGATTTTACATTGGTAAATATGGAATGCTGGATTGAGGGAGTGGATGGGATGGGGTTGGGCTGGTTGAGATAGTTGTAAGGGGTTAGAAGGTGGTTTTATATAAGACTGAGAGACATGAGCGGGTGAAGTTGTGTGGTGTGCTGGGGGCATGCGAGTGTGAAGGGGGAGGGGCTGGGGGGAGACTCTGACACGTTTATTAGTGGTTCTTAGTGTGAGGGGCTGGAGGTGGCAGAACAGGGGATGGGATAGGAGGGGGAGGGGGAGGGAAGGGAAGGGAAGGGAGGGGAGGGGATAAATGGATTGTTACAGGAAGACCAAATAGTGGCTCGGATCTCCTTCACTGGGGAGGAACAGGGAGCATCCTAGGCTGAGGGGACACCCCTGTTCTATGTTTGAATGCAGTTGCTAGTATGGATGAATGTGGAATAGGCTGAAGGCTGTTTTGTAGAATGTGTGTGGGCTGGGCTCCCCGGTCAAGTGCTGTAAGATTTTCCATGCATTGGCTCGACACCAGTGTGATGTCACTCTTTTGCAGGAGATTCACCAATCCAAGGCAGAGCATGCAAAATTGAAGAGGGACTAGATGGGCCAGGTTTTTGGCGCCCCCACGAATACAAGGAAGGGAGGAGTGGCAATCCTGATACATAAGCCTTCTGCTTTGAATGACCAGGATGCGGGGTGATGTATAATTGTACAGGGAACACTGGAGGGTTCTTCTATTATTTTGTGTAATGTGTATGGACCTAATGGGGCGAATGTTCCCTTCTTTGCCAAAGTGGCGTCCGATCTTGAACAGCTACCTGAGATGGGACTAATAGTCGGAGTGGACTTTAATGCTGTTTTGGATCTGAGTGTAGATGCCTTCTAGGGAAATGTGGGGTGCATGGGGGCCTTTCCAAAGCACTTTGCCGTTTTAAACGTTGCTTGCACTTGGGGGACCCATGGCACGCCCTCCATTCCATGGAACGCGACTATATGCATTTAACAAGAGTGCATGGGATAAGCTCCCAGATAGACAATATCCTGGTGTCTGACACTAAGTCTGACAAGGTGACAGACGCGGTAATAGGTCTCGGGAGATTTATGACTATGGCCCTGTGTGGTTGGAGCTCACTTGGAACACGACCAAAGTTAGGGTTTGAATTTGGCACTTTCCACTTGACTTATACTGGGATGAGGCTTTTCACTCCTTTATAGGTGACCACTAGAATGACTTTGCTAGGAACAACTCTCAACATAAGGACTCCCCCTGAGCTTTTTTAGGAAGCAGCGAAGGTAGTCCTGTGGGGTGATATAATCACCTACTCTGTTCGGAAACGGCAGCTATTGAATGCATGAATAGTACATCTGGAGCAGCAGGTGGTGGTGGCTCATCGTCGACATGCCCAAAGCCCCACATTGCACACAAAATCTGTCCTGCTGGTGATACTGACTTCTCTCAATGAACTTCTTTATCAAAGAGTGAAAAAGTCCTGCTCTATTGTAAGTTTCAGTTTTACAAATATGGAGATCAGGCAGGGAAATTGTTGGCACGATGTTTGTGGAGAGAATGTGGTTCCCGTATGGTGGCAACATTACGAGATGCTGAGGGTCACCTACAACATGCCAAGTGTCACACTCCCTCTGCTGGCCAGGTCAATAGGCAGAAGGGTGGCCTCATTTGCCTTTAAGTAAAGAGTCACTAGATTTTTCTCTCACCAGGGAATTCTGGGAGTTGTAGTTTCTCACAGTTACTTGTAGACAAAGAAGTTGCAACCACTTGGTTTGTTTAAGGCAAAACAGAAAATTTAGTTTTTTGATCTGGGTTCCTCTTTCACATCAAAATTCAAAACACAAGGCAGTAAAGGATTATTCTCCAAAAGAAAACTCAACAGGAATATAAAGCATCTGGGACATCAGAACTTGGTAAAACCCCTTTTCACACACCGTAGCTGTTCACAGCCATTCTTCAGCAGTAAGAAAATCACAGCTACTTTCCTCAATTTTAAATCAGGTACAGTTCTTTTCTCTTTATCCAAAACTGTTCAGTTAACACTCAGGATTCCAGGAATGTTCTTTACTTCAAATGGAAGCTTTTGTTTCTCTTCTAGCTACGAGACACAGGCTATGCAAAGACTTCCCTTCATAGTCTTTCTTCTAGCACACGTGAAAGCTTCCCTTCTTACAATAAGAACAATCCATTGGTATTACATCGCACTCAGTTTCAGGCATACACATCTACTTGCATATCTTCCTGTATTGCAAGTTGTCTGTCCCTCTCTGGACTTTCACTAGCAGATTCAAGCTTACTGTTTGGAAAAAGCCTCTGGAATTCCCTTACGAACTGCTCTCCTGGAGAAAGGTTAGCTGTGCTTTGGGAATAAGCTCCTCTATCCTGCAACAGTTGCCTTAGCTTTTCAATTAGGTTCAGGTCTGTCTCACTGCCCTTGGCTGGGTTCTGGTTATCAGCATTTGTAATAGCTTTCACCCACCTTCTGGCAGCTCGGGTTCCTGGAGCACTCTGCTCTGCACTCTTTCTCAGTTCATTAGCAATGTCCTCAGCAAAGCTTCTGCTGGACTCTGAAGCAGGCACACCTTTTTCAAAAGGATTGCTTCCCTTGTTGCTGGAGCCAAAATTCCCCATGGAATAAAACCTTCCACTTCTCCCTTCTCTGGGCTTCCTTAAACCAGGTTTCTCCTTTGAACCCTCTGGCTTCAGTACTCCCTCTAAACAAGATCCTGGCCACAAGCTTCCTGCTCTCCCTGAGCCTTCTGTCCACTCTGAGCTCTCAGCTCTCTCTGAACCTTCTGCTTCCTTTGCTCCTCCAGATTCTCCAGCTCTTCCAGCTTCCTCTGCCCTCTCTGATTTCAGTGACGCAGGTTTAAAAAGGTGCTTTTCAGCCACCATGCCCTGCTCTCTGCACACGTATTTGTTATCGGAGCTCCAACCTGACCCTACGTTAGGGCTTGGGCGGGGCTCTGCCTCAGTCAAAGCATGCTTCTCTAGTTTGTTTGTAGTTTGAGCTCTCTGGGAACCTTGCCTTTCTTCTGTCTTAAAGGTGTAGTCCCTATTTTCCTCTATTTCCATTTGCTCACTACAGCTCACATTGTCACACAAGGCACAAATTGCACAGATGTTTCAGGAGTTTTATAAGAAGCTGTATACAAATTTTACCAAAGTAAAATTAAAATTGCCTGGTGGTCTAGCGGCCCCTTGAACCCCCAACCAAAGTATAAGGCATAGTCTACTTTATATGGCAGTCTGACCTCACCCGGTGCATCCCAGGATGCACTGAGAAGGCCAGGCACGCCATTTTACAAGATGGTGGACCAGAGCTTGAGCACATAGACAGCGCTCCCACCTATTTTAAGGTATATGGGTGGGGGTTTGGATTTTGGGGCCACTAGACCACCAGGTAATTGTAATTTTACTTTGGGTTGTGGGATAGGGATTCAAGGGGCCGCTAGACCACCAAGTAATTTTAATTTTACTTTGGGTTGTGGGATAGACGGTACAGGGGCCGTTAGACCAACAGGTACTTACTTTCTGTCGGGCACTGACCCCCAACAATGTTTTGATGGCATCAGGGGCATTTCCGATGAGATGATCATCCCTGATGCCATCAAAATACTGTCAGGGTTGGCCACTGGACCACCAGGGATTCTTTTTTGTCAAGCACTGGGCCCCGCCAGTATTTTGATAGCATCGGGGGCTTTTCTCATGCCTGATCAGCTAAGGAGACGATGATCCAGGCATCGGGGAAAGCACCCAGTGCCATCAAAATACTGTCGGGGGCACACGTTAGAAGTTAATGTCTACTCAGACCCTGCAGTAAAACGTTTGGCGCTATGGCTGGTTGTGAAGTCCTCTACGCCTGTCTCTGCATCGGCATAACCATGATTTGCATACTAGACCAGTTGATTAAAATACATTTTAATAATTTAAAGTTCATTTAAATAGATTTGAATATGCCATTGATTTCAATGGGGCCGCGGCTCCAATATCGTACAGAGTCTGCTACCGCCGTTTAGTAAACATACCCCTAAGCCTCTCTTGAATGATAGCAAACTAAGGAATGCAGTTATTCATTTAGAGGGTTATTTTAGAAGCCTTAATTGTAATTTGCACTGTACATGTAATTATAACCAGTTACACGCACAAATTGCATGCATGTGTACCTAGCCACTTTAGAAAGGGCTGATTTTACATATGGATGTTCATATCACGTTGAAATTGCCTGGCCAGGACATACATCTATGTAGATATTCCCATTTCATATAGGGAGTGCATGTGTAAGCCCAGCATCCCCCCCCCTCCACCCGGGGTGTTCAGCATTTATCTCATTCTCCTCCCGAGGTGTCTGGCATCGCTCGGCATTGCTCTACCCATCCTCACGAGGTGTCCATCATCTGGCTCCCCCCTCCCCTCCAAGATGTCCAGTATCTCTCTCCTCCCTCCCCCTGAAGTGTCCAGCATCTGCCTCCCCTCCCCTTTACAGCCTGTGCTGGCATACCTCTGTCCTCGGCCCCAGCTGAGATTGCGCCACAAGTAAAGGCAGCGTGGCAGTGGGTCTTTGAGAACTGCACCCATGCCGGCCCGCCAGTCCTGCCTCCTCTGGCGCAAGCTTTCTGTTGGAGGGACCGGGAGCAGCAGGCCTTGTGTGCGTGCACATGCGCAGCTGCTCAAAGACCTGAGGGGGAGGGTCTTGCTGGCTTTTCCGGTGCCACACCGCTGCCCTAGGCAGACGCCTAGTGAGCAGGCCAGTTCTGTCTACATAGACACGAGCCACAGTAACCTGAAGGTGTAATATTCTATTCCCTTCAGGAAGTATTCTTGGTGGGTGGAGAGGATACCAGCTATGCTTTTTTTTTTAAAACTCGAGGAGGGGGTGAAATTTTTGTTGATTTCATGAGTTCAGTACCCCAATCATTTTTACAAGCTGGCTCCTATCCCTCCTATCCCAATCTTTTCCTGCTCTGTCTTGGAGAAGGCAGGGAGGAAGTTCAGGTGAGGAGGAGGGAAAGGAGGACCTTTTGGCAACACTAGTCAGCCATACTTCCTAGAGTGAGCAGCCAATGACTTTAATAAGGATTGATATCTTTTGAATGCTGAATTTACCACAATTTATCCTGGAGAGCCGAACAAGCAATACATACCTGAAACTTCCCAGACTCGTGAAAGTCAGGGCAGGTGCAAGGATATCAGGTGTCCTAGGTGAAACTTCCTTCTCGTGCTCCCCTCCCCCGCACCATTGCCGCCACAGCTACCGCACAAAACTTCCTTTTATGGCGCCATCCCTGCCGCCGCCACAGTTAATCCGGCTTTGATATTATTTGTAACTGAGTTGGGTTGTTAAGGATTTAGGACCATGTTTACTAAAGTGTGCTAACATTGCAGGAATTACTCAGCGCTCTACAGTAACCATTACCACATGCTAAAAATGCAACCGCAGTAGAAATTCCATACTATCCACTTTGGGTGGAGTCTGAGCGTGGATCCACTGTGTCTGTCCCATGCCACTTTGAATTCCATGGATCCCTTTACAGCAACAGGATAAAATCAAAATAAACAGAACCATCTAATTTCTCAACAAATAGGGGTGTCCTATATGGAGCGGGTCTTATTTCTTTGACTCTAATTTTAGAAGTGAGTAAATAATTAGTTCCAATAATGAACTGGTACTGTATTGCCAGAGCAAAAATTGTAAGGGGAAGGATAGTTGTTTGCTCCTATAATTTATGCTGCCAGTAGAACACTTACTACGGAGCTTGTGGCTTGAGGTTTGTGGAGGACCCTCAGTGGTATGTTGAATAAAGTGGCAACACTGGAATCACCATTTCAGGCCTCTGCTTGAGAAGGCTTGGCCTGCAACACTTCAACAGCTGGCCAGTCACATAAATAAAAGTAAAGAAATTGTGCAGTGCTAGCCAAAACAAAAAACCCCTTTCACATATTTTTACTAACAAATCCTCAGATGGTCAAAAGGAAGTTTGAAGTATAGGGCATGCAAAGAGATTGAAAAGATAACATAAAAAAGAGCCTGCCCCGTGGTTCAGTGGCAAGTGCTGTGCGTAGGATCTAAGTTTAATTCCGGGCCGTTACTTCCATTAGGTGAACTAGGTAGTTGCCTACAGCAGCAACATTCTAGGGGCAGAAAATGGGCAGTGGCAGGTCTACAGCTGAGCTCCAGCTCTGTGGACAGCAGCAGTGAAGGTGCTTAAAAAGAGTGCATCAATTTCGTCTGCAGCACATGGGGAGTTGGGGACAGTCATGCCATGCAAACAAACATCCTGGCAGTTCAACTTCAGTCTTATGTCCCGTGGCCAGCATGAGAAAGGGTGCTTAAGAGCACATCAAGTTCCTCTGTGACATGGGGTCAATTTGGCTGATCATTTCAAGAGACTGACCTTCGCCACAGAGGAATCTGACGAACCCTTAAGTGTCCTCTCACTGCATGCTAACGCAGGGCAGGGGGCTGAATTGCTGGGATGTTTGTTAGTGTGATTGCTCCTGACTTCCTGTGCTAAACTGATGCACTCTTAAGCACTTTTCCTCCTGCTGCCACAGAGCGTGGGGCTGAGCTGCAAGGTAAAGAAGCACTGTGGCCATTAGGTAGGTATGTGGAGGGGAGGGTGGTGCCAGAAGGAATGTTTACTTAGGGTGTCTGATATTCTTGCACCGGCTCTGGTTGAATTCCCAGGGTAGGTGCTCTATTCACTGGATTGGCTGGATTTGAGGATCCTGATGATAGGCCCTAGGAGAGAGAGTCCTAGTCATTGAGCAATAGCTACATCTAGTAGCTGGTCTTAGGCTCCCCATGAAGTGTTTAATGGGAGACAGCCTACATGGATTTAGCCAAGGAAAGTCTTGTCTTACTGATCTGTTATATTTTTTTGAAGGTGTGGATAAACAGGTAGACAAAGGTGAGCAGGTTGATATAGTGTATCTGGATTTTCAGAAAGCCTTTGACAAGGTCCCTCATGAGAGACTCTTGGCAAAATTAAAAAGTCATAGGATTAGAGACAGTGTAGAATTGTGGATCAGAAACTGGTTAAAAGATAGAAGGCAGAGAGTAGGGCTAAATGGCCAATTTTCTTAATGGAGAAAAGTAAATAGTAGAGTACCCCAGGGATCTTTGTTGGGCCTGCTGCTTTTTAACATCTTCATAAATGACCTGGAAATGGGAATAATAAGTGATGTGACCAAATTTGCAGATGACACAAAATTATTCAAAGTTGTTAAAACCCAAGAGGATTGTGCATAATTGCAAGAGGACCTTGATAAATTGAAAGACTGGATGTCCAAATGGCAGATGCAATTTAATGTGGAGAAGTGCAAAGTTATGCACCTAGGAAAGAACAACCCAAACTTTGGTTACATGATGCAAGGTATCATCTTAGAAACCACCAACCAGGAAAAACATTTAGGCGTTATCATGGATAATATGTTGAAACCCTCTGACCATTGTGCAGCAGCGGCCAAGAAAGCTAACATAATGCTAGGAATCATAAGGAAAGGAATGGAGAATAAAACCAAGGATATTATAATGCCTCTGTATCATTCCATGGCTCGACCGCAACTTGAATATTGTGTGCAATTCTCGTCACCATATCTTAAAAAGGATATAGCGTTATTAGAAAAGATACAGAGAAGAGCCATCAAAATGGTAAAGGGGATGGAAGGATACTCCTATGAGGAAAGGCTTAAAAGGTTAGGGCTCTTCAACTTGGAAAAGAGAAGGCTGAGGGGAGATATGATAGAAGTCTATAAATTAATGAACGGAGTGGAACGGGTAAACGTAGATCGATTGTTTACGTTATCAGAATATAGAAAGACTAGGGGACATGCAATGAAGCTATAGGGTAAACTATTTAAGACTAATAAGAGAAACTATTTTTTCACTCAACATGTAATCAAACTCTGGAATTTGTTACTGGAGGACGTAGTAAAAGCTGTTAGTGTAGCTGGGTTTAAAAAAGGTTTGGACAAGTTCCTGGAGGAAAGGTCCATAAACCATTATTAAAGAGGACCCGGGAAATCTACTGCTTATCCCAGGACGAGCATTGTAGAAGCTGTGGACTTTGGGTATCTTCCAGGTACACGTGACCTAGATTGGCCACTGTAGGAAACAGGATACTGGGCTTGATGGACCTTGGTCTGACCCAGTATGGCATTTCTTATGTTCTTATGGCCATTCTCAATTTATGGCCAACTGCTGAGGACCGACACTGCAATGTTTAGGCTGAGTGGAAAATCCCCAGGCAGGCGTGAATGAAAGCCTGTGGTGCTGTAACTCTGCAGAGGCTGAATCAGAACGAGCTGAGAGTATGAAGGAATAGGAGGAAACTGCCGGGCAATAAAAAAAAAGAATGACAAGCAGAAACCAACATTGATTTTGTCTGCTGCCTTGCCTTCCTTTAATTACTGAGCAAATTGCCAGCATGCTAACTGGTGCTCAAGGGATCTGGCCTTTGTTTCATTCTTGAATTGCTTATGAATTATTAGATCTTGTTGGTGCAGAAATCTGCAAGGATTGACTTGCACATAGTACACTAATTTGTCAGTTCTTTATTCAACATGCATGCTAATTAGGTTTTGCTCCTGGGGTAATGAAGTGCTTCACAAGACGATGCCATAAGCGGTGACCAATGATCAATCATAGAAATAAACAATCCCTTCTCGAGATCTCTCTTCCGAAGAAAAATGAAAACATTCTTTAATAGATTTGACATATTTTATTTATTTAATGGGGGTTTTATACCGCTTTATCATTTAGTTAAAGCAGTTTGCATTATAACTTAAACTTGGAATAATGTACATTAAACATGGACACTGATAATTTGGATTCTTTCGAGGCAATGGAGGGTTAAGTGACTTGCAAGTGGGCGTGGTAGTGGGCATCAAATCATGGTCTCTTCACTCCCAAGCCAGTGCCCTAACCATTAGACTACTCCGTTGAGCCTCACATCAGTACCGGGAAAAATGGTAGAAAACATCATAAAAAACAAAATTACTCAGCATGTAGATAGTCATGGTCTAATGGGAGACAGCCAACATGGCTTTAGACAAGGAAGGTCTTGTCTTACTAATCTGTTATTTTTTTTGAAGGTGTGAATAAACAGGTAGACAAAGGTGAATCAGTTGATATAGTGTATCTGGATTTTCAGAAAGCCTTTGATAAGGTCCCTCATCAGAGACTTTTGGCAAAACTAAAAAGTCATGGGATAGGAGGTAATGTACTATTGTGGATCAGGAACTGGTTAAAAGATAGAAAGCAGAGGGTAGGGCTAAATGGCAAATTTTCCCAATGGAGAAAGGTGAATAGTGGAGTACCCCAGGGATCTGTATTTTCTCTGCTGATTTTTGACATATTTATTATTTATTTATTATTTATTATTATTTATTTATTTACATTCTCTTATATACCGTGCTATTCTGCATCAGTGCGGTTTACATTGAACAAACTGAAATTACATTGAACAGGGTATTATAACTTGGAGATAACTATTTTTACATATTCATAAATGACCTGGAAAAGGGAATAACGAGTGAGGTTATCAAATTTGCAGATGACACAAAACTAGTTAAAGTTGTTAAAACCCAAAGGATTGTGGAAAATTGCAAGAGGATCTGGATAAATTGGAAACTGGGCATCAAAATGGCAGATGAAATTTAATGTAGACAAGTGCAAAGTTATGCACCTAGGAAAGAACAACCCAAACTATGGTTACAAGATGCAAAGTTCCACATTGGGAACCACCACCAAAGAAAAAGATTTAGGCGTCATTTTGGATAACATGTTAAAACCCTCGGCCCAGTGTGCAGCGGCGGCCAAGAGAGCAAATAGAATGTTAGGTATCATAAGGAAAGGAATGGAAAATAAAACAAAGGATATTATAATGCCTCTGTATCGTTCCATGGTGCGACCGCACCTTGAATATTGCGAGCAATTCTGGTCGCCGTATCTTAAAAACGATAGTGTTATTAGAAAAGATACAGAGAAGAGCCACCAAAATGGTAAAGGGGATGGAAGGCTACTCCTATGAAAAGAGGCTAAAAAGGTTAGGGCTCTTCAACATGGAAAAGAGACGGTTGAGGGGAGATATGATAGAGGTCTATAAATTAATGAATGGAGTGGAACGGGTAAACGTAGATCGATTGTTTACATCATCAGAATATAAAAAGACTAGGGGACATGCAATGAAGCTACAGGGTAATCTATTTAAAACTAATAAGAGAAAATATTTTTTCACTCAACGAGTAATCAAACTCTGGAATTTGTTACCGGGGATGTAGTGAGAGCTGTTAGTGTAGTTGGGTTTAAAAAAGGTTTGGACAAGTTCCTGGAGGAAAGATCCATAAACCATTATTCAAATAGGACTCGGATATCACTGCTTGACCCAATACAAGCATTGAGGAACCTGTGTCTTTTGTGGAAACTGCTAGGTACTTGTGACCTGGATTGGCCACTGTTGGAAACAGGATACTGGGCTTGATGGACCTTGGTCTGACCCAGTATGGCATATCTTATGTTCTTATGTTCCTCAGCATATGTGTCATCTAAGGAGAAGGGGGGGGGGGGCATTGGACCCCAAACACCTATGTAATTATAAAATAAATTGTTGAATATCTACTTCAGAAGACAAGACTGTGCTGTTTATTTGCTTTTTTAATCTCTATTTGAGTAGTTTATTTAATCTACATTATTTCCTATAATGCCTTTCCCTCAGCATATTGAAGCAGTTTATAACTGGAGTACATAAAACGAAACCCAAGCATGATACAGTACTACAACTACAAGTCTGAATGCCAGGTACGGCTGGGTGACTTGCTATTTATTTTTATTTAACATAGCTCATAGTTTGCCCCTCCTATAACATTGAGTTCAAAGTAGATCGCAGTAAACAAATACCGTGGCATAGGACAATTCAATAAAGCACACATAATATATGCAATTAATTTACATCTAACCTAGTATTTAAGTAAGGTAAAGCGCTGGTGAAGTAAACTAAATTTTTTCCCAGGAAGTAGGGCCACAGCTGAGAAGTGGCCCTAGTATGAAGGGCAAACAATGTGTTTTGGGGGGGACGGTGGGTGAGATAGCAGACATTGCAAATGGGCTGTGAAGTTTCTGATGCGGCTCTGCTCTTCTGTCAAGGTCCTGTATGCTCTATTGGGCTTCGCAGCTAATATGAAGATCTTTGTAGCTTTCCGGGTCATGCTGCGTCTTAGCTAACCCGGAAAACTGCAAAGATCATCTTGCACACTGTTTATTTGGCGTAGACCTCCCATGGCTTTCTATTCCTTAAGCAAAAACACTGTTAATGTAGTGCTCCATGCTGTCAGTATTAATTCAGTCATTGTAGGCTTGTTAGCTTAGTGGAGCAATTCATTACCGGAGGATGTAGTAAAAGCTATTAGTATAGCCGGTTTTAAAAAAGATTTGGACAAGTTCCTGGGGGAAAGGTCCATAAACCATTATTAAAGGGGACCTGGGATATCCACTGTTTGCCCCAGTACAAGCATTGTGGAACTTGTGTCTTTTGGGGAAATTGCTAGGTACTTATGACCTAAATTGGTCATTGTTGGAAACAGGATACTGGGCTTGTTGGACCTTGGTCTGACCTAGTATGGCATATCTTATATTCTTATGTTCAAAATTGTGTAGACAGGGGTAAAGTCTCCATATACATTTACTTGTGGATTTTGTACCAATCCTCAAAGAGAAAGTATGAACGATGTTTTCCTTTGGAAATGTTCCAGGACAATAGTATCCCTAGTAATATGCATCTGCTTTTTTCTGTGGGTATTTTTCCAACAAAACAACACACAAAACATTTGAAAGTGCAAAACTCTGCGTAGCCTCGTTCCTGCATACTTTGTTACTCGCTGTGGGTTCTTGTGCTCTAGTGACAAAGATATTTGTTTGTGAAACCTCAGCTGTTATTTCTGCGTTCCCATATACTTCAGGGTTTGTGCAATGTACTCTGACAAAGAATATCAAACCCCTCTTTTATTGTAACAAACAAAAACTGATTAGATTCTCAGGCATTCTCTGAACAAATAGATTGATGTTAAAATATAAATGAAATTGTTCTGAGCCAATTCAATACAAGTCTGTATATCTCTGCTTTCTTCTTCCAGGGCCAGAGCTTCCATTGGGGAGCTATGCAACCATGTTGAGCGCCACGATACTGGCAGAGGCACAATGCCGGACACGTAGACACTTTACTGTTTTTCCTCCCTTCTTATCTCTGACCCCAGTTGCCTGGCCACAGTGATTCTCTCTAGTGGGTCAACCTCCTGGAGGCAGGAGCAATGTAACTTAATTCCATCCCCGTTTCCTCAACCCCATGGGGCCAGTCTTGTAGTATGAGCTGCAAGATCTCATAATCTCATATCACAAGGCTGCCCTGTGTGGCAGAAAGGAACGGATGTGCTATTAAGTGTCATTCCTCTTGCCTACTATATGGACAGCCCACCCAAGTGAAGCGCTGTGGTAGATCTATCAGCTGATGGGATGGAGGAGGTAAACATTAAAGTGTTGGAAATTGGGTGAGAAGCTGGCAGGGATATGGAGATCTACATATGGGACAGGGAGAAGTAGACCTACATGAAGGCGGATGAGACCTACATGAGAAAGGGCAGGGAGGGAGGGACAGAAAAAGTGAGATTTACATAAGGTAGGGAGGGATAGGGAGAGAGAGACCTACATACAGTGGTATGGGGACAGGGAGAAGGAGACTATCACACTGGGTGGGGGTACAGCGAGAAAGAGACTATGGTAGTCATTCTGAACCACGAATAGTGAGGATGGACGTCTCAACGAGACATCCATCCCCACTATTCGCGCCGACTTCAGCCCCCAACTAACTTCCCTGCCAGTTGTGCGTGGAAGTTAATTGGCGGTGGGGAATGGGTGGCCGAGGGTCGGAGAGTGAGCGGGCAGTGGGCAGTCACTGACCCTGTACATCCAGGGCTGGCGAAATGGCTGGGGAAGTTATTCCACCTCCGAGGTGGAATAACTCCCCTGGATGTTTTTTTTTTAACATTCGGGGCACGGAAGGGGCTGGGGGGGCATTGGGACTTTCCCTGCAGCCCGACCCTGGCCTTCAGAGTATGGATTGGGGGTCGAGCTGTGGGGAATGTACTGTTTTGGTTGGCAGTTGGCATTGCGGTTTTTAAATGGAGCCGCAATACCATGGCAACATGATACCATGGCACTGCAGCTTCATTTAAATGCCCTGACTGAGTTTGCCGGGTGCAGTCCTGCAAGTGCAGGCCGGACAGAATCGCTGACCTGGACTGCTCGTCCAGGACTGTTTGTGATTCTAATCCCGCGGAGTTAGAAATGTGCTGCAGGATCAGAATCACAATCCCCTCTGTGCATGCGGTTCAGACAGGACACATAGAGGGGATCTACGTCTGGGATAGAATCGGGTCCTATATGGGCAGAGGTGAACAGGGAGAGGGAGATTTACATCGGGTGGAGGGGCAGAATGAAAGAAACATAGAAACATGATGCCAAAAAAAGACCACATGGCCTATCTAGTCTGTCCTTCCATATCAACTACTACAACAGTCCCCTTTTTTCCTTTAGAAATCCTCCGTGTCTGTCCCATGCTTTTTTGAACCAGTCAAAAAACGTGGGTAGCAAGGAAGGAACTTTTATTAGAACACTCTCACTCTTTTAGCCTGGCCCGACACAGGCCGTGTTTCGCTTATGCCTTCATCAGGGGCTTTTGGCTATAAAAACATATAAATAGATAATATTAAAACATCCATAAAAATCAGAATAAAAACAAATCATAAAGGCACATTGCAAATACAGCTAATAACCATGCATAAAACATTAATAAATAAGTAAATCCAACTAATAACCGTGCATAAGACACAATGTAAATAAATAAACGTGAAATAATAAATACCATAAAATATCCTTAGAAGTGACAATATAGATAAATAAACATAAAGTCAATAGAGATAGATACCATAAAATATCCTTAGAAATAATATAAACTTCTTTTCTGTTGTTATCAAAAACATATTGCAAACAACTTAAATAACCATACCTGTGTGTTCTATATCTGGTACCTTGCCACACTGTATATACTACAATGAGGACTCCATAATTAACACATATCATACTATTCATTGTTGAAGTAAAAAGAAGCAAAAAACAAAGCAAAAGCGCAACAGGAACGATGTGAACAAAAAACCCCCTTAAACCTTTAAACCTTGTGGATAGTACTGTTGAAGGTCCGAAATTAACCTAGCTGAGATCAAAAATGTATGTAAGCTAGGACCAGAAAAATAAAAAAATTGTGCTCATGCACAATCTTAAAAATATATTCTTTTGAAGGTTACATGCAGCACTATCAATGAACAAACCCGATTATCAATCTATCTTTTAACTATACAATGGACATATTGGAAACTGACCACTCCACAAATCCTGATCTTTTATTTCATTAAAAAAAAAATCTGCTAGCGACATTCAAAACTGATAACTAAATAAAAAGTTAAGAAAATCCAGCGTATTGATATTAGAAGAGATCTCTTACTTCTTCCTAGCAGTAACTAAACTTTAACCAGCAACTGCCAAGAATGCTTTTTTGGATATCTACAATTGCTTCCGAGATCCAAACATATACTGAACAAATAAAACATGCCATTCTATATACTGAACAATACCAAAGATCCCACCACTGTTGTTCAGTATATAGAACGACATGTTTTACAATTTTTAATACAGTTTGTAGGTACCAACCTCTAGAATTTAAAATATAAAATTTGTGGTTTAATCTGTGCATTGCTGGTTGCATTTGCATTGTTACTTCCCCTGCATTACATTATCTTCATTGAATAATTGCCGTCGGGTTTTAGCGAGTGGTGGGGTCTCTGGTATTGTTAGTATATAGAATGGCATGTTTTACAATTTTTAATACAGTTTGTAGGTAGTTTTACATGCAGCGCTGGTATATTTTCTGAAAGAAGTGATGCTCGTATTTTTACCGGCATTTCACCAATAGGAGTGGCTAGCTGTCATTCTGAATGACGTCGGGATTTCCCGCGGCGATTCGCTTCTTTTTATCTACAGCGCAGCTGCCGGCGTTTTTATTTATTTATTTATTTTTATTTATTTAGCTGTATTTATATCCCGCTTTTCACCTGGTCAAAACGGTCAATTGGGGGATACATTTAACACGAGGGGATATGAGACACATACGCTAATACTTACAGGGGAACATGGGCAATGGAGGGTTAAGTGGCTTGCCCAAGACCACAAGGAGTGCCTACAGGACTAGAAATCCCAGTCCCTCCAGCCTGAGATTGCTGTCCCCAGGTGGGACTTGAACCCCCGGCCCTCCGGCCTGAGGTACCTTGTCCTAACCACTAGAAGTTGGATCTCGGAAGCAATTGTAGATATCCAAAAAAGCATTCTTGGCAGTTGATGGTTAAAGTTTAGTTAAGTATTCGTATATACCAGCTCTTAAATAAGTTATTTGTACATGGTTACATTATGTTCACTCCTTGTTTTACTGTACCCTTCAGTTGTTTGTAAACTGCTTTGACCCGGTGAAAAGTGGTATAAAAGCACAGCTAAATAAATAACATATATGTGTGGAAGGAGTGTGCACCACTATCATGACATGGGGTGGGTAGATAACTCTAACATGGTGAATGATCATATTTCATGTCATACTTACAGGAGATGGAAAGTCAGCAGATGCCTTGGAGAGCAGCAGCACAGATCCCAGCAGCCAGCCCCCTTTAGAGGGTCCCATTAATGGCTGGGATGATGGTAGCAAGGAAACTGAGGTGGAGGATCAGCGACCCAGCATGCAGGAACATCTGGGTGCTGAGGATGTCCACATTGCTGCTGCTCAAGTGGATGAGGGGAAGAAGGATGTCATCGAGGGGGTAGATATACAGCTTCTACCTCCCTTTCCCTTTGATGTTGCTCTGCCATCTGGGGAGGGTGCAGGGACAGATGAGAGGCAGGAGATGCCTAATAGCAGTTGTGAGGTTCAACAACTTGTACATTGTGCTGAATATCTCATGCAGCACAATGTCCAGCATCAGGCGCAATATTCCGAGAAGATAGAGCTGCCGAGATTGTCACTTGATCTTCAGGAATATCACATCCAACTCCTGGAGAAAGAGCTGCATGCAACAGATACTTTAATGATTCCATCATGTACCTGCACAGAGATCTGCAGCAAAATATCCATCTATGGCCCTTGTCTCCCCCTTTACTTCTGGACACCAGCACAGTGCCATCTGTACTCCCCTCTGCTTGGGCGCCGAAGAGCAGGGCTTTTCCACCATCCACCACTGCAACCACTATCTCTAGCTCTGGCACTTTGGTTCAAATGTCTGTCTGGTCACCACCCCTTTCTTCCAACATATTAGGATCTGTGTCCCATGGAAGTGGGGAATCCCTTCACTCCCCTCTTCCAAGAGGCTTCCCCATGTCTGCTGTTCTGGATGATATATACAGCAGCTCGTCTAAGTCCAGGAAGATATCATCCAGCACATCCTCATGCCAACATAGTCAGGGTCAGAATGTTCTGACTTGGGAGAAGGAACAAAGAGTTAGAGGTCAGGGGTGGGGACTCAGTAAGAAATAATTTTTATGTTCTTCAAGGCACTCTTTGGGGGGTAATAGGGGAAAATTGCAGGGGGGATGAGGAAGGTCAAGGAGCTGCCTACTGGGCAGCATCTAGGAGTGCTGGGAGTTTGGGGAGGGGAGTGCTGCCACTGAGGTGGTGTCGGTGGAAGAGTTTCATATGGCTGGTGCTGGAGGATGGGAATGGTGGAGGGGGACAGAATATACACTACACTGTGCACATGTAGTGTGTCACCAAATAAACCCCTACCTTCACATGAAGTGCTTGTGTATGAGGTTGTCTCTAGCTGCAATGCCTAGTTGGTATAGTTTAACTGTCTCTGCCTGCCATGACCCTTCATTTGCATCACAGTCTGGTTCTGCTGTATCTTGTTATTCAGGGAGGTGTTGTCAGTGCCTCAGTGCCAGATTGTAGGGCAGCTCACCCCCAGATCGGTCAAGGCACTGAAAATGGCTCTTGAGTTGGCCAAATGTCCTCTCAGTGATGGCATATGTGTTTCTGTAGACCCTGTAGTAGGTTTCCTCTGCCTTTATGTGCAGCACCACAATGAAGGTCAGTAGTCATCGCCTCAGTGGGTAACCTCTGTCACCTGCATAGACAGAGCGAGATAGGACACATATTAGGGTATTCCACCAGGGTTTTTGATGGGCTGGGTGAGCAGTACAGCCCCGGGCTCCTTGGCCCAAGTACGCTATCTAAGCAATGGAGAGTGCTGGTATGGGGCTTACCTAGCAGCCTGCTACTGGTAATATTTCCACTCTCAAACCTCTCATAAGTGCCAGAGTGGGTGAAGATGTAGGAGTCATGGAAGGAACCTGGAAAGCTTGGGAAGACATCTGCAATTGCCCACTGTACATTGCAGGCTACTTAGATGCTGAGTGAGTAGAATGCCTTCCTGTTGCGGTAAGTGGCCTCCCTCCCTTGTGAATGTATGAGGACCACAGGTGTGCAATCAATGAGCCTGAGCACTGATGGGAAATGTGCACCTCTGCTACATGGTCTGAGGAAAAGCTACATATTCTGCAGTGTGAGTTAGAAAGGCCCTCAGGAATTGTGAGATACACTGTGAGATGGCTGACTGGCCAAGATCCACAGTGGCAGCCAACACAGATTGGAAACTGCCAGTGGTTAGGAAGTCAAGGACCATGATGACCTTGAAGTGGACAGGCACGGGATGGCCTCTCTGTGGTGGAGTGCAGGAGTAACTCTGGCTCTTGGCAGAGATTGTGGATGGCTGCCTTATCAAAGTTGAATCTGATGAGGTACTGGTCACCTGAAAGGTCCAGGAATTGGGTCCTGGATCTGTAGACCTTCTGATATGGGTGCCTTCTCATGGCTCTCCTGTGCTTCTTGTTGGCCTCATGCTGCAGAGGCAGCACAACTAATGTGTTCATCTCGTCTATGGATCCTGCCTCCCACCCTACTGCACTGCACATATAACTCCATGCACATACACAGACACACGCACACACGGAGGCAGCAGGGCACTGGGCAGAAGGCAAAGGCCAGAGATGTGTCAGAGGGGTTTTGGACTTACACAGCTGGGGTGGGGGGGAGTAGAAGGGATGTGGGAATGGGAATCTAACAGGGTCTTGGAAAGGGAAGAAGGATAGATTTAAGAAGGGCACAGGTTACACTGCAGAGGATCACACAGTAGCTCACAAGACATCTCTGTAGACACAGACGACAGTCAAGCCATAAGCTCGTAGGCCAAGCTCCTCTAGTCACCTCCACCACAACAGTTCCACTATTACTATTACTTCTCATTTGTATAGTGCTACAAGGCCTACACAGCGCTGTACATATAGATGTAAGAGCTAGTCCCTGCTCATCACAGCTTAGACAAATAACAAAATCCCATCCTTACTCATGATTTTTTATCAGGTGTAGATTGGCAGGTTTAAAAATTCCGCTCTGTGAAATACGTCATAGATGAGCCAATGCATGTGCCACCCAGCCTGCCCCAGAAAGACCCTCATTAGCTTCCAGCGGAGACATGAGGACATCGACTCCCAGAAATAGAATTTAGACTCACACAGTGTAAATACAATGCATATAGTTCCCCCAGTTACTACCAAGTTGATCTCCCTGTTTATTGTAAATACAACTCAGAGTGCCTGTGTTGTATAGTTGATGTTAAATGTAAACCGCTCTGATCTAAAATAGAGCGGTATAGAAGAACTGTTAAATAAATAAAATAAATAAATAAATAATCATTACTGGCACAGAAATGTGTTTCTCGCTACCCCTCTAAAGTGGCGTTTTAAACTTGGTTGCGGCTTTCACATTTTTCTGGTTCCACATCCACATTTAAAACATGAACAGGGCTTCTAAAACACCCCCCATAGATACCTGTGTATCTTCGTGAAATACTAAGGGTAAATTGGCAGAAATCAGATAGAATTAAGCCGTAGACATTTGCTCCAGCTTGGCAGCTGGTGTATATCTGCAGTCTACAACTCTGCCCGCACTCTGCCCAAAAACGCGCATTTTATATATGTACATGCTTTTTTGTCACTGTGCATATCTTTACACCTATACCCCATGGGGCAATTTTATATATATATATATATTTACTTAGCTAGGTTTCTATACTGCAAATCTGATAGTTTAAGCGGTTTACATGGAACAAAATGCCAACAGTGGCTTTACATATATAACCATTTTATGTGTGTAAAACCTGGCTTTATGCGCAGAAAGGTTTATATAATTACTCTCTCTAACTGTGACTATCATAGAGTTTCCTTAGGAAATGTAAACATCAGTAGAAAAAACGCCATTGTCTAAGAAGGGAAAAGGGGAGGATGGGGATAAGCAGAAAAGCTGACCTGGAGATTGGGATAAAATGATAAAACAATTGCAGGAATCCATTTGGGTAGGCGTCCTTGCCTTTCCTAGTATAAGTAGGTAAGGAGCAGTGCAGGTGTGTACTGAGTTCCTGTTTGATGGATTTTTTTAATAAAGCAGCCAAGTTGGGAACAGAACACTTACGTGGTCTGCATTTATAGAATGCCCTTACCTTGAGGATTGTATGTATTTATTCCTCTCTGCCACCAGCAAGCCACTACACCATCTGCTTGAGCGAATATGCTAGAAACTCACATAGCTGTTTCAGGAACCCTGGATCACAAAGACTCCGCTAATAGCACCTGGCTTTATGTAATCTAGTTTTTGATGTTCGAGGAAGAGGACTTGTCTAATGCAGGGGATCTCATCTCAGTCCTCATTTTACACCCAACCAGTCTGGTTTCCAGGATATCCGCAATGAATATGTATGAGAGAGGCTTGCTTGCATGGCCTCCAATGTATGCAAATCTCTGTCATGCATATTCATTTGGATATCCTTAAAATCAGACTGGCTGCAAATGCCAGAGGACAGGGTTGAAATCTCTTGGTCTAAAGTCTGCATATCCTATAAATAGGGCTGGTGTTTGTGTATTAGGTACCCTAAGCAAACCTTATTTTTTATTTTATATTTATTCAGCTTATGCATTTCCCATTACAAATCAGAAGGACATATCATTTGCTTCAGAAAAATGACACCCAAGAGATAAGCAATTAAAAAAAGAAAACATTAAAAAGCTTATAACTCTACAAGCCCTACACGTCCACCGTTTATGAGGGGGCAAGACACAAATCAAAGGAAATTACATTTTAAGGAATAGACCAGGGTGAGCTTCGGGTATATTAATGTCTGAGATGAAGCCCAACTTAACCCAATGGGGCTTGCACAGATTCAGCCATACTTGCTACTCCAGCTGCAGGAAATTTACCACTAGGGACGTGGGGGGGGGGGGGGGGAATATTCTAAGGCATTTAAGGTGTGTAAATGCCGCTAAGCAGGATATTCTGAATATCTGCAGGTGTCACCTCCACACGCCCCGATGCTAACTGGTCGGAGGCAGAGCAGAGGCAGCACCAATCGCTAACTAGGCAGCAGCGATATTGAGCTGCTACTTGGCTAGCGATATGTGGTAAAAGCCAGAGGCAGGAAACCCTGGCCTAATTTTGGCCACGTATCCCTAATCGGGTAGTGGCTCAATATCGTTGCTGCCCGGTTAGTGATCGGGAAATGCAGTAAACCCAGATGTTCAATGCTGGGACTGGATATGACCCCGGCATTGAATATCTGGGCTTAACATTCAGCACTGGCAGCTCACCGCTTTAGCGGTGCTAGTCGCCGGCGCTGAATATCGGGTCTATAAATAATTGCTGAGGCTCAAACAAAGTATAACTAACCTCATCCAGCTTCACCAAAACTTTACATGGAAAAGAGGAAAAATAAACCTCTTAATCCTGAAATTTATAAAAGTAGGTAGTGCCCTTAATCGTGAAAAACAGCTTTAACAACCAGTCTTGATCAGGCTCCAATGCTACAGTAATAAGAAGTGTTGTAGTCCACACAGCTTCAGTATCCAATTTTTCTCAAAAAGCCAGTCAAATCCAAACTATCAAAGGACAATTGGAGGGACTGCTCCATAGGTTCAGGTTTTTTCTGCTTGGCAGTAGGGAAATAGAAAGCCCTGGAAAGCAGAGGAAGAGATTCCAGTGGTATTTTCAAAACCGTAATTACAAATTTCTTGAATATCTCCTGAGCAGATAACAGATGGAATTTGGGGAAAATTTGATAAATGTAAATTCATCCTTCTCAAAGAATTCTCGTCTAAAACCTCCATTTTCCTATAAATTGCAATAGAGTCTTTAACAAACATTACTACTACTACTACTACGACAAATCATTAGTATAGCACTACAAGGAATACACAGCTCTATATATATATCACCCCATTATCCTGTACCTCTTAGATCTTAGTCTCTAGTTATAAAACAGTTTGCTTAAGAGATCCTGGCCCTGCTCCTGAACCAACAACTTATGGGCTGTCTCTTCACACTTACTACCTGTAGACCAAATTTGAGCTAAAAGGAAAATCTCCAGTGAAGAAAGGTCTTCCCAAATAGTTTAAAAGTTAAAAAGGTTTGGTCTCACCAATGTAGGACCCAATGTTGTTGCAGATACAGCAATCGGCAAAGATGAGGATTCCACCGTCTTCAGAGAGCCGAACTCTTGCTGTATGTAGGCAGCATCATCTTTTTGCACACCCCCAATGATGTCTTGAAAGTCCTCCTTTCAAAGCCCCTGCACTGACTTCCCAGAGTCCTCTCTCCACAGTCTCTTGAGCAGGATCTCGGCACTCAGGGCTCTGCAAGACATCAAGCTCAAGCATCAACTTTCACCCCTGGGGATGTAGTTGAACACACCAGAGTTTCTTATGAAGTCATCGACCATAAGAACTTGTCTATCTGTTCACGTCCAACTTGCAGCTGTGGTTGCTGTACTGCCCATTACCCATTACTGATTAGCCTTAACTTGAAAATGCATAGGCAATTATTTTCTGAACCTGAGCCCGAAAGGTTAATATTTATGCCTAAACGTCTGGCTGTAAATAGAACAAGACAGGAAGCACCCCAAGAAGTTACGATTACATTACTTCCGGCATTTTGACATATCCAGAGTAATTCACTCTTATACAGATATTAACATCATCAGGGTCTATGGAGGCATGCTAATTAACAGGGATCCCAATGGTCCCTTATATAGAATAGTACAGCTCATTCAGTGAAAACTACGGGGGGCAATATTCAAAAGGACTTATCCAGTTAGTAGAACCTGGATAAGTCCTGGTGAAAGGGAGATTCAGTGGCACTATCTGGATAGTGCCACTAAATATCTCCACAGACCGCCTTGTTACCATTTGGATAGTGCTTGGGCAGTTGAGGGGAAGGCCGCAGAGCTAGAGCCGAGACGTAAGCCGCTATCCAGATAACTGTCCTGATAACTTGGGACAGAAAAACGCTGGTTTAAGTGCTATCCGGATAATCTATCCAGATAGTGGCTGATATTTGCAGCAGCTCACTGCTCTATCCAGATATTCAGCAGCAGCTACTGGATGGATACTGCCATTGCATATCTAAAATTTGTTATTTGTCAAGGCTGCATTAAAGACATTGACGGCTGCAGGCTCAACATTATCCCCTATGATCCCCTATATAAATACAATAACATTGCTGTACCAGAAAACCACTGGTTTTGCAATCCTGATAGATTTGTAGAGAACGAAGAAATGTAGATCACCCAGGACATTTTCAATCTAACTGACAAAATGTTTGCCACAAGAAGACTAGATTTTCTGTGTAGAAATAGGGCTTTTGAAAATTGCCTAACATGAACATATATGCATACACAGCAAATATGCACACAAGTCTGGGCACATATTGGCAAGGTGCTCCTGGGGGCAAGGTTGGGGGATAGCGTCTACTTACATGCATACTTTTAGATTTCCAAAAGTATGCAAGTAATTTTTCTCAAGAAAGGTATCTGCACAGATAGTAGGTGCAGATTTGTGTGCATATATTCCCGAGTCAGTTTCCAAAGGGGTTCCCCTGATAATAGTTGCCATGGAGGATAAGAGAGACTAATGCCTTGTTTGACTCTGGAAGTAACTACACAATGGTCTGATCCACACTGATGAAACTGAAACAATGGAGGGATTCCAACCCTGTAATAATATGTTACAGTCAGTGACGAGGACAATGAAGGGCTAATCATGTTCTGGTAGAACATTATGGTAAGAAGTTGGACGAAAAGGTTAAAAGTAGAAGCCCATTGGAGATCCCTGATCCAGTTATTCTGAGTGGCTGCAGCTTAACAGAAGCTTAGAGGTCTAACTTTTTCTAATCACTACTTGATCTTTAGCTCTGGACTCTGAGTTAGAAACATACCCCAAAAGATCCAGATTTGTTTGACCTGTGTGCATAGACACAGACGTTTTGAAGAGAATGGCATCTGACCAAGTAGCAAGGCCAATAACAAAGACCATGACCTGTACCAGAGAACCCAAGGGATAAATGCATTAAGTCCTGTGATGTAATGAATTTAATGTGCTTTTCAACCTCTGTCCATGGATCTCTGGGGGTCTGTGAAATTATTACAAGAGATCCACAGAACACAGGAAAAAGAAAGAGAGAAAGACTGGTGGGAATTGTCTTTGGGGAACAGAGAGACTGGCAGGGGCTGGCTTGCAGGGGAGGGGGAGGGAAGAAAGAGAGAAAGAGACTGAAACTGGTTGGGGGGGGGAGAGAGAGATACTGATGGAGACAAGAAGAAGAAGGGAAATAAAAAGGGCTAGTGAGGACAGCCTTGGTGTTGAGGAGAGGAGGTCCAGTAAAAATGATATGGATACTGTCGGTGCTCCCCCCCTGTGGCCTGGCAGCTGCCTAGGGGTAAGAGGGCGCCCCGATCGTCCTTTGTATTAGAATTAGCCCATTTGCATGTAGTTGTGTCTGGATAGATTAGAGCCAAGATCAAAGGTCGCAGGAAATTTCTTTTTATTTAGGAAATAAGGTTCTACTTGACCAAATCAAATTCTTTGGTAAGGAATTTGAATATTACAAACAAAAATAATCAGGATGCTTCTCCATTCCTAAACATAAGCCTTATCACACAGTCCTTGGCTTGGCCTTGCTTCTGCGGCTTAGTTTAAACACATATTCACAACAGGTAATCCTTTACAAACAGCAATCTGTTCTCCGGTCCCCAGGAGGCAGTATAGTACTTCACTGTTACTTTCACAGCTTTATATAGCACTAATTCCCTGGTCCACCAACAGGCTTTAAAACTCAGTACATTTCTCTCCAAGATACTTTCAAACTTTTAGCTCACTCATGGCTCCATTAATCTTGCAGCTTTATCAGACCAGCATTCCTTAATTTGCCTGGCTAAAAGTTATGGGCTTTAGCAAAGAATATTCTCATTCAGAACTTCTGGGTTTTTCTCCAATTACTTAAAAAAAAACCCTTTCAGCTTCTTATTCCTCTCTGGCACAAAGGGAACATTCACACTCCATATCAGAAACCTCACTTTCATTATAAGTGTCTCCCAGTTCCATCTCCTCTCCACTGGACTCTTTCAGAGTTGTTCTCCACAGCGTCTGCCTGAGGAGCCTTTACATGCTGCAAACCTTTTATCAGCTGCTCCCAATTAGACTTCTCACTACGGGAGGTTGTGGGGGAAGGGCAGGAAAAGGCTTCCCTATTCAAAAGCTTTTTAAGGGCTTGTAAAGGGCCCACCTTACCAGCAGTGTGGTGTCTCCTTGTAGGCTCAGCTAGAGACGTACCCTTGCTTTCAGGTTCTCTCAGGAATACTCTACTCCTCTGCTTCCCAACAGTAGCTTGGTTAAAACCAAAGCTTGGTTAAAACCAACTTTTCCAGGCTTCACGTCAGCTGCAGGCTTCCTGTCAGCTGAGCTGTGCTCCAGGCTGGAACTGTCCCTGTACTGTCTGCAGGAGGTATTTCCTCTAAACCTTCCAGTAAGGTCTCTGCCCCTCAGCTCTGTCCTCAGAGGTTCCTTACACTGAGAATGGCCAGTCCTCCAGCTTTTAAAAAATATCTCTTCCTCAGAAGAGTCCTCCCCTGGGTTTTGCTCCGACCTTCTCTCCTCTCTGTTACTGTCTCTGTTCAGCTTCCTCTGTCCCACCGGCGCTGCAACAACTCCTGAGGTTGAATCTGAATCTCTGTCTGCGTCTGCTCCTTCTCTGTCTCTCCTTGAATGTGGAGCTGCGTTTCTCTCTCCGTCTCTCCTTGAATGTGGAGCTGTGCCTGGGTCTCCGTTTTTCCTTGAATGTGAAGCTGTGCCTAGGTCTCTTTTTTTCCTTGAATGTGAAGCTGTGCCTAGGTCTCCGTTTTTTCTGTGAGTGAAACTTCCCTGCTTAAATGTTTGGGGCTGTCCTATGGCTCTTGACTCCGCCCCCAAACCTCTCCCATCACCTCCTTCGGTTTCCATGTGAACTGGGTGTGTCTTTGGCTCTACACTCCTGTGCAGGGAATCTTTGGCTTTGTTTAGAGTGTTAACCCTTGCTGTGCCCGCAGTTCTTTTGGGTTCAGGAAAAAAGGACTGTTTTTCCTCTCTTTTTCTCCACTCTAAACCTGCTTCTCCACCACAATACTCCCTAAATTTTTTTGGAAGCTAGTAAGGGGTGACACAACCAAAAAAGGTTGGGAACCTCTGCTCTAGGGCTGTCCTGAAAGTTGGAGGCCATTTACTTAATGATGCTATAGGAATCCCACACTTTAACCTGCTTGGATCAATAATCACTAAAGAAATGACAAGCTGTCAATAAATCCGATGACGCATTGCTCTTGGCAGAATGGCTATGAAGGACCTAGATAAAATTCTCAAGAGCAGAGATGTTTCTCTCCATACAAAGATTTGACTTGTTCAAGCCATGGTATTTTCAATAACGTCATATAGATGCAAAAGTTAGACCGTGAAAAAGAGGAAGAAAATCGCCTTTGCATTATGGCGATGGTGAATATACCATGGAGTGCCCAAAGAACAAACCAATCAGTACTAGAGGAGATCAAACCTAAGATTTCTTTAGAAGCTCTGATGTCAAGACTTTCATACTTTGGACACATCATGCGAAGACAGAGATCATTAGAGAAAGACATCATGCTTGGCAAAGTTGAAGGTCAATGCAAAAGAGGAAGACCAGCAATGAGATAGATCGATACAATAACAGCAGCTGTGGATGCCACTCTATCAACAATGAGCTGCCTGACTGAAGACCACACGTAGTTTAGGACAGCTATCCAGAGGGTTGCTATGAGTTGACACTGATTCAACGGCACTTAACAACAAGGAATCCCACTCACAGCTAACAAAACTTATTATTGAAGTGTAAATGCTTCTTGGAGATTTAATGCTAGAAGCTTTAGTCAGACTCTGTTCATATTCCTCGAGGAAAGAAGCCTGAAATCAGATAAATCTGGAGGCATTACCCAGCTCCTTTTTGAAATTCCACACCAACTTGTATATTTTGGTTTTCACATGATTTATAATGTGACCCTAGATCAAACCTAACTAGTCAAATATACTGTACTGTATGTAGGTAGAGGAGAAGATAGTTTCATTGTTAGCAGTATGCATGTGTTTTTGTTAGCTTAGGGCTTGTTTAGCTAATGCTTTTCATTAATCGTGCTCAGACAGCTTATGATCTGAGAATTTCCATGTTCTTTAGCTCAGTACTTGTCAGGGATAGGAAAATCTTTTTCAGAGTACAGGCCTGCTTGGAAATAAGGATAGAAGTATCCCAGACGGTACTGAGTATATTACGGTTGGTTGTAGGTTTATTCTTTAACCCTGTTAAAGCTGCCATGAAAAATTAATTCTGTCTCTTGTCACATAGCCCATGTGCAACTGTGCTGGATTTTTCCCTCGCCGCTTCTGCCACCTGTCTTCTTTTAGATGCTTTGTTCCACAGTGCATGTTTGGTACTGTAATATGCTATGTCTTATAAAACTCATCCTCCAGGTTATTATCAGCATCCCGTGGGAATTAGATTCATTGTCTGTGACTCAGTATTGTGATGCAAAACTACAAACACAAATGCTTTCATCTGGAGAACTGGAAATCAGAATTTCATGCACGCAAATGACACTTCAATCGATGCGATTTTCATTTTCTTGCACAGTAACAGAAACATCTGCTCTAAGCATACTCTAATTTTTGATAGAATTGGATCCATTATTAATAATAGTCATTTGAGAGGTAATTATATAAATATTTTTCCATGTGTAAAATGCTGATTATGGGTGTGGAAGGCCTTTTTGAAAATTAGATTGCGCCTAAGAGCACGTGCAGTGCATTTAGAAGTGTACTTGTGGAGTGGGCATGCTCAGGGGAGGAGTCTGGGTGAAGAATGGGTGGAGTCATGATTTACACATGTTTTTTTTATGAAATGGGAGGGCACACAACAGGTGTAAATGTCTAGGTTCCTATGTGTCTTTGCATAGAGGCCCCAAATTTACTGTGAAGCATTTTTCATCTATCTAGTCAGTAGCAACACCTAGGTAGCTCCTACTGGGGAAACGTGACTAGCACCTGTTGCTTGCAATGTCTGTGTGCACTTTTCACTCACTTATATTGCAGCTAACTTTTAGTGGAAACTTACCGCATTATTTCCCTTTTGAAAATTAAGAGCCACAAAGCTAGCGTGCTAAACTCATCCATGTCCTTTTCAGCTCTTATTTGTGTGCGGCGGAACAGCAAGGGCAAAATAGTGTGCCTTCCATTTGAAAGTTGAACGCTGCATGCTACTTTACTCTCCTGAGCTAAGCACGCCCTCAGGCAATTGTCAGTCAAGCCTATTTATTCGGTTAAATGGCTTTGGAAACTATCTTTATTATGCATTTTTCATATATCTGTAGTAGTGCCTATACGATTAATGTTGGCACAAGGTTATGCTTTATCACCCCGCACAGATTTTCAATGGACTTATCAGTGCTTCCAAAACATAAATAAAGGCTGATCAACAAGGCTTCAAAGCTTTACGTCTGCAAGTCTTCAATGATAAAATCAATAACAAGCTAGCGTGACAGGGTGAAACAAAGCAAATTAATCAGCCAGAGAGTACAGGAGGCTGTCTGCACGGGCAAGTCGAGATGTGCTAGTCAGAGCTCAGTGTAACCTGTTATTTTTATGCTTACCTGAGTATTGTGATGTTTTCCGTTTAGGTAAAATGAAAAGGGAAGGCAAGAATGTTCCTATTCAGCTGTACTCCCCCTGTGGTGAAAGATTTGTTAGGTCAATATGAACCAGCAATGTCCACGAGTGCTCAGAAACTAGGTGATTCAACCCTGGGCATGTTAGCAAGAGAGGAGCATTCCCTGACATGCCTGGAGTTGGAGACCTCATTATTCACAGAAGTATGAGTAGCACTGGAGATTTCTGCAGTCATCTGCTCAGAGGTTTTGGGGGTTCAGCACCTACTGATGATGCAAACCATGAAATTCCCAATTGGAGTTATGAGGAAGAATAGATAAATTACAGCAGGAGACGTATTGGCCATCTTAGCATTGATGCAATTACCTCAAGATTAACCGAGGGACTAGCACTAGGTGAACTGGATAAAGTAGTAACAGTATGTCCTAGCTTACTTTCAGATATGCTCCAGCTCAAAGAGGACAAACACTTGGCTGTTTTCTAGCAGGGTTAGCAGGCTCTTCCCTGCAGTTCTTCCAGCTATTCTCCATGCAAACTCCGATACCAAGCCAGGTTAAATTACGTCAGCAGGATTTATTAGCTGGTTGTGGTCAGGTCAGAAAAGCTTTCTTAGTACATATCATTAAATTCTCTTTCAGAAAACACATCAAGTGAATGCATACTGTTTTTTGTTTCTGAACATATAGAAAAGTAGCACAAAAGAGGTAAACCATACCATAATACATTTCTTTTACAAACAAGGCCAGTGTACTAGTGGGCCGTTCAACCCAAAACCCAACATAGAAACATGACGGCAGAAAGGACCACAAGGCCCTTCCATATCAACTACAATAGTCCCCTTTTTATCTTTAGAGATCCTCTGTGTTTGTCCCATGGTTTTTTTTTTGGATTCGGATACCATCCTCATGTCCATGACCTCCACTGCCAGACTATTCCTCGTATCTACCACTCTTTTCGTAAAGAAATATTTTGCATATTGCTCCTGAATCTATCCCCTTTCACTCTCATCCTATGTCCCCTCATAGCAGAGCTTGCCTTCAATTGAAAGAGACCCTCCTGTGCATTTATGCCATGGAGGTATTTAAATGTCTCTATCATATTGCCCCTATCCCGCCTTTCCTCTAAAGTATACATATTAAGATCTTTAAGTCTGTCCTCATAACGAAGACCACTAACCATTTTAGTAGCCACCCTTTGCACCGACTCCAATCTGCCTATATCCTTCTGAAGATGCGGTCTCCAGAATTGCACACAATACTCCAAATGAGGTCGCACCAGAGACTTATAAAGAGGCATTATCACCTCCTTTTATTTGCTGGCCAATCCTCTCCCTATACACCCAAGGATCCTTCTAGCTTTCGCAGTCTCCTTTTCTACCTGTTTAGCTACTTTAATATCATCAGACACAATTACGCCCAGGTCCCGCTCTTCTTTTGTGAACAGAAGTACTTCACCCCTTATACTGTACAGTGAAACAGATAGACAGGAAGAAAACTGATGCCTTTGAATTATGGTGCTGGCGGCGAATACTGTGTATATCATGGACTGCCCGAAGAACAAACCAGTCGGTACTAGAGGAGATCAAACCTAAGCTTTCTTTAGAAGCTCAGATGACAAGACTTTGGGGCATGTTTACTAAAGTCCGCAAATCTGCGCGCCGCAAAATAGCGCACGGCAACGCGGCATTTAAACGCGCAGAAACGCGTTTAAATGCCCCGCACACGTGCGTGTCACCCCCGCACAGGTACGCGGCACACTAACGGGCCCCGTACAAGTGCGGGCCCGCAAATGTCCGATAGAGGCGTGGAACGGCTAAAAGAGGGCGGAGGAAGGCTCCGGAGGGGCGGAGGGACGGGGTCAATGGGTGGAGAGTGGGAGGGGAGAGGCTCCCCGCACAGTATCGGGCCCGAATTTCCATGTAAAAATTAGCGCGAGTGAAACCCTCGCGGTAGAGGGCATTTAAAGGGAAGAGAAACCATTTCCGTCAGCAATGTACAGGAACACCGGGGAAACCTAAAAAACGTGAGCAGTGTGATATATGTGCACAGAACAAAATTGCAAATAGAACCTGAAAATGACCACAACAAAACTATTATAAATAGTAATCCAGCTGGGGAACAGTTATAGTGATGGGCAAATATACAAAACACACCCAGCAAAGCTCCAGAAAAAAAAGATGAATATTGGAAGGGTCTACGGAGCGGAGACTCTTCCGAAAAACATTTCCGTTTTTGGAGCTTTCCTCGGAGTGTTTGCTATGGTTGCCCATTAATACCACTGTCGCCCAGCGTGGTGATATTTTCTCCCCCATTTTCCCGTGGTCATTTCTGGTGTTTATGTGCACGTTTGTCACCAGACAGGGTGCATATGCCCACAGTAAAAATGAGTAGAGCAGGGTTTGTGACTCCATCCTGCCAGGCTTACTGCCTCCAGGGGCTGCACTGTCTCTGTGGCCAAAGTGTGGTACAGCAGACAGAGTCATTACCTCTAGGACCAGAGGGCAGAAGTTCAAAACCCAGCTGGGGCACCTGCCAGCCCAGTCCCTATATTTTACCCACCACTAAATAAAGATAGCGCAGACACCCCTGTAGTGCAGGGAACATAAGCATGGGGAAAACACCCATATTTTACCCAACACCGCACACACACCACAACAATGGGCATTACCTACAGCCAAGTCCCCCAAATGCAGTCCCGTACTGCCACATTGCAATCAGGTCAACTGCTTTTTCTGAGAGAAGTTCATGCCAGCATGTTGGCGGACAAGTACATGTGGTGCAGGGGGCAGTGGCTGCTAACCACAGAAGACAGAGGCCTAGCCATGTGCAGGCTGGCACAGTCCACTGCAACAGACAGGCCCTGCCGGATCCACAGTCATGGACAGTCCAGGGAATCCAACCAATCTGTGGCTACACAGTGGTGCAGTGCACACAGACAGTGCATGCAAGAACAGAAGGTCATAGGTTCAAAGCCCAGCTGGGGCTACCGCCAATCCTGCCCACATATTTTTCCCACAACTAAACAGTGATAGTAAGGACACACCTTTCATGGCGGGGACATATGCAATGGTAAGACATCTATCTTTTACCCCACTGAGCACAGACACCATGAACAGGGGCAGTACCTAGAGCAGAATCACCCAAATGCAGTCCTGGTGGGCCACACACCAGTCAGGTTCCATGCTGACACTCATACAAATGCCTGTGCTGTATATCTATGCACCACCCCCATGGCATGTAGATGTAGTCCATGCATATTCATGAGGGATAGCAGGAAAACCCGAACAGTGTGATGCAAACCTGGACTGGAGTTGGGAATCTGTGCCGTAAAGCAGCAGCCATCAAGGGCAGACACACCCACACCCACAGGCCCCATTGGCCAATGTCTCCTGGAAAGGCAGAACATTGGACCGTGCATGCAGCACCCAAAACGAGCACTTGCATAACTTACCAATGTCACCCTACACCTGAGGTATACGGTACACAGCTCTGAGATGTTTGCTAGGAGCACAGGCAGGCAGATATCCATACGTTACGTACATACTGCTAGTTGACCCCATCCAAACAATCTGTTAGGTGTTTGCGGGGCATGCTCCAGGCCTGGCCTCTGACAGTGCTTACCACCCTGGGGAGTGACCACCAGCTGTAATGCGTACCATATCCATGCCTTGCCGTGCTCAGGACCGGTTTGGTGGGCAAGGCTACTTACCCCCTCAATCGTAGCACCATGATGGCAGAGGTGTGGAAGTGTGTGTCTGTCTATACAGTGGGTGTTGGCTGCAAGCCCCTTCAACAGCCCACACTGCCAGCACTGTTGCCAGTATTGGCCAGCCAATGTGCATAATGAGGTGCAAGGTACCATGGGTATAGCCAGGGCAGGGTGGCGTGGCCAGGATGCATCTGCACTGGGCATAGGGCCCTGGCAGGGACATTGGCTGGGATATTGTAGTGTCCGGCCACCACTTACACAGACAGGGTGGCCAAAGCATGTCCTTCTGGGGGATCATGCTCACCCTGACTGTGCAGTGACCACAGCATGGCTAGCCCCCCCCATAGTGCTGTATAGTAGTTCTCTCATGTGATAGATATGGGTTTCTCTTTGGGGCCCAGTCACTGATCTATCTGCTTGCTGTGTATGCAGACAGCCCAGTTCTGGGTGCATGCATCTCCATTGGGAACATGCACTATGGACTAACCAGCAGACTGTTTGTAGCTGGTAAATGTCTTGCTATAATGGCGTGCAGTGGCTGTTGGCTTGCTGCAGGGGAATATCTGGTGGTGGAGTGCAGCTTACCATACCCTGGGCTTATGTCTGTCTGCTATTGTGTTATGGCTGTGTATGGAGCTGCCTGCCTGGGGGGGGGTGGTGTTCCTCAGCAGGACTGGGGTTGATGTTGCCCTCTACTGCCACCTTTGGAGGGAGGTAGAGTGTGGATCCCTTGATAGGGACCATGTTTGCCGGGGGGGGGGGGGGGTGCCTGATAGCGGCAGACAGGGATATCTATGGTGTTTGTGCAGAAACTAGCTATCTTACACATTAACACTGCTTTGGAACGCCCGCTTGGCCTCCATCAGCCATGGCAGGTGTTGTTGACCTGGTCCTGGCCACCTCATTGCACACTCAGGGTGAGCACAGTACCCGCACGATGTAACGGTGTGTGGCTACTCTGTGCCAGTAAAACACCCGGTCAGTGCCCCCTACTAGGCCAAGGTGCTGTGTGGGTGCACCCGGTCACTTCCCCCAACAAGGCCGAGGTGCTGTGGGGGTGCATTCCCCATCTTGTGTCCATCTGCGGACAGCTAATTTGCATGTGCAGTGCATCATGGGTACGGGTGGCCTAACTCTATCCTGTTGACACCAGCAGACTGTCTGTGAGGTGACGTGTAGGCTATCTGCAGCCAGCCAGGGGCCTACTTACAGCTATGGAGCTGTAGCGCAATGGTTACATCACTGTGCAGCCAGAGGTCATGGGTTCAAACCCACAGTGGGGCCCTTTGGTAGGGCTGTCCACAGCTTTATTTTTATTTGCTGTACATATGTCTATGCCGGCAAGACCACCCTCAGCTTACTATACCCGTTAGGTGCCTCTGAGGGTGCTTCATAGGGCGCCCTGTAGGCCACCTTATGGTTGCCATCCTTTTGGGTGCACTATACATTATCCTGTGTCGCAACATACATGCTGCCCTATAGGGGACATTCAAGGGTGCCTTGGCGAACAGTGCACTGTAACATGTGCCTTATGGGCCACCGTATGTTAACATGCTGGGAGAGTGCGTTTGCTAGTAGTGATAACAAAATAAAATTATACAGCCTCCTACAGCACTCCACAACATAATACATACTGCCTCAGCAGGCATTTTTCACTGGGCATTGTGAGGAGTTGAACCCCTGATCCCTGCACCATTGGTCAGTGTTTTAACCATTGTGCTGTGGCTCTGTTCCTGTGCTTGTGCATCAGCGCGCCGCCTTGTGCCTATCAGCGCGCCGCCTTCTGCCGCCCAAGGGGACCAGTGCGCCGCCTTCTGCTGCCCAAAAATAACTGTGCGCCGCCTTATGCCGCCCAAAAAGCACTGTGCGCCGCCTTATGCGCCCAAAAATAACTGTGCGCCGCCTTATGCCGTTCCAAATTAATTTGCCTCCTAAAACAATTTTAATCATTACAGTTACTGCCTCAGCTGACCTTTGTCGTTGCACACACTGGGGGATTGAACCCATGGCCCCTGCACCATTAGTCAGTGTCTTCACCGTTGTACCACGGCTCTGTTGTTTTGTATACTCAGCAGCGCGCCACTTTGCCTTTCCACGCGCTAATGTCGACCCCCGCACATTAGCGCGACGCGCACACGTCCGGTTGCTTACTACCGTTGTTTTTCTATTTTCTGCCTGAACCGCCCACTCCTTATATGGCACAGGCACACTAGCGCGGCCCCGCACGTTAGGAATGTTTAGTAAACATGCCCCTTTGACTTTCATACTTTGGACACATCATGCGAAGAGAGAGATCATTAGAGAAAGACATTATGCTTGGCAAGATAGAAGGTCAACGCAAAAGAGGAAGGCCAGCAATGAGATGGATTGATACAATAACAGCAGCTACGGGTGCCAGTCTGTCAACAATGAGCCGCCTGACTGAAGACCGAACACAATTTAGGATAGCTATCCAGAGAGTCGCCATGAGTCGACTCCGACTCGACGGCACTTAACAACAACAACACTGTACAGCTCATTTGGAATTTTGCAGCCTAAATGTGTGACCCTGCACTTTTTAGCATTAAATTTCAGCTGCCATATTCTAGACCATTCTTCAAGCTTAGCTAGATCCCTCCTCATGTTATCGACTCCTTCCTGTGTGTCTACTCTATTGCAGTTTTTGGTATTATCTGCAAATAAGCAAACCTTACCCGACAGTCCTTCTGCAATATCACTAACAAAGATATCAAACATAATCAGACCAAGGGCAGATCCCTGCGGTACACTACTGGTAACCTCTTTCTCAGAATGAGCTCCATTTACCTGTACCCTTTGTTGCCTCCCACTCAACCAATTTCTAACCCAATCAGTAACTTTAGAATCCATTCCTAGGGTACTCAAATTTGTTTATAAGTCGTCTGCGCGGAACGGTGTCAAAGGCTTTACTGAAATCTAAATATACTACATTTAGGGCTCTCCCTTGGTCCAACTCCTTGGTCACCCAGTCAAAGAAATCTATCAGATTTGTCTGACAATACCTGACTCTAGGGCATCCATGCTGCCTTAGACCCCTCCTTGAACTCCAGAAACCTCACTATTCTCTCCTTTAGTAGCCTTTCCAATAATTTACTAACCACAGAGGTTAGACTAACAAGCCTGTAGTTCTCAATGTCATCCTTACATCTGCTTTTGTGTAACAGAACCACATGTGACTTTCTCCAGTCCTCTGGCACCACTTTTGACTTCAAAGAGGCATTGAAAAGGTCACAGTGGAGCTGCTAGAACATCCCCAAGTTCCCTCAGTATTCTTGGTTATATCCCATCCGGATCCATGGCTTTGTCTACTTTTACTTTAGCTTGTTCCTTACGAATACAGCTTTCTGAAAATTGTTTGAGATGCCTGTCGCTTCAATTCCTATTTCTGGGTGCTTTCTGAGGTCCTGTTCCTGGCCCTTCATCTGTGAACACAGAACAGAAATATTTGTTAAGCAATTCTGCTTTATCCTCATCAGTTTCTGCATATTCCTCCCCTGCACCCTTGGGTCTGATGATACCAGTTTTGCCCTTCTTCCTCTCACTAACATATCTGAAAAATGTCTTATCCTCACTTTTTATTGCATTGGATATTTTTTCTTCTTTTTGTATCTCTGCTTTCCTGACTACTTTGCTAGCTTCTCTAAGTTTTTCCAAATATAGATGCCTGACTTCTTCTCTCTGTGATCTCTTGTCTTTCGTGAAGGCCTCCCTCTTTCTCTTCACCTTTTTAGCTACTTCTTTTGAGAACTATAGGGGCCTCCTTTTCCTTTTACATTTATTTATCTTTCTAACAAAAAGATTTGTTGTCCTTAAAATATCCCCTTTCAGTTTTGGCCACAGCTTTTCTATATCCCCCAGCTGTTCCCATCCCACTAACGACTCTCTGAGGTATTGTCCCATCTTTGCAAAGTTAGTTTTCCTAAAGTGTAAGACCCTCGCTTTTGAATGGATTTTATCAGCCCTACTTCTAATTCTGAACCACACCATCTGGAGATCACTGGATATGACATGATCTCTCACTATAACATCAGAAACACTTTCCCCATTAGTAAGCACTAAGTCCAGTATGGCCCCATCATGTATGGGGTCTATTACCATTTGCCTGAATAGTTCTCCCTGTAGAGAATCCAGGATCTCCTTACTTCTAGATGACACCACAGTAGGGATATGCCAATCCACATCTGACATATTGAAATCACCTATCAGTAGCATTTCTCCTTTCATGGCAATACTGTGTATGCCTTCTATTAATCTTCATCCACCTTCTGCTTCCTGTGAGGGGGATCTGTATATAACTCCAATGCAAATGAATTTCCCTTGCTCTCTTTCTAGTTTAACCCACATTGCCTCCTCTCTTCCTTTAAGCCTTGCAATTCTATAGCTTTAATATTATTTTTGACATACTGTATAGTGCCACTCCACCTTCCCTTCTCCCTTCCATTTCTAGTGTTCTTTATGCTCAAAGAACAGGAAAGCCTATTAGCATATCTTACCTAGTCAGAAGTCAGAAAAAAATGTAGCAACCTCTGACCCAGGCAGAATGGAGAAGGGAAGGGAACAGAGGAAGAACAGGGAAGAACAGGGGGGGGGGGGGGGGGGCGGGGGAATGGAAATTCTCCAGAATGTGCTCAAACTCAAATTGTACTTATAAACAACAAAATAATATTATGCTTTATTAGTGAAATTTCCATATTATAGATCAGAATGGTGCCAAGAGGGAAAGGTCTACAGGTTATTCACAGGGATAAGAAGCCACGACATACTAAGCTCCCCCTTTTTCAGTTACACATTGGAATGGTCCAACAGTCTTCACTCTGGGCTGGAATGAAAACCAGCTGACACTTCCCTCAGAGAGGACAGAACGAAATCAAAAACAAGAAAATACAAATTTCAACAGAATACTCAGTAATAAAAAATTTCATTTCACATATTATTTTCTTTTTCTACATTTGCTGCACAGGCCATTTTGAAGACTTCATCATTTTCACTAGAAGAGATATGGAAAGCCACAGTGGGTCTAAAGAAACTAACAAATTTATGCCCTGTCAAGACAACTTCAGCAGCACAGCTCTCCCAGGAGGGTTTGAGCTTCAGCGTTCCTGTGCTCCGCCTCCAGCCGCCTCACCCGCCCAATCGGGGCAGACCTCTGCGGGCTTAAAAGAGCGTGATCGGCAGCAGACTCCCTCTTCAGCGGCACAGCTCTCCCAGGAGGGATTGAGCTTCAGCGTTCCTGTGCTCCGCCTCTAGCCGCCTCACCCGCCCAATCGGGGCAGCCCTCTGCGGGCTTAAAAGAGCGTGTCCTTAGGCGCACCCGTGCCTGAGGGCCTCGCCAGAGGGCCCTTTGGCACGGCCCTTAGGCGGCGGACCTCTATAGTGGCCTGTACGACGCTCTACCAAAACCCGAGCCTCCTCTTCGTCCTGGAACAAACCCACCCATAGCAGACGCCACCAGCTGCAGTCCTCAGACGCCGAGAGCTCCGAACTAGCTGGCAAACTGCCTTCCCGCTCACGACCTCCAGCCCTATCTGGGTTGTGGGAGGACGAACACCTACAACAAAAGCAGTCGCAGACAGCGCTGAACAAACGACCATCAGGCCTGGACTACCCAAGCGCAGTCCCGACGAGGAAAAGTTAACTCTCCGAGCCATTGGCTCTCCTTCCCATCATCAATGATTCAGACAAATTGCTAGCGACCTTACTACTGCCGTAAGAAACGGGGATTGCACCTAACTGAAGACAGAAATGCAGCAGCTTTAAATGGAATTGCTGATAGACTCACTCGCACTAACAAAGTGAATTATTTACCCTGTGTCTACATCTTCACTATCAAAAGAATCAGCTCCCATCTAAGTTTGTTTCATTTAGTTGCTAACTGTTTGTTTAGACTCCCCTGATACAGCTTGCATCAAAGTTTATTTCAGTGAATGTTACCAAGGCATTAGAAGAAACAAAGTATTCACCCTGCCTTCTTCCTCTCTAACAAAGGAACAATCTCCAGTTAGGTTTGATACCCTGTAACTCTAGTAGCAACTGTGAGAAAGATACACACCACACAGCTAGTCACATAAACACCCTTTATCCAACTCCTGACCTACACAACCACAAGTGTGTCTTTACCAAGCCTAGAACATACGCTTACCCACCGGGAAGCACCACACTACGCCTAACCATGGCCTTCACCTTACTAGCCCTCTCATGCCTCTATTTTCTCTCCACCTCCATTCACGAAGCTCACACACTCACATTTGATCACAACCCAATACCCAGACTCATTAACACAAACAAAAAACAAGACCAGAAGTCATACCAGGATCCAGTATACTTGCACCACAAAAGACAATCACACTTGCTATATGTATCCCTAGAACACTCTCCTAACAAAAAAGGCTACACAAGGAATGTACATCAAGACTGTAACTGCGCACTCATTAACGCACGCTCCGCACGCAACAAATGGCCAGTCATCACAGACCTAGTAAACACACTTAACCTAGACATCCTGTTGATCACTGAAACTTGGTTAACAGACACAGACACTGTCATCTTAAACCAACTCACACCCCCTAACTTCTCAGTTTACATGTGCAACAGAGCTAACAAGAGAGGTGGAGGGGTCCTCATATTAGCAAAGAATGAGCTCAACTATTGGACAATCCAAGCCAGCAGCATACAACATCTAGACACACTAACCATTGCAAACAAACACAACACCCTCAACCTTATTTATAGGGCGCCTAATGCTTCATCAGATGAGCTATCAAATATAATCAACCTAGCTTGTAACCCAGAAAACCCAACCAAACCAAAACTGGATTATGGGAGATTTTAATTTATCCTCTGCACAACCCACTCTTGCCAACACATTCCTAGACACAATGTACAATTTGAACTATACTCAGATTATAACAGACCCCACTCACAAACATGGGAACACTCTTGACCTAGTCTTCACTCCACCTATGGCCACAGGCAGTAAGGACCACATTAACCCCTCCACCACCCTTGTCCACTGGTCTGAACACTATCTAATAACATTCCTGATTCCATCACATCAAGACCTGTATAACCAAGGTAAACCTAAGACAACAGCAAACACAGGTTGCTTCAAACCACTTGATATGGAATTGTTGTCCAAACATGCAATCCCAAAGCTCTCTCAGCCTTCTGACAACCTCAATGACATGGTTGCTAAATGGAATAAAACTCTACAGAAGTACGCACGCCAGCCCCCACCTAACAAGCAGGCAACACACAAGATGAATACAACTAAAAGGCCGACAGCCCCATGGTTCTCATTAGAGTTAAAGAAGTCCCTACTGCTATTGAGAAAACTCGAAAGAAAATGGAGGCGCACCTACAACACAGACAACCAGGCAAATTACCTAGCCCACCTGAAAACTCACCGAGAAACAATTTGGGCCAAAATGAAGGAATACCACACTGAACTCCTCAACCGTTCACTAAATAAACCATGTGAACTCTTCAATCTAGTAAAATCTATAGCTCAAGAACCCTCACCGCCACAAAATGAGTAAATTCAACCCCAATCATATGCCAACTACATACAATCCAAAGCTCTCCAGCCAATTACGGTTATCAGTCCAGGAAAACCACAAACTCCACTCCACGTGGAGCCTCTCATGAAGCTCTCACCCCCAACAGTGAAGAACATCGAAGACATTATCACCACCATCAACACTACCACTGCGCCTAACGACCCGTGCCCAGCTCACTGGGTCAGAGCAATGCGATCTGAGCTTAGCCCAATCATAGCAGAAATAACAAAGATGTCATTCTCAACAGGAAGTTTCCCAGCAGCACTTAAACAGACATCAATCCGGCCTCTACTAAAAAACTCCCAACTAGACCCGAAGAAGGAAGAGTCTTACCGGCCAATCTCAAGTATCCCACTATTAGCTAAAATACTTGAGAAAGTGTCCCTGAGACAAATACAACAACACATAGATGCCATGGCCCCCCTAGACCCTTGCCAACATGGGTTTAGAGAAGCCCACGGAGTCGAAACTCTCCTGACCTCCCTATGCAACACATTAATCTGTGGGATAGACAACATAAAAGAGGGCTTTGTGCTGATCTTCCTGGATATTTCTGCAGCGTTCAATTCCGTTAATCACAATCAACTCCTCGCCCATCTCCATGAGAAGGGGATCCAGGGTCTAGCTTGGGAATGGTGCATATCATATCTTGAAGATCGATGGCAGCAAGTTAGAATTGGCTCTAACACATCTGAACCTTTCCAACAAAAACAGGGAGTACCCCAAGGATCCTCCCTGTCAGCTTTACTCTTCAACATATACATGCAACCAATCTGTGAAATTACTCGTGCATTTGGCATATCGTGCCTCATCTATGCTGACGATGTGCTGTTATATACACCTTTCAATGTCACGACTCCAGACTACACACCCATCATCGACTGCTTCAACATGTTAACAGACTGGCTCTTAAACAATAACCTGAGAATAAACTTTAGGAAAACAGAGGTTCTAACCATCACGAGAAACAAAAGTTTCACGCCCCCCCGCAACCCTGAAGGTCAGAGACACCAACCTACCAATAAAGCCTACCATACGCTACCTCAGCATTACACTAGATCAACGATTAACATTCAAAGACCATATAAGCCGCACAGTGAAGTCCATCTATTATAAAATCAAGACTCTTCGACACCTTAAACCCATGCTGGACCCCGACAACTTCCGAACTATATTCCAAGCAATAGTCACTCCCCACTTTGACTATGCAAACATTATACTACACGGCCTCCCCAAGAACACATTGAACCCACTCCAATTAGCGATGAACGCTGCTGCCCGTATCCTAAGTGGGATTCCTGCGAGCGATCACATATCCCCCATATTAAGAGAGCTACACTGGCTCCCAGTAAGCAGTAGGATAACTTACAAAGCCCTTCTTATGTCATTCTAAGCCTTAAATAACATACCACCCTCATCAATCTCAGCTCTTCTTTCCCACATTCCCAGTAACAGACCTAAGCGAGCACTTGCTGACAATATGCTAATCATCCCAAAAATAACCACAAAATGGGCACAATTAACAAACAAACGTGCCTTCGTGTCCTATGCCCCCAGGGCCTGGAACAATCTGCCACCCCATATCAGAGCAATCAAAGACCTCATGCAGTTTAGAAAAGCCATCAAACACCACCTGTTCCTCATACACTATTCTCAACACAACTACCCCACCACACCTCCCTCCTCTCCACCTAACATCTCAACTTGAACCTCACAATCCACAAGGGGCAACTGTCAGGTTACGCAAAACAGCCTCAGACAGATTACACCCTGCTGTCCTACACTTGCTCTCAGCAATTGTATAACCCTAGAAACAATGGAAAGATTAACGTGGTAACTTGTAATTTGTACATAGTTTTATATGCAAACTGTTCATATGTATATTGTACATAGTTTCCCTCAGTTCACTCCAAGTTGTTTTCCCTGTTCTATGTAAACTCTGATTGCCTTCGCTGTCATTGAGCCACTTTGTTATTTGTAAACCGCACTGATGGAAAAGAGCGCGGTATAAAAGAAATGTTAAATAAATAAATAAAATAAATAAACTGTCTGGAGTAAATAAGTAATACAATAAGCTGGAAGCCAAAGTTAAAAATCCAGAAAGTAGGATTTCTAAATTAAACAAGTCTGAAAAGAAGTTATCATAAAAGGAACTGGAGAAGGACCCTGAGGTTTATTAATTTTCCTGAAACGACTGCATTATCTCCTATATCCATATTCCATTGATATAAAATTTGAGTTTTGCTGATACACTTTGAATTCCTTCCACCTATTTTAAGTACTCCGTGGGTTAGGATTTTCACAGTTTTTAGGATGGGAAAGCAATAGTTTTGACATGTCGGCATTATTAGAAAATCTGAAATAGAATTAGTGACTTTGGCTACTTTGATAGTCAACTTATTTATTTATTTTTATTTTATTTAGCAGCTCTTTTATACTGCTGTATCTACAGGTCACAGGAGTTGATATGGAACAGATTAACAAGCATAACCTTACATAGAACATAGGTAACAATATAACAATTAACAGTTAGAACAATACTGAAACTCAGCTGTACTCCTGGTTATGGGAGAGCATTCAAAACATTAATGAGCAAACCAAGGACAGGATTTGCTTAGTGGTTAACCGACAATGTGATGTGATAAGGTGAGATGCTAGTGTTTATACAAGTGGGAGGAAGGGGGGCTGAGGTTGTTTAGGTGGGTGAACAGGGTGTGTAGTTAGGTGTCTGTTCCAAAGTGTTCTAAGAACAGGTGGGTCATCAGCTTACACCTAAATTTACCAATGTCTGATAAGATGCTGATCTCTGATGGAAGGGAGTTCCAAGTCGTGGGGGTATAGAAGGAGAAAGCTCTGCTGGAGGTGGCATTGTTAGTGCGGGAGAAAGAGGGCTGTGGTTGACTGATCTTCTTGCTCTATTGTCGAGGGGCTTAGTTATAAGAGTCTGGAGGACAGTCACTAAGAGGTCATGGAGGATCTTGAAGGTGGCGAGGGAGACCTTGTACTTCACTCGCTTGTAGATGGGGAGCCAGTGTAGCTGTTTTAGTAGTGGGGTGATGTACTTTTGTCGAGATGATCCTGTGATGATTCTAGCAGCTGTATTTTGTGCTAGCTGTAGAGGGAGTAGAGAGGTTTTTGGTATACCCTGATAGATGATGTCCGAATAGTCCAGTATGGGAGTGATGAGGGACTAACATACTTTTCTGAAATCAGATTGGTCTAGTAGAGGCCGAAGGTTCTGAACTGCTTTCATTCTGAGGTATGCAGAGCTGGTCATTTGTTTGATATGGGCTTGAAAGTTAAGATTTTGGTCCAGTGTAATGCCAAGGTATTTTACTCGGTTCTTGACATGTGGTATTAAATGGGCTAAGCTGATTGTGGGTGGTGGGGAGAATGTGGGGATCTTAGTTATGTGGAGGACCTATGTTTTCTTAGGATTGATGTGTAAGTTGTGGCTGCTTAGCCAGCTGATGACTGTCTTCAGGCAATGTCCTATTACAGAGAAGTCTGGGTCGATAATGGAGAATGGAGCATAGATTAAAATTTCATCAGCGTACAGATGGTAGAAGACGTTGTGACTCTCGATGATGTTACATAGCTGTTGGATGAGGATGTTGAACATCAGGGATGACAGGGCGGATCCCTGTGGTAGGCCTTGGTGAAGTCTGAAAGGGGAGGAAGATTCTGATGCTACTTTGACTTGCTGATATCTGTCTTCCAGGTAAGAGTGGATCCATTGAAGAACAGTATCTCTTAGGCCAATGGAATGCAGACCTTTAATGAGTTGTTCATGTATAACAGAGTCAAAGGCGGCTCAGATGTCCAGAAAAACAAGCATAAATCCTTGTGTGATTTTTTTCGGTACCTCTTATTAAGGTGTCCAGAAGGGAGGTTAGCAAGGTCTCTGTGCTGTGAAAGGGTTGAAGCCATGTTGGTGGTGATCAAAGGGAGCATAGGTGTTGATGTAGTCTTGGAATTGTATTTGCACCATCTTTTTGATGATTTTGGCTAGGGCTGGGATTCTTGAGATTGGTCTGTATGAGGATGGGGTTGAATGGTCAGCTGTCGGGATCTTTAGTAGAGGCCTAATGGAGGCTTACTTGAGATTCTTTGGCATGTAGCCCAGAGCTAGTGAGGCTTGAACCATGGGTAGGATGGTTGGGATGAGGTCATGCTTTGAGTTTTTAAACCAGGAGAAAGGACAGGGCTCTAGAAGGGAGTTTGTGCTGTTAAGATTTGCAATGATGTTTTCAAGTTGCTGAGCAGATGGAGGACTGAAACTTGCTTATTTAGGGTGCTGGCAGTGTCACCATACTGGGGGGCAGTGCTGTTGATTGGTGATTGCTTGGACTGTAAAAACTGTGCCATCTTTAAAAGGCAGCCGCCGCCGGCGGGAAACCCCTCTGCCGCATCCATCTTGCTGCTCCCCGAGCGGGGTCGAGCTCAGCAGCCCTCCAGCCCAATCGGGGCTGTGGGAGGAGAATCTTCATCTTTAAAAGACAGCCGCCGCCGGCAGGCCCGCGCCTGTCGGGCCCGCGCCTGAGGGCCTCGCCAGAGGTCCCTTTGGCGTGGCCCTTAGGCGGGGACCGCAACAGAGAATCCATAGGCCTGAAGACATTGCTAAGTAGCAATTAACATCCAATCCTCCAGGTCTTGCCCTCCTCCATCGGGAACTATCAGCTGCCTCTACTCCAATTGAATGAATGAACCGAACACAAGACTCACAAAGAAGAAATGCAGACCATCGATATTATACATGCCCGAACATAACATCAGTCTGAAGAAAAGAAAATAATTAGATCAGTCCTTACCACCCATTATAATGGTACCAGTGGGACAGGAGTGACTGGTGCTTGCTCCTACTCTCAAGAACACTCTTTGGCCTTACAACACAAGCCACCAACCTAAGCTCTAATCGCCAGACGATCTAGTCCCCAGCAGCAGGAGTAGCTGTAGCCATCCCAGCTGCCTTCTCTGCTTAATCGGGGCAGTCACGTGCAGCATTCAAACCAACGCGCCCTTGGGATCAGCACGAAAGCCACAACTCTGGTCCTCCTGCAAGTTTTCTTGTACTCTCTCATATACTGATCTAAGCATTTTGCTTCTGAACGATCAAGGTACTCTTAATAATGTAATACCATTCATGTTTTCCTCTAGGATTAATGTGATCAGCATCCCTGTTACCTAATAGCCTGTATTTTACAATAACTCTGTAACATTATAACAGTTTCTCACTCAGTATCTCTCACTCATTCTCTCACTTGTGTACTGCAAGCTACAATTCTGCCACTTTGTAGCCTACAATTCTAAGTAAATCTTTAATGTAGTTCATTACATCATTCTCAGCAGCTCTGTAGCTTTGCAACTACTCTATTGTTGTTTGTTACGTCATTCTCAGTCACTCTGTAACTTTGCAATTACTCTATATTGCCACAACTCCCCAGCCCGCAAAACCTATCTCAGTCACTCACATCCCACCATGGCCTACGCATCACTTAATCTTACCATACTCTTCCTCCTGGCAAACGCCATACAAATCTCCATTGCCCTAGTAGACAGACACTGTCATATCCCCACCATCCACCATCTGGGCAAAAGAAACCAGGAAAACCCCTTTCACTCAGTCACACAGTCACCACATCAGCCACGTCGTTCTCACCTCTTGTATGTAGACCTTATTCAATCTAAATACAGCAAGGCAACCCAACAGCAAGTCCTCAAATGTGCACTCATAAATTCCCGCTCTGTTCGCAAGAAATGGACTGTCATCACTGATCTTATAGCTGTGCACAACCTAGACCTCCTCATGGTGACAGAATCCTGGCTGTCTGATTCAGATGCTGCTCTAATAAATCAACTCATCCCACCTAATTTCTCCATTTACACTTGCCATAGACCCAACCGCAAAGGCGGAGGGGTCTTTATCCTAGCCAAAACAGACCTTAAATTTCAACTATGCTCCTCCAAGAGCACTACACATGCCGACATTGTCTCCATAGCAAATAAATTCATCACCATAAACCTCATTTATAGAGCCCCCTCCTCACCTCCAGATGACATCTCCACCTACATTGACATAGCCTGCAACTCAGCCAATCCACGCAATCCCAACTGGCTACTCGGTGATTTTAACCTACCATCCCTGCAACTTGACCAAGCAACAGCCTTCCTGGATGCAATGCAAGATTTGCAATTCAAACAATTGGTGACAGCCCCAACTCACCAAAAAGGAAACCTATTAGACCTAATTTTTGCCCCTAGCACTTCAGTTAGTCACATATCAGACTTCAACATTTCAATCAGTCCTGTCCCCTGGTCCGACCATAACCTGATTACTTTCCAAATACCATCACATCATGTTCCGGCACCACAGAGTGAGGCAACTAGACCCTCAGCCACACCACGCTCCAGACCTCTTGTTATAGAAGAGTTCTCCAAAAAAGTCCTCCCAACCCTACATCAGAAACCTACCAACCTTGAAGAAGCAATCTCCATCTGGAACAACACATTGAAGGAATTCGCCCATCCAACATCCTCCATTAGCTCAGAAACCCACAACAGATGTAAAAGGAGAAGACAGCATGCTCCATGGTTCTCAGCAGAACTCCGTGCCTCCCTCATCGAACTCAGGAAGCATGAGAGGAAGTGGAGATGCTCCCAATCCCAGTCCCACAAATCAACCTACCTCGGACTCCTGAAGTCTCACCGCGAGAAGATCTATCTCAGAATGAGGGAATACCACACCCAGCTCCTTCAACGCTCAATCAATAAACCGAGAGACCTATTCAACCTAGCGAAATCCCTAATAAAGGAACCCTCCCCCATCCAACTGGCCCCAATTCCCCCCGTCATATGCCGACTTCCTCCAATCCAAATCACTAACAGCAAGTAATCAGCCAACATTAATAGCGTCCCCCCTTTACCAAACTCCTACCTCACAAACATCACTCACACATTTTACCCCTCCCGATGAGAAGAGTCTCCAAGACCTCATTGCCAGCATCAACACCTCAACAGCTCCAAACGACCCCTGTCCAGCACACTGGATCCGGACCCTCCGAGTTGAACTCAGCCCAATTCTACTAAACATCATCTGTCTCTCCTTTGCTACCGGCTCATTCTCCTCTTTACTCAAATGAACCTCAATAAGACCCCTCCTAAAGAATAGCAGACTTGACCCATCAAAGACAGAATCCTACTGTCCTATTGCGAGCATTCCTCTACTCGCTAAAATAATCGAGAAAGTCGTCTACAGACAAATACAACAACATATAGACATAGCAGCCCCCCTCGACCCCTGCCAACACGGCTTTAGAGAATCACATGGAATAGAAACACTGCTCACCACCCTCACCAACACTCTCAATAGAAGAATTGACAATGCTGAAAATGGTTTCGCCCTCATCTTTCTTGATATCTCAGCAGCCTTCGATTCCGTTAATCACAACCAGCTACTTACCCGCCTCCTGGAAAAAGGCATCCACGGCCTTGCCTGGGAGTGGTGTAAATCCTATCTATCGGATCGTTGGCAACAAGTCCGTGTTGGTTCTGAAACTTCGACACCATTCCACCAGCAACAAGGTGTCCCGCAAGGTTCCTCCTTATCGGCGCTGATGTTCAATATCTATATGCAGCTGATATGCAACATCATCCGATCCTTCAATATTTCTGCCCTAATCTACGCAGATGATGTTCTGCTATTCACCCTGTTCAAAGTCAGACAACCGGAATTCACCAACCTTGTTAACTGCTTCAACGCAATTACAGATTGGCTAACTACCCAAAACCTCCACATCAACTTCAAGAAAACGGAGGTACTTTTCATGTCAAGGAACAAAAACTTCTCTCCCCCCTCCAGCCTAAGAGTAAGAGATGCGGAGCTTCCAAGCTGCAATGCCATACACTACCTCGGCATTACTCTTGACCAGCACCTGGATTTCAAGAAGCATATAAAAAACATCACCAGGTCCATCTACAACAAAATCAGGACACTGAGACATCTCAAACCTAAGCTACCTGCTGACGACTTCCGAACCATCTTCCAGGCCCTCATACTACCACATTTAGATTATGCAAATCTAATCTTGTACGGCCTACCAAAGAATACTCTCAGTCCTCTCCAACAAGCCATGAATTCCGCTGCACGTGTCCTCTGTGGTCTAGCCAGATCAGACCACATCACACCAATACTCAAGGATCTCCATTGGTTACCGATATACTCCAGGCTAACATACAAGATTCTGCTAATAACATTCAAGATTATCAACAACATCGCCCCCAATTCTCTCAAGGAACTTATCACACCTACTCCAAAAACTAGAACCAGAAGGACAACAACAGACAACACTTTGACTATTCCCAAAGACTCCATAAAATGCTCCCAAACAACCAGGAGAAGAACCTTTGCCTAATATGCACCAAAATGTTGGAACGACCTCCCCCCAGAAATCAGAGCGATCCGCGACCTTCTACAATTCCGGAAAGCGATAAAACATCACCTCTTTCTGCTCCACTTTGCCCAAGCCGCCACCCCGACTCTAAGAAACCATCCCCCTTCCCCTACTAAAGACTCCTACACAACATAACGCTCAAGCCCCAAGCACTCACTTGTCAGTCCTGATGCTACCTACATCCTTTCAGATCAAGTATCAACTATTATGCCATATCTTTATGTACATAGTTTCATGTATTCCTCAACCATCCTGATACATGTCAATATGTAAATAGTTTCCCATGTTCTCCAAGTTTTATTCCTTGTTATAATGTAAATTCAATCAGTCTTCTCTGATCTGAAAAATCTTTGTTAAATGTAAACCGCACTGATAACAAATAGTGCGGTATATAAGAATTGTTAAACAAATAAATAAAAAATAAATAAATAAATGTCCTCATGGGTAATGTGGCCTTGGTGATGGAATCAGATACTGATGAACATAAGATATGCCTTACTGGTTCAGACCAAGGGTCCATCAAGCCCAGTATCCTGTTTCTAGCAGTGACCAATCCAGGTCACAAGTACCTGTCAGATTTCTAAAAGATATACAGATTCCATGCTGCTTATTCCAGAGGTAAGCAGTGGATTTCCCGGGTTCACTTTAATAATGATTTATGGACTTTTCCTCCAGGAACTCATCCAAACCTCTTTTAAACCCAGCTACACTAACAGCTTTTACTATATCCTTCTGTTACCTTCTTCTAATTGTTATCCAGAGGGAAATTAAGTGAAGGCAAAGACTTTCTTTCTTATCTTCAGGGCTTGTGTCAGATAAGGAGATGAGGGAGGGGAGTTGAATTCTTCAACTTTAAAACCCTGTCTCTAAGATGTGAATGTGCATACAAATGGTGGATAGCTGAGTGAGTGAGTGGGTAAGCATAACCAGTTCGCTCCTTACAAGCCTGTAGTTCACTATGGCGTTCCCACCCTGTTCATGATTTGTGATCGGAGCGGGGCTGGGTCCAGCAGGCTGCTGAGCGCATGTGTGGGATTCAGAGCTGGGATAGATGGTAGGCAGTTTGATGGCAATGCCGACGCCACTTCTTTCAGGCTCCCTGAGGGTTATAACCCTTGTACTCAGAGTGAGTGTTTGCTCTGTGAAAGATCATTGTTCATTTAATGTCTCTAGTACATACAATGGTAAATGACATGGCATGAGGACTCCCCCTATAAATTGGATAGCTTGACATTTAAAGAAGTAAATGGTTCACCATGGTGAGAATGAGTGGGATGGGGGAATGCCTGGAGCAGAGTGAAGGAGTGAGTGGGTTTACGGTAGAAAGTGTGTGTGTGGGGGGGAATTGACAAGTTGAGTGACCTTGATAGGCAATAGTGGACCTGGGCTGTTGGGGTGTGAGGGAAAGGGGGGGAGGGATGGGGGGGAGGGAGAGGGGGGGAGGGGAGGGAAGGGGAGGCAGGAAGCAAATTAGTATTTGTATGAGTTTGATTGGTGGAATATAACAGTTACTGGTAGTATTTTTAGGTTGATATGATCTGGGGTGCCGAGGCTGGGTGACACCCCAATACAACTAGGGTGGTACAAGTTTGTAAACATAACCGCTTTTACGGGTATGTATGGGTGATACCACCATTCGGTGTATATCTTGGAATGTATGTGGGTTGGGAATCCCTATTAAATGTTACAAGGTGTTGAAGCAACTGAGAGACCTCAAGGCAGATGTGGTATTTTTGCAGGAAGCACACATGGACGCCACAGAACATGCCAAATTGCAACACTGGTGGGTGGGACAATCTTTCATGGCTGCAGCTTTCTCTCGGAAAGCAGGTGTAACACATTTTAATACGTAAAGGTCTTGATTTCACCCTGGAAAAACAGGTGGTAGACTCACAAGGCCGATATATAATCATGGCGGGGAAGATGTTGAAAACCCACTACACCTTTTGTAATATCTATGGCCCAAACAATCCCAATCACTCTTTTTTTTGTGGCCTTGGGCAAGTTGCTAGATAGCTTTCCCCACCACTCTTTCATACTAGGGGGAGATTTTAACTGTGTTCTGGATCCAGCCACGGATAAGGCCCCACCAGGTGCTCCAAGATTCTAGGCGGGGAACTGAACATCTTTGTGAAGTCTTGGATCTTGTGGATGTGTGGCATATTTTGCACCTATCACAGGCCCATGGCACTTTATCTTGTCTTGATTATTGGCTTCTCCCCTCGGTTCTCTAGACGAGTGCACCAAGTGGGTATTAAGGCTATGATGATCTCTGATCATGCACCAGTATGGGTGGATTTAGGGCAACCAAGAGTGAGTAATGGCAGCCAATGGTGGCGTTTTCCTGCCCATTTGCAAAATGATCCTACTTTTCTATGATTTCTCTAAGACAAGTGGGACGAGTTTGCCACCACTAATGCAACCCATTAGGACAATCCTGTCCTATTTTGGGAAACAGCTAAAGTGGTTCTTCATGGAGAAATCATGAGTTTTGAATAAAGTCGACATAAATAGATCGATTCTCAGATCCTGTGGCTGACTCAACAGATAGGGAACATGCAATGTCTTCTGGAGTGTCATTATAGCCCTTCCCAGCAAGGGGAACTGGTGACCCTCCAGATCAAACTGAATACCCTCTTGCATAGGAGGGCCTATAAGTCCATGATTTATTATTGCTATAAACCCAATCAGTTTGGTAATCAGGTGGGTTGGCTTATGTCATCTCTGATTAAATGTAGCCAGGGTCCTAGTAGAGTAACAGCACTCTCAGATGGAAACACAGTGGTGACGGAAGACAACTGCATACTGGCACTATTCTGAAACTTTTACCAGGCATTGTATGCTCCGGGGGACGGGCCACGGCTGGGGGAAACCACATGCCTGGATGGGATGGAACTACTTATCCTGATAGCAGATTAAACTGCCCTCCTAAATAGGCCCATCTTAGTAGAAGAGTGGAATACGCGATAGCACAATCTAAGGCGTATAAAGTATCTGGCCAAGATGGCTTCAGTAACGAATGGTACAAACTGATGAAGGATTGCCTCACAATCCCACTCCAGTGTTTATTCTCTCAGCTGATCGACCTGCAGGCCTTTCCCTCCAGACCAATATTGCGCACACAGTGGTGCTTCCAAAGCCAGGACAGGATCCCTTGCTCACGGCATCATACAGACCCATTTCGCTCCTCAATTGTGACAATAAGCTACTAGCCAAAATATTGGCTAATTGTCCGGCCCATATCATGTCCGCTCTAATCCAGGAAAGTCAGGTTGGCTTTGTCCGGGACAAGCACCCAGTGTTAAATCTATGCTGTTTGATTACCTCCTTGGTAGCGAGGGAAGTAGACCACCAAAACTCCTTATTCATTAGTTTTGATGCTGTAAAAGCATTTGACCTTGTCGACTGGAGATTTCTGTTCAGAATTCTTGAACGTTTTGGATTCAATGGACTCTTCCTACAGGCCTTGAAATTTCTCTACAGTTCACCCAGAGCTGCTGTGGTGGCCAATGGGCAGACTTCTGAGGAATTTTCCTTTGGAGCGTGGTACTGTCAAGGCTGCCCTCTGTCGCCTTTGTTGTTCCTTCTGTTCTTGGAGCCTTTACTGCGGAAGGTACAGGGCAACCCGTAGATCAAAGGGGTTAAAGTAGGTCGTCTACAGTTTAAAATTGCAGCATATGCAGATGACATTTTGATGCACCTACACAAACCTCAGACGTCCCTGTGTGCCTTTTTAGAAGTCTTTAGAGACTTTGGAGCGTGCTCTGGTCTTAAGCTTAATATGGATAAGTCTGAGGCTATGCCCCTCGATCAGGGTCTATCATAGCACTGGCTGGGCCCTGTCCAAAGTATGAAAGTCCTAAGTGGTTTGCAATATTAAAAACAAAGCAAAATAAAATATTTAAAAGTCATAATCAAAATAAAATCCATAACTCGTATTCTAATCATTCCGCTCCCTGAATGTTTGAAAAAACCCCAGGTCTTTAGATTTGCTTTAAAACACTCAAATGATGGTTCCTTTTGCAAATAGCTTGGAAGGGCATTCAATAATGATTTTTGGGATAGCACAAATTTAGACATGCTAAATTGGAGTCTACATACCTAGGCTTATGGGATGCTATACAGAGAGAGGCACTGGACTCTGTTTCAGCTTTGATCATTTATGCCAGACAAACACCCTTAGAACACTTCGGAGAGGCCCTGTACCCTTCCAGAAGGCAGGCTGGCTTGCCATATATTGCAAGAGCCTGATACCTTTGGCCAATGGAGGGGAGGCTCTTATGCAAATGTCTGGTACCCAAGGATATTTTGGATCTGCTAATTTGAATCCGTGAGCCCTGATGAGGACCAATCGTCTGAGGAAATATACACCAGATTTCAATTAATAATGGGCCAAGAAGAATAAAACAAAACTACAAATGAAAGACTGGGTTTTATGCTTCCTAGAAGAACAGCTGAACACTCTGTTCTGCAAGGATGCCCGCCTGTTACCTGACTTAACTTTCTCTGTTCTGTCAGTAAAGTCCTTTCTCTTTCATGGGCTGACTTGCTGGGAATCTCCTAGCTGGAATTGCAATATCTTATTCTCCACATGCAGTCCTGAAAATTGGTCTGCATCACTGAAGAAACAGCGAGGACCTCCTGCTTCTGACAGCTCTCGAGAGACTCCAGATGAGAGATATGTGAGGCTGCTTTTATTCCATTCTCCAAAGGGGATAGTTAGCTAAAATGCAGATTTGCCTTATATAGCAAGAGGAAATTAGAGACAGTGGTAATTATCTTTACTGCCTACATAGGGAAACCTCTTATAATCAATTATTTGTTAACTCGTAGTTTAATGTACTTTATTCATTGTACATGCTAATGTTACAAGTTAATTTAATCCATAATAAAATTTATTTTAGAACCAAAAGATGAATTCTGCTATTTTGCCTAGCTATGGATAGGATACTCAGAGTGCTAATTTGAGGAGATATTGCTAGTCCTTGTGACACCCCAGTGTCCTTACAGTGCCAAAAAGGCCAAATGATGTGTAAGCTCATAAAAATAAGGAACCGATAGAAGTAAATTTTGTGATAGCTGCAAAACTGCTATGGTTAAATAAAGGAAATTAAAAAAAAGAAGTACATTTTGAGATGAGTGGAGCAGTTACATTGGAATGTAGGGCACAAGGAAGACAGCCAAATAGAGTGGAACATTATAATGGAATGCTCGATGGGTCAGAATCAAATGTTTGAGTTTAATATGAATTTATACCAGAAGTCAATGTTGGGAGGCTAATAAAGCTGATACGTGGTGAAAACGTTTCATACCCACTAGCAAACTAAGAGCCATGTTTACTAAAAAAGTGTGCCGGTAGGACGTGGTCGGGCCGCGGAGGTTGCATCAACTTCAGGATGTGTGAATGCATACCTGTACTGTTGGATCGTTGCTAACGTGCTGCACGATGGTAACCTGGAATGTGGGCGAACCTAATGCCACCATTGAAGTGGTATTAGGTGCACCCATGTTAACAGCAACAGTCATGGTTAGCATGTGCCCATCATGCCCACTGCAAGCCAGGATGTGCCAACAACACCCACGTTCTGTCTCCAACCTGCCCTTTCTCCACCCATTCACACACTAACTTGCTAGCAAGGGATTATTAGCATGGGCCCTGTGTAAACTTAGCGTGGTGTGCTTAGTGTACACTGGACCCCGCGTTAGTGGTTAGCACAATTTAGTAAACCTGTGAGAGGCGTCAGAACTCTGTGTTCTGTGGGAGAGTCAAGCTCTGCCCCTTGGCCAGCTGAACTCCATGCGGCTATGACCTCTGACCTTCCCCTACTTCTTCCTGCAGGAGATTGGGTCCCCACAGGCTGACATATGGGAAGCTCCGATTGCAGCAGCAAAGTTTTGGTGGGGCCAGGGACCCTATGGCCCACCCCCATTCTGATGCCTATGAAACCTGCCCGTACTACTACTAGTGGTGTTCTGCACAAGTTATAGTCTCCTGGTAGCCATCATTGTAAAGAAAAATGACCAGGTACGAGAGCATGAAGGCACATACCAGCATCTTCAAATCAGACATGCTTAGTCAGTACCTCACACTGCGAATCAATCATAAGACAAAAAAGGAGGTCTTTACTACCCTTGCAATTTGATGATTTGATGTGTACCCATGTATTCTATAAAGTATGCGGGGGGGGGGGGGGGCAATATTCAACAGTGACTGATAGGCAAAATAAAGTGTCCAGCTACTGCCACATTAATTTAAACCAGATATTCAGCAGTGATACATATCCAATTTTGCCACAGAATATCCTGGCTGACCAGCCACCACTACTGCTATAATAATTCAGGTGTTCTAACTTTAACCACTGAAGCTATACCAGGTACCTCATGGCTGATCTCTGAAACTAAGCAGGATCCAGCCTGACTAGTATTTGGATGGGAGACCACAATGGAATACCAAGGCAAAGGCCTGTCAATCTACTTTCAGTTATAGTTTGCCAAGAAAACTGAGGTGCTGGGTCACCAGGAATCAGCATTGACTCAATGGCTTGCATTGCATGAATCTTTTAAATACAGACTATGTGTGGTTCACCTAAGTATGCGTGATCTTTTGATCTATTTCGTATCCTGGAGATGAATGCATGGCTGCATGGATAATGTTTTGGTTTCCTGGACCATGGAATGATTTTCCAAGGGCTGCAGAGCACAGATGGTGGCCATCTGTCCAAGAAAGGCCAAAGTGTCTTCCTCAACAGACTTGCCAACCTACTGAAGAGAGCTTTAAACTAGATTCATCGGGGATGGATGAAGAAAGCCCCCAAGTTAGTGAAAGGCCTCAGGTAAGTGAAAATTAAATACCGCTGTAGAAATGGGTAAAAGGGGCAACATCTGGGAAGCAATGTGCATAAATGCCCGTAGTATGGGAAATAAGATCCCAGATGTTGAGGCTTTAATGGAAGAAGTTGACATGGATTTAGTGGTGGTTATGGAGAGATGGTTCATGGACAACTATGACTAGGATGTAATTATACCGGGCTATACTTTACTCAGGAAGGACAGGGTAGGAAGAAGGGGAGGAGTGGCACTATATGTAAATAATAATATTAAAGCTTGCCACCACCCGCTCCCTAACCTTGAGGGTTTAAGGAGGGGTGGGCCTTGAGATTAAGGTTGTAGTTGTGTAGGTCGAATGATAAGGCAGGCAAAAGAATATTTCTTTTTATAAGGATTTATTTCTCCCGCTTCACAAGGATAGGACAAGCGTAAAGGATAATGTATTTTAGCCAAAAAACAGGAATAATGAAAATAAGGCTCTTTAAAGGCTGTGCTCAAAAGTGTTCATTAATGCTGGAGTTCACATTCCCTCATGTGAACTCTACTTGGCAATCAAAAACAAGGAAAACAATAATGTCCATGTGCTATAACCAAACAATGCTTCAGCTTATTCTTAACTTCAGGTAAGCTCTTCAGCCGGGCACTTAAATAGCAAACATTTCAGGTTATCACAGAAAAAGGACCATTCAAGCTTTGCTTTGCTATTCCTTGTCAATCAGACAAGTTGAGCAGTCCATTGGTTGATTTAACTCAATCATTGGCAAGGGAAGAACCAATGGCACATCTGCTTCTGGGCTCTGCACTGACTGCACTACTTTCTGCTCAGGAATGGTTCATTTGTTTAAGAATTCTTTGAACTCTTGTAGGAGTGCTTCAGCCTGCTTTCTATAAGGGCTGGGCTGAGAATTAGCTCCTTCCTCGGGTGAGTAATTGTTTATGGGTTTTGCTTTAGGCAAACAAACAATGTCGTCTCTGTTACAACGCTCATTCACTACACTGGAGTTACCCCTCCCCCACTTGTCTCTGTGAGCCAGTGTTGGGTTATCCAGTTCATTTGCATGTTGAGTATTTCTAAACAGCACTTCAAACTTAGGACCTCCTAAATCCTCCCGGCATATATCTCTACCATATAAATCAGCTGTGTCCTTGTAGCTAGCCTGCTTGCTAACTCTTTCAGCAGTTTGGTGAAGAAAGCTGGGTATATCTAAATGAGTTTCAGGTTGCAGCCAACTGCCTTCATAAAACCTGGGCTTGCCCTGGGTTTTAAAATTAACATTCACACAGTCTGGCTTCTCATAAAAGCTGTTATCAGAATTAAAGACAGGCTGTACCTTATATTGAGGAATGTCTGAAAGTTCTTTAGCAGTCTGCCTTTCTTTCCACGGGTCAGCTCTGTGCTCCAAAAGCATAGGCTTTATGCCTGGGTCTCTCAGTGCCTCGCCCCTCTCTTGTTCCCCAAAGGCTTTTCCAGGCACTGAGTCTCCCTGGTACCTGCTTCTTGGCTTAGAAGGCGTTCTCCTAGGATTTCAGCTGGGGAGCGTTCCTCCTTCAAAGTCAAAGGTTCTGGCATCCAAGGCTAGTTCCTGCCTTCCAGGTTGCTTCCTTTGTCCTTGCTTTGCTCCGTCTCTAAAGCACACTTCTGCTGGCTTTGTCCAGTGTTCTGCTTTCTCTCTCCAGCGTTCAGCTTCCTCTTTCTGTTCCTTCTCTTTCTCCTTCTCCTTTCCCCTTCCGTTCCGTTTCTGTCTTCTGTCTTCCTTCTCTTTGTTTAACAAGGTGCCTCTGCTCTGGGGAACCCGCCTCCTGCTAGGGTGTGCCCAATTAGCAACTCTGCTTCTCCCCTCCCCCGAGGTGAGCTGTGTTAGCTGATTAGCCATGTGCATCTTGTGCTGAGAAGGGAAAATCTTGCCTTTACCTGCAGTACCCGAACCTTCCAGCGGGTCACTATCTGTTTCCATGGCTTCTGGCAATGCTAGCGCGTCACAGATCCCCCCTCTTAAGATATCACGGGCTGGTTTAGGAGAATCCGGACAGCACGTGATACGGCTTAACGCATCCGCGTTCTGGTGGAGTTTTCCCGCTCGGTGTTCTACTTGGAACTCGAAGGCTTGTAGCGCCATAAACCACCTCGTAAGCCTGGAATTATGGTTGTGCATCTGGTTTAACCACTTTAAAGGTGCGTGGTCCGTGATTAAGATGAATTTTCTCCCCACTAAATAAAACCGCAGCGCATCAATAGCCCACTTGATGGCCAGGCACTCGTGCTCGATTGTGGAGTAATTCCGCTCCGCCGGTGTGAGTTTCCTACTCAGGAATAAGACCGGGTGTTCTACACCTTCATGTCGCTGCGATAAGACAGCGCCGAGACCCGTATCAGAGGCGTCTGTCTGCACTATGAAAGTCTTGGAGAAATCCACCCCCTTTAACACCGGTGCTTCACAAAGCTGTTTCTTTAAGAGGTCAAACACCCATTCAGCTTCCGTACTCCAATTAAGCTTATTGGGTGCATTTTTCCTCAGCATATCTGTTAGTGAGGCTGTTTTTTCTGAAAAATGTGGGATGAACCTTCGATAATACCCCACTAGACCCAAAAAGCTGCGTAACTGTTTCTTGTTGGCAGGTTTTGGGAACGCCTGCACACTAGCAATTTTACTAAGCAGTGGTTTTACCATTCCCCGGCCCACCACGTGACCCAAGTATTTCACCTCTTGTCCCCCAAAGAGGCATTTAGCTGGATTCAAGGTGAGGCCTGCATTTCGGATTGACAATAATACGGCTTCAATTCTTTGGACGTGCTGAGTCCAGGTCTTGCTGTGAATCACAACATCGTCCATGTAGGCGACTGTGTACGCGTGATGAGGCCGTAGGACCATATCCATAAGCCGTTGACAAGTAGCCGCGGCCCCATGTAGGCCAAAGGGCATCCTCCTGAATTGGTAGAGGCCTATAGGGGTGCTGAAAGCGGTTTTTGGCCTAGCCTCTCTAGTAAGGGGAACTTGCCAATACCCCTTGGACATATCGAGGGTTGTGAGGTATTTGGCTTGCCCTAGGCGGTCGAGCAACTCCTCAATTCTAGGCATTGGATACGAGTCGAATCAGGATATCGCATTCACTTTTCGAAAGTCGATACAAAAGCGAATCGACCCATCCGGTTTCGGAACCATCACAATAGGGCTGTTCCAAGGGCTCCGGGACTCCTCGATAACACCCATGGCTAGCATTTCTCTTACCTGCCGGACTACTTCATTCTTCTTGGCCTCCGGGAGTCGGTAAGGACGCTGCCTAACCACTTCGCCTGGTGTTGTTACTATTTTGTGGGCTATTAACCTGGTTTCCCCCGGCACCGGAGTGAGGACATCTTTGTACCGGGATAGCACTTGTCTCAACTCTTGCTTTTGGGCCCATGAAAGCCCCTCATCCAATCGGGGTTCCGGATTCTGCTTACAGTCTGTCAGCTGGGGTCCGAGGTCCTCTTCTTCCAAGTCCTCCCTCTCTACTGAAGCTGCCAAGCCTTGCAGGCTGTTAGTCCCTGTCGATCCGAAGCCTTGCGTACCCCGCATTGTCGTGGATAGAGCTGGCACCTCTTCCAACGGGGGAATCCTGACGCGCTCACAGATTAGTTGTGCTACGCGGTCGCCGGTCTTCACCTTGAAATCAGTTTTCCCAAAGTTGAAGATAAGCACCTTTATGGAACCCCGGTAATCCGGGTCTATCACGCCCGCCCCGATGTCTAAAAAGTGTTTTAGTGCCAAGCCTGACTGGGGAGCTAGTCGGCCATAACACCTGGCAGGTAGCTCTATCTGCAGGGCAGTATCCACGAGCGCCTTTCCGCCGGCGGGAACGATAATATCTTCCACACTGCTGAGGTCCAGTCCTGCGTCATTAGGCGTGGCTCTCTTGGGGGCCTGAGCACTAGGGGTCATTTTACAGAACTTCAAGACAAACTTGGGCTTTTCGGCATTACTATCCCTTGGAGTTTCTTTCCCTTGGTTATTTTTACTGACATGAGCCACCAGGGGTCGAAGCACTGATTTCACCTTTTGAGTGGCCAGAGCTTGCACTTCCTCAGGGCCTTCTTCTACGTGGGAATTCTCTCTTTCCTGTAACCCTTGCACAAGACCCTGCTGAAACTGGGGCCAATCCTGGCCTAAAATCATCAAATGTGGGAGGTGTGGGACAACTGCTAGCGGGATAGTTTTCTGGGCACCTAAGCCTGCTATGTGCAGATTATACACAGGGTAGGAAGATGTTCCTCCATGAACACACCTGATCTTTACTGCATCTACAGGAGGGATTACTTCTGGGGCCTGCCGGGCTTCTATTGCTTTCCAGAACTCCTCAGAGATCATACTTAACTCTGCTCCTGAGTCTAGCAAAGCTTGAGTGGTAATCCCTTGTACAGATACAGCCAGAAGAAACCCTAGTCTATCCTCCACATAGCTATCTGCAATTAAAGCAGTTTTCACAAAACAATGTTTCTGTACATGTCCTACCTGCCCACATTTGTAGCATTTTAACTTACATGCAACACTTTTCCTAAAAGGCATGCACAATTTCACTGGATCTTCCTGCACCCTCCGTCTCCTTTCTGATCCGCCTGTGCTCAACTCATGGGAAGGGGTGCTACCTCTCTGGGCAGTTAACTCTGCCTCTATATACCTCTCAGAGAGAGCAACCGCTTCCTGGGGAGTTTTGCAATTTTGCAGGATCAGGAAGGTGCAGATTTCTGATGGTAGAGCATCCATATATTGCTTCAACACTAGCTCGTCCAGAATGGAATCGACAGACCTCCCTTCTGGAGTTAGCCATTTGTTCAGTAAACCCCGAATTCTGTGGCATAGGGACTTAGGGGTTTCGCTCTGTCTGAGTCTCACGCTCCTCAAGCGATAGTGGTAGACCAGCGGAGTGAGACCCAGTCTCTCCCTTATTGCCTTTTTTAAGTCGTCATAACTCCCAGCCAACTCAGCGGGCATGGCGCGGTAAGCTGCCATAGCTTCCCCGGTGAGGGACGCGGCTAGCCTTAAGGCCCAGTGTTCCTTTGGCCACAAGCTAAGCCGAGCTACCCTTTCAAAACTTTCTAGGTAATCATCTATATCGTCCTGACTGGTGAGTTGTCCAAAATTAAAGAGAGTTCCTGTTGGTACATTAACAGGCTGCACAGTGTTAGTCAAGAGGGAACCTGTATTAGGCGCTGGTACAGTGGCTCGCTTCCTCTCCTGCAAGCACTCCTCCAACAGAGTCAGTAGAGGCTGCTGCTGCTCCTTCAGACTTGCAGTCGCCCTCTGCTGCGCTTCCAATGCGAGATCAGCCTGGCGCTCTAGCTGCGTCGCCATCCAGGTAAATATCTCTTTGGGATCCATTGCCATCTTGGGACTCCTGCAATGGAAAAAGAACACAGACTCAAGTGCGGTATCCCAACACTCTAACTTTTCTGTGTTTCCTAGAAAAAAAAAATTTTTTTCCTTCCTTCCCCCAGTTACCACTAGGGGACACCCTCGCCCTGGTATCCTCACAACCCGGGGTGGATACCCTTTACCTGGCTGAGGTGTATTCCAAGCACATCAGGAATGGCTCCTGTAGCCTTTTGCAGTCCTTCCTCCTCTGCTGGGCTCGTCAGCTCTTTGGCCGGGGTCCAGTGGAAGAAGTTCCTCTGCAGCTCCTGCCGTGGCTCCTTTTTGCGCCTGCGCCGAATCCTGCCAACTACGCCACTTTTGCCACCACCCGCTCCCTAACCTTGAGGGTTTAAGGAGGGGTGGGCCTTGAGATTAAAGTTGTAGTTGTGTAGGTCGAATGATAAGGCAGGCAAAAGAATATTTCTTTTTATAAGGATTTATTTCTCCTGCTTCACAAGGATAGGACAAGCATAAAGGATAATGTATTTTAGCCAAAAAACAGGAATAATGAAAATAAGGCTCTTTAAAGGCTGTGCTCAAAAGTGTTCATTAATGCTGGAGTTCACATTCCCTCATGTGAACTCTACTTGGCAATCAAAAACAAGGAAAACAATAATGTCCATGTGCTATAACCAAACAATGCTTCAGCTTATTCTTAACTTCAGGTAAGCTCTTCAGCCGGGCACTTAAATAGCAAACATTTCAGGTTATCACAGAAAAAGGACCATTCAAGCTTTGCTTTGCTATTCCTTGTCAATCAGACAGGTTGAGCAGTCCATTGGTTGATTTAACTCAATCATTGGCAAGGGAAGAACCAATGGCACATCTGCTTCTGGGCTCTGCACTGACTGCACTACTTTCTGCTCAGGAATGGTTCGTTTGTTTAAGAATTCTTTGAACTCTTGTAGGAGTGCTTCAGCCTGCTTTCTATAAGGGCTGGGCTGAGAATTAGCTCCTTCCTCGGGTGAGTAATTGTTTATGGGTTTTGCTTTAGGCAAACAAACAATGTCGTCTCTGTTACAACGCTCATTCACTACACTGGAGTTACCCCTCCCCCACTTGTCTCTGTGAGCCAGTGTTGGGTTATCCAGTTCATTTGCATGTTGAGTATTTCTAAACAGCACTTCAAACTTAGGACCTCCTAAATCCTCCCGGCATATATCTCTACCATATAAATCAGCTGTGTCCTTGTAGCTAGCCTGCTTGCTAACTCTTTCAGCAGTTTGGTGAAGAAAGCTGGGTATATCTAAATGAGTTTCAGGTTGCAGCCAACTGCCTTCATAAAACCTGGGCTTGCCCTGGATTTTAAAATTAACATTCACACAGTCTGGTTTCTCATAAAAGCTGTTATCAGAATTAAAGACAGGCTGTACCTTATATTGAGGAATGTCTGAAAGTTCTTTAGCAGTCTGCCTTTCTTTCCACGGGTCAGCTCTGTGCTCCAAAAGCATAGGCTTTATGCCTGGGTCTCTCAGTGCCTCACCCCTCTCTTGTTCCCAGAAGGCTTTTCCAGGCACTGAGTCTCCCTGGTACCTGCTTCTTGGCTTAGAAGGCATTCTCCTAGGATTGCAGCTGGGGAGCGTTTCTCCTTCAAAGTCAAAGGTTCTGGCATCTAAGGCTAGTTCCTGCCTTCCAGGTTGCTTCCTTTGTCCTTGCTTTGCTCTGTCTCTAAAGCACACTTCTGCTGGCTTTGTCCAGTGTTCTGCTTTCTCTCTCCAGCGTTCAGCTTCCTCTTTCTGTTCCTTCTCTTTCTCCTTCTCCTTTCCCCTTCCATTCCGTTTCTGTCTTCTGTCTTCCTTCTCTCTGTTTAACAAGGTGCCTCTGCTCTGGGGAACCCGCCTCCTGCTAGGGCGTGCCCAATCAGCAACTCTGCTTCTCCCCTCCCCCGAGGTGAGCTGTGTTAGCTGATTAGCCATGTGCATCTTGTGCTGAGAAGGGAAAATCTTGCCTTTACCTGCAGTACCCGAACCTTCCAGCGGGTCACTATCTGTTTCCATGGCTTCTGGCAATGCTACCGCGTCACAAGCTATAGAATTACAAGGCTTAAAAGAGAGCAAAGAGGCATTGTGGTTAAACTGGAAAGAGGGAATGGGAAATCCATTTGCATTGGTGTGATATATGGATCTCCTTCACAGAGAGAAGAAGTGGATGGAGATTTAATAGAAAATGCATGTGGTACTGCCATGACAGCAGAAGTGCTACTGATTGGTGATTTCAATATGCTGGATCTTGATTGGCACATCCCTGCTGTGGTGTCATCTAGAAGTAAGGAGATCTTGGATTCTCTGCAGAGCTCATATGTGAAGGGACCATACTGGACTTGGTGCTTACCAATGGGGAAAGTATATCTGATGTTATATGGGAGATCATTATAAGAACATAAGAACGCAAGAAATGCCATACTGGGTCAGACCAAGGTTCATCAAGCCCAGTATCCTGTTTTCAACAGTGGTCAATCCAGGTCACAAGAACCTGGCAAGTTCCCAAAAGACTCACAGGTTCCACAATGCTTGCATTGGGGCAAGCTGTGGATTTCCCGGGTCCTCTTTAATAATTAATAACAGGTCTGCAAAAAAATTTTTTTTGGTTATTCCATGTAATCTTTATGTTTTTTGGTGTGCTGAATCCGAAAATGACCTCCATTTTGTCATAGGACATCACGTTTACTGACAATTTAGGTAACTATGTTAAATAAGGCAATACCTCAAAATAAATGGAAATAGACTTATAAAATTAATGTTTTATTACAATATTTTCATTAAAATCCTTTTTTGAATTGAAATGAGCTCACCTACACACACTAAACTCGATTCTTCTTCCTTGTGAGGCTCCTCTTGGTGCATTTATGCTTGTGAGTAGCATCTGGAATGTCTGTCTGAAGCATCCAACAGTAGTCTGCCATCATTGTAATGCTCCATTATCCATGGTATCTCCTTTCCATCTCTTTAATGTCTTGGTGGAATCATTCACCTTGTTCCTCACTCACAGCTCCCAAATTTTCAGGAATGTAGTCAAGGTGGGACTGGAGGAAATGTACTTTCAAACTCATCAGGCAACCTGAAGCTTGAAATGCTTTCAGCATTCGTCCGACGATCTTTTTGTAGTGAGGATCTTTGTTATTGCCTAAAATTTCTGTACGACTTCTATAAATGCAATCCACCCTTCTTTTTGAGGATCCGTCATGGTACTGACAAACTCTTGATCAACTATAAGCCTTCTAATGTCTGGTCCGACGAACACACCTTCCTTCAATTTTGCCTCCGACAGGCCTGGAAACTTGGGGGGATGTTTACTAAGATGCCGGTAAAGTGCGGGCCGCGGTAGAGTGCGGGTGCCATATAAGGAGTGGGCGTTTCGCGCTGAAGAAGGAAATGCGTGATTTGCATATGCGGTAAGGTGCGGGTCGCCCATATGCGCCCTGCACATTAGCACATGAAGTGGCTGCACGGGAGGAATAAGTGGCATGCTGATGTGCAATCATGAGAGCAAAGCTACAGCACAATGTTTAGCCCACTAACCACTGGTGTAGGGTTCAGTGTTTCAATCCCCCACAGTGCACAATGAAGATAGCTGTCTGAGGCGTAATTTTTGGAGGCAGAGAAATAATGGGTGGCGGAAGGCGGAGCGCTGCTGGGCCTAAAGCGGCGCGCGATTGTTTTTGGAGGCCTGTGAATCCCGGAAGGTATAAGTGGCACATTGATATGAAAGCAGAAGAAATGAGCCACAGCACAATGGTAAAAACACTGACCAAAGGTGCAGGGAGCATGGGTTCGATCCCCCCCAGTGCTCACCAAAGGAAGCTGGCTGTGGTGTTATTTTAGAAGGTACACCAAGTATGGGCGGCCTAAGGCGTTGCGCTGCTGGGCCTAAAGCGGCGCGCGAATGTGTTTGGAGGCCTGTGAATCCCGGGAGGTATAAGTGGCACAGTGATATGAAAGCAGAAGAGATGAGCCACAGCACAATGGTTAGAACACTGCCCAAAGGTGCAGGGAGCATGGGTTCGATCCCCCACAGTGCTCACCGAAGGAAGCTGGCTGTGGCGTTATTTTAGAAGGTACACCAAGTATGGGCGGCCTAAGGCGTTGCGCTGCTGGGCCTAAAGCGGCGCGCGCGAATGTGTTTGGAGGCCTGTGAATCCCGGGAGGTATAAGTGGCACAGTGATATGAAAGCAGAAGAGATGAGCCACAGCACAATGGTTAGAACACTGACCAAAGGTGCAGGGAGCATGGGTTCGATCCCCCACAGTGCTCACCGAAGGAAGCTGGCTGTGGCGTTATTTTAGAAGGTACACCAAGTATGGGCGGCCTAAGGCGTTGCGCTGCTGGGCCTAAAGCGGCGCGCGAATGTGTTTGGAGGCCTGTGAATCCCGGGAGGTATAAGTGGCACAGTGATATGAAAGCAGAAGAGATGAGCCACAGCACAATGGTTAGAACACTGACCAAAGGTGCAGGGAGCATGGGTTCGATCCCCCACAGTGCACACTGAAGGAAACTGGCTGTGGCGTTATTTTACAAAGTATGTGTGGCATAAGGCGTTGCGCTGCTGGGCATAAGGGTGTGTGCTAATAGTTTGGAAGCATAATAATGTTGGTAAGCCATATGGTGGTGCGCTGATGTGCAAGCCCAGAAACAGAATCACATCGCAATGGTTAGGGGTGCAATCCCCAACAATGGCAAATGAACATGGCTTGCTGAGTGCGTACCTGGTAGGGTTAATATTGCATTAGGAGGCACATCTCGTATATCTGTGCAATAACTTATTCAAGCACATGTACTGTCACAGCACTGTAACATAACATGCCCCTGAGGTTACCTCAAATGACACATTTGTAAATGGATTGTCCGCCATGGCACTGTACAATGTTGTTGAAAGCGTGGCCGATGGGGCGCCATGTAGGGTGCCCTATGAGGCAGGTAAAGGTCACAGCACTGTTTCTGATGGCAGCACTGTGCATTGTGATGTATGGAAATGGTAAGTAGGTGTGCTGACCCTGGTCTGACTTCCTTGTTTTAGTAGTGAGGGGCTGTAGCCAGCCCCTGGTGACTGATATTAACAGGGGTGCCGAGTGAATGTCATTGTAAGCAGTCGCCTGGGTCTGTCTGCAGCCCCTCCCCCCCTCCTTGCTAAATCATCAATGGCAGACCTGCATCTGCCATTACTGATTTAGCTAGGAGGTGCTGCAAACAGGCCCCGGGGACAGATATGAACAGGGGATCAGAGTCACTATTATCGGGGAAAATGCCCTATTCCCTTTGCATATTGAAATCCCAAAACTAGCATAGGCCCATTACATACAAGGTATGGTGAAAAACAACATACCCCTATGTAATGTATGCTCACAACTGTTGAAGACAGTCAATGATGTTGCAGGGGTCATGGTTTACTATTTTCTGGACAGCAGGTTAGCTGAGTTATGTTCCATGTCTGTGTGAACGTGTACAGATATCCGTGCGTCCATCTAAAGAGAACTACACCCTTGTGCCATATTATTGGCCAGATTACGGTGCATCAGATGGAACATCCTCTACATATCCCGTTAGCAAAGCAAACCATTAATATCTACCTGAGGCCATGTTTAAAGTCTGCCAACTCCCAAGGCACTATCGTAGGCACCCCATAAGCTGTGTGAATCCAAGGTGTGGCAGAAGATGCCCTAAGGATGTATAGGTGAAATCAGCAATGTTAGGCAACAACAGCAACATTGCACAATTTGAATGTTAAAAGACGTATGTGCCAAACACACATGTACATGAACACTGCACAGAGCAGAGAACATAGACAATATTAAACTAAAAGAACGACGTAGATAAGTTGATGGAATGCAGATATCAGCTTCAGTCCATGTGACAGCCATAAAAATGGACAAACATGTTGTGGCCAACGAGATCCATGCACAGAGTGATGGAAATGTGCCATGCTGTAATGACTGTGTGTGACAGAGGATGGGAAGATGTGGCCAGCAGAGGTGGCTGCAATGGCAGGATAACTGAAATATCAGGATGACTGTGGAGTACAGGTGCTAGGCTGAGCACACACAGGGGAGGCAAGCAGGGTGAGCTGCAATGCATGAATATGATGGAGTTCACGATGTGGGGAAGCAGCATGCACATCTGGGTAAGATGGCGCACAGCTGGCAGACAGAGGATGGACACAAGGATGTATCACAACTCAGATGAGGGTACTATGTGGTCATACCACATATCACCACAGATATGACACACAGACAAATGAAACGCACCAATGCAGGACAAGCATACAAATCCAAGACAGCAGACAGGGAGCACACCGATTACCCCCACCACAAATGGCCATGCCTAAAACGGTAGGCCAAACCGCCAATTTGAGCACATTAGCAAAAGCTGCATACAAAAACACTGCATATCAGTACCCCAAACGCCTGCTGGGTGTCAGAACAAGCAAACCACCAAAATAAATAATGAGCAAATGAACATGCACATCTGCCATGTACATATTTATGTCCACTCTGTATGTGGCATCGGGGACAACTGCACCAACACAAGGGAATGTTTTGTAGTGAATACAGCATGTAAAATCCATAACAAAGGAAAACCATGGCATCCCATGACGCTCTGTGGATCAGGTGACTAATGATGATTGTGGCGTGATAAAGATCAACATGCAATCAGGTGCACCACACACACCACCATAATCACAGCCAAACAAAATCACTACGTGCATTGGCATGTTTAAACCATAAAGTAAGAGACCTATGTAACAACGAATATGTTAAGGGGATGAAGCACACAGGATGCACCCTGTTGTACAGTGCAAAGAGGGAAGGGTGTGTGTAGAGGTGAGGAACCTGTTGGTACCTAATGGTGCATTTAAGCCAGTGTGCCAAAGAACCAAACAAGCGGAAGATAAACCCCAAACTACAGAGTTCAAACACATTACTGTACACAATCCTACAAACTGCAAAATGAGCACACTGTAACACAAATACCCCAAAGGGTGTGTGTGTATGTCAACCATTCATTCACAGTGATGTGCCATATGGCTGCCACATACACAGCTGGCACTGTGCAAGGATGTGAGCACATGTGCACCATGTACATGACCAGTAAAGGACCCCAAAAAGGGACAGTATGATCAAATAGTCTAGAAGTAACATGGGGAATAGAAAAGTGGCTTTGCCCCCAAACAACCAGTGATAAAGTCACATTAGCACTCCCTGTGTCATAGGGCAAGTCTGGGAACCCCCCATTTACGTTGAAAATTGTCACAGGGTGGACCTAGGGCAGCATGAGAAAATGCACGGCAGTGTGAATGATCAAGGAAAAAGTGACAGGATGAATGGAAGAATGCTTGATGGTTGCCAGGGACAACAAAAGCACACGTGCCCAGAGCCCAGAGAGACACACCCAGGGAGTAAAGCACGGGACTCTGCTTCACCTAATGGAGCGCAGCTGAGGAAAGGTGGAGTCAGAAAACACATAGATAAAACGGACTACCAAACATTCAGAGAGGGGGAACCTTTGAGAAGGAAGCAATTTTGGAGAGAGGAGCCGAGTAGGCAATCCTGGAGAGAGGAATTGTGGAAAGAGTCCAGAGACCTGTGTGGTTCTGAGAAAAGGCAAGTGAAATATAAGAAGGCTGCAACAGCAGGTACTGGGGAAAAGAAGGGATACAAGGGCTATTTGTCATCTAAAAGGGAAGAGTCTTGGAGGCATAAAAATACCCTTAAAAAGCCTGGATATTCAGAGGCTGATAGTAACTTTTCTCCTGTTTATAAAAGTCATAAAAGAAGGGATTTTCACCTACCCAGAGAAGCAGAAGAAATCCCTTATTACGGTGAACGCCTAGCTCCAAGGGAATCACCGTTACACAGTTTGCAATCGGGCACAGCTGAGCCTGGAGAGCTGAGGCAGACCCGGCAGGGAGTGTATCACAATTACTCAGCTAGCAAGCCATACAGAGACCTGAGCTATCCACTGAGATACCAGCGGGGGCAGGGCTCTAGAAGACAGCATACAGAGTTTTGTGACATTCCCCAGAGAGGCAGTGCTACACAGAGGAAGAGGAACTTCCTAACTGACGGGGCAAATCTGCCATACTTTTATTCCACATTAGAAGGGGGTAATGCAGATTCCAACGGACAGGAATTGATGGAATATGAAGAATCAGGAGCATTAGCAGATACAGAATTGATGGAATGTTCCCTTACTACAAAAGAACCTGAATACTCATTAAGGTAAAGGTTTGTGTAACCTTAATTCCCATATTCAAGTGGCAAAGGCTACATCTCTCTCTCTCTCTCACCAGCCAAACAGACAAAGTAGGCTGTTTGTTATTTACCTTTGTTTGACGTTATATGCTGAAGGAAGCTATTTGTGTTATCCAGTTACTTTATGTTATAAGCCAAATTAGGCTGTTAATTTCTGTTGTTATAAGAAGAAACCTCAAGGGACGGGGAATAAAACCCTAAAAGAAAGAAAGTGCATCTGCGTGGTTTATATACAGAAGCAAGGCACAACTACCACACCCTCATAAAAAGCCCAACCATACCAGCAGTCAAGGCTGGGGCGGAGGAGGTGTGACAAAATATACCACATCATCTACATACAGTGACATTGACAAGAGAACAATGTACTCTGTGGGTCACAAGGAGTCAGGACTGATACAAAGGCACACATTGCAGTCCAGGTCTGTCACCATGATCAATCATCAGACGGAGAAAATGTCTGTCAAATACATATATTTATTTTCTTAACACATCACAAACAGTGTAGACAGTGGCATCATAATATGAAGGCTGACCGTATCCCCTGTGAAAGTGGGAAACACCCTTAGCAGCTCACAAATCCACCTCCTACAGTAAGGTTACTTTGTTGACCACACATTAAAGGCTCAAGATATAATGTGCATCAGGTGCATGCTGAGCACCCGGCAGCAGCCCCCCTGCCCACACCTGTTGTTGTTTGTCGCAAATGTGTTAACAACATATGAGTGCAGGTACAGAGTAGACACTGCATGCTGCGGACCCAACACACCTCATCTGTCCCTCAAACCATACACATCTGACCACACAGGAGTCAGACACTCATCCAAACCTATATTGGCAAATGTTTTACATGTCACTAAACATGCAATACAAGTAATGAGTAAGCTCTCATCATAATGCCTGATCTACGAAAAAACCAGTCAGAATGTGGACAAAACCAATCATAAACATCACAAATAGCATATGGTAACAGGTAGCACAGCCACATGAACACAGAAATAATCCGAAATAAACATCCTGCAGAACAATGCACATAGAACACCATCAAGGAGGTCACCCTGCCCTTTCATTTTGGGTAGACACTGTGTTGTCACATATAGCATGATACATGGAATGCACAAGTGAAGAAGTAGAATGGTCACACACACTGCCACACTACAAACATAATGTGGCAATGTGAGTGTCCCTAACACATGGCATAATCTGGCCCGTGTAAATGGCAAATGGAAGGTCTGTACATATATGCACACTGTCATGTATGCACAGTAAACAAACACAAGATGTAGCATGTGAAGAAGGACATTTTGTAAAAACATATTACAGTGAACCACACATAAGTCATAGCCCCACATGCTGTGTCTCACAAACAGTCAGTCATATGCACAAGCAACAGTCACATTGGAACATGATACAGTGATGACACACATGCCCTTCAAAACCATTAGGTCAATGACAACATCAGTCCAAGATGTCGGTGTGCTCGGAAAGCATTGTGGAGGTAAAGGCGGTATCATGTGCAGGTGGAAAGCAGGTAGATGTTGACAATAGGAGTGGCCCATCATCAGTCACATGCCAAAAACATGGGTGTTGTAAGGAAACCAGCATCATATCGTGGGTGCTATGACACACCCTTGGGACAAAGTCCTGTAAAGCTCAACTGTGTCTGAATGTAGCACCTACACTGTCCATGTCAGTTGCTGCTGCACAAGGGCGGATCAGTGTCCAAAGTCAATATAGTATCTGCAATTCATCAGGTTACGTTAACAGTTTAATATCAACTCTGGCCATGCATAGTCACGTGTCAGTGTGCAATATGGCACATTCCTTCAAAGTATATGTGTGTCCACTACATTGAGCATCACTCACTACCCAGCCATAGCATCAACATTGCGTTCGACACCTCTGTCATGGGGAAATCAGCAGGTAAAGAGTAATACTGTCCTTCGCAGTCATGTGATCCACTCTCATAGCTCAAACATCCACTGGGAAATGTTGTGGTAAAGAGTTGCATGGTGCTCTGTCATCCATCAGGTGGTTGTTGGTGACAACAGATGCTCTGTAAGAGATGTGTCTGGTATGTCCTCTGTGCTGTGTCAGGAGAGGATAAGTATGTTATTGTTTGACACATTTCAAAATCAACACAAATGTCAGACCGTCACACCATACTAAATTCTTAATAAAGGGATACATAGGCAAACATGACCTGATATCAATACTAAAACAAACGTTGTGGCCAACATAAGTAATGGTAACCATAGACACGGGTGGCACATGGATATGGTCATGTCCATGCTCATGTCACACAAGTGTCTCATAGCTACACACAATATGCATCTGTTAATGTGAGCATAAAGGAAATCTAACATACACAGGAGGCACACATGAGATCATCACCAGTTAGATACAACTGCACAAATCAAAATCACAAAGGTGAAACCCACCGTGTGTTTGCAACAGGTGTATGTCATCAAGCCCTTGAGCCCCCGAAACAGCCAGCTTACATCACAATGAAAGGGGACAATGTCATCAAAAGGAGTAGAATCACAAGGTCAAACCACTGTTGAAACATGTCACCATCATGTTCATATCTGAAAGGCACCAAAGTTGCACACCAGTGCTTACTGTAAACAACAGACACATGTCTAAGCACAGCACACAACACATGCAGATAATGGTCACAGGGCAAACCCCCCTATGTATGAGTTATGACTGCTGGCAATTATGTGAAGGTGCACAGACCCCTCACAGCAGAAGAAAATGTACTATGTCTGATCAATCCATCATCACACATGCAACCTATAAAACCAGCCACACACACAGTATGTAAAGTTCAGCGTCCCATCTCTAACACATGGCCTGTATGTGCACATGTGGATGTCTGTAGATATAAATACACAGGAAACATGTTATGATAGCGTTTTGTTGTCTGATAGTACATTTTTGGGGACGTTGAAAGTGGTGGTAAACTACACCAAACCACAACCTACACACACATGCATGTATGTTGTACATGTCGCATTGAGACAGTGCCAGAGGACATGCTGAACACAAGCACATGGGATATGATTGAACACAGAGAGAGATGGGTTTAGTGAGGCACAGGTTTGAAAAATATGAAATACAAGCATCTGCCCAATATGAGAAATCTCAGAAGACATATTATTCACATGACCACAGCCACACACAATGTCTATGTAGATTGACCTACCCAAAATCACTGCATCTTCCAGGAGGTAGAGTCACATGGCAATGCATCTCAAAATCAGTATCCGTACAAAGTATGTCCTGTGCATTTGGAGACACAAGAGAAGCCAACATATGTCATGGTCAAGCTGTGTATCAGACACTGCACCTTCATGCCCCCAGCTGTCAGACCCCACAACATCACACACTGAGTGACTGCTGTCTATCACAATGTACAGATGTCTCACATGTAATAGGCATCATGGAGGTGTTGTAGGCTATCTCTATGTTGTCCGTAATCTCACTCACTTTCGTGTGTTAACTCTCTGTCCGTTTACACACACAGAAATAGATGTGTGTGCTACCAGCATGGGTCGACCTCATGCCAAGCTCGTAATAATACCAGTGACTCACCATATTGCCAACATTGACCCCTGTCCCTGTTTTTTGGTGACGCAGATTGTGTATGTTAACCCACTGACAATTGCTACAACACATAGGAAATATGCAGGTGGACCTCCTGTATCCACTGCTCAAATACATATCCTGCTGCGTACATCTCATACATGCAGTAATAATGACACCTATGTTCAGATGACATGCCCAAATAGTTTGCCAAATTGCCATCATGTAGGCAACAACACACACACATGTCTGTCTGTCAGTAAACCATGATGGCTGTATGCCATCCCACTGTGTGTCAATGACAATGTCAAAGCATGCATATCCCAGATGTGTAGGCCAGAGAAATACCTGTCCCCTAGCTCTATGTTTTTATGCCATCATAACCGACACTTGCTCGTGTCTGCAATGTATCTACTCATATAGACTCTTTTCCCCTGACCTACACACATACACAGCCTGTAGCACATGCATGATGTCAGATGCTGTGATAGCATCAGCGAGATATTTTCTGTACGCAATTAAAAACCTGTAATAACACAAGCCACTCCCACATATATGGCCCAAATTGGCTACCACTACCCACTCCTTGCTGTTTTGGCCTGTGTCATCTCACCATGTGTGTAGACATGCATCACTGCAGTGACGGTATACTCTTCAATGGAAACATTTTCCAAACCCACCCCCGTGATGGGCAATGGCAGGTCATCATCCCTAAACAGATCCAGGTCATGTCTACTTGTTTACCAGTACATGTGTACACACTGTAGGGTTTACATTTACAGTCCGCAGACATAGTTATTACCATCCAGACATAGTTGCACTAAGCATGTGTACTCTGCTATGTATGACTTTGTGCCACACACATGAGGAGAACACAAACATAGGCATGTCAGAGGAGCTGAACAACCACCAAACCCACACTATTTGTTGTTATATTTACACTCCCCAAAGGACAAATGTTCACAAACACGGACAAACCCACAACGTGTAAAGCACACCATATGGCAGATACTGTGCTCATACCATAGCATCTTACCAAAAACCTGCATGTGCACATCTGCTGCATCTCCCAGAAGCAGACACTAGATGGGAATGTGACTGTTAAACTTTCCCAAAAAAAGAACAACAACCACACACATCAGCTGCCAACAAATGCTGCTGAGCCCTGCCCACATTCATTGTGTCACACTCATGCCTATATGTGATGTTGGCATTGTGATTCTAATGCACATGGAGTGTGACATCAACATTCTAGCTTTAGAAAAACATCAAACTCACTAACCATTACGCACATAGTAGAAAACATTATTGTGGGAAGATAACCAATAAGTACATGAGAAGATGTCTGCAATCACCCTCCTCCTGACTGCTGTGCCCTCCCGTGTGTCAGCACTGGCACGCTCAGGGGGGCACATTGGATCCTCCTCCAGATCCTCATTAATCTCTGCAGGGATATCGTGCCTGAGAGCAATGTTGTGCAGGATGCAACAGGCTATGATTATCTCGGCAACAGTGTGTGCTTTATATTGTAAGGCCCCACCTGTCCTATCCAGACACCTGAAGCGGCTCTTTAACACGCCAAAGGTGCGCTCAATGACTGAGCGACTGGAGGCATGGGCCGCATTGTACCTACGCACTGCTCTTGTCCGTGGCTGACGCACAGGAGTCAGCAGCCAGGGGCGACACCCATATCCTGCATCACCTGCAGAAAGAAATGTTGCATGTGAATGCAGGAGCTCATTTCAAACATTACTTCCACCTGAATACATGTGACAAAACAATGCACAACACATTCTGACTGAACGATACAACACCACAACTAGTATATTTGGAAAGGAAAAACCAAAAGGTGACAGAAAATGACTTAAAATGAGCACATGGCCTCTCGAGCACGTACACCCATCACAAATAAAACAACATGTCCATCTATCCCTTCACAGATTGTGTGTGTGTGTGGGTGTGTGTGGGTGTGTGTGTAAGATGCATATTGTCATGCAGTTACTGTCCAGATCGGCCTCACCGCCACTGTGAGACTCCAACAGCAATCCACAGATCACATAATCCATGTGTATGTCTGAACAGTAACCCTTGTAAAACATGTTGACATCTACGTGACCGACACCCCCACCCCCCAACATGTATGCCAGGGAGCTATGGCACAATGTACGCAATATCACCGATACACAATCATGTTGTGTAGGGTACAAATATCCATATGTGTCAGTACATTCCCACATGCCGTGTTGGTGGCAAAGCACTGTAATAGCCATCCATTGCTGTTTTAACATTTTGTCTAAATTGTTAGGAAGTTGTGGATGTCAAACATGCATACTGTACCCCTTCATGAGTGAGGGGCAAAAACAATATACATACGCAAAGTAGCCTCCTGTGTAGCTGGTTGTGTAACCTGTTTGTATGCACCCACGTATTGCCCTTGCTTTAGCCGTCACAAATCAATAATGTAACATATATGAGGATGTCCAGACAAGATGATACTAACTTGTGCGCATCTACAGTGCACAAAGGTACGTTAACACCTATGTTGTGTTTCCACCCAGCTGTGACATAGCCAAGAAGTGTGGACAGAGATATGCACACATGTTGTGCCTGTAGAACATTTATAAAAAATCACCATAAGATATTGCTCTACACCCCTCATGTTTATCCTTGGCTTGCAGGGTAGGACCAACTGCATTACAGAGTGTGTGGCGTTACACTACGACAAATGACACGGGTTACTTGTATGGATTATCAACAACATCAATGTTAAATGTCATACAATTAGGAGGCAACTATTAAACAGTATCACAGGTGTATGTGAGGGGCCACCCCCCCCCCTCCCCACGACATGTTTGCTGGTGCCTCCAAAACACATTTTGGGGAAATCAGCAACACCAGAAGCCATAAGCCAGGGGTGTCTTCACAATGTACACCATGTGCATGTTATGATCATATACTATTAGGTTGATCATGTTCAATGGTTCATGTTTGTAGTGTACATGGACCTAGAGACGGCTGTAATAGTGGAAAACGTACAGCAGTCCTCTCTCTAACATATCTCAAATATTAGCTGCATGTTCTGATATAAACATGTTGCATCATATGGTACTACAAATACACACATGTAGAAAGTCATAAACCGATAGGTGATCCTGACATACTCACCCAGCAATACACAGTCCCGGTAACGGTGATCCTCAAATTGTGTGAATACTGCCGAGTGATGCAGGATATAGGAGTCATGGTTGGACCCTGGAAACCTAGGGACCACATTCAGAATATGCAGAATTTGCATCACATACAACCTGAACATTCAGGGAATGGTAGTGTTTGCGGTTGCGGAACGCTACCTCCCTGTCTCTAGGCGGGACCAGGGCAACATGTGTGCAATCAATAGCTCCCATCACGTGTGGTATCCCGGCTAATGCCTCAAAGGCCTGGTTCAGGGTCCTCCATTGTTGCCATAGTGTGGGGCATGGCTATGTAATTCCCCACCCACCGGCTGACCATGGCACGCAGTACCTGGTGGAGACAGCGTGAGAAGGTGGGGCGGCTCATACCACCTACTGCGGCCACAGATGACTGGAAACAGCCAGAGGCAAAGAAATGTAAAGCAGCAAGGAGCTTGACTAAACCTGGTATGGCATGGGACTGATCTGTCAGGGGCTGGAGGTCAGGTTTGAGATCCTCATACAGCTCCCTAATAGCCCTTGTGCTCAGTCGGTAAAGGGAGATGACCTGGTCCTCTCGCATGTCCTGGAGCTGGGCCCTGGGCCTGTAGAGGCGTTCCTGCCGAGCCTGCACCTCTGCACGCCGTCTGCGCCGTGCACGAACAGCACCAGCTTGGCCGCCCCCACAGCTGCAGGACTGAGTTGCTGCGGGACTACACCCATGCCCTGTGCCACAGCTCCATGGACACCATCTCCCCTGTCCGGCAACCGCAGCATCTGCCCACTACACAGGACACATGACTGAAGAAAGATATGTGCCATTAACTCCTCCCGCCCAACTACACAAACACACTCAGACACACAGACAAATCAAACTAAGCAGTCTACAAACCAAAAAGCACACAACACTATACACAGACAGGAAAATACAATAACTACTACAAACAACAAGAACAGAATTGACAAATACACCTGTTTTGGATTCACCTCCTTTCTGTCTCAAAACACACTCCTACTCTTCCTCGCCTACAACCCACAACGTGGAGAGGCATGGCACGGTCATTTATAGGGTTGGTGTTTTTTGCCCTACCGTCTAACGCGCATGTGCATATGCTCGCATACGTCTCTCTTGCGTGGCGCACATGCGCCAACCTACGCATGGGTGTCTGCCTGTGCGTGGTGTCACGCACATGCGCATCGCCACATGCATGTGTAAAACGCACACAGACGCCCATGCGTCACACGTCAATAGGTGTCGCAGGGCGCATGTGCCGTATGTCCGCGTAAGCGTGCCACGAGGACGGCGCCCATGCGTAAGCGTGCACGAGGACGGCGCACGAGCACCATACCTGCACAATTGGCGCATGTGCAAAGAGAAAAGCGTGGAAAAAACCCTATAAATAAGGCTGCGCACGTGGCACACGTTGAGGGTTGTTTAGAGGAGTTCCACAAACAGACAGAGAGTTAAGAGAGAGCTAGAGAGCCTGTGTTGGGAGTGCTGCACAGGGAGGATTCAGATAGACAGTAACAGTGACTAATAGGGCAGGAAGCTGTGCTGAACTTGCTTCAGGCAAAGGAGGGAGATAGAGAGGTACAGCGAATTAGAAGGGGACGGTTTGCCATAGTAGTAGGCCACACAAGACAGAGAGAATAATTGTTACCATTACTGTTGGGTGTTGTAATATTTCCTTTTGGCCTTTAAGGTTACCTGTGCTATTGTGTTCTGGACTCTGTGCTGTATTGTACTGCCCTTGTCCCCTCTGTTTCCGTCTGTGTTCTGTTCTGTTCTGTTCAGGTGCGTTGTTTTATTTGCGAGGATCCTGTGCTGAAGAGGGAGATGGAGAGGGACAGCACCAGAGAGGATCAGGGTGAGGGGGTGGAGGATGTGGGGCAGCAAGTTGTTGGTGAGACACCCAGGGCACACACCTCACAGCCTAGCCAGGAACAGCCTAGGACCATCTTTGTTGGGCCACAGCAGGTAGAGTACAGGCAAACGGCCAAAAGGAAAAGGATACCTGTGGCTGTTACACAGAGGAAGAGAGCTGTAAGGTTCAGTGACAGGGAGAACCATATTTTACTGTCACATGTGATAGAAAATTATGATGTCTTATTTGGGCGTTTGAGCAGCCGCACACCAGTGGCCACCAGGATGGCAGTGTGGGAGGATGTTCGCGAGGCACTGTCTGAGGCAGGGTGTCCCCCACGTGATGTGGAAGGTCTAAAAAAAAGGTACTCTGATATCAAACGAGGGGTACGTCAGCACATGCTGCAGAGAGACAGCATGCTATGGGCACAGGTGGGGGGGCCCCTTTATACCAACATTGTCGCCCCTTGAACAAGAGCTGGCAACACGTTTGGGACACATGTACCTGCGTGGACTCCCTGAGGCCCTAGATACGGCACATCCTCGAGCAGGTATGTACACTAAGTGTCACCTACAGGTTCAGGTGAACCATTAGCATTCCTCAGAGATCTGTCATCTGCACAGACCACTTACAGATGTGTGACAAATCCAACTCATTTTGCTATCCTGGTGGCACATGTTTGTGAAAAAGCCTTCTCAACCTGTTTGTTTGACAGGTCCCTGGTCAACATAAACACTTTGTTTCACAAACCATCCCCTACACATCTGTAACTATGAAACCCACACACACCGGTGACCACACCAAACACCGCACCTGTGATTGCCATCCCCTGTATGAGTGTGAGGGCCATTGATCATGTCATGGTTTGTGTGTCATTGTATCAACACAGTGCAACATGTGCATCTCAGTGGGGGCAGAGGAGCAAGCCACCTGTCGTCCGCTGCAACAATGGGTCCCTGTCAATCACATGTAGCAATGAGCACATAACATGTCTGAACACCATATGTGCCATATTCACTATCCAAGGCAGGCAGACATACAGTGTATGGCAAAATCAGATGTTAAGGGTGTGGCAATCCACAGGCATGTGTCTGCATATCTGGCATAGATGCCGAAATGGAGGGGATGGTGAAACATGTGGAATGGAAACATGACCAGAAACATGGCAAACATGCAATCATTGCTAAGCCAAAGCATACACATGTGCCGCAGGAACAACTACATGGTGTGGAAACACGCGTATGGGATGGTGTATTGGGTACTGTATGCAGCACAATTGCGCCAACCCAACACATCATGTCTGTTGGTGTCTGTAAGCACACATGTACACATATGTGTTTTTGCTTAAACATAGCTGTTTCTCTCTCTGATTGTTCACAATACAGGTGACTACAAGTGAAATGGTTGGCCTGAGGAGGAGGAGGTGGAGGAGCAGGAGGGGGAGGATGTTTTGGAGGAGGAGGAGCAGGTGGACATCCCAATCCCAATGAGTCTGTTCGAGGCAGAACCTGCAGTCTCAGGGGGCAGCATAAGTGCAGGTGCGGAGTCCCTGGATCAACCCATACACACCATATCACCACTGGGGGCTGCAGCAATCGAGCAGACGCAACAACCCAGCGTGTCCGTAGACAAAGCTACATCTGTCCCAGAGATGATGAGGGCAGAGATGAGGGCCTATGGTGCATCAACACATCGCGATGCTGACGGTGGGTAAAAAATGACTGTCACAACCACAACACAAGCAGCACTAATCTGTAGTTGTTGTTTGTGTGCTGGATGTTGCTACTTTCCTGTCCACAGTGTTACATGTATGGGTCAGTTATATGGGACATGTGTGGAAGAAATGTTCTGGCCTATAGTAAATGAGGTTAGCATGTTGTAAATCACAACAGCCTACGGTCAGGTGAGACCACACAGATGCAGACCTAGGAGCAATGGTGTGTACGTTGCAGCAGGTCATCAGTTAATTACAGATGCAGACATTGGCCTGACACCAGTATGCCTCTTTGCAGACACTCACATGTCTTGTAAACACCAGTATGACAAATAACCCATAGTCACCCAAAACAAAGACCATATATAAGTCAATGTAACCTTCCTCAGTGATGGTACCACACAAAGCCAACATTACCCACAATCTGGCTTCCCAGGTAAGGGGCAAATAGGCATATGCCAGCGATCTCATCAAATGCGTAAGGTCACCCATATACAAGGGTCCCAGAGGTGTATTAAGCATACACCTATTATATCTGTTTGTTTTGGGTGAACACATAGTGCTATTTTTCCCAGGGAGGTTCAAAAATAACATATACTGAATTGCACACAGTCAAGCCCATAAACATGTTCCCTGTCAGCAACCCCCACCAAACCAATCACCAAATCGCATCCGCTGTGAAACAAATACATCCCAGTCTGATTGAGGGTCTATGTGTCATTAGTCTGTGATGGTCCACATTATCATAGGGGCCTAACGTGACATGGGTGGTTGTATGTAACCATACAATGATGAGTATGACACATGCATATTAATGAGCACATGGTTACAAAGGAGGACTAATGTATTGCACATGACAATACACAGGTGGAACCTCTACAACGCCTGCACATGGAGAGGCAATATCATACACACTGTATCTCCTGACCCCAATACCTGGCATACAGTTTATCACCATACACAACCTTGCAAACCACAACACTGACAATATCACAGAGGACATTACAGAACGTACTGGGGAATGGTAGCAATTGCCAATGTCAGTTCTGAGTGAGAGACTCAAATGCCCTCATTTGCCTTTCAAAAGACAAACATAAAACATCATACACCAGCTACCAAACCACACTTACATTAGGAGAAACATTAAAACCCGAGACAAACAAGGCAACCATGGAATGAGAGCCAACAGTGTAGAGGGTAACATGTGAATGAGATCTGAGGTCGCAATAATGACATCTATTATCAATCACTACAGCGACACATACTTTGTCGCTTGCACAAACACACTGAACAACATAATGTCTGTAGTTTATGTTAAACCTCCATATGTCTATTAAAATATAATAAACACGTGTAGTCTGACATATTTAGCTGCCATTTTCAAGTTGCAAATGCCCAGTCACATCCAGCAGGACTGTGCATGAGGTGTGCTCACTCAGCATCGTGTCACACCTCACCCGCCCCAGCCTTGACTGCTGGTATGGTTTGGCTCATGAGGGTGGTAGTTGTGCCGTGCTTTGTATCTATACAAATCACACATAAGACTGTTTCCTCTTTTAGGGTTTTATTCCCCGTCCCTTTGAGGTTTCCTTCTTTTACAACAGAAAGTAATAGCCTAACTTGGCTTATAACATAAAGTAACTGGATAACACAAATAGCTTTCTTCAGCATATAACGTCAAACAAAAGAAAGGAACAAACAGCCTACTTTGTCTGTTTGGCTAGGGAGAGAGAGAGGGTGTTTGTAGCCTTTGCTACCTGCACATAGAATTAAGGTTACACAAACCTTTACCTTACGGAGTACTCAGGTTCTTTTATAGTAAGAGAACATTCCATTAATTCTGAATCGTCTAATGTACCAGAATCTTCATATTCCATCAACTCTGGTCCGGAGGAATCTGCTTTGCCCACTTCTAATGTGGAATAAAAGTATGGCAGATTTGCCTCATTAGTTAGGAAGTTTCTCTTCCTCTGAATAGCGCTGCTTCCCTGGGGAAGGTCACCAAACTCTGCATGCTGTTTTCTAGAACCCTGCCCCCGCTGGTGCTTCAGTGGATAGCGGAGGTCACTGCTTAGCTTGCTAGCGGAGTCATTGGGATACGCTCCCTGCTGGGTCTGCCTCAGCTCTCCCGATTCAGAGCTGTACCCGATTGCAAACTGTGTAACGGCGTTTCTCCTGGAGCTAAGAGTTCACTGTAATAAGGGATTTCCTCTGCTTCTCTCGGTAGGTGAAACTCCCTTCTTTTAATACCTTTATAAACAGGAGAAAACTTGCTATCAGCCTCTGAATGTCTAGGCTTTATAAGGGTATTTTTCTGCCACCATGACTCTTCTCTTTTAGACGGCAGATATCCCTTATCTCCCTTCTTTTCCCCTGAATCTGCTGATGTAGTTGTCTTATATTTCACTTGCCTTCTCTCAGAGCCACACAGGTCTCTGGCCTCTTTCCACAATTCTTCTCTCCAGGATTGCCTACTAGGCTCCTCTCTCCAGGATTGCCTGTGAGAACGCCTCTCTCTCCAAGGCTGTTTCTCTCTCCAAGCTTGCCTCTCTCTCCAAGCTTGCTTCCCACTCGAAGGTAGCCTCTCCTCTCCAAGATTGCCTGTCACTCCAAGATAGCCTCTCACTCCAAGGTAATCTCTCACTCCAAGGTAGTCTCTCACTCCAAGGTTGCCTCTCACTACAAGCTTTGCCTCTCCTACCAGGCAGCCTACCACTGAATGTTTGGTAGTTCCGTTTTATCCATGTATTTTCTGACTCCACCTTTCTTCAGCTGCGCTTCATTAGGTGAGCAGAGTCCCGTGCCTTACTCCCGGGGTGTGTCTCTCCAGGCTCTGGTCACGTGTGCTTTCGTTGTCCCTGGCAACTGACAAGCATTCCTTCATTCATCCTGTCACATTTTCCTTGATCATTCATTCTGCTCAGCATACTTTCATGCTGCCTTAGTCCACCCTGTGACAATCGTCACATGTCTAGTTGCCAGACCGGCTCCAAAATATTGTTGTGTCCATCAGAACATTTACCTGCTGCCTGAACATACCCAGCATCTCACAGTTGTTTGTCCCGCACGTCCCTCACAGTTGCTCACGTGCTTATCATGGCCTACTCAAACCACTCATAACCTCACAGGAACAGGTTTATGGTAGATGTATCACCCCCCCCCCCCCCCACAAAACATATCTACGTCTCTGGCGCAAAGTGTCAGGGCACCATCACATTCTGTTCATTCGCCAGCATCAACTGCCTTGCAGTTCCTGACTCAACCAGCATCCACTGCATTGCAGTCCTTGCAACAGGCAATTACCTGTGGTAACCTCAGTCCATCCATTAACA